>MAOA02000037.1:0-600000 GCA_002742255.2 Ceratocystis albifundus | reverse complement strand
TAGGAATAACTCCTGTATCCGTTTGCTGGCCATCCCTAAAAGGCACCTCCATATACGCGATGTAGACGAGACCTCTGCAATTCCCAAGACGTCTTATTCTTATATTGCCAACTTCCCATAGTTCATATTTTTATCTTTTTGCCTCAATTCCCCCTTCTCAAACTTAGCCCTACGATGACGCCGGACCTGTCTGCCAACGCTGCGGAGTCGTTCTCCAATATACAGTCCCACAGACATGTTTCGTGTTGTGCCTGGTTGCCATTTTTCATGGCTAACCTTAGCCCCCGAGCTATTTCGCGGTGGACTGCTGTGGTGCTGGCGTGCGTGGTGCTGCTCACTCTTAACAGCCTGACACACGGTATGCGCCTGCTGATGCCGTGTGTCGAGTCGCCGACTCAGCACTGCTACCGTGGCTATACAAGCGCCTGGTCATTTAACACAGTAGAGGAGACTGTACCTCCAGTGCCGCCACCGCCGCAGGCGGAGTGGATGAGCGGCCTACCAGACGCAGCAAATATAAGCAGTTTGTCGCTGCCAGGTACACACGACACGATGACTTTCAGCATACCCGACGAGCAACTGCAGTGCCAGAACCACAACTTGACAACACAGCTGGTGGCTGGCGTGCGGTACATTGATGCACGCACACGCCTACAGGGTGACCAGCTGGGCATCTACCATTCGTATCAGTCGACGGGCCACACGTTTGCCGAGGTTATGACGATAGTGTTTGACTTTCTAGATGCTCACCCTAGCGAGGCAATTATCGTGCGAATCAAGGAAGAGGGACCGCGTCTGGGCAATGGCACCAAGTCGTTTGAGGAGGCGTTTAATGCGCTGCGTCTTGACAGCCCTGACCTTGCGCCACGCTTCGAAAAGCACCTTTATATGAAGCCTAATCCACTGGCGCCTCTACCAACGCTGGGCGAGATGCGTGGTAAGATACTCATCTTGCAGGAATTCCCGGCAACAGAGGAGTATGGCATACGCTGGCGGTCGACACACATAGTCCTTGAGGACCTGTGGATCATCCCGTCGCTGCCACACCTGGAATTAAAGTGGGAAGCAATCCATAGGGCGCTGGTGCGCTCTGCAATGGAGCCGGATACCAACACGGCACTGTACTTGTCGCATTTGAGCGCCTCAGTTGGCGTGCTGCCCATTGAGGCTGCAGCTGGCCCGCTGGACGGGACGGTAATGGGCATGAATGACCGGACAGGTACCTGGCTTGAGAAGCAGTCCAAGGCCAGACGAGGCATTGTCATTATAGACTTCCCGGGCCAGGCCTTGCTGGATGCTGTGATTGGGCAGAACGCGCCACTAATGCAGGGAAGCTAACGTTAAAATGAAGACTGGTGAAAGAATTGGAGACACAGGGTGTAAGATGATATATAGATCAACTAAACGTAATCTAATCCAATAGTAGAGGCGGACCAATTACAAGTTTGCATTCACAGGCTCATTGTATATCATCTTCCCATGCGAGTTTGATCAAGAAAGTAAGTTAAATATGCAGTCGCAGTCAATAGTATTAGACAACTAGTAGCAAAATGGCAAAATAGCAAGATTTAGCTCTTGGCCAGTTCGACCAAGTAAATGACAATCAGGGAAGAAAACCGCCATGAAATAACATCCACCCTCTCTGCCCGCCCCCACGTGTGGTTATGTACAATACAGGAAGAAAAAAAAGAAGAAGAAAAAAAGAAACAGGAGAAAAGAAAATAAGGAGATGACATCATAACGCCCAGCTACCCCGAAGCCTGAGGTCTTCGTCCCCACCAATCGCCGCCTACTGGAAGATAAGGAGGAGAGAACGAGAGGAAGAAAGAAAGAAAGAAAGAAAGAAACAAAGAAAGAAAGACAGAAAGACAGAAAGACAGAATATATTCTTTGGTCTCTCATCTCCTTTAGGGGCCTGCCGGACTGCTCTCGCGACTATGTCGACTCTCAATCGAGTTGACCATCTCGCGGACTCGGCTCTTTGGTTTTTCTAGTTTAATCATCTCTGCTATGTGCAGCTCTGTCGAGTATCTCACGCTCGACACGTCGCTCACGTCGAGATACGGGCTCTTCCCCCGCGCTTCCATTGGTGACAAGCTTCGTTTGGCTCTTAGACTTGGATATGATGCGCCACCTCGTAGCCCAGCCTTCATCTTTACTGTTTCCTTGACGTCCTCACGACTAGTTGAGTGCCGTGGACTTTTGCGGTAATTTTGTGATGCGTCGAAGCCGCTGGCGTCGCCTTCTACATGACTGGAGTCTAGACGCACGCTGATATCACCGGCGTTGCTCACGAGCGATATATCCTCGCTATCATCCGGGTCGACTACGATACCATGGGCCTCTCGCTCATACTCGGCAGTGGCGACGCGTGACCGCTCTTGAGGCACGGTGAACATGACTTGCACTAATCGCTGCTCTACAGCCCGCTCAACATCCCAGTCGTCCTCGCTACCGCGGAGATGGGCTGGCATGTCTTCCCAGGCCTGCCGGCCCTGCTTGCGGCGTAGTAAGGCGCTAGTACCGCCACCTTCTGAAGTACCATCTGCCATGCCTTGAAGTATGCGAGAATCGTAGTCCACCCCGGTCATAAAGCCGTCAGTGCGGTCGCCGCGCGTGGGAGATGTGCTATAAGATTGCGACTGCTGTCCATTAATACTAAGGCTCGAGTCGGTTTTACTGCTAAACACACGGCGAAGGCTGCCTAGCCAGCTGTCGCGTGTACGGTACTTGCTAGGACTCCCCGATGCGTCTTCGTAGTACTGCGATTCATCCTCAGCATCCTCAGGAACCTCACTGTAGTTCGCTTGCCGGGATGTAAAAGTAGCCATAGGTGGTGTTCTAGGACGATCTTCGCCCATTAGAAGACGAGGACCTTCGTTTCGGAGGGCGACAAACGCTGACTTGGCGGTGCTGTATGAAGGATTACTGTTGCTACTAGCCTTGGACACAGGTCGGCCTTCTACAGCGGCAAGTGCGTTGCGGATCTCCGCAGATCCCTTTTTACCGTAGTTCATGCGGGCTAGAAGGTCGTCGTCAAGATCATCTGCGTTGCGCATCCAGTTTGGGGCTTGGGTATCATAGGAACTGGCTGTGTGGCGTAAAGGAGCATTGATGGGATGTTGAGGGTGATCATGCGGTGGGCTGGGGGGACACAATCTTCTGCAGGAGGCGGTTGGTGGACATCAGCCATACGTCCATCGTCGAAGTCACGATGTATAATAACAGTATCATCTTCTTCGTTTTCAGTAATGGGCTCAATATGCTCGCTGGGAACAGGGCCAGCATACACACCGCGAGAGCTACTTGGCTCACCGCTGCGAGACGCTTGCATACTAGCTCTGCCCTCAATAGGGCTCCCGGTCTTCTCATTGTGATTGTCCCGGAGGCTTTCGTACGCAGAGTCGCGAGGAGCAGATGTCCAGGGATCCTTGGATCGCGAAAACCATGAAGTGCCACCTCCTCTCTCCATCATATTGCCCTCAGCCGGGTGGAGAAAGTGTGATTCGTCCTGGGCTAAGGCACGGATGACGTCGTCGCGCGATTTCTTAGAGCGATGACGACGATACAGACAGGCGCAGAGCAAAATCAGAAGGAGCAAGGCAGGGACACCAAGACCGAGGCCAAGGCCAAGCCCGATATTGCGCATCTTGTTTGAATTGGAGGATGAGTCCGTCGAGGTAGCCTCTGTCGTGGCGGAGGTTGATGAAGGATCAGGGCTTGAAGTTGGAGACTCGGTTACCGGGACTTCGGGATTGACGTAGTCGCTTGTCCACTCGCCACTGGTCATGTTGTAGAACATGGAACTGCCAGAGATAGCACGCTTGGCGGAGCCTGAAGAGGTAATCTCATAGCCTCCATACACCATCAACACATTTCCTGGTAAAACAGTGGCGCCATGGCCAAAGATACCGCTTCCCGAGGGTTGATTGTCAGGGATCTCCCACTTCCAGTTCTTGTCCGAGTCAGTCATCTTGAGAATAATAAGCTGTGGGCTAGCCGGATTGGTGACCTGGCCAACCCAGCCGCCCATAAGCACCAGAGAAGAGCCGTCTTGACTCAGAACTGCAGTATGGCCAGAACGACTGGAAATGCCGCCATAGTTAGCAACAGGAACAAACGTCCATATTTCCTCAGGCAGCTGCCAGAGCGCTACAGAGCTCATGTTGACAAAAGCCCAGGCAGTATGGCCACCGATCATAACATGGTCAACCTGCTGTTCAACTGTCTCCGCTTTGCTGGCAATAGCAGGTGTTGTAGCAGTCCATGTGAAGCCAGCGGCAGCAATGGGGATGTTTTGGGTGGTGAGAATATTGGCGTTGTAGTTTGTAGTGGCTGATGTCGAATCTGCCGACAGGCGAATCATGTGGTTGGTGTAGTCCGAGGCGGATTGCCAAGCCCAGATGCTGGAGCTGGGTGTGCCACACATGCCGCCAAAAGCATAGATGCTGGGCTCGATCTCAGCGTCAGGGTCCACTGTGCTGGCGAAGCCCACAGCACCACCAAGCATAAAAGGAGCGTCGTCCGTACCGTTGATGACGGGCTTCCGGTTCCACTGACGACTCGGATTGTCATAGATCCAAATGCTGCCATCCCCGCGCTTGCAATCACCAGCATAAACAGCCAATGTTTCATTAGCAACAGTAGCTGAATAAGTGGCAGTTTTAGAATCCCCAACAAAAGGCAGTTGGTCAGTAAGGCTGGTCCAGTTGGGGGAAGTCGTGACCATGTCGCTGGTAGAAACATTGTACGAGGCGAAAGACGAGCCTTGGAAGGCATATACAGTGTCGCCTAATGTTAGGAGTGTTGTGGGTTCATAGGGGAAGGTATCAGCGGTAGCAGCTGCAGCTGCGGTAACGAATACAGTCGTAGCTAGAAATGATAATGGCGACGGTGCTGAAGAACGGCGGACGGGTCTCCTGGAGTTCGTGGTAACCGAGAAAAAGCGTGCCATCTTGACAAAACTGCAGATCGGCAAGTGAAGAGGGGAAGAGGGGGGGAGGGGGCGAGGGGGACGCAGAGCAGAGCAGGGCAGGGCGTGAATAAGTGGCAATATATGCGAAGAGCTCAGTAGCAGTAGATTAAAAGATGGAGAGAATAGAAGAGAGGAGATCACCAGTCGCAGCACAGAGCCGTAACAAGCATCTCCAAGTTCCTCTTCCCAGAGGTGCTCGAACCGCACGCTGGAAATGTGACGATACTTTATAGTCCTATTGTTTCGAGGTACGTATATTGCAATCGCAGCAGACGAGGGGCTGCCAGCGAAGGCAAAGAAAGTCAAATGTTCCTGGTTGGAAGACGGGCGTTCTAGAAGATGAAGCTATACTAGGCTAGGAGGGATTGATTAGTCGGAGTTCCCTCTGGGCAAGAAACGAATGGAGCTAAAAAAGACAGAAACAGCTTCATAAAAAGAAAAAAAAAACTCCAAGAAAAGAGACAAACAAAAGAATGTAGAATAAGCGACTGCTAATGATGTTCCATGAGGTGTTGATCGAAGGATAAAAATGAGGATAGAAAATTCTCGTGAAGAGAGGAGAAGACACTTTGGGGTTCGCAGAAGAATAAGAAGGAAGGAACGGAACAAGAGAGGAGGAAAACTGACGCAGGTAATTACGCTACAAGGACAAGATATGAAAATATATTATTTTCTTTTTATTAATTGCTTCGGACTTTTTGGAAGGTACCACGACAAAACTTAAACGCCCGCCTTCGTAGTTCACAGGGTCGTGTTGCCCTATGTCTCTCGCCTTTGTTACCTGCGTTTTTCGCATTTTCTTCTTTTTTGTTCCCTCTTTTCCCAGCCGTCAACATGACAACAACACAATTTAACTCCATTGTGACGCCCAAGCTCAAGTGCGTTACTACGACAACCGGCTCACATCAGCGTTTTGCGTAGTGCAAGAGCCACAAAATGTGGAGCCCTGCCGCTTGTGCAACCCTTGATTAGGGTTTATGACTGACAACTTTGCCAGAAGTCGAGCTTTGCTTTTTTTTTGGGCTTTTCGCTACTGGCTTTTGCATTGCGTATTTCTTTTGGGCTCCTGTTTTGATTCGATCTTGTTTCCAGTTGTGATGACTCCCCGGCAGACCCCGGCGGGTAGTGCTGGCTGGTAATATTGCTTGGAGGGAGACTCAATAGCAGTGGACCTCCGAACTAGAAAAGCGAAGCGCTTTGGAAAGCCAGCTTGAGGAACACTTTTATCCCCTGCGAGTTGAGTATGTAAGCATTCCTATTTTCATATCGTCCTCTAGTTGCCATATTGGTAATCTGTGATACTTCAAATTTTGAAAGGTTGTGTGTGTAAGCCTCACAGGAGGCTTATACTGACACTAACAACCCATGTAAATAGAATATATCATTTCCAGACCCTAAACTACGAACCCTAATATTCACATGAAGGCGGTGAGCAGCTATTCTGCCGGCTTTGATGCCAGGTAGCCCAATATTAAGCCCCAGGGCCTGTCACATGCTCTCTGTTACATAATCAGTTAGATATTACGGAAAATGGCTGGATGCATTTGACTGCCATCTGAACATCTCGTCACTTGAAGCTATTCGAGTAGCAAAGGATCTTTACAAAAACCTTAGCCTCGCACATCAACTTTTAACCATGGTAAGTCTCTGTGGCTCTTGACTAATTCTGTTGTTCGCAACATACGAAGCCATACACAGAGCTAACCCCTTATTCTATCTCTACTTTGCAGAATGTTCTTTATAATACGGCTTTGCGCCAAAGCCGCGCTATTCGCGCCGATCTTGACCGGATAAATGAGGCCTTGGGTAGTGGGGCAGTCGTTACTCCAGGCGATGTAGGCAACGTCTCAGCGTCGCTAGCGACCTTCACCAAGGCCATCGAAGACTACCAAGCGCTAGCACGACAGGAGCTAGTGCCCAAGAAAAAAGATGAGGCCAGCGAGCGCGTCAAGCGGTTCCGTGATGAATTGTCCGACTTCCGGGCGCGAGTCGACGTTGTCAAGAAGCACCGAGAGGAGGCTGCACATCAGGCTAATCGTGCTGACTTGCTTGGCCGGCGGCCATATGCAACTAGTACGACACCAGAGAACCCCTATGCCGGCATTGGGGCGAGCTCGAGCGCAGGCGGCTTCGGTATTGGGCCAGCGGGCAGTGGCAGCGTGCATGCACGCAACCCATCGATCGGCGGGACAGGAGCAGGGGCAGCGCCTCCGTTGGGCGGATATTCGTTTGGCAGTGGCGATGTATCACGGGAGAACCATGCATTGCGCGAGCAGGGCTTCTTCCAAAACACAAACTCGGCGCTCGACGACTACATTGCACGTGGTCAGGCGGTGCTTAGCGATCTCAACTCACAGCGCGAAATGATGAAGAACACGCAAAAGAAGTTGTACTCGGTAGCTAACACGCTCGGCATCTCGGGTGATACAATCCGTATGGTCGAGCGTAGGGCAAGAGAAGATAAATGGATCTTCTGGGCTGGTGTTATTGTGTTCTTTTTGTTTTGCTGGTTGGTATTGCATTTTCTACGGTAACGGCCGAGAACGCGGGAGATGGGGAGGAAGGGGGACTGGGCTGATTGTCCCCTGCTATGTCTGCGTTTCTGTGTGTGTGCTTCGGGTTGTTTTCTTGCCCTTGCCCTGCGAGTCTTCTGATTTCTTGGTCTGTCTGTCTGTCTGATTCCTATCTTCTTTTCTGCCAACCTTTACCGGATTTCATTCAGCGCGGCGTTCAAGGCGTGTTTGTTTGCCATGCCTGTGGAACAGGCTGGCTGAGATTGATCCTTGGGCTCCCAAGGCGGGCCGTGATTAGTATTGAGCTGGTCTGTTCTATTTCTTCCTTCTTGAGTTGTTTTCTTCTATATCACCACAGTTAACCATGGCACCATTTCCAGTTTTTCCCAGCCAGACCGGGGCTAGCCCTTACAAGCTGTCGCTAGTCCTCAAAGCATCCTTGAGGGCAATTGTAAACAGTACGGCATTGTCCGTTTCGACCTCGATGTGTGTTGTTTCCGGGAGTACATGATTGCTGGTACTCATGGCTCCGGCAAAGGACGTTTCCCAATTAGTCACATCCCATTCAAGACCGCTTGTGGTGATATGCGCGGTGCCGTCCATGGGCAAGATACCGACATGCTTACCAAAGATGTCTGTAGCACCGTCTTTAACGCGGAGGATATGCTTGCCCGGTGCTAGTAGAAATGTCACGCTTTCGCTGTTGAGTAAAAATATCCGCGAGACACTGCTTTGGAATAAATATAGGTGATGCAGCTGGGCCACTCCTTGGTCAACTCGCCCGCCACAGCCCCCGATAGCGATTATGTCTTGTGGTGCTGAGGTGTCCGCCTTACGAATCAACTTGATGGCCTTGCCGAAGTCAGTCGAGTTCTGGTCGGCTATCTTAATGATCTGGGCCGGCTTAGGGGTCCGTGTAAAATATTCAAGGGCCTCAGGAGTGACGGAGTCTAGATCGCCGACGATGATGTCCAGGCTATCCTGTTGGTGTTTTTTGTGTGAGTTATTTCTTCTGATAGTGTGGGACTTTAGGGTAGCCTTACATATGGCGATGGTTGCCCGTTTATTCTAGTCTCGTTTATGACTTTGAATAGTCTCGTAGCACCACCGTCGGCTGCTACCCGAGGCTGGCCTGCGTGGAGATAGATAAGTTGTAAGTTGAGTAGCTTTCTAGTAGCCTGCTTAATGGCCTACCAAGAGGCATGTTTACTTACATGAACTAAATAGGGTCTCTAAGAGCGGAGTGTGCACTATAGGTTGATTCAGTATAATCATTGCCGGAGACGGGGCATCTGTGACTGCGGCCTTGAGCCTGCCTATGACGTCCCATTGTATGACGGTTGAGGACATTGGTCAAGGATTAATGACGTCAGGGGGAAATGAACTGGTAAAAGACAAGATAAAGAAATTCAAGAAATCAAGAGAACGTTGAAACTGATGCTATAATTCTGTCAGAAAGTAAAGATACAGTGTCGCACACAAGAGCTTACGAGAAATTACGCCACTGTTAGGATGACGAGAAACTCTTGTTAAACTTCTTGGAAAAGATGTCTAGTTCGTGGGCCGTGAGCTTTGTGTAACCCTACTACTATACAAGGAAAGTGCCTGGCTAAACTTCGGTAAATTGACCGCTTTGGTTCTGCAAGCTTTGATTAGCCAATTGATCCGTTTTTTTTCTTTTCCGACATTGGGATTTATGCTGGTCAACAAGAATAACTTCACAGGCAAAAGCAAAGCATAGCGACAAGCTATCGGATAGTAGACTTACAGCTCAGCTTAAATGCGCGAACTGGTCCAATTCGACAGTTAGAAAGAAAGAAAACCCCCCGAAAAAGACACAGTTTCTTACAGCTTCGTCCTTCCCTTTGTTAAACCGGCCCGCGTCGTCCGCTTCTTCTTCGGCTTCTGTTGGCCTTGTCACCCTCCTAGGTCAACTACGATCTGCTTTGTTTTGCTCAGAGAGAGAAAAAAGCTTGATTAAATTCCAATACGATACGGATAAACATTCACTAGGCTGCTTGGTTACTCGGACCTTCAGATCTTCAGATTCTCGAATACTTGAATAGCCAGGAACTTACTTCCCTTTCATATAAACGCCATGTTCCGTTCATCACTACGCCAAGTGCGTCCGCTCATCCGCACTGCTCCCACGCCGAGCTCAATCTCCGTTACCGCTGCCGGCCGGCGCATGCTTGCCACTGGAGCCAGCAAAAAGACATCACGGGGGACATGGAAGGGCAGTGTTATGCGCTGGGTTCTGGCCGGTGCGGCTGTTTACATCTACAACACTAGTCCAATTTTCCAAGATGCGGCCATGCGTAAGTTACCCTTATCTGGCTCTTTCGTGACCTCCTTCTGGTCTTCCCCCTCGTAGTGTATGGTCTAGTCGAGAACTTGAGCTTCACACATACTGTCGGCGACTAGCTTGCTAATGTTTCCTCTGATTGTTAGCACAAACCATCCCAAGCCCCCCGCAATTTTTGGAAAACGATTCCGTCACTATCGACACTGTGATAGCTGCCCGCCGTAAACAAATAAAGGAAGAGCAGACGGAAAAGGCTGCTGCTAAAGCCAAGGCTGCATCTGAGGCTAAAGAGAAGGCGAAGGCTGATACAAACGCCGAGACTGCCGTTCAATCGGCTGGGGACGACTCAAGCGCTACCACTGGCATCGCCTCGCAACCTGGTCCGGACTCGCCTGCTGCACTAGAGGCTGAGGCTGGTCAACAGGGTGCATTCAACCCTGAGACCGGTGAGATCAACTGGGACTGCCCGTGTCTAGGCGGTATGGCTGATGGGCCTTGTGGTGAGGAGTTCAAGGCAGCTTTTAGCTGCTTTGTGTTCTCACAGGAAGAGCCCAAGGGCATGGACTGCATTGATAAGTTCCAGTACGTTTCTTTTTCCTACGATATGGGAGTCGAGAAGGAGTACATGATCTAAATGGTGTGTAGTGACTAACATATATCTTGTCATAGGGGAATGCAGACTTGCTTCCGCGCTCACCCAGACGTCTACGGCGCTGAGCTTGATGACGATGAGCCGCCGGCCGAGTCGGGCGATGGGCCGACTAGCGAGGGTGGTGCTACACCGGCCCCGATTCCGGATGCCGGGGAAACAAATGGAGAGGCCAAGGCTGAAGCCAAGGCTGAGGCTAAGGGTGAAGCTAAAGTTGAGTCAAAGTCAGAACCTAAGCCTGAGTCCAAGGCCCAGGCTGCTTAAGTCATTATCTTCCCCCTTCCCCCCCCCCCTCCCCCAGAACACATGGCGTGTAAGTTATCAAGAAGCGTTAGGTCATTGGACTCAGTAGCGAGCGCAAGAGAACTATTTCTCTTCGTCTGCCATCCAGCCTAATGCTCACCAGCAGACTAGATGAGAAGGAAGCGCAAAATGTAACACTAGCCCTGTACATTTCTTTTATTGCTCTTGATTTATATAATGCATTTTTTATATCTCCTTTTGTAACAGAGGCTTTTAATAATCTCGCTGCGCAGATGATATATCCTTCGTAAGGCGAGAAAGGGAGACTTGCGTTTTTTTTTTAGCTGCATGCATGACGTCAGTGGCAACGAGAGTTCCCGCTTACTATTGTAAAGGAAGCGTGAAAACAAGGCTGTCGTATAGCATGAGGTGCATTAAGAAGTAAGGGACAAGCTCTAGGGCGCTCTTCTCGTCTCCGAAGAGATGAAAAGCCACAAAAGAAACTAAAGGCAAAGCTCTGGAATCTAGTACCCGAAAGCGGACAGCCGAACTAGCTAGCTCAAATATTGACTCCTAGGGGCAAAGAGGGAGGAGAGGATACCTTATAAGACTAGCTCTTACACCTCTGGTACATGTTACCACACGATCTGTTCTTCTCCCTGTAACATCTACAACTATTCATGTCTTCGATCTATGTGCCTTGATTGCTAGCTCTTCTCCGTTCAAAAGAATCCTCCCCGCCTCGCCAACATATCTATCCACCCTATACACAGCTATATTGTTTCAATCATCAGTACGTTCTACTCCCCACGCTGTAATTCAACCCTACTAACTGCCGACAGTGTCCTACGCCGACGCTGCTGCTAAAGGACCCAAGCAAAGCCCCGAAGAGGTACGGCGTTTTATCTTTCCCTTGATTTCCCTTCCTCGACCGAGTCCTCCGAACTAACCGACACCGACACCAGGCCGCCGCTGCTCCCGTCCCGACTGTTGTCTCAAGGACTGACGACACCCACACGCTCATTGACGTTGATTCTCCGGCCGTGCGCACCGTGCCTAATGACTTTTTAGAGCGCGATGTGCAGACTTCGACTCAAGCCGCACGACTCGAACGTGAGGCTGCTGCAGCCGAAGCCCAAAAAATCGCTGAAAAGAAAGCAGCCGCTGCTAAGGAAAGACGCTCCGCTGCTGCTGCTGCCTCTGGTGCTTCTCAGGCTGGAGGCCGAGCACCAGCCGATGCGACATTGGGCACAGGTGCATTGGTCTTGGCCAATCTCGCACTGGTCTTAGGCGTCGGTGCGGCTGCACATTATTTTGGCGCAGATCGCGGACGCTGGGCGCCGTCGTGGCGGAATGCAGGACTTGGTTTTGGTGTTGCAGCAGCATTAGGGCTGGGAGAGTCGGTGCTAGTACAGTAAGTTTCACGATAGGCGTCTACAAACTTTGAACTTCTATAGTCCGTGGCTAACATGGTTTGGTGTAGAAACTTCTGGGCCTCCAAGTAGAAAACATCCAAAGACGACGATATTGTATCTGAAATTAGACGTGCAGTACGAATATAATATAATACAATATAATATATGATAATAGACAGTAAGAACTGCCACTTCATAGCACAGCTCGAGTAGTAATCAATAATGCGAAGAAAAAAAAAGAAAACCAAAGTATCCTCTGTAAACAAGCCAGTGTCTATTCCACGTAAATACTCATTAATCGCTTGTCATTTGTAGCCCGTCGTCCCGTCCTGTGGTTCCGTCCGGTGGCCCTGCCCCCCCCCAAGCTTGCCGCCGTTCTATTCTCCTGTTCCTTTGATCATTAGTCTAGCCATCCATCCTCTCACGACCCCCGTCACCTCGCCAACAAACATACATTCATTACATAATTCCGCTCCCGACACTCCGTTGGCTTCTCTATCATCTCCGGAAAATCGGTGCCGATGGTGCACGCATCCGTCTGACCCAATGGCACCGCAGATCCGGCGACATCTTACAAAACATCATGGCTGTGGTCTCAACAGAAAGCATCTTCTCGGCAATCATTAGCTGCAGATCATTATCCTCGTTGCTAAAATCCGCAAAGAAAATGTCCATGGCCTGCTCCGTCCATCGCGACACAGGTGGCTGTTGCTGGCTCTTGCTAGCATCAATGATCTTGGCTAACATTTCTTCAATAGCTACTGTCGTCGCAACACCACCTGACACAGAAGGCAATGAAGCCACAGGCAGTGAGATAGAGGTGCTAGGTGACGTAGTGGCGATGGTTGATGGAGGTGTGGCTATAGAGTGTGGATGGTTGTGGACATGGTGGTGATGATGATGAGGGTACGAGTGTGGTGGGTGTTGATGAGAGTGACCATGATGCGAATGGGCATGAGAATGAGGATGCACATGACTATGCGACGGGTGGGCATGGATATAGTGGCTGTGTGAATGCAACGGGGTAGATGCAGATGCAGAAGCGGGCGTTGACGCTGTGACTGGTGAGGCAGCTACGAGAGCCGACGACGAAGACTCTTGAGACATAGGCTCTGACTGTGGTACCGTATGGCCCCAGCTATCAGTCCGCCGGCGTTGCGGAGAGGATGTTGTTATCTCGACCGATAATGACCGCTTGCGCGAGTTATCGGCCGACTGACTAGGATCATGTGGCGGCGTCAGGGCCGGAGCCAAGGGTCGTGCTGCCGGCTTTTGGGCCGGTACACCCATAGATGCCGCGGATGAGGGGCTCTGTGGCGGGTGTGTTCTGTGAGGGGATTGCGAGCGAAGAGGCCTACAATAGTTACGAGGGCTCATATGCGATTTGGGCTGAGATTGAGACTCAGACCGGGAGCGCGGCTCGGATTGGGTTTCCACTTGAGGCTGATTTCCAGGTTGTTGCTGGGGTGGGTGTGTCGGAGATTGATGTCTTTGTGATTGAACCTGTTGCTGCTCGGAAGCCAAGTCAACTACTGCTGTTCCCGGCAGGTCTCCGTCAGAGCCATCGCCCAAACGGCGACGTCGCTGGCGCGGGATCCCATTAGGCAACAAGTCTTCAAATATGACTTCAAAGTACTTTTCATGTTCAAACGAGCGGCCACGAAGAGGTTTTGCAGAGGGGTCTTTCTATAAGGGGCGTTAGTATAAAAGTAAACAAACTTTCTATGGAAAAAGCAAGGTGATGTATGCCTACCTGTAGATGCTCTTCCCAAGCCTCGTCGCTAGCAGACACTGTAGAATTGGCCTCGTTGTATTTGAATGCCGGGTTATCACGCAGTCCACGCCAAGCCTTGAAGCGCTTACGGGCATTGTCGGCCTTGTTTTTCAAATGATTCTTTTCCAGCCGCACTTGATGCGTGTTCCATAAATCATGAGCGGCCTTAGCCCAGGCTTCGGACTTTAACGTGCCGGTGGCGTTGTCTCTCAAGCCTTTCAAAACACTCTCCCATAGAGAGCGGAAAAAGGTCCCTTCGTAATCTGGCGTCCAGCTAACGCGAGGCGCGCGTTGGAACGAGCTCCCGAGTGCGGACATAGCGGCAGAAAGAGCCGAAACGGTGGAATCGGAGGGAACGAGACAAGCGGCAGTGGCAGGGAGGAAACGTGACTTCGCTAACGGAACCGCGTTCCCACTAAGAAACGAAGGGGAAACAAGTGTCGCTTGTCTATAATGTCTTTAGTAAAACAACAAGACAGACAATTCAAATCCGAGATATTTGACGAGAATAAATTGCTGGTGCAGTGTGTACAAGACGTCAAGTCAAGACTAGCTTGCAAGTGGGAGTTGACAACTCTAATAAAAAGAACGAAAAGTGCAGCGAAAACCAAAGACAAAACTCTAAACGGAAGGGGAAAACGCAGGATTCAAAGCAAATCGCAGACTGTCGCAAAAGGTTCCTGTGCTTGCGAATCCACTGGTAAGATGGAGGGGGGTGGGGAGGAAGTGACACTTTCAGTCCATCCGGGTTCTTGTGGCTTGGGTCTTTCTGTACCAATAAGTCACGTGATGGTTCTGTATAGCCCCGTTTGGAGTTCGTTTAGCAAGAGCGAGTATTCGTTAGGTAGGCCAGCACGTTTTGCATCTGGTATCCAGAAATTGGGAGCGTTTCTGATTTCCGCTTAGCCTTGGAAGAAGAAATGGGCCAACAAAATCAAGACAGAAGACAAAACCGAGAGAAATATAATAAAGAGACTGCGAAATCGACGCCGCTGTGTAGGGGTTTGTAAATCAACAGACCTTGAACAGAATTTGAAATCGACCGACTTGCGCAACTTTGAGATTTTTTATGTCTACTCGAGCCACCCTGATGGACAAGTGCTCTATAACCCGGATCTTGATCAAAACACCCGTTTGGTCAAGTCCCCCCCAACTGTCCAATAGCCGTCCGTTTTTCTCGCCCTTTTTCTCTTGGTTCAATTCTAGGTCCACCGATGAGTTCCGTGGGCTTTAAGAGGGGCGACCCATCAGGGTGCCCACCCCTCCATGTTTTCACGCTTCTTTCCCCCCATGCACTTGCCCTTTTTGGAGAATACCCTGATAGATACAAATCTAGACTTTATTCCCCACCTAAAGTTCTTTTGTCTCTTCTATCTCTTGCACTGGTCTTTGAGCTTTGATCACCATGAACGTGCTAACCCTTCTATATTACAAACCCTAAATGGGCCTCAATCACGAGGAACGCAGGAAAGCATTTCACTCTCAACCCAATCCATTCAACAACACCTCAATCACTCATTAGATAGATACATGAGTAAGAATATGTGAGTACGACTAGTCTATATAGTAGCATACAGGCCGTTATTTAGTACCATTCATCTTTCAGCTGAGCCATTTCTCCGCTATGAAATTTTCACATTTCTCGCGTTTTCAATCAACCACAGAGCATTCCTATGCAAAAAGCTGCTTGTTACCAAGAGCGCCGCCGATTCAAGTCTTAAGCAAATCTAAGAGCACCGTTTTGATACACTGCTGCGCATCTCATGCGTAGCCTCCCATGTACTCTATATACGCAGCATGGAAGCCGATAAACGCGACGGCGCGGCTGACACTGGCAGCCAGGCGGACACGTCCAAGTGCCCCCTTGTTAATCATTCCGATACCGAAAGGCAGTAGCACTGTGACAATCTCACCTAGGAAGCGTAGGTCATTGTCAATACATTTATAGTCTCTCGGAGATAATTACCACTAAGCTGGTGGTGTTCAGGACTAACACGCCCTCGTCTTCAAACTCGTAGACCGCATATAGAATGCCTTGTAACCTATACCAGTGACATGGGACACTAGATAGCTGAGCAGCAGGTGGTCATAGTTTCCACATGCCCCGCGTAATCCCAGCAAAGGCTAGAGTTTGGCCAACTCTGGATTCAGTGACAACAAGCAGCGTAGCAGCTTGTCTCAGATTATGCTCCTGGGCAATGCGAAACCTGCTCATGGGGTGAAATGGGTGGTTGCGGTTAGGTTCGTCACGACGATCTTGTCGATTCTTCTCGGCAGTTCCCCACGATTGTTTATCGATGAATCAGATGTACCCCCGGTCTCCCGTACACTGCCGTATCGATGACAGCATGTAGCAAAATATTAGACAGGCTGTCAGGCAAGAAAACTCAATGGCCACCCAGATTGGAGGACCATCTCCAGCAAGAGCATAGAATGGGCCTTCTCTTAGCCACCGCATATCATTGGACTCAAGGTACCACGTTAGTCACTTTAAACCTCATGATACGATTATCCACTTGATTCTGGAAACTCTCGTGATCAAGGAAGCCCATAATCGCATTTCCACTTCTTCGAACTTCAATAAAAGGCATGCCTAGCCTCGCCGTTTCACACCTGACATCGTCGAGGCGTTGATATAGGTTGTCTATTGTCCAGTATAGATGGAAATATATTTCTATCAAGTGTCAAATACTGCCTTGCAGGATTCTACAAGGACCACATCATTTCCATATCCGGGATATGATAGTGCTACTTCCAGTTGCAAAGTTAGATTTATATAAGGCGACTTACTGGAGATTTATGTTGGTTTCGCGAGCGAAGAAGAAAGATATTCCATGATGTGAGGAGTGTCTATGAGCGGTAACACTAACAATGGTGAACAAGAAAAAGCAACCCCCTCCCCTCGCGTGATATGAAACGGCTTCTTGTCAGCCAACAACATGTATTTGCCTGATGACTCTGTTGGGTACCGCAGAAGGCAACCCCGATATGCCATTTTCATTCATAGCATAAAATTCAGATACATAGCCGGCACCGTCACCTTACGCTAACCATTTGGTATCAATGCGATCATTTGCATTTTGGATAGATTTGAGCTTGCCATGACTTTCTTATAGGCTGTAGAAGCCGAGCGAGGCCGACGCAATACTACCATAGCAGCAAGCATGGAGGTTACGAACGATGGACACTCTCAGAAATCTAGCAGGGTTATGAAGAAGATGGTTAACCCTTGTGTCTTAAACACGTGACTATGACTCTTTTGCAGGACTCTACCGGTTCGAAGATAGAAAATAGTAAGAAAGAGACACAGGCCAGCAGGACACGAATTTAAGCCTTTTGGTGACGTATTGCGAACAGTGTCAGAGTCGTCAATGTGTCGTAGGTCAAGAGCCAGACAGACAGCCAGGTAGCTTGCACAAGGGTATCGCCTCCCCTCAAAGCACCGATTGATATCTACTCTCTAACGCAAGTTGAATAGGGCGTCCTTTGGTTTGGCCACTAGCCAATGAAGTTCTTCTCGTTTCAGGGAATATAAGGATTATTTCCACTTATTCATTGCTATCTAGGCAAGCGAAGGTTCTTCTTCAGTGGAGTCATAGCCAAAGTCAACTACATAAAAGAGAAAAGAAAATTGTTCTTTTTTTTTTTTTTTTTCTAGAGCCCAGAATTAAAATACATACGCTGAGTATAGTGAGAAATATTGGTAGTACAGACACTCGGATGGCCCATTTATCGGTTAGCATCAAAGGTTTGAAGAAAAACTAGTATGCCCCCCTCTCCTAGCTAAGTGGTGCACGAGATCACGTGACAGCGCGCCTCGACCTAAATGTGGGTCATGGGAGAGCTGAAAGCCTACTGCAGCAGGACTTGTGAGCGAACAGACGTTCTCGTTGCTTTTGCTGTTAAAGTGTATGCATGCATAGCTGGGGAGGGACGGCGGTACGAAGGGATCTAATTACTGTGCCCTCAAAGTCGATGCTACGTTTTGTTCGATAATCAGTTCTGACTGGGAGTGTGTTGTCCGATAGCGGATATCCCTGATCCAAGGGGGGGGGGGGGGGCGGTGGTTGTTTGATGCTTTGATGCTTCCGGCAGCCGAACAGTAATCAGTAATACACAAGAAGAACTTGGAGTGAGTGATGATAGGGCGGGACTTGATTCTCCCTAGCTATTGGCCACTGGCACATCCCTTACTGGCTTGGGCCTGTGTTTGGTGTGTGTCCGTTTTGCTGGGTGGAAAGTTTGCGGGGCAGCGGTAAAGAAAATTCTTTAATTATAGTCTCAAAATGAGGGGGCAGCCAAGGAAGAGAGAAGGAGGATTAACTGAAGGGGTTGTATAGGCAGATTACTTGCATGATTTCTTTTTTGCTTTTCTTTTTCGTCGTATAACTGGCAGCATATTTTCTCCTTGCGACGCTCACGTGGAGAGTGACGACTAACTAAGTATGTCGTGCATGTCTCGTGGGAGTAGGAGCAACACAAGCCCGGGTGGGTAGGCTTCCCACGACAAGCATCTCTATCTATGTATTCCTAGGTCTTTCTTTATCTCTGTCGCAGTTTCTTGTCTGCGTTCCTCCTCTGAGGCTTCCTTGAAGCAGTCTCCTCTCATGTGATCTAAAATACAAGAGAAGTCCAGCCGTTCCAAGTCGCGCCGATCTAAGAGAAACGAGCCGCGCGTAGCAAATCGCCGCTGACTTCTATACTTATTGAGCTTTCCCGATACGGCGAGCCGTTTTTCTTTTTCTTTTTTTTCGTTCCCGTTCTCGTTCTCCCTCTTCCCTTTACTACATACTTGTCTTCGTCTGCTTCGTTCATTCTTAGTGATTCCCCCTTCAATTCACGGCTACCATAGCAAGTAGAGACAGCCTCAACTAATCCCCGGCTTATATAGCTTCCCATAGACTGGTTTCTTTTCACATCTTCTTTATCCTCGGCCATCTGCATTAATTCAAAGCTGGCTCGCTTGTCCGCTGCAAAAACTCCGTCTTTTAATTCCCGCTTCACCACTTTGCTGTCCTCAGACCTGTGTTCACGGCCATTTTTCATCGTTTATCCTCTACTCTCAGCCAACTCCCTTCTCCGAAAGGAAGTCCCAGTCAAGCCTAAGCCAGGACCAGGTTCTACCCTGAAACTCCTTCTCGGTTATAGTGGACTTAGTCTCTTTTTTACTACACTAATGCCGCTGGAGCCACTGAACCAACACGCTAAAACACCCGAAGCGCCGCTAAAATCTGCAGAGGCCTTCCCTACGCGCTGTAGGTAGACCCTAAGAAAAGAAAAAAAAAGCTGCCGTGACGCGATTTCTCCCCTCCTCCACCACTATCACCAACCATCAAGATTCCAGTTCCTCCTCTCCTATCTTGCGGCCCGGCCAATGCCTTTTATGAACTGCTGTGAAGCTCCAAATATCCAGGAATAAAGAAGCAAACTCCGTGACCCTAATCCCTAATAATCAAGAGAAAATATACACCACACTGTATGTTCAACGTCCTCCACAATGCCTCTCAGTAACATCGCCGCTATTGCTGCCGCTGCCGCAGTGGTTTCTACAACATCTTCGCTTGATTCGTCTCTCTTCTCTCCTTCTTGCCAGCAGTCTCCCATATCCAAACTAAGAAGCCAAATTTCTCCCTCAAACTCATGTCCACCTCACTCTGACACGGCCTCTCGTTCACTCCCGAGTCCATGTCCCTCATCTTCATCCTCGGCATTGTCCTCATGTCCGCGCATCCCATCTTTGCGGCCAGGCATATCGTCCCCTCCCCCTCTTCCTCTCACTCCCCCCTCTTCTGCCTCGTCTTGGTTTGCCTCCTCTACTTCAGTGCTAGTAAAGGACGCGGACGTCCTTGCTGCCACGACAGACTCCACTACTACTTTGCCTTCCACTGGTGCTGGTGCTGGTGCTGCTGGTGCTGCTGGTGCTGCTGCTCGTGCACCCACTACCCACAAATACCCTGCTAGGCCTAGTCTTGGCTCTTCTGCTCCCACTTCCATTCTCACTCCTGCCAGGTCTGGTCCCGCTTTCCCGTCGCCCTACACTTGCACGTCGTCGCGTCGTCTCTTACCTGACACTACTGCGGCTACTACGGCTACTAGCGATACTATCGCAACCCACTCAGAAAGATCAGCCAATGCTTACTTGCCCAATATTTTCAGACCTCAGAAGAAACGCACTTGTATTGACACCCATCTCACCGCTACCGCTACCACTGCCACTACCACTGCCGTTGGCCCTGTCGCTGGCGCCGATTGTGCTGTCGTCCCCCACAGCCACAGACCCAGACTCCCACATGCCCACTCCAGCGCCTCTCTTCACGCTCGCGTCGTAAATCGCGTCGATTCTACTTCTACCAGTACTGGTACTGCTACTACAAATCCTACCGATATGAATACCTCATCATCCTCTATGGAGCCCGCACATGTGGCTGTCGCATTACAGCAGACCCAAAGCCCCCCCGCTCATGCCCCTCAATCGCACTCGCACTCGCCCTCGCATTCACCCTTACGTTCACAGTCCACCAGTCGTACTGCCCACCCTGACACACAATCCCAGCTCCTCCAGCTCTCACATCTTGCTGGTCTTCAAAATAAGATGGTCGAAATCGCGTCTCCTCCAGATCCCAACCCCGCGTCGCTGTCGCGTAAAAGAACAGCGGACGGCGCTGTCAAACATGACGTCTCTTTGTCAAAACGTCTCGGCCACTCGAGAAATACCAGTGCCGTGAGTGCCTCATCTTCCTCAGGAAGCAAAATCGGCGAGGTAAGTTTTTTGTTTGAATATAGCTCTTTTCACGTAAAAGACTTGGTGTACTTTTGCTTGAATCCCCCTCCTTCATACCCTCGTTCTTGTTCTCTTTTCCCTGTATTCAAATGCCCCACGCGACCTTCTTTCTGCCTTCTTTTTTGTTCTTTGTCAAAAGGGGGCCTGGGCTGTCTTGTTATTATCCCTGAGACAACAAAATCCAGCCTGAGCCGTAAGAGGGAGAAAGAGAAAAAGCAGAGAACACCTGTAGATATTTAGTGTCATTGGCCTGACGCGTTCGAAGCAACATGTGCATGTGTACTGACAGTCCCTGATCTCTCATGCTAATACTGTAACTTTTCAGCTCTCAGCAGAACTCCGCACGCGTCTTTCCTATGCCATGGTCAAGGTTAGCCACGGCTGGCAGTTTCATTCTATTGATGAGGTTGAGTCCCTTGCGTCTAAGGCTGTGTCACCAAGCTCATCTAGCTCTACTCACCTCAGAAGGCCCGCCTTATCAGCCAGCCCTGGCCTGTCCTCTACAGACAAGTCTGTGATCGAGTCTACCACCACGCCTGCTTCGCTGGATGCGTATTCACAGCCATCACCCCCCTTGTCGAAATCATCAAGTACCATTCACAACAACAGCAGCAGCAATGACAATGGTCTTGCCCCCCCCGTCTCCATCAAGTCCTCACGGCCAGCCGCCCAGCAACACTCTCGATCTAGCTCACGCCCTACCTACACTCCTACCTTACTATCGCACTCGCAGTCTATGCCCCCGCGAACTCCAGCATCCGCGGCACCTACTCATCAGCGTCGTCAATCCTGCACACAGGTCGGGTCTCTATCCGGGGGCGACGGCGGCAGTAGCCTGGTATTTTCACCACACCAAAACGTGCGCGAACAGGATGCTATTGAGTCGCTCTTGTTCATGAGTAGCCCCGGAAACTCGGCGAACTTGAAGAACTCATATGCTGGATCACTAGCATCGCCTCTTACACAATCTGGCCTACGTCATTTGCCTTTCTCGTCATCAGCACCCGCTGAATCCACGAGTAGTAGCCAACGCCGTGCGTTGCCAGACTCGCAGCCGCGCAAAAACGTGTCATCACGCAAACTAGCAGCAGCAAAACACCTTGGATTTGATGGAAGCAGCCTCGATGATGCCGAGTGTGAGACGGACGCTTCGGGCTCGCTACTAGACATGAGTGTTGGTGCACGTGGAACTCTACGCCGCAGAGTTGGGCTCAGCGGGAGCTATATCTCCGGCCCTGGATATGGGCCGGGGTCGACTCACACTAATCTACACCTACAATTGCCATCAGCACTAGATACGCCAATGCGAACGCAGACGCGATTGGCAGACGAGGACATAGATCGTATGTTGGAGAGGGTAGCGGCCGAGGATTCGGAAGAAGATGATGATGAGATCCAGATTCCACAGCGAATCATGGTGACGCCGCATGTTCAAGCTGTGTAGATGATATAGTCCAACTGGCTGACTTTCTAACCCACTGGCTTGCTTATAGGTCACCGGAGTTCTCGACTCCGTTTCTCTTGGCTTTTGTGCCTTGCCCATCTTTGTATGTTATTCGTTTCTGAGCGTTGCTGGAGCCCTAGGGTTACATGTTGTTCCGTTCCTGTACCTGTGTTTTAATTGGCATTTCTGTTTGCTGCATTTCTTGGGGGAGAGGCTCTTGTTCTATTTTCTGTCTTTGTGTGTATATACTACTTGCATCGTGTCTTTTCATTCTTGATACCACATAATGTTCTTCTACATTATTTCTTGTATGTCTTGGTGAAAGTTGATATGATAGTCAGTGTACAACGATCTCCTTGACTACTCTGTTAGGGTTATGAACAAGGTCATGATGGCTCATGCTTTTAGACCCACTCTTTCTTCCGCCTTTCACCTTGAATTGCTGGCTTGCGTTAACAAACCTCGAAGCTTTGGTGAATAGCTGCTCGTTGCTACATCATTACTCGCATTGTTACTAGTACTTCTTCTGCCTACTATTTATTGGCCCTTGAAAGCTGTAACTGCAAAAACTCGGAACCCAAACAGAGTCAATCAACCAACTAGTTCGTCATGTCCATTCACCAGCTATCAAGACTGCTCCCTCTGCCCGATGATGAGCTGAAACAGGTATTGTCATACGCCGAGACACTGTCCAAGGAGGCTTCGGTAGAGCATTTCCAAAATCTTCTTGGCAACTCACCAGAGGTCAGCGCCTTTATTTCGTCCTTCAATTCTCGTCGAAAGACCCCAGGACCTTCTGGCTCATCCTCTGGCTCTACTGCACGGCCGCAACCATCCCAGTCTAACACCCAACTACGGGCAGGAGGCCCGGCTAATATTCTTGACGTTGAGCCGGTGCCTAAACCGGCGTCTAAGAATAAGGGAAAGAAAAAGAAGGCGGATATTCACGTGCCCCAGGCACGCAAGGTTGACAGTGTCGGATCGGCACCTGGAACTGCGTACAACAAAAAGAATCAGACTTTTGAGTACATTTCTAGTTCAAAGAAGCCTGCCTTTGGTGGCCTAGGTGAAAGCGCCGGTGCGACTCCAGTTAGTTCGGGGATTGCTCCAGATGTTTTGTCGTTTATGGAGGCTATATCGGGACCGTCTTCAAAAGGCGGATCTTCAAGTAGCACGCGAACGCCAACGCCGGCGCCAAAGACTGAAAAGTCCCAAAAGCAGTCTTCTAAGGTAGGCGGGTATCTTATCGGCGATGGCCCACCAAAGAAGGCCAAGTCTACACTAGCCAAGTCTACGCCCATAGTCTCTACGAAGGTCAAGATTACTGGGGGGCTTCCAATGGGTGGCGCGAGCGCTGCCGTCTCGGATTTAGATGCGGCTATACGAGCTCTGGAGATATCAACAAATCCAACTTTGAACTCCTCCACCAAGGCCCGCAAATGCAATTGCGTTGCTACTCGACATCCGCTGCAGTCTGCAGCACCAAACTGCATGAAGTGCGGGAAAGTCATCTGCATCAAAGAAGGCCTGGGGCCTTGCTCATACTGCGGAACGCCCCTTCTACAACCGTCTGAGATCCAGGCTATCCTGAAAGAACTGACTGCCGAGCGTGGCCGTGAGCGTATGGCTGTAGACCGGGAAGCTCATAAGCGAACGGAACTAACATCCACGCCGTCGTCGTACGCACAGGCCCGTGGTGGCATCATGTCTGACTCCTTGCTTCTTGCACGCCAGCATCGCGATAGGCTGCTTAACTTTCAAACGGAGAATGCGCAGCGTACGCGTATTGTCGACGAAGCGGCTGATTTTGACGTCGGCTTGGCCCAGGGTCATCTTGGGGGCTCCATGTGGTCGAGCCCGCAAGGGCGTGCTATGGAGCTTAAACGTCAGCAAAAGTTGCTGCGTGAGCTTGAGTGGGATGCCAAGCCTGAGTATGAGAAGCGCCGACAGGTCGTTAGTATCGACCTTGTGGGGGGTAAGGTAGTTAAGAAGATGGCAGCGGTTGAACGGCCGGCCACGCCAGAGTCGGATGGCGATGACGTAGACGACGAGTACGGCGTTCTTGATGCGATTGGCGGCCGTGGCGGTGACAGCAGCGCGGTGTCCACTGGAAAGTTTAGCAAGAATCCGTTGATGGGTGGGCTAATTCGACCAGTTTTTACACCAGGCAAGGGGAAGGAGGCTGAAACTGTGCGTACCCGTGTAACCAAATGGCGCAGGGTACAAGACGACCGCGACGACAATGAGGCGGTAATCCTGGATGGGGGCATCTACGGGCATGCGGAGGCGGACAGAGAAGAGCCTACAGTTTGCGGATAGAGACAAGAGGAATACCAGCTGTGTTACACTGGGCGGGCGGGCTTGTGACTATTCTACATAGCTTGACCTAGCCGGCATTTAATTGCTTCAAACTCTTATATACACATGAACCTGAACCCGAATGGAATCTAGCCAACTTGTAAGTTATCGCCGGTGCCTCGTCCGTCTCATGAAATTTACGGCAATGATATGTGCTTTTGTCGGGGAGGAAGAGAACAGCGAGCTGCTGCTGTCTGTCCTCTTGTTATTGGATGTGACCCCACAAATCAAGCTCGGAGCGACAAGGGGCTATTGCTCTGTTTGTCGTTTTTGTTGCTATGCTGATTGGCTCAGAATGGTGGAAAAGGCTGATGGGCAGGGAATGCGGGAGAAAGGAAGCTTCCCAACTTGACAGCTTCTGGTCTCTGTTGTATCGAGTACCTAGGAAGTTGATGGAGACACAGCGAGATACGACCTGCACTTGTGGGGACTGGCGGTACATGTATACCTACCTATAAATATACCCTTCTGTCCTTCAGTGACTAACCTCTATAACGAGCTGCAAGCGTACCCTATCCTTGTAACTGCAGTTTTCTGGAGCTCCTTCCTGGGAATTCTTCCGCCTTTTCCCTTTTTCCTTTCCTTTTTTTTTTTCTTTTTCTTCTTCTTTTTCTTCTCTTCCTCTTCCTCTTCTTCTACTTCCACCACAAACACTCACACTCACACTCACAGTTCATCAAATCTAGCCTTTGCCTCTCCTCCTAATCACCATGTTTGCTCCTCTTCGCTCGACTTTGCAGCGCCGTGCCTTCTCGGCCTCGGCCCGTGACGTGAGTAGCCCGACTCCGAGGCCACTGCTTCGTATCCTTTATTCCCCTTCTCTACCTTTCCTGTACCCTTCAGCTATTTGGACCTCTCAGGCCGCATCTCCAATGCATCGACACTTGGCATTTTGCTTTCCCCGGACTCGCTCGGCAATATTGTCGGAATACCGGAGAAGCTTCGGCCATTCTGTTATCGTCATTGTTTTTTTGCCCTAGAATTTGGCCTCTAACCCTCACAATTGATTGATGCTGTGTTCAATTGCTAACTGCCATTTTTGGCTTGTCTGTAGATGTCCAAGGTCGCCGTTCTCGGTGCTGCCGGCGGTATCGGCCAGCCTCTGTCTCTGCTGCTGAAGATGAACCCTAAGGTCACCGAGTTGGCCCTGTACGACATCCGCGGAGGACCCGGTATGTTCCCCTTTGGTTTTTGTTTTCGCCATCGTATTTCATTGTCTCGTTTGCTAATCCGTTGTTTCTTCCCTTCCAGGTGTTGCTGCTGACGTCTCCCACGTCAACACCAAGAGCACCGTCAAGGGCTACCAGCCCACCCCCGAGGGCCTGGCTCAAGCTCTTAAGGGATCCGACGTTGTCCTTATCCCCGCCGGTGTCCCCCGCAAACCTGGCATGACTCGTGACGATCTGTTCAACACCAATGCCTCTATCGTCCGTGACCTGGCTAGCGCCTGCGCCGACCATGCTCCCGACGCTAAGATCCTGGTCATCGCCAACCCTGTCAACTCCACCGTTCCTATCTGCAAGGAGGTTTTCAAGCTCAAGGGCGTCTACAACCCCAAGAAACTGTTCGGTGTCACTACTCTGGACGTCGTCCGCGCCTCGCGCTTCGTTTCCGAGATCAAGAACACTAACCCCGACCAGGAGAACATCACCGTTGTTGGTGGTCACTCCGGTGTCACTATTGTTCCCCTGTTCTCCCAGAGCAGCCACCCCGAGCTGTCTTCTAACGCCGAGCTGGTCAAGCGTGTCCAGTTTGGCGGTGATGAGGTCGTACAGGCTAAGGATGGTGCTGGCTCCGCCACCCTGTCTATGGCCATGGCTGGTGCTCGCATGGCTGACTCAATCCTGCGTGCCTCTCAGGGTGAGAGTGGTGTCGTTGAGCCCACCTTTGTCGAGTCTCCCCTCTACAAGGACCAGGGCATCGACTTCTTCTCTTCCAAGGTCGAGCTTGGCCCTGAGGGTGTCAAGAAAATTCTGCCCGTCGGCAACGTTGACGCCGCTGAGAAGGCTCTGCTCGATGCCTGCTTCGTTGACCTGAAGAAGAACATTGCCAAGGGTGTTAGCTTCGTTCAGTCGAACCCCCCCAAGTCCTCGTAAAGAAGCGGACTAGCTTGCATAAAGCCCTATGCTTCTGTCACCGCCCCTTGTCTTTTTATTTGGAGTTTGTACGCCATGTTTTTTTTGTTTTGTCTAGCGGCATGTGCTATAAATCTCTAGTGTAATCATAGCCTTTTTGATAAATTGCGAAAAGATGTGTCTTGTGTCTGCTGATGAATTGGGTGACATAGCCGGACCATCGGATTGTAACTGTAAAAGTAGCATAGTACTGGGATTATCCCGTAAGCCCGGTGATGAAACGGATTTCTGGTAATGTAATATCGACTCTTAAACCAATTCTTAGAACTGGTATTTGCATGGGCTATTAATTGCCTACCGTCCCTACATCAATGCGTGTGTGCAATGCAATGCATTCATTCATACATGGAGAAGATCTTCACTCGCACTAGATTGCCATGTCGTAAAGAGGTGTTTTTTACACTGTCCGATATGATGATATTTGAGGTCTTTATTTATTCGGGGACGTCTCGTCTCGTCTCGTCTCGTCAGATAAAAAAGAAATAAATAGTATTGTTACATAGGCTCGCCACACGTCTTGGTAGTAAAGGATGACGCGGAGGACTAATCATAGTTCCTGCCATGTCCTCATTCCTCATTCCTTATTCCTCTCCCTCTCCAACACCCTACTTAATTTTACTGTTGCCCATTGGCCCATTGTCGTAGGCTCTCACGCTTTTCGGCAATCTTCCGCTCCATGGCAGCAATCTGCTCTTCGCGTTTGCGCTCCTCCTCGGCGAGCTTGGCCTCTAGTTCGGCAGCCTTGCGGGTGTTTTCACGAAGCAGTTGGTCAGGACGGCGCTCAGCAATGTCACGCGGGCGGAAGTCGGAGAAGACACGCTTGAGAACAGACTCAATAATGTAGCAGGCGCCATAGTCAAGAACCATGGTTACTGTCATCTTGGTGCGGAAATCGTCGGTGAATGGCACCAGGCTCATTTGCTCGTTGATTTCGGGCATCAGCTCAAGCGAGCAGATGAAGGCTAGACCCGAGACGCCCAGAATACCGTAGTACATGCCCTTGTTTTCCGAGATGGATTCACGGAAGGGTCTCCCTTGGTAGTTGACGGCAAACGTGGAGATTTGCTGGATCAATTGCAGCAGGTAAACAGCGCTGTTGAGCAGGCTAGGCTTGAATTCGGCTTCCAGATCAACGTCATCGGTTCGACTAAATAAGTGTTAGTATTAAAAATCAGGAATCATACTAGGGATCGGATAGAATCTTGGGTGACACTTACGGAGCAACTAGGTCACAAAGACGAGCAATGTAGATTAGAGTTACGATATGGACAGCAAACTGGCCTAGGATAGAACCAATGATGTAAAAGTTGAAGATATTGGGCTGGGGACGCTCCTTGGATAAGCCCTCAACGGTCTTGGCACGCGAAATGGACAGGAAGCAAACACTCATGAGCATGCCGCTGATCGTGTACTGACTGTCACCGAACTTGATACCTTCCAAGTATAATACACTCAGCGAGTACGCACTGATCAAGCAGTTTAGTGCAAGAATCTTGTACATCTGGATCGTAGCAACAAGCGTGCAGCGGCCTTGACGGATGATGTTGGGGATGGCCATAACATCGCGTAGTTTACTCGTGAATGGTGCAGCAACGGAGGCATCACCCAGCTTTAACGAAGGTGGCTCATCATCGGTCATGTCAGGGTTCATCAGACTGGCAGTGAGACGGTCCGTCAATTCATTGGCCTTATCGTGAGCCTCCTGCTTCTTACGCTCAGCGGGGCTCAGCTGGGTATTGTTGGCAGAAGTCATGGCTAATGAAGCAGCATCCGGAGGAGCAACACCGTGGGCAATAGCATAAGCCTCCGGAGTCATATCCTTACGCTTAGCTTCACGCTCGATTGCCTTGATATAGTGGGGGTTTGAGGGGCTAGGCGGATACAGGTGGGCGATGATGACGGGAACAGGAGGGGTAGGTTGGTTGAAGCGTTTCATGACATTGCACTGCTTCTCGTAAATTTCCTTCATCTTGGTGTTGCGCTGGTGCTCGGCAATACGAACAAGATCGTCACGGGTTCCGTTGAGAAGAGCAACACCGATATGGGCCTGCTTCAGAGCACCAACATCGTTGGTACCATCACCAGCCATAAGGGTATAGTAGCCCATGTCTTTAAGACCCAGGAGAATGTCCTCCTTTTGCTTGGGGGAAACACGAGCGTAGACCCAGGTGTGACGTAGGATATCTTTCCAGGCAGCCTTGTTGTCCTTGAACTGTGAAAGAGCATAGCCTGTGACACATAGATCGTTTTCCGCCAGGATCTTAGGATTGATAGGCTGGGTGGGATCAACGTTGATGGTGATTTTGTCGTCTACGCTGCGCCAGACCAAAACTTTGTCACCGTGGTTGTCCTCGGGAGCATCTAGAATAAGCGTGGGACGATCAACAATTTCAACTTCCCGGGCAACATGAACAGCAGTAAGCGGATTATCACCCGTAATCATGACGACACGGTGACTGCTCTCATTGAGAGATCGGACAGCCTCGAGAGCATCTTCTTTTAAAGGACAGTGCAAGACGAGGAAACCAGCGAAAGTCAGGTCGCATTCAACCTGTTCACGTTTTAGATCATTGATCTTCGCGGCACCATATTCATCGTTAACACTCAGTTGTTTGTAAGCCAAAGCTAAAACACGCGAACCACGGCGAGTAAAATACTTGAAAGTCTCTTCATAGTTTTCAGGCACCTCAGTCAGGAATTTCTGGATTGTTTCAGGAGCACCCTTGACACCAGCAAATGTCCCTTGGATCCTCTGGCCAGTGGCATTGTCAACAGCTTTGATAATGGCAACTGAGCTCTGACGCTTGAGAAGGGACGAGAACTGGAAGCGGCGCTTGATGTGCGCTTGGCCAGCAATAGTCTGCGAAACAGCCTTGGACGTGGATAGAGGACGAGACACAAGAACATCGCCATGACCGACAGCCCATCCAAGAGCCTCAAGAGTTGCCTTTTCCATGGGATCACCAACAACATCGCCTTCATCAAGCTTGACAAGAGCATGGGCGGTAGCAAGAACGAGGGTCGATTGAAGACCAATGTTTTTAACAGGCGTTACTAGAGTATGAGCACCATCAACCTCACGGGCGGAGACGACTTTGGAATCAATCAGGCTAATACCAGCAATGCCTTCGACAACAAGATCTTCGCCGGTTAGAGTGCCAGTTTTATCGAAGCAGGTGATGTCTATACGACCCGCGTAAGGGATACGGAATGGTTCGGTGCAGAAAATAGCTAGCTTGGAGAGAGCAGCAAGACTGGTGTTGACGGCCAGACTCAGCTCCATAGGCAACTCAGGAGGAACAACGCTGGTGACAATGAGGATACAATCTAGCAGCAGCTTTGAGCGTTTACGGTCTTTCTTAACGCCCTCGTCCCAAACGTACCATGACGCGGCGATGGCAAAGACGAGAAGGAACAGAATGAACCACAAGGCCTCGGCGTTGTTGGCTGAGACATGCTCTGTCGAAAAGATCATGGTGCGAACAAGGCTACCCTGAGAAGTCTCAAAGCCGGTCTTAGTCACGACAGCCAAAGCGCCGTTATCAGGAGCTCTAGGCACGCCAGATGGGAGCTTGGGGGCACCCTCGTCAGCGTTTGCGTGGGTGATTTGAAGAACTTTGGTGCCACCCCAAAGAAACGCATTTTTGTCCAAGCCTTCGGGGTCGAGATTGGCATCGTGGGGACGCAGCAGCACCGAGTCCTTGAGTAGAGGAGTGCTTTCACCAGAAAGCATGGCCTCGTTGACGATGGCGGTACCCTCAACTAATATCATGTCGCAAGGAACGCCGCTGTCTTCCTTGCTGCGATTAATAGAGACAAGATCGCCAGGGAGTAGATGGTCGGTTTGAACTTCAACCCACTTGCCCAAGCGGTAAACCCAGACATCGTATGGCTTCAGGCTCATGCCACGGAACTCTGTCAAAGTGCGCTGACGTTGCCACACGACAGTGCTTTCAAAGGCGACCAACATGAACAGAGTGAAGAGAGAGTAATACCAATATTCGTCCAGCATCCATAAGCCAACACAGAAAATCTGGAAGACGAAGAAGGGGGCAACAGCGTGTTCGCGAAAGAGCTCCGTGAAAGTTGGGACGGGAATATCAAAAGTATTGTTGCCATAGTGTTCTTTAAGAGACTCTAGTTCGGCGGCAGTGGTGATGCCCTTGGATTTGAGGAAATGGCCAATTGCAGGTTTGGGTTCGGCGTCGATAGCGAAGGTGAACGGCGTGAAAGAGTTTTTGTCTTCGTTGTAGAGAAACCGGCGTTTTTGGAAGACAAAAGATCTCTTATTAGTAGTCTAGGAGAGGCAGGCAATGTTAGCTACAAGTTGGCACAGGCGACACGACAGATAAGAGATAATGAGTTCGTACCGCGTCATGTTCTAGCTGGCAAATAGATGAAGCTCCGGCGTTGGCAATAGGAATGACCTTGATTAGATTCGCAGATTTAATGTTATCCTGGTGTCTAGCAGTTAGACGAGCCTTGATATTAACGCTCCAGTTGGTGCTTAACCAAACCAAGGCCTGGAGTGAGAATATAAGGCCTGACCAAACAAACGTCCATTCCTGAGAACCTAGATGCACATCATACAAGTCCTGGTCAAGATAATAGCGGAAGAATATGGGCCATAGTATCGTGAACGGCCAGACATATGCGTGGAAGTGCAGGGGCAAAGCCGATAGAAGTTCAGCCGACCTAATCTGTGGGTTGTCGACGAGGGGCGCCATATTGAGTGTAGGCGTCGAGAGCGACAACAAGACAACTGGGCTATCTTGAAGGCGTTATCATCCACAACTGGCGATGTACAACGGTAGTGCAATGGCAGATGCAATAGATGGATGTAAAGAAAGATGTGCTGCGGGAACGTAGTAGCAGGAACCCTAGAGACTTGGAGGGGCTCTCAAACGCAGCTCTCTCAATTAAGCAAAGGCGGGATTGCGCTGAATTGGGTAGACGGATTAGGGCTGCGGCGTTCCGTGCTTGGGGCGTAATCACGAGCAAAGAAGACAAGAAAAGAGCAACAGAACAAGGAAAACAAAAAGCGAGGCCTCAACTACGATAAGATAATTGCGCCGTTTAGCCAAAGACAAGAACTTCTCTTGTGGCGTAGAGAACGTCTACATTGGTTGCAGAGGCAAATCTCACAAGCCAGCAAATAACGCTGACCGATTCAGAGAGAGCTCCACCAAAAAGGACAGCAAGGCGCTGGCTGACCTCAGTAGAGTTTCGCACTAAGCTAGGCGCCCGTCTACCTACTTCAGCCACTTCAGCCACTTCAGCCACTTCAGCCACTTCAGCCACTTCAGACATAACTAATCACGTGCTCGGATATAAATACTGAAGTGCTCAGATCCAGATTAGTCTCTGAAATATCGTCAAGTATCTGCGTAAGATTATCCAACATACAAGAATACATCATGGTTGACAACTCGCTCATGACATGGGATGGCTTTGTACCTTTAATCATAAGAAGAATAATGTCATCGGCCCATTAATCAATCCTGTGAAAACCAGTTCGAGTCTTCTTGATAGTCTTCTGTTTAGAAATTCAAATCCCAAATAGCAATGAATTGGCTCATCGCGCCGTGTAAAGATCTTGGGTTAGCCTTTAATCCCGCGAAAACTGAGCAGAATTGTATTTAGACAAACCAGAATGCTTGCTAGGGAGTAGGGTCTAGAACTAGTTGGGGGGTGGGCTTTGTTCCTCCGATGGACTACACACTGCTAAGCTCTGTATACGCAACCCACACTGAATCATGCATCCGTCATGTCACTTTCAAATCTCCAAACTTTTAATTACCGACTTCTGCCAAGTTACTCAACGTTATAGTTTGTGCCATATATTACGAAACAGTACTCTTTGGAATCATGCATAGATCCACTATTGGTAAAGATTGTCCAGACGCACAATACAACATGCAACTTATACAAACTAAATGCTTTCCAAATGTCAGTTCTCTATGACCATATCTCCACAAGCAACACTCCATACATGTTTGCCAATCCCCTGCCCCATCCCATACCAAACACAGATCTATTTCAAATACATTTTGATATAAACAAGCACAAGCCAGTCAGACCATCTTGTCCCTCTTCTACCCATATCCAACTACTAACCACGCACAGTTGACTTCTTCTGCATTCTACGCATCTCCTTTTCACGCTCCTTCTCTAGATACTTCTTCTGGGCCTTAGCATCCAAGTGAGTCAGAGCCTCCTCACGCTTACTCTTTTTGAGACGCTCACGTTCGGCGGCGCGTTCCTCAGCCTTTTCAGTCTCCATGTCCTTCTTAATCTGGGCAATGGCGCTTTCACGAACAGTCTTGACCTTGCGAAGCACTTCGGGCCGGAAGTGGCATGCAGAAACAAGGTGGTCAGGCAGGCGTAGGAACTGCTCCATCAGAGGTTTTAGGGGCTCGTAGTTGTTATCCCCCGGTAGACGGTAGCGGCAGAAGATGCGTTTGCGAGGTCGGGTTTCCTCCAAGCTAATAGAATCATATAGGTTAGTGCCTGTACATAGACTTAACGCACGGCAGTGAAAATCAGCTTACGTAGTAGGCTTCTGGCCAGGTTGATCGGTCACGACAAGGTAGTCAAACAGATCGCCAGCAGACTCAATAGCAGCAACGAGGTCCTTAGTCAAAAGGGCATTGGTGATCTCAGCACTCTCGCTCATTACAGTGGCCCAAATGGGTAGCTTAGGGCTGTCCTTGGTGAAAGTCAGGGAAAGATCATAACGGTCATTGCGCAAGCGCTTCATTTGATCCTTGTTAACGATACCCCAAACAAATCCATCATAGGTGCTCTTCTCAGCAGTCTTGGGCTCGGCAGTCAGTGCAACCTGACGGATAGTGTTCGACTCAAGGCCATCAAAGGGGTATGTAATCAACTCGCACTGGTCAGCGGGCGGGGTGATTGTGTCCCACATGAAAGAAATGCCTGCTTCGATCAGCATAATCAACGGGTTGAAGCGACGGTTAAGAACCAGGTTAACGTCGGTAAAAGCAACATTACGGCGGCCAGTAGCATAAGACTGGAACTCAAACAGCGACTTCTCGCGAAGAGTTCCAGATATATCATTGGGATCCGAGTCGATTGTTGGGCTGCCACCAAAGCCAACCATGGCGTATTCTTGCTTTAGCAAGCTACCATTGGCTCTAGCCCAGGCATTGGCTTTGGAGCGGTTTTTACTAACACCACTGAAGTGGATGGAGAACAAAATTGTAGCGGCCAGGATGATGTAGGCCTCGCCCTGGAAGTCGGCCAGGGTGAAACGTTCATGGATGTTGTACCACTTAGTATAGGGTCGGCCAACAGTCGAGATTTGGCCGCTAGAACCAAGAAACACGAACATCTTTTGAACGAAGGACGAGGAAGTCGGCTTAGGCGCATCATTGGAGGTATCTACAGTAGTTGAGAAACTATTTGTTAGCCAGGCAACTATTGGCTTATTGCAGAAAGAAGTCGTGTTGCGATTTGTCGCCCTTTTTTAAGGTATTCTAAACGTCTTGAATGCACTGACGAGACGGAGAATCAAAAACGTACCAGTTGCTTGGGCAGCAGCAGACGCGATGAGCGCCATGCACGCTACCACGATATCCAAAAACTTGGTCATTTTGCGCGGTTAATGGTGGTCGCGAGGAGCTCAAAATGTCGCCGTTCGTTGGAGTCCTGGTGCCAAATATAATCGGCCACCTAGCTAATCTATCAATAGGTGGTGGGTCACCGTGTAGCGCGATCACGTGATACTCAACGTTGTTGTTGCCATGTCACTGCTAACCCTAATATATATCAACAATAGGTTACGCTGTGTCAATAAGGGCCCAGTGTTTTACCCTGTCTATAGTGAACAGCCACATTGTATTTAGATCTCACTCTGTTTTAGACATCTGTTAATGAATCTTTTCACACTTCAACCCGCCATAAATAATTCTAGCAATGCCGAAAGCCGCAGCCAAGACTGGCAAGGGTAGACGGACAAAGCCTGCCGTGGAAGCACTTCCAAACACTCTTGACGTGTTTCCAGAGTCAGTGACCGAGATCACCGGACTTGTCGCCGCAGTATCTATTGGCGATGTGGATGGTGGTATGAGCGCAGCATGTGCACTTTCGCCGCCTCAGAAAAAAGCCCCAAATCAAGCGCGGAGGCGACCTGCAAAACAAAAGAAGGCTGATACTATCTGTTACGCGGATAACCCTGACAAACATGCCGTGGTCCCATTACCACCTCGAGCCTCTTCTATCACAAACATCCAAACTGCTGTCCCGGAAAAGACTACCGGAACAGCTAGGAGCTTTGAAGGAGGTTTCTCTGAAACCGACCCTATTCACTCTCAAGCAGAGACCAGCCTCATCAGTACTATCGACAATACTGAACTACGAGTAATCGGATGGGAGGATGTATGTTTAGAGAACGATAGAATTGAGAAGATTGCGGAAGCATCATATGCGGAGGTTTACAGAGTCACTAACGAGGAAGGCGTCAGCATCATCAAAGTCATCAGACTTGAGTCTCCTATAAAGGCCCAGACGACTCAGCAAAAACGGGCTGGTCTGGTGGATGAGGAGCCACACGCTCAGGGTGACCTCATTGGAGAGCTGCGTATTTCCGAATGGCTGGCTGATATTCCAGGGTTCGTAGTGTATAAGGAGCGCTATGTCGTGAAGGGCAAAGCGCCAAAGGCTCTGCTTGATACACACCAGGCCTTCCATAGAAAGTGCAAGAGACAAGATCCCGACCGGCTTCAGTTTTATCCATCACCTAGTCGCTATCTTGATGACACCAAGTTCCTTGTTGTCGAACTTGGTGATGCTGGCACTGCACTGGAAGACTTCAAACTCACGACTCAAGAACAGCTATGGGATGTATTTTTCTTAGTGGCAATTGCGTTGGCACGGGCTGAAGAGCTAGTGTTATTTGAGGTGAGCTACGACTTTTCTCTGTTTTCGCAGCCTGTATTTGCTAACCTACAGCAGCACCGAGACCTCCATGAGGGCAACCTATGTCTAAGACAAGTTTGCAAGCCAAGGACCCGCGACGACAGCACCCAATCCCAAACACAGTTTGGCTACTCTGGGTTGGATATCACAATACTAGACTATGGACTGTCACGAGCTGAAGACCCTGGGTGCGGGGAAGAAGAGGAAATTACTGTTGCGTATGACCTTGAAAAGGACTTGAGTCTATTCACTAGCACTCATGCTGATCAGTGTAAAGTCTACCGACAGATGAGGTCATTCTTGTTGAGAGGCGAGCGAGAGTGGCTGGCACCTGAAAGACACAATATTCCGTATGAAAGGGGCGTCGAAGGCCCAATTTGTTGGGAGGATTACGCACCATACACCAATGTACTATGGCTGGCGTATATCTACGAGTACATGAAACGGCACTTTAAAGGTCCGAAAAAAGAGCTTGCTTCCTTCACCCGGTCAACCAAGGAACTGTGGCAGTATCTTGACCCTGAAGCACCGAAAGAAACGCCTTGCTTTGGCAGTGCGGAAGATGTAGTGAGATTTGCAGTGGAAGCAGGTTGGATCCTGTCTGAGCAGTTAATGGGGACAGATGGAAGCACGTTGGTTGATAATGAGAGGGAGGAGTTGGAGGACAAAGATGTTTTGGAGACAGCAGAGAAGTTGGCACAACTTGGGTTTGAAGGACAATCTGCCGAGAATCCTGTAGCGAAGAAAGGCCGGCGACAGAGACGCACCAAGGGAGAGATATAAAGGCAGGGTATAGAGAACAGCGCAATGGCCTTTATAGACAGACTATAGAGAACGAGTCTTGACGATATATAGATCTTTCACAAACAGTTTTGCCAAAAGCCATACTGCAACATGACGTTCCACGAAGGGCAAGTAGGTCCGAAAGGAGGGGCTATGACAACCAGACTACACAATACCTCGGCGTTGCAATACTTCACAAGCCAGCAGACTTAAGATTAGAGTTGGAGTTGGGCAAATGCTGTTGACGCTGCTCAAGGCCTTGAATCCCCAATCTGGTTAAGTGGGATGGAAGGAGTTGCTTAGTCAGGATTCTGACAGCTCCTGAAGGAATGGGTAAATGTCGGCTTCAACCCACATGACTTTGCGCAGGAAGCAAGTCACAATATAGCGACGTTGACAACCAACCAAAACATATAAACAGAACGGAACGAGCGTAGAACTAGAGCAGCATTGAAGCACAGTTCATGGCTCGTGAAAATTCCTTTTAAAGGCTAGTTAATTGCTATGAGAACTTACCAAGTTTAGCTTATTGCACTTTGGAGAGGATTACTGTTCGGTACAGTTGGAGAATTACCCTGACTGTGACAAGTAGTGAAAAGGGGGTCTTGGTACACGAGATGAGGTTAAAGGGTACCTAGACTAGTACAGTAAACAATACGGCTACTAAAGTACCCAACAACAAGCCCAGGACAAAACCCCCCTCATACAAAACAATCTATCGCGTCTACGAGAGGTGCAGATTCGATTTAATCCTTTGCAACCGAGGCAAAAGCCATAAACTGGCAAACGAAGCATTTTCAATCAACACATTCTTCCTTTTTGTTGCTAAACCTTCGCGTCCTAAGAAACGAGAATTTACTCCAATTCTCTGGTCTTTTTTTTTTTCTTTTCTTTTTCTTTTTGTTTCCTGTTCTTTCCCTTGTGGATCCCATCGCCTTCAGCATCATCGATACCACCACTACTGCCACTTCTTTTTTTTCCTTCTGATTTGGTAGAGTCGCGATGCAGTGCTAGATATAGATAGCCTTTGCAGAACCGCACTGCATGGTCGTTAGTGCTTACAAAATTCGATTCATATGTCTTGCGCAATTCTTTAAATCTCAACAGCAAAATTTCTCCATATTCTCTTTTGACCCTGGCGTGCACCTACCTTCCATACACCATCACCAGCCACTTGGATTATCGCAATACATCCATCTCCTCTAATCGCACAAACCCAAACGAACAATCTCGGTATCTCATGAACGAGTTCTCGAAGCTGCAGTATCTACGGCAACTTCATCTGCTTGTGTAAAATGTCAATGGATAACCCCTTTGTGGCGGCTACCATCAGCTCGGGCAATGACGATGGCTTTGTAGCAGCCATCACGCCGCTCTCTCACGCTCATAATGTCCGTCACTCTTCCCACATCTCTAAATGCTACCGTCAAGCATCAACACTCTTCCTCACGCGTCGTCTTCCGGAGGCCTTGTCGACGGTTTTGCCACTCGTTTGGCCGAAGACTACCCCCGATACAAATGCTCTTATCGAAGCCCCCCCCGTCGCGAGAGCATCCAAGTCTACCAGAGTCAAAGTTTGGAGCTTGTATCTCACCATATTAAATGCTATTACTGAGCTGGAGCCCCAAGAAGGCAAGGAAACGATCGGTGCTCAGGACTTTCGTTTGATTTGCAACAAGGTCCGTGACGGCGATATCTGGGCCGAGGTCGTCAAAAACGGGTACCATGGGGTTGAAGGTGACGTTGACGCCGAAGTTGTTATTAATCTGTATGTCCCCGTGCTCATGTGTAGCTTTTCCCTGAGTTTTAAGCTAACTGATCAACAGAACTACTCTACTGCTTGCCCATTCCACCTCTCAGCTCGTCAACCAAAAACGCCTCGAGGCCTATCTTAGCTATGTCGACTCACCCTCCTCCCTCGCCAATAAACTTGACGGTATCTCTCAATCACCAAAACCCCAGCACAAGTTTCGATCTTCCGCCAAAAGGGGAGGCGCTGAAACCCCCCGAGAACTGAATGCGCGGATCAAAATCCTTGAGCTCTACACCCTCCACGTACTCCTACGAAACGACGAATGGGAGAAATCACGGGCCTATATCAATGCTAGCCCCTTGCTCGATGAAGAACGTCGCGAAGCCTTTCTTCAGGCCCTACAAAGTCTGCGTGACGAACAAAACGAAGCCAAACTTCTGCATGAAAATGAGCAAAACATAAGGCGAGAATCTCTCCGCCGTGAAGCCGAAGACGCTAATCGGCGGCGGGAAGAAAATGAACAGCGCGAGCGTCAAAGACTCGTAGAAGAACGAATGCGACGAGATGAAAACACACCTAGCCTCGCAGGGTCAGATCGAAGCAGTTCAACGCGAGGGTTTTCTAGTCGGGGGTCCATGGACAGTGATCGCAGAATAACCTACGATAGCTTACAGACCTCACCAGGACACGACAAGGACAGAAACAACAGTCAATCCTTCCCAATATCGATAACAGGACGGGCGGGAATGTTAGTTGCACAAATAAAAGGCATGATAGACGGCATGAGTCGGTCGCTAGATTTGAACGTGGCCATCTTGCTGAAACTAGCAATGTTTATGGCTGGCGTGCTATTAATGCTGGGTCGGAGAGATGTGCGGGAAAAGGTTCAGCGAATTGTTGCAACTGGATGGGCGAAAGTCAAAGCTACTGCGTCCATGGGATCTCGAGTGAGCTCTCTATGATGAGATGTCTATGATCCTTGTGTTTCTGTTTTTGGTGTTTTTTTTTTCTTCTTCTTTCTATTATGTTTTCCCTTTGTTACAATAATCTGTTGATCTAGCGGTATGCGTTGCCTTTCTTGTCTTCACTTCTCTTCTCCCCATTTCTTTATCTATTCTTGTATACTGCTTCGCATGGGACTTTTGCTCGTTCAGTGGTTCACAACATCTAACCCCCGTGCCAGATAACAGCACTAGGCATCTATTCTTCTCCTTATTTATATTACTCGTTATTGTTACATAGCTTGTGCCATGTTCAACCAAGGCTTGCGTATCTTTTGTGCCCCCCTGGCCCAACGTTATCTCACCTTGATACTCTTTTGTTCGCCCGTTCTTGATAAGTCAGATGCACCAAGTAATGATATGCGAAAGTCAAGTGTAATATGTAAAGATAGATTCAAAGCTTTGAAAAAACAAACAATGTGATAGAGCAAAGCCCTTTTCGTGCCTCTAATTCAACCACCTCACAAATGATTCCCAAACGCCGGTCTGATTTAGAATTTGTTTTCTCGGTCACAAGCATGAAATGCATGAAAAGGCCAGAAAACCTTCTCACGCACTTGATCGAGCAGGCCCATCCCCCGGGCCATGCTCGTGTTAGTATGCTTGTGACCGATTCGTTTTCTTTTGATAGAACAGCTGTACACAATGTGGTTAGCGCACTTCCCAATACACCAATACAAATAATTGTCCATCACATCTCATCCGTTCCGCACTTACGTCTGTTCTAGAGCTGCCTAGATTTATAATCTTAGGGCAACCATCACGGTCCTTCTCCACCCGCGTACACTCAAAGCAATAAAAGGCATCGGAGATGCCTTCTCCGCCACACACGACACACTTGTTCTGGTAGTTTCCAAAACTGCACTCGTCGCATATGCGAACCAATGTTGTCGGACGCACATACGAGTCGCACACGGGGCATTTGCCGTCGCATTTCTCACAGACGCGCCCAATGGCGATGCCAGGCTGCTTGCGGCACATGACCAGATCGCTAAAGAATAGGAAAACAGTAAACAGATGTTAGCAAAGCATTATGGTGGTGTCAGGACCCTCGGTAAGCACTCCCACGTTCTGTATGTTTGTCATGAGTGGTGCCAGGCAAGAGATGCGGGAGGACATACGGGTGATGGCGCGACATGGCTGAGCGGTCTTAGACAGGAGATAGATCTCTTGCGACTAATGATGAATATATCTTCGGACGTGAGTCTATCGCCTATATTTATAGTTTGGCGTAATCGTTACCCACGTAGAGATTGGGAATTGGTTTTGCGACAATGTCGGTGCATAAGTTGACGTCGGTTTCCTTGGCCGTAGTATAACAGCCTTGTCAAAAGCTACTTTACAGTGCGTCGGCTAGACTCCGGGTAAACTCATTATGTATCTGGTAACCAACAATCTGCAGATTCGCGACTTTACAGCACTATAATCAAGACGTGTCACTATGCTTCATGCTTACAGAAGAATACATCTGTGTTCTATCATATATGCCCCATATTGCAGCTATTTGCTTTTCGGTAATGTCATTCAGCATCTGCGCTGTATCGGAGCTACTACAACTATACAGTGTCATATTATACCATGCACTGTGCTAACGGGCAACTTTTTTTTGCTAGTTTGCGACTGATTTAAAAAGTTCAGCCTTGCGGGATCAAGTGCTCTTCAAGTTCTTCGACCTGGAAGATTCCAATATCTAAAGCCTCTCGACCTTGCCTATGATTCGTATTTTCATGCGCAGGCAAACGCGTTCATTGTAACTCTGCATATCTACAATTTTTCGTTTCTTTCATTCGCCATGATCAATATGGCCGATGAACACCAAATGTAAGTCTAAACTTTTGATACCGTGGGTTCTAGCCGTTCTGGTGTCTTGAGCTGTACAGATATCTAACAGCTTGACTGTAGTGTTCCGGAAGAACAGCCTGTAACTAGTGAATCTACTGCAGACGCCGAAATGTCGATTGAACAGAATATCAACAATGAAGACCAACCAGATCCTGTCTTAGCGCCGGCATCTACGACATTGAAGCGCAAGGCTTTTCAAGAGCTCGAAACTGACTGTGATGAGAATCAGAAGAAAGCTCGCCTGGGAACTCGATCTCCCTCTCCCGTGCGCAGCTGCTCACCGCCTCCTCGCGCTCACTCTTCCCCCCGTTCTCGCCACCGGACCTACTCACGTTCGCGGTCTTACTCCCGATCCCGCTCTCGGACCCGGTCCCACTCACATTCCCGCTCTAGATCTCGGTCGCCTTCTCGGCGTCGCTGTCGGAACAACGATGCACACCGTCGGACCCGATCTCCATCGCCTAACCGTCGAATCAAGCGCGAGGAGCTCAAAAAAGAGGAACAGCGCCGTGGAAAACGCCTGTTTGGTGGGCTTCTCAACACACTAAACAAGAGCCAGGGCAACCAGTACAATTCTCAGGCTACAAAGCGAAGACAGGAGATCGAAGAGCGACAAAAGGTCAAGCTCCGCCAGCAGAGAGTAGAGGGTGATAAGATGCGGGCTCAGCGAGGGCGTAAAGTCAAGGAGCTACGTATGCGCGAGCAGATTGTTTTCGAGGAGCAGGTGGTACGTACAACGAATTTAAGACCTAAGATTTGGGTACGCTTACTAAAAATGAAATCAGATGCTCGCCAGACATGAAAACATGCGCATGCAGGCACAATGCCTGAGAACCCGGGCAAAACCCCATATAGTAAGTTTGCAATGGAAGATGATAATTGCCATTCCTAAAAACACTATATTCTTTTTTTACTAATGACCCAATTCTATCAGTTTTACCGGCCATGGAAACTTACTCACGACCAGGAAGACGACCTTGACGCACAGTACGACGAAGTGGAGAGCAAAATTTCCCGAGAGCTTGCCTCATTCCGGCGCCGATACGATGACGCTGTAGAGAAGTATGGGATTCCCGTCCGCCGTGCTAGAGCTTCCAGTACCGATTCTAGGCGGACAGACAGCAGCACAAGTCGAAGTCGAAGCCGAGGCCGAAGCCGAAGCCGAGGCCGAAACAAAAGCCATCATCATAGCAGCAGCCGCAACAGCAACTACTTGTCGCACTCAAGGTCTCGAGAAACTGGCGACATTGCAATGCGGGATCATACACCTAGCACAGAGCGCAGCGATGTTCAGATCACAACCCAGAACGAAGAGGATGTGCCTGTCACGGGACAAAGCCGAGAGGACGAGGCTGAACCAATTGACAGCGAAAAAAAGGCGGAGGCTAAAAGTGGCTCTGTAGGTCAAAGCGACCCAGAACAGGGAAATCTCACGGAAAGTGGGATTGGCAGCTCGGGTGATCCTACAGGGGATGGTCATCATACAACAAACCCTGATAATATCCAGGAGGATATAGCAACACAGGGCTCAACAGCAGAGACAACGCCAATTGAGCTAGGGAGCAAGGCCAAAGGTGGCGTGGTGCCAGATGCAGCCGCGGCTGTGGGAAAACATGAGACCGTGCCAGAACAAGAAGCGACAGCAACGTCAGAGAACCCACAAGGATCAAAAGGGGAAGCCCCGGCGGAACGGAGTGTCTTGGCGAAAATGGAGCAAACCACGAGTGTCGATGATGGCCGGCACGACGAATCGGGCGATGTAGTACTAGAAGCCGATGAAGACATGCTCATCTATTAATGCGTAAGGGCTTGTATTTCAAGTTAGACAAGGGGCTTGTGATGCAGAGGGGGGCGTAAGCCACTTTCAGTGGCTCTGCATTTCCATTCAACTATACCATGCTACCTACTATTAAGCTTGGACACCGCATACCACTTCTGTTTTGAGCTTGGGGCACATTATCGTAACCCTGTATAGTGCTGTAGTATACATCATCCACTGAATCCTAGCCGAGGTTCCTCATCTTATTCCACCTGTATTTCACGTAGCGGGACATATACCGTTTTGAGCAAAAAGTAGAGCCTTTACGTCGTGTAAAAGGACCAACCAACGGACTCCCCCAACCTCAGAATGTTTTTCTTTACCCCGCTCATGCCTCGCAGCTCTTATTCACATCACACTTCTGTCCATATCCCATAATTCATCGCGTTCATAACAATGGCCGATACTGCTGTGCCCGGTCTTCCTGACGCCATCTACAAAACTGCCACTGTCAACGGCAACACATACCGCTACATCTACGCGAGCCCCAAGAACTCCGAACCTACAGACACGGCACTGCTCGTGCACGGATTCCCCGACTTGGCCATTGGCTGGCGTCACCAAATATCCAAGCTTGTTTCTCTGGGTCTGCGGGTGATAGTGCCCGATCAGCTTGGCTACGGCGGTACTGATGCGCCCGACGCCCTGGAAAAGTACTCATTCAAGAGTGTGTCTGATGATTTGTCGGCTCTAGTGCGTCTAGAAGTTGGCTCTAGCACTGCGCAGATTCTTTTAGGTGGCCATGATTGGGGCGGCCTGGTTGCGTGGCGACTGGCCGAATGGTATCCGGAGCTAGTCAAGGCCATCTTCACCGTGTGCACGCCGTACGTAGCACCGGCCGAGACATTCTTGGACATTGATGCGATTGTCAAGAGCGGCGTGGCGCCGTCGTTTGGCTATCAGATACAGTTTTGTAGTGGTGAAGTGGAAAAGGCTGCGAATGACAGAGATAGCATTCGTTCGTTTCTGGCCATCCTCTTTGGTGCACAGAAGCCTGAAGGCGGGCTGTTGTTCTCGCCAGCCACGGGCATTGATCTAGAGAATTTACGGCTGGCCACAGAATCGCCGCTGGTCGCAGCCACGGAGTTGGACTACCGTGCCGATCAACAAACACGCAACGGGCTCAAAGGTGCCTTGAACTGGTACCGTACTCGGCGTATAAACTTTGACGACGAGCGGGTACTGCCACGAGACCGAGTCTTTCCAATCCCAGCGCTATTTATCCAGGCACGCAACGACTTGGCCATCCGGCCAGAAATGTCACGTCACATGGACAAGTACTTTAGCAATCTGACACGGGCTGAGACGGAGGCAGGCCACTGGGCGCTTCTACAGGTGCCTGACGAGGTCAACAACTGCATTGAGAAGTGGCTGAAAAATCAAGGACTGGTGCTAGAGAAAGCGTCTGCACGGATATGAAGGAGTAGAGAGGGTGGACAGTATAACTTTAGGGTTTACATATAGAGCCAAGCTTTGCTTCTTGGCTAAAGCTTAGCTTAGGTCGTCATAGTATAGCTAAACACCTCACTTCTAAGTAGCTTAAAGCTTGTCTCAAGCACATGAACGCATTTTTGACGTCGATTATGGTGAACGACGGTGCTGTTTGTGTAATAGGGAATGGCGTTGGGAGGGGCGCTAGGCTGCAGCCAAAGCAAGAGAAAGATTTTGTAAAAGGGGCAAGACACGACGACACCCCTAGTCCTCCCTGGCTAGACAGACCTAAGACTTAGGCTAAGGGAGCCGGCGCCTTGTGTCCTATATAGGCACATGGAGACGAGAAGACAGCACTGCCGCTTGTTCGTGTCACGCAACAGCAGCAGGCTGGCTATCTGGGGAAAGGTAGACAGACGTAGCGGTGGATGAGGGGGGGGGGAAGGAAGGGAGGCTGTGCTGTTGTCGGGTAGATGAGCCAGGCAGGCAGGCAGGCAGGCCATTGGGCGATAAAACGTATCGTGGGAAGGTTGGAGCGAGGTGACAGACGAGATGAGATGGTCGCAGTAAGCGCTAGCCGGCTGGTCGGAAGCCCAGTAGCGGCTTGGGCAGGATGGTTCAGACGGCTGTCTTGGTGTCTAGTAGATGTGGTTTCCTATCCTATGCATGGCCTGGCTATCTTTGTTTCTGTCTCGCCCAAACAAGCATCACGGCATAGCCCACGAAGCAACGCTCCAACGCCAAAGCTGTCTCGTTTAGCCTTCCCTTTCCCTTTCCCTTTCCCTTTCCGTTCCCCTAAGTTAGTATTGACCTGCCAAGTCTGTGCAGTCGTCTTGTTGACAGCTTGCCATACACAGGTGGCTACAGTGGACCGGGCCCTGTTGCTCAAGTGGGCTCAAATGGGTTTTAGTGGGCTTTAGTGGGCTTTTAGTGGACTGGAGGGGCTGCTTTAGGGCCCTTTGTAGGCCTTACAGTCTTAGTACAGTCTTAGCAGTGGCTTGATAAGGCATAAGGCCCTAGCCAGACAAGGCTAGCAAGTGTTCCTCCCTCGACGCTGGACTTGGGGGGCAACCAACCACCAAAAGCCACCCTAGACCGAAAATACTAGGTTTGCAGGAAGCACCAGACTGGTGGTGGTGGTGGTGGTGGTGATTCTTTCAAAAGACTGTTCGTTCACCAGCTTGTCATCCGTTTTTGTTTTTGTCTTTGTCTTTGTTTTTGCTCTTGTTCTCTTTGCTTGCTATCCTTCCTTCACCCTAGCCAACCTTTATATCATGTACATCATCACGTCTTCGTGCCTGCGCCGATTTTCTGTCTTCAGCCTCTCTCAGCCTCTCTCAGCCTCTTCTTAGTGTTATGCCTTGTGCTTCCTCCTCCTCCATCCCCTCTCTCCCCCCTCTCTCTATCTTTTCTTCTCTCAATCCCCCTTCCCCGCCCCTTTCAGCGACACAATCAGTTATCCTTGCCTCGTTCATCCTTTATTGTTTTCTAGCAAGCAGGCAAAAACTCGAATCAGGAATTGCTGATTGATGCAGACCAACTCTGGCGTGCATTTATTCTTTGTGTGCCATCGCCCTTTGTATTCCCCCGTGGTACCATCTTACTACTCTCCAAATCAAATCTTACGCCGCACATAACATCATCATATGCTCTTTCTCTCTACTAGGGCGTTCGTTCATTAATTGACTGTTGATTAATTGCTATCTGCAATAAATGCCATAAATCATCGCTAATTGAGACAAGCTCTCGACAACCGCCAGCACTCGCCACTCGCACCACCCGTTGCTGCTGGGGCTTCATCAACCAACCCTATTCATACATACTACATACATACATACACCTCTCCTTTCGTCCTTGCTCTCACCTTCGCCTCCGTACTGCTGCCTCCCTCCCACCCCTCCCCTCCCGAATCTTCGATATCCCCCCCCCCCCCAAAAAAAAAAATCAACAAGTACAAATACAAATACACAGCCACCCGCCATATAATCCGCTATGGACGGGACTCCCCCTGGCGGCTTGCCCGGCCGAGGACCCAGTCACAACCAGGCTCGCCAGCAAGACCTTCTTCTGGATCTCGAAAGCGACCAGCCCGCCTACAGTAACGCTCAACGGTCGCCCTTAAACGATGACGACCTGATGCAATCGTACAACGCAACTCATAGCAATGCGCCGTACCCGCAAACACAAGCGCCGCGCTCGCAGCCCGGCAGCGAACGACAACAACACCAGCAACAACCCCCACCCCAAATCCAAATCCATGACCAATCCGATCGACCATCAGAGTCATACGACAGCTTTGTGGGAGGACGCCCGCCTGCCTACCCGCCCTCCTCCAACATGAGCTCGTCTGGCCTTCCCGTATCTTCGGTTTCGCCAGTCAGCTCCTACCACTCCATGAACCGCGACAGAGCTGTCTCTAATAGTGGGCTCAGCGATTATCGTCCCTATGCTGACGAAGACGACGCTGCTTCCATGTATCGCGCCGAAACAACCTCTTATTACCAAAACGACGCTAGTGACATGGCTGATACGCGGGCGACCGCTCATCAGCGCAATAGTGTCTTGACCCTTGGTGGTGGTTTAGTCGGCAAAATGAAAAACGCCCTTGGAATGGGCCAGGGCTACTCCGAAATGGATCTTCCACTAACCACTCCCCGAGGAGGTCCCCCTACCGGCGGTCTTCCACCTGGTTCTACCTCATCCGGGCCCAAAAAGAAACGTTTTGACTTGGGAAGCTTCAAGTTTGGCTTTGGCCGGTCCAAGGTCGATCCTGCTACGCTCGGCCCGCGCATCATCAACATCAACAACCCTCCTGCCAATGCCGAAGCTAAATACATCTCCAACCACGTCTCGACCTCCAAGTACAATGTAGCCACCTTCCTACCCAAGTTCCTTTACGAGCAATTTTCCAAGTTTGCCAACGTCTTCTTCTTGTTCACCGCTATATTGCAGCAGATCCCGAATCTGTCGCCTACCAACAGATACACAACCATCGCACCGCTCGCCATAGTACTGTTCGTCTCCGGTGTCAGAGAGTTTGTCGAAGACTACAGGAGAAAGGCTGCCGACAATGTGCTAAACAACTCTAAAACAAAAATCCTCAAGGGCTCCGAGTTCGTTGACAGCAAGTGGATCGATGTCGTTATTGGCGACGTTGTGCGCGTGCAGTCTGAAGAATCCTTCCCTGCTGATCTTGTGCTGCTGGCTTCATCTGAACCCGAGGGCTTGTGCTATATTGAGACGGCCAATCTTGACGGTGAAACTAACCTCAAGATCAAACAGGCTCTGCCCGAAACCTCTGTCATTGTCAGCCCGCATGAGCTTTCGCGCTTGGGCGGCCATGTCAAGTCTGAACACCCGAACAGCAGTCTATACACATACGAAGCTACCATTACTATTCAGCAAGGTGGCACTGACAGAGAGCTCTCCCTAAACCCAGAGCAACTTCTCCTCAGAGGTGCTACGCTAAGAAATACACCCTGGATCTACGGTATCGTCGTTTTTACCGGCCATGAGACAAAGCTGATGAGAAACGCCACCGCGGCTCCCATTAAGCGTACCAAGGTCGAGAAACAACTCAATGTTCTTGTTCTCGCCTTGGTCGGAATCCTTATGGTTCTGAGTATTTTCAGTACTGCCGGAGATCTGATTCAGCGCAACGTTATGGGCTCAGGTCTAGCCTATTTAGATTTGACCCCGACTAACACCGTGGGAAAGGTTATTGAAATGATCTTTAAGGACTTGGTCACCTACTGGGTTCTGTTCTCTGCCCTCGTGCCCATTTCGCTCTTCGTTACTGTCGATATGGTAAAGATGTATCAAGGCTCACTTATCAATGACGATCTGGACATGTACTATGAAAAGACGGACACGCCAGCCAACTGCCGCACCTCAAGCTTGGTTGAGGAGCTAGGAATGGTTGAATACGTCTTTTCCGACAAAACCGGCACCCTCACTTGCAATATCATGGAATTCAAGCAGTTGACGGTTGCTGGAATCCAGTACGCTGACGAGGTCCCTGAGGATAGACGTGCTACTGTTGAAGACGGTATCGAGGTTGGTATCCACGACTTCAAGCGCCTCCGCCAAAATCTCCAGTCTCACGAAAGCGCAGGCGCTATTGACCAGTTTCTTTCGCTGCTAGCCACCTGCCATACTGTTATTCCCGAACGCGATGAAAAGGACAATATTAAATATCAGGCTGCGTCACCCGACGAGGGAGCACTAGTCCAGGGAGCTCTGGAACTGGGCTATCGATTTGTAGCTCGTAAACCTCGTGCAGTGATTGTCGAGGCGAATGGGCAAGAACAAGAGTATGAGCTACTTGCAGTCTGCGAGTTCAACTCTACCCGTAAACGCATGTCGACCATCTATCGTTGCCCCGACGGCAAAATCCGGCTGTACTGTAAGGGCGCCGATACTGTTATTCTTGAGCGCTTAAATGACAACAATCCACATGTTGATATTACCTTGCACCACCTAGAGGAATATGCCACGGAGGGCTTGAGGACGCTTTGCCTGGCTGTCCGCGAAATTCCCGAGCAGGAGTTTGCTGAGTGGTTCCAAGTATTCGAGGCTGCTTCGACTACCGTTGGCGGTAACCGCGCTGAGGAGCTAGACAAGGCTGCCGAGATAATCGAGAAGGGCTTGACATTGTTAGGTGCTACTGCTATTGAGGACAAACTTCAAGACGGAGTGCCTGAAACTATCCATACGCTACAGGAGGCTGGTATCAAAGTGTGGGTTCTAACTGGCGATCGCCAGGAGACGGCCATCAACATTGGTATGAGTTGCAAACTGCTAAGTGAGGATATGATGCTTTTAATTGTCAACGAAGAGAGTGCTGAAGCTACGCGTGATAACCTGGAGAAAAAGCTTGAGGCTATTCGAACACAGGGCGACGGCAACATTGAAAGCGAAACTATGGCGCTAATCATCGATGGCAAGTCTCTGACTTATGCGCTGGAAAAGGACATGGAAAAGCTCTTTCTTGATCTTGCTGTATTATGCAAGGCCGTTATCTGCTGCCGTGTATCGCCACTGCAGAAAGCCCTGGTGGTCAAGCTTGTAAAACGCTATCAGAAGGAGTCTATCTTGCTTGCCATTGGTGATGGTGCCAACGACGTGTCCATGATCCAAGCAGCGCATATTGGTGTGGGTATTAGTGGAATGGAGGGTTTGCAGGCAGCACGTAGTGCAGATGTGGCTATTGGTCAGTTTCGCTATCTGAAGAAGCTCCTGTTGGTGCATGGTGCGTGGAGTTATCAGCGTATTGCCAAGACAATTTTGTTTTCGTTCTACAAGAATATTGCGCTTTACATGACGCAGTTCTGGGTAAGTCTTTTGCTTGGTTTGGGTTTCCCCGCTTACAACGAGATGTTTCTTCTAACCGCAGTTCCGCGCCGTGCCTCGTGCATCTTTAGTTTACGTTCCGCAATGTTTTCTCTGGTCAAGTCATTTTTGAGTCTTGGACGCTGTCCTTCTACAACGTTTTCTTCACTGTTCTTCCTCCGCTCGCAATCGGCATTTGTGATCAATTCATCTCGGCACGTCTGCTGGACCGCTACCCACAACTTTACGGCATGGGCCAGCGCAATGACGCTTTCAAGATGAAAGTATTCTGCCAGTGGATCGGGAACGCCATGTACCACTCTCTTCTGCTTTACCTTTTTGCTGAGCTCATCTGGTTTCGTGATCTGATAGTCGAGAATGGCCATATGGCCGGCCACTGGGTCTGGGGCTCCGCACTATACGGCGCTACTCTGTTGACTGTACTCGGAAAAGCTGCGTTGATAACCTCCAACTGGACCAAGTACCACGTGCTCGCCATTCCTGGATCCATGGCCTTCTGGTTCCTCTTTATTGCTGTCTACGGCACTTTAGCGCCTGAAATGGACGTCTCACCCGAGTATCATGGAGTTATCCCCGTGCTTTTTTCAACGCCCGTGTTCTGGCTGCAGATGGTAGGGCTTGCGGCACTGTGTCTCATGCGAGACTTTGCATGGAAGTTTGCCAAACGCATGTACCGTCCGCAGGTGTACCACCACATCCAGGAGATTCAAAAGTACAACATCCAGGACTACCGCCCAAGGTTAGTAATTTCTTCACCTTCCCGTTTCAATGTCATTGTAATTATCAGCATCAATACCTTCTTTCTTCTTCTTGCCCTCAGTGCTAACATGGCAACCTCTTAACCAGAATGGAACAATTCCAAAAAGCCATTCGCAAAGTTCGCCAGGTTCAACGTATGCGCAAACAGCGTGGCTATGCCTTTTCGCAGGCTGACGAGTCCCAGACTCGCGTCATCCAGGCCTACGACACAACACAGACGCGTGGCCGTTATGGAGAGATGACGTCATCGCGAAATACCGCACCCACGGGTGGCAGCAGCGGTGGTGGGTTGGGAAGAGCTGGCATTGCTAACCCGTTCTGATATTGAGCTTTGAAAAAAAAAAAAAAAAAAGAAAAGAAATAAAGAAAGAAAAGAAATAAAGAGAAAATAAAGACATACAAAATAAAAGGGCCCAAACAAAACACAATACATACACACACATCAACATCAAAATCCAGATACATGCATATGAATAAACAACAAAATAAACCGGCATCACACAAACAGCAAAAGATAGGAGAGGGAAAGGGAAGGGGCAGAGATCCTCACAAATCGGGGTTAAGTAAATGAATAATAACATGACCAAACCCATGATGTTTATGTACATGGAATTTCTTTTTTTTTTTTTTTTTAAAAAAAAAAGGCTACTTTTATTTTGTTTTGTAGATGAAGTTACGTTGTTGACTTTGGTTCACGGCGGAGAAGGACTTGGTGAGAAGAAAGACGCAAGCAATGTTATACTGTGTCGTAGTCTAGGCAAAACAAACCGAAAAAAAAAAGAAAAAAGATGATGAATTAGACAAGTAGTATGTTATGAGTTATGACATGTGTAGCACAGGTCTGTCCATCTCCCAGAGATAAACGACAAATATCAAGCAGTTTAAATAAAAATAAAAAGTAACCATTATAATGGCCAATAGAAACCAGAAACAGAAACGAAGTGAAAAAAAAAAAAAAAAAAGAAAGAAGCCTCCAAAATGCGCCGAATTGTTTGGTGAATAGAAGATAGTACAAGGTTATGAACATGAATAAATAATCAAAATAGAAGAGTGGTGTGGAGTGTGATGTTGAAATTGAAAAAAGAAAATTCGAAAAAATTCGAAAAAAAGAATTCGAAAAAAAAAGACGTATCCTGTTGGAGGCCCGCTAGATCCCGCCCCTTCTAAATGACAAATTCTTTGCTTTGCCTATACGAGGAGGGAACTGGCGAGTCCATTGAGAGCAAGAGTGGGGTTGAATGGGTGGATATCTTATCTTTCGCGAGCAAATAAAAGCTCCATCCACGAACAGAACATGCAGTATGCAAAGAGTCTTCCGTTATCTTGACTCCACTGAATGGCAGGACCTTTGAACCTTCATGATTAACGATATAAGTATGAAGCTTCTGGTATACACTGGCCAATGCCTCAGTAGGCGGGAGGAAACGAGACAGGCGAAACTCAGCAGAGCAGGCAGGCAGGCAGGCAGGGAAGGGGTATGGTGGGATGTTGTTCTCCACCAAGCCAGGCCCGTGTGTGTTATGCCGTGGATATCCTCGGTTGGAAGACGATTGATAAACAGCTTTTTTGTTTCTCCATGATTAAATGTTTTTTTTCCTGAGTGTAAAAATAGAAATGTGAGTTGAATGTGTGGGCTTCGTGCTGTTGAATCCGTGCTTTTAAGTGGAGAATGCCTTTTTTCTCCTGTGAATCAAAGGGGGGAGGGGAGGGAGAGAAAGGCCGTTGACTTTTGAGGATAGGCCTTTTTATCGGCTAAGCATAGGAGTAACAAGCTCAATGCTTTTGGGTCGGTAGCCATGACGTGGGGGTAGCGGGCGTTCTGCACCGCTAACCGAGGCCGACGTGTTGTAGTAGTTGTAGCTGTTGTATTGGCCAGCGATAGCCCCAGTGTCGTAGGTACTTGACAGGAATCCTGAGTGGGTCCCGCGGTGTAGAGAAGTGCTAGGACTCGTCACATTGCTGCGAGATCCAAAGGGCCAGAAACCATTGCCCGATTCGTTTGACGAGTGTGGACTGGGAGGATGGAGAGAGAGAGATTTCAAAGCTGAGAGAGCTGACGAGTGTTGATGTTGATAATCATCGGCCTGGGGAGAAATAGGAGGGGTTGTAGAGAAATAGGTTGAGGTGGGTCTTGAAGGGGAGGCCCGAGGGATGATATCGCGGTTGTGGTTTGCGGCTGGCATGTAAGACTGAGAGCGGAAGGACCGACCGTAGTCCATGGACATGTTGGCGCCGCTTGAGTTTTCATCGCTTTGCTGGCACTTTGCAGAGCAGTATAGCTGGCGTTCATTTGCATCAAAGAACTGCTTTTCACAAGTCATGCTACACAGATGTTGACTATGGTTAGCCATTTTGTACGAACGGGAAAGTGCTTGGAGTTTTGAGACATGAGAGTAGGCTTACCAGAACTGCGGAAAACTTTCGTGCTCGTTCTCGTTCCATTCATCATCGTAGATTTGGCGTTCTCGTTCCCGGGGGCCCTTGCCCAACTTGCGAATATCCTTTGAGCTTGTTTTACGGTGCTTGGAAGCCATGGTGAGATCTGATGGAACTCTACGGACGTCGGTTGAGGACGTTTGTCCCGACCTTCTGTAGATGTGGTGAGGCATTGTGAGAGGAAAAGACGAAAGGGCAGTTGGATGTAGTGGACGGGAGCGAGAGGGAAATGGATAGGGAACTGGAAAAAAAATAAGAGAGGATCCAAGGCCTATCTTATATGTCTAAGTGGATATGGCGTGAGAATGACTCTTAAGCTAAAACGGGTATCGTGCGGACAGTGTTGTTTTCTAAGAGCCAAGCCCCTTTCACAATAAGCCTAAGCTTTATGTGTAAGTGAGTTTTAATGTCCAATATTATGTAGTAGGGTCTCAGTTATTGAGGCCGTGGCGCAGATTTTGCGATTTGATGGTCAATGCAGAACAGAGGAAAAGTTTTTCTTGTCTGCTTTCGTTTTTTTTTTTTTTTTTGGCTGATTTACTGGGGGCGAGGATAAAGAAATGGCGAACCCAGACGAAGACTCTTCTTATGGGTACAGGGAGCTTTGAAATTTTGTAGAGGAGGGGAGAAGGAAGAATACACAATGCGGCACCTCGGTGGCGAATCCAAGTCAATGAATCAAGGCTAGACTGTAGACTTCAGATGGGAGAAGCAAGGAGGAGAAGAATAAAGGCTTAAAGGAAATTCTGCTAAAGTAAGGGCGGAAGTGGAACAGAAGAGAACGAAGAAAAAGGCGTGTAGCAAGCGGGTGTTGTACTGAGTGTGGGAGTTTGTTTCAATTGTTGAAGGTGAAGAGCTGATGGGTTATCACGAGAAGAGGGCAAGGGCAAGGGGACAGTGCCGTAGAGCGCGACGAGACGAAGGACTATATATATACATCTATGCAGAGTGCAGAGAAATGGGTTGTTAGTTGGTTTTAAACAGGACGAGAAACGACGCTGATCAGGTGTCTATCGAAGGGGGATGGAGGAGGAGGAGGAGGAGGAGGAGGAGGAGGAGAAGGGGTGGGGAGGGGGGAGGGGCGTGTGTGTTTTATTGGGGTGGGATGGAGATTGTAGTGGTGTGCATGTTGCGTTGCGGCGTGCGGGTGCATTAGCAAAGGGGAGAGGGGTACTATGGACCAAGACCAAGAACTCTAGAAACAAAAGCCCACCTGAAGAGGAATAGGAAGACAGAGTGCGAGATAAGTCGAGCCGAGTACGTATAGCGAAAGGCCATGTTCAAACAAAAACAAGTAGGCAGGGATCTAACAACTTACAAAGCAAAACGTCAGGATAATACAAACAGCAGGAGGAGAAGCAGCGCAGGGTTTCGGACACTCATATGAGCGAGATAAGAGCGTTGCGTAGTCTTGAGAGCGGGCGCTGGAGATATGGTGTGGTTTTGAGGGGCGTTAAGCGACTTTGTTTGATAGATTTCCTTATATAAGCGAACGAAAACGATGGAAGCTAGAGGGCTAGCAGGAATGATTGATGGATTGATGGAGACTAAGGGAGGGAGAAAGAAGTAGAGCAGGGCAGAGTAGAGTAGAAGGGCAAGATTTAAAAGCAAGGGAGATAGGGAGAGAGACGAGAGATAGGAGGAGGAGAAGGGAGAAGGAAGAAGGAAGAAAGTCAGTCTATCCAAGCAACGGCACCCTGGGAGAGTCAGAACAGAAGCCATAGCACCCTTATGAGCTGGCGACCTACCCTTATGACTATGACAGTGACAGTGTCTAGGGTAGGCTAGGGTAGGCTAGGCTAGCTACATACCCTTATACCCTTATGAGCCAATTCGTGGCTTCCACTTCGACATTGATATCGACATCGACTTCCACTTCACCTCTCAACCTCCTTCCTGCCTCTGTTGGATTTTCTGAGGTTATTGATGCAAAAAAAATAATAATAAAATAATAAAATAAAACAAAAGAAAAAGTCTGCCTGCAGTTGCTACATTCGAGAACAAAATAAGCACAAGAAATGGCGTGAGATGAGGACAGCGCGCCACTTGATGCCATAAATCGTAAGAACCAAGCAAAAGCAACAAAACGTGAGAAATTGGACAGGAAGAAAAAGAGAAAAAGAGAAAAAGAGAAAAATCAATAGGCTGCCCGCCCCACTGTAAAGGTACATCCATTTGCCAGTGCCCTTACGCACAAAGTCTTGTACCACTAGAAGACGACAACTACCTGGGGACCCGGGTAGTTTGGTTCTTTATTTCTTTTTATTTATTCTTTTTTATTCTTTTTCCCATGCCTTCCTTCCATTTCTGCTTGCTTACACGCTGCTGCTGCTGCTGCTGCTGCTGCTGTTGCTTCTTATTTCCCCGTTTACGTAGTTAGTTGGCCTTTCCTTCCCTTTCCTTTCTCTTGCTTGGCTTGATAGTTCTGGCCTGGGTTTGGAAGCCCATTTTCATAATACAAATGACATGGTTGCAACAAATTTTTCAAGGCCCGTCAATCAGACTGCAAAAGAGCGGGAAGTTACCTCCTTATAGGCACCAAGAAAAGGATACATCTTTTTTTTTTTGTCGTTTTCCTGTTCTTGCTCAACAAAACAGTGCCAACAACGTAGATTCTGATTGGGAGGAGAAGAAAAAGAAGAAGAAGAGAAAAAAGGGGGAGTGGCTATAGTAAAACAAAGACCGCACTCACCACTACAAAACGAACACCGACCCACAGTGTATCCCCTCCCCTACAGGCGGCCAGGCCCATGGATTGCATTATTCAACTGCTTTTTTGCATCTGTTCCCTTTCTAACGGGAATATGAGCGTCAAAGCTCGCGTGTACAGCTTCTTCCTCTTTCCAGCTTTGCCGTCAATATGCTCCTCCCCGATTTTGATGTCACTGGCGGTGGCGGTCTGTACCTATGTGAATATCTTCCGCCAGTATGTTACATGGATGCTGGCTATAGGTAGGCAAGCGGCTTTATGCGAATATGATACGGAAGAGGGGCAAGAAAGAGTCACAATAAGAAGAAACTAAGGAAAGAACAGGGTGAGTTCCGGGAAGCAGAAGCAAGGGAAGTAAGTACTAGATAGGAATAGGAAGGATGATAAGGTAGTGGTAGTGGGGCACACAGGGGGTGTCTAGACAGAGTCATGTTTTTGAGGGGTGTATATAACGACGCAGCAGGACAAACAACGGAACTGAAGACGCAGGATGACCCGCTTTTATTTTACTTGCGTGTTTCCCCACAGGACATGAAGAGCAGAGATACCAGCTATGAAATAGGGGAGATAGCGGGCGTTGTGCTGTTCGTTTAATATTACAGGCTGGCTGGCATACGTTGTAGAAGCCTTTTTTTTTTTTTTCTTTTCTTTATTTGCCAGGCGCAGGCTTTAATGCCGTGCTAATTTAGCGGGTGTCTTTTTTTTTTTTTTTTTTTTTTTTTTTTTTTTCCTTTCTTTTCTCCCACCCGCTAGAAAGAGGGCTCCACGACGATGGCGTGCGATTGGGATTGATTGGCTTAGCCTTAGGCAAGCCAGAAGCAGCAAGCAGCCAGCACGCCACAGCTTGGTGAGGATATGAAAAAAAAAAAAAAAAAAAAAAAAAAAAAACGCAACTCATGACAAGGGCATGATGATGCCATTGGCGTATGACTTGTGTTGTTGTTTCAGTAAAAAGAGACAAGGTGAGGTACTTTGACTCCTTGATCGAATCTTTGACAAAGTCTTTTTTTTTTTTTTTTCTTTTTCTCTTTTTTTCTTCTTCTTCTTCTTTCTTTCACTCCAAACGGGTTCTTGTCATAATCATTCGCTCTTGTTTATCCTGCCTGACTACTACTCTCTAGAAAGAACGACCGGCCGGCCTTTCACTGAGCTTGCGTGGGTGGCCGGACTTTATTGTACATGGCCATCCGGGTTGTTTCAGGTCGTCGGGTAGTCCAGAGTCGCTCTGTCGGTGTAAAGACTGTGAGCGTATGGCTTTGCCTAGATGCTCAATGCCATCCATCCCATCCGTATGCATACGTGTATACACACGTGTATACGCACACGCCTGGGATGTCAGCAGCCAATACCAATGCCAATGCCGGTGTCAACTGGAAATAACTTGAATTCTTGACTTCTCAATATGCCGCCACAGTTATAGCCCTATATTATTAGACTGAAGAACAAGGGCAACGGGAACGGGGGACGGGGCAGACAGCGAGACTTTGAGTGCTTGCTCAATAATAGCCGTTGCCATCTTCAGCATTCAGAGCTGTAGACAGTCACTTGTAGACAGCCACTAGTTGCAATACAGCATGTAGAATTAGTAGCACTAACACAGCCCATCCCGAAGGTATTAGGTAACAAATACCCACCCGTATATACACATGCCTACACCTTGTCCCGCTTTCTGCCATCTGTGGGGAGAGCCATGGAAAGTCGTGGAGCGCCAACGTGCAAACCTTGCTTGTTCCTATTTGACCAAAGGATAACCTCAACTGTCTGGCTAGTTCCAAGACTGACCAAGGGCGGTGAAACAACAAATTTTACGGCACTTTGGTGGCCGCGGCCGCTGACGACCTTTTGGTCTGTTCGGCGGAGTCTGTCTGTCTATTTCCATACTAAGAGACGAGAAAGAATAAGCTAAGCCTTGCACGTGGCCGGTAGAATGTATCATCTATATTGACATGACACGGCCCTGACGAATCTACGCCACATACACAAGCAGACGGCTCCTTGCTATCATGAGGCAAGAAAGAAAATAATACCAGAGTATTATTATATTAGCTAACCCGGGCTTTCGGTGGTCTTCTACTCTCCCAGGACAAATACAATACACAGCGCCGACTCAGAGTGGGAAGAGAAAAGGGAGGGGAATGTCATAAAAATAGCTCTCTAGGCATCCGTAAAAGCAGCATACGAGCTCGAGGGAAGGAAACCTCCAGACACGCCTCACTTTTTAGCTTTGCAGCTTGTAAACTCGGGCCCTTAGTTGGTTGCGGGTTTTGCTTCCTCCTATACATGACGATGTTAAAACAAAGGTCATCAAAGTGCCTTTCCACCGCTAACGCCCTCCCACACTGTCGCGGTAGTAGTTTTTCAGTGCTCGTGTAGACGCGTAGTTGAGATTAGTAAGAGAGAGAGAGAGAGAGAGCCTTTTTTTTTTTTTTTTTTTTTTTTTTCATCTTTTTTTATATATCCATTTCGTTTCGTAGCTTCTCAACCAACGCCTCTTTGTCGCAGGATGGAAACATTGCCGCAGCTAAATTCCGTTCGCGGACATCTTTGCGTGTGTAGTTTTGCAGCAATAAATAGAGAGGGAAGGGGCTGTCACACGGCCCGGGTGCTAGTCCGAGCTTACTATGTCGATGACGGAATTCGGGAAACGGAGACCGGAGACCGGAGACCAGGGAAACCTGAAAATCACGCTAGAGAAAGAAAATAATAATAATAAATTAAAAATTCGAAAAAAAATAATAAAAAAAATAGTAGATGGAAAGAGAAGTATAGCCACTTTAGCAGAGCCAATATCAAAGGAGGCGAAGTGAGCGATAGCAAGTTAGGGTGAGAATAAAAATACACGGGGCTCATGGGATTGTCTATACCACGCATTATAACACATACACCGAGACTTCGCAAAAAGAACCTCATCTTCACAGGCGGTGGATGGTGGACAGGAAGCTTGTGCCAATTGGCTATCTGCGCGGCCTTGATGCATGAGAATACAGCATGCATGGCACGATGTTCTCGGCTTGTGATTTGCTGTCCGTTCAATTCCAAGGCTTCTTGCCCCGATGCTGATCCCTTGGAGAAAAAAGCAACAGCACCACACAGCCCGTATAACAAGTATTACCACGACTAGGCAATGTACGGCGCAAGCAAGGTGAAGGGAGCCGAGTATGTATGCGCAACGCAGTCAGTCACTACCTTACGTCAAGGGGCGAAAACTTGCTCAATGTAATGGCCTGTGTATTATGTAGTCTAGCCTACATGACCAAAAGCTTAGTAGCAGTAGTAGTAGCAGCAGCAGCAATAGCAGCAGTAATAGCAGCACCTATTTCCTACGATGGGCGAATTAGTTCCCCCGCCCCACCCTAGCAACGACGTAAGCTTGTTAGCGGGAATATCCCTTGAGGAAGTAAGTGCCTGTGAGTGACTGTGGGGCTGTGGGGGTTGTCTTTTAGAGAGGACCAGCGAGCTTCAGGAACCAAAACAATAACAATACTTGGTTGGCCCCTATACCCCAACGTCTAGCAGTCCTTCATTTCTCCCGCAAACTTTAGTCTCACCTCACGGGTTTTTTCTTTTTCTTTTTTGTTTTTCCTTTTCCTTTTCCTTTTTCCTTCTTTACCGCCCCCCCCCCCCCCCATCCATCCCCCTTTGCCTTCTCCAACTTTTGGCACGACACTGAGCTGAGGTCTTGAGTTGGGGTAACCAACTCTAACGCTGTGCTTCTATGCTTCTATGCTTGTATGTCTCAGTGTTACCATATTTACCATATTTTGCTTTGCTTGGTTGTTGTGAGCGGAATAAACTTGAAAGAAACTCACTCCTCCTGCTCCATATGGCCTTTCCCAGGAATACGCCTCATAAACGACGACCAATGAGCTGGCTAGCCTCTCTTGCTCTCGGCCGCACATTGCGGAGAGTCCAACGAACAGAACCCAGGCGGAGCCTCGGAACTTAGGACTGCTATACCATCTACGCAAATTCCGCAGCTGTAAAGAAAGTGAGCATCCGAGCTTCCATGATTCTGTTTTTAGTTTTTAGCCGTGGGAGAGCTGCGCACACACATAACCATATGCAAAACACGGACCTGTTTATCAAGGCAGTGTTCCTCTCTTCAAGCCATCAGGGCGCCTCTCCTATTCAGGGAAAAATAAAAAAGAAAATTTTTTTTTTTTTTCTTTTCCCCTAATTCCTGGCCAGTAATTGCTTCATAAGGAAACTACTCATAAGATATTTACAAGTGGGGTCATCCACTTGTCTATGTTTCTCCCTATGTTCCCTTGTAACCTTTTTTTTGATCCACTGAACCCCAAAAGAACTTGGGTTAACTAGCGACCCAGTGTTTCAAAGAACTCCAACTTGACAACAGTTTGGGGTACCATCGTTAAAAGGGCCTCCCTCTCTAGCTTCAACCATGGCCAATGTTTATCATCCACGTGAATACAGCACATCTGTAGCTCATTGGAATTAAGGGCGCCCTACAAGCAGACTGATGGACACCTCGCCTTTTCTTCTCCGCCTCTTATCATACCAGACGTGGGCTGGCGACTGGATTGGCGTTCTAAGTACAACAGACCATCCTTCTCCAAGTCTTGTGACATTGGTGTATCAATCAACCACGTACGACATCCGTTACATACGACACCAAGCCTTGGCTTGCACATCCTCGACCAAAAAGAGTAACCAGGACACTTGGATCCGTCCACAGCGACAGCAACCATCCCTCTCGTTCTCTCGATGGCCTTACTTTACCCCATTCTAACACATAATTTCCAAGGGCCCCTGCTCCTTCTTCCATATCACATCACCTACAGACGGGACGGGTCCTATATAGTACCGTCCGGGGAGTTTTGTTTATTAATTCTTGTTTAACTTTCTCGTTTTTTTCACTCCTTATGACAACGGCTCCGTAAGATGTCTCCAAAGTCAAAGACACGCATCTCATTGTCTTATGGTCTTACGTCTGTATCGGTTTCTGTTTTCTCCAGTCAGAGCAGGGCTATCTGTCTACTTGGTTGTTTTCTTACTTCGTTCGTCGGGGAGATATACATACATATACAAGTAATGTAGGTAAAGTAGGAAACGAGCCGGTATCGACCAGTAATACCAGTTTGTTATCGCCACACACATACACACACTCACACACACACACTCTCTCTCTGCTACCCATCCAGCTTTCTGCTACCACTGCTATTACTACTCGCTGTAGTAGATGTAGCAATGTGCAACCAAGCTACAGCTGTTCATGTCCAGGGACGTGCATTGACAACCCAGAGCATCATGTAGAAACGCAGGTGGAGTAAAGAGAACCCCCAGAAGTAATACTACCTGCATGATTATGTGCTGTATGTATGTGTGTACAGACAAGAGCATGAAGTTGTCGTGGCCGCCCTTCCTTTTACCGGTCACTTGCGGTGACTACTGCACCCACCTTTGACAGGAAAAAAGCCTCCCGCACATCTTCGCTTCACCTTGCCAGGTCTTTGGTGAATTCGACCTCTCACAATCGACGACAATCAGCCCAACATACGTGGCCTGACATTTGTGGCCACTAACCCAAGACTCTTTCTATACCCCGCAACCTCAACTCAATCCCTTATCGTCTTGTCTCTTTTGATGACACAGATGACGAGATAGATACACCCAAAAGCAAAAAGCGGTTAGTTTCTCTCTCCCTATCAAACACCCTCATCCCTCCTTTATAAGCGAGAAAACGCCTACGTCATCAATATTTGATGGCACTAAAATTCAGGCACTATCAGTGCTATTACTGCACGAAGGACGAGATGAGCTTAGCTTCTTTCTCCCTTTCGCTAAAAGTCTCTTCACTGTTTTCCCGTTTGATCTGCCTGCTGATAGTTCAACCTTTCTTCGCCTGGCTTAATCTTGTTCTAAATCGAGCTAGCTACTCGTTTTGTCTATATCTCTATCGACTGATAGATCATCATCGGAACTCTACCCACTTTCTTTGAACTTGGTCTAGATTTGGGAGATGCACAAAAGACAACGGCAGAAAAAGGAACCGGGAAGCCGATCACGAAGTCTATATGCCAACAACATCAATGACATCGGCAAAAAAAAGTAAATCCCGGAGGAGGTTCGGAAGTAATCCAGATTGTCTGGAGCACTGGGAATTGAGCCCAATGCGGGGGTCGAACCCGCAACCTTGAGATTAAGAGTCTCACGCTCTTTACCTCCTACATACTTTTTAACCCTAGCGAACCCTTACACGACAAATCGACGACGACGACGACAACGAGGGCGATCATGCCATCCGGCCCATCGGGGACGACGGGAGGGGCCATATGCCCCCTTTGTCCGGCTTCCGGCGATGCCAAACGATTCACGGCCTTGACTGGGCACCTCAAAGCGAGGCACGCAGGCGAGGCTCTGAGCGAGGCTGACCGCGAGGCTCTGGGGCTCTGGTCATGCTCGGAGTGCGTGTACTACAGCACGACCGAGAAGGCCCTCTGGTACCATCTGAGGAGTGAGCATCAGCTCAAGAAACCCAGACCATCCGGACGGAGGCCACGTGCCCAGACCCCCACGCCGGAACCGCCACCTGCAGCCACGGCACCACTACCAGCCTCGGCGACGCGTCAGCCGAGCCGAGGCGGACCAAGAATCGAGCCCCCGCCCACCGAAATCACAGCTGTCCCACCAGCCATACCGACCACTGACATCTCCTCGATGACCGAGACACAACGTCACGCGCGCGAGACGATGGCCATGGTGGGGGACAACCCAGAGCTCGAGCACCTGATCCAGTACTCCACGATCAGGATCCCGCTCGAGAAAATCCACTACCGGACGATCTCAGTCTGGGTGGATAAAGTGGGTAGGCTGTGTGATATGTACAACCACTCACCCACTGAGGTCAACCTGCGCAATATCCTCATTGCACCAAGGGCGATCCTGGGGGTGGGGTACATACTCCAGCGGAGGGGTGAGAAAGGTGCCACGGGAAAGATCGCAGCGCAGTTTCCACAGAAACTGCCCAAAGTTCCTGAGCTGCAGGACAAGGCAAGGGAGGCGAGAGGGCCCGAGGATGAGGAGCTGAGGAGGGAGCATGCGGCGGTGACGGCCACGAGACGGCACATGGCGCAGGGGAGGACCGGTAGAGCGGCCAAGGCGTTGTCTGATTACACCCCGCTAGCCGAGGAGTCACAGGACAACATCGAGTCTCTCTGCCACCTCCACCCGCCAGGGGAGGCCAACGCGTTTGGGGGAACACGGGCGAGCCTGGCACCACCAGAGGTCCACGACGAGCAGATTCTGGCAGCCATACATGGCGTTGACCCAGAGACAGCCGCTGGGCTTTCTGGTTGGTCGCCAACTCTGCTCAACCACGCGGCCAAGGACGTCAGGTTCTTGAGGTTCCTCCGGATCCTAGCCAACCAGATTGCCACCGGGAAGGCGCAAGGGAGAGATCTCCTTGTCGCCTCCCGCCTTGTGGCTCTGGACAAGAACCCGGGCGTTCGGCCCATTGCGGTCGGGGATCTGCTCCTCCGGGTGGCCAGCAAGGCCATCCTACTCTCACTGGGGAAAACGGGACTCCTCCCGACCCAGCTGGGGGTGGGAAACCCGGGAGGCGTAGACCCGGTCGTAGCCGGCGTCCGGGAGGCTGTTGAAGGCCCCAACCATGATGCCTGGATGGGGATTGCGAAGCTGGACTTCTCCAACGCTTTCAATACCATCAGGAGGTCAGCCGTGGCGAGAGGGGTGGAAGAGCATGCTCCGGAGATGTACAGGGCGGCAAGGTGGGCTTACTCCACACCCGCGATGCTGGTGACGCATGGCGGGACTAGACTGGCCTCCTCTGCGGGAGTCAGGCAAGGGGACGTGTTGGGTCCCTTGCTGTTTAGTCTCGGCATGCGGGTATTCGTCGAGGAGCTGCAGACTTGGCTGGGAAAGGAGGGTCTGGCAGTGGCATATCTGGATGACACCACTGTCCTTCACAAGAAGGACGGAGTCATCGAGAAAGCAGCGGCCATTCTCGAGAGACTGGATATCGGAGTACGGCTGAACGTGGCCAAGAGCTCCGATACGCCAGTCCAGGAAGCCAAGGTCACCGGACTGGAGATCCTGGGGGCCGTCACTGGCCCGCCAGAAGTCCGCGAGGCCTTCGTCGAAGCCCGGGTGGACAGGATGAGGACAGCCATCTCTAGGCTGGCGCTGCTGACCAAACAGCAGGCGCTGATCATCCTGCGCGTGAGTGCGCAGCAGCTGCTGCGACACTTGCTACGCAACGTCGACCCGCAGGGTGTGGAGGAGCAGTGGGAGGCCGCCGACGGAGTGCTGCAGGGCGCAATGGTGGCGCTGAGAGGAGAGAGGGGCAGAGGAAAATGGGACGAGGAAATCACGTGCTTGCCGGTGAGGATGGGGGCCTTGGCCTCTTGTCACACAGTAAAACGGCAGGCGTGATCTTCCGGACGGCGAGTGCCAAGGCCGACGCCCTTTTCCAGAATGTCCGGGAGGGAGTGGGGTTGAGGAGGGGAGAGGCGGAACGGGCAGACTCGGCAGAGGCGGCCGTCGTCAGCCAAAGGGAAGCAGTGGGCCAGGTGCAGAGGGAGATGTGGAGGAGGATGGAGAGAAGCCTCTCGACGGAAGAGTACGTCGCCATGGAGGAGAACCGGTCGTTCCTGGGATCGCACTGGCTCCGAGTCTTGCCAAACAACAACAATTTCATTATTGCAGACTCGGTTGTCCAGGCCGCCCTATGCCGGCGATACCTCGTTCAGCCTCCGGAGGGCCCATGCCCAATCTGCGGAGAAGAAAGGAGGCTGAACCACGAGTACTCGTGCCAGAAGAGGAACGGGGGGAAGTCCCAGAGACGTCACAACGGGATGAGGGACGCCATCATCGATGCCCTACGAAACTCCCGTCAGACCGTCCAGAAGGAGCCACAGGTGCCGGATCCGTCCAGGCCTGAGGTACTACTGCGGTCTGACCTGAGTGTGGACAAGATGGGTGTCGTCCACCATTACGATGTCACGGTGCGGGACGTGAGCAGGAACGCGGCGTCCACAGGCCAGGTGGAACTCAGATCGAGATACAACGCCAAAGTGAAGAAATACCAGCACATTGGTGAAGCTTTTCACCCGCTGGTAATTTCCAACGGAGGCCTCTTCGAATCGAGATCCGCCAAGTCGTTTAGGGCGCTCCAGCGGCTCATGACGCAACCAGCCTCGGATCATCTGTGCCGTAGGTTGACCATCTCGATGCTCAACCACGCGGCCGATTTCCATTGGCTGGTCAGAGGGGAAGCCGAGCAGAACGCGGACGCAGAATGCTTGGAGGAGGGAAGGCGAGGAGTGAGGTTGAGGGGCAATGGTCACACGGGATAGAAGTATGGATTACGTGATGAATTACATATATATAGATAAAAACCTCAATATATTACCCTAATTGAGCTAACCGGGCGGGATTCGGAGGGGATCTTTGTTGTTGTTGTTGTTGTGTATATTTATGCTCTTCTAAGTCTATTTAACTTGGATTTTTGAGCCCGGCCCGACCCCCGTTTCGCCCTTAGGGGACCCGCTTTTTCTAACTCCATTTTTTCCTACGTAGAATCCCCTGTCACCCTCCGGTCCCGAGTCTCAGCAGAGCTGTACCCGTAGGGGCCTTCATGTAGGCAGAACAATCCTTCGCTTGGTAGGCCCCAGACCAACCCTAAGCCCAAAAAAGCGGGGCGACCCACTCTTTCCCCACAATCATTCGATCCTCTGAAAACTCTGCAAAGTCGAGAAATCGTGAAAAACACGGTGTCAAGACAGCAGATTCCAGTGCAGTCTGGGAAAAACCCCTCCGAGGACGGGAAAGAAAAACCAGACCATGTGAGCATCCGCGGGCTCATGGTTTGTCCTTCTTCTTCGTAGTGGCCGCTGCCTCGTGTAGTGTGGATGGAAACTTCCAAGGCAGTCCCCCTTTCTAGTGACCCGCCACAGTCACCAGTTTGCCCAGAGGACAAAAGCGCGGAGAAAAAACAAAAAAGCAAAGGAAATGGTTTGGACTGTGTGAACTCTCAAAGTTCAGTCCTGAGCGTGAAGGTGTGCTCCCTGAGGTGGAGAGGTGATGCGGCGTTGAGGTGTTGGCGATCGCGAAAAGTTGTCGTGAAAAGGGGGGCGAATCGACGACGAGGTTAACCTCAAAGTTGGGAAAGCGCGGCCTCAAGGCTTCACAGCTCATTATCAAAATCCATGACAGAGTCAAAGACAAGAAAAAGAATGAAAAACGGTTATCGGTGTCATAAACGTTTGCCACCATGAACCTGAAAAAGGGGAGGTGCCAGACCTCAAAGGTACCCCCCCGAGGGTTGTAGGAGGGAGAGTTGCGGAGGGGATCTTGATGATGATGATGATGATGATTCTATTTATACTCTTGAGTCTATCTGGGGACCCACTTTGTGAGTCCGGAGCTCCGGAGAGGTCCGAGTTTTCAAACGCCGGTTTTCTGTACTCCTTCCGCCCATGTCTGTGAGGTCCCGGGTCCCGGCTCTGCCGTACCCGTAGGGGCCTTCACGGGACATTCCCCTGCTGCATTGAACGAAAAATCAAAGAAGAAAAACAAATAAAACAAAACAAATAGAACAAATAAAAACAGACAAAGATTATTGCGAAGAGTAGACTCGTAGTAAGAACGAGTTGTCAAGTCATGCGTCGCTCATGCGAATGTGACCCAACCTGCCTTTGGGGCCCCTTTTGTTGCCCTGTGTTTGCCCTCAGTACTTTCCCAAGTGTTGTTCTGCCCTTTGTTGTCCTCAGGAGTTTGGTGACAAAGTTTTCCGACCACGGCTTCTTGGTCCTTTTGCACGTCCACTTGTGCGTCTCTTTCTTGTCCATGCCGCAGGCTGAACATTGTAGAGGGGCCGAGTGGTGCTTAAACCGTTGGTGGTACTCCTTGAAGTCTCCGTGTCCTGAGACTGCTGCCAAAATGGTCCCCAGGATCTTTCGAGGTTCTTTGGGAGTCCTGAACCTGTCTTTCTTTGGGAACTCCAGATGCTTCCGGAAGGGGTGGTCTTCCACTCCTGCCCTGCTATAGAACCACTTCCGGAGATTCTCCTCTGCGGATTCCCTTAGCCACCTCTTGGCTCGCGCCAGTGACATGTGGTAGTCCGTGGTTCTTGTCGCTGCCTCTCTTGCCTTGCGGTCTGCCAGTTCGTTGCCTTGGATGTCTGAGTGTCCGGGCACCCAGATGCAGTGGAACATGAGCCTCGGGAAGGTAGCCTTCCATTCTTGGATGAGCAGCTTGGCCTCGTCTATCGTGTGCTGTGATGTTTTGACAGTCTTGGCCTTTCTGTTCATCCGTTGGACGGCTGCTTCGTTGTCTGAACATATCCATACCGTGTTGGTGCCTCTCAGCACTCGGATTGGTATGTTATACAGTCCCTTCTCAATTGCCTTGATCTCTGCGTCTGCTACCTCGGCCCACCTCCCGCAGGAGAGAAGGCCTGTGCCAACGACTTGCCTTCCGCTTTCGAGGGCCCAGCCTGCCCCTGTCCATCCGCTCGACAGCATGGAGCCATCTGTGTAAAGCCAGACGTCCTGGGGAGGCCTCGCTTCCTTGAAGGCTACGTGCTCTTGGGCCGCTTTGTCCTTGTCTCCACGGGTCACCACCGCCTCCGTGGGAGGTGGGTCCGTAGGGTGGAACCTGTCTCCAATCTTGCCATATTTTGGAGGACGTTTTGGTAGTACCTTCAGCAGTTCGCAGAAGGACTTGTGTCTTTCCAGACCGGACAACGGGTGCGTGTCTTCCAGTGTGTGCCATCTGATGAGTTCCCGTGCAACCGCCGTGTACAGAATCTGTTCCGGCGGCGGGACTCCTGCCTCCATGTGAAGGAGCGATGAAGGCGTCGTCTTGTACACTGGTAACGCCGCGAGCAGAGCCCGTCTCAGGGGTTTTTCCATTTTCTCTGCCTTCCCGATGTTTCCGTGCTTGTCCGGCGTCCACCACGTCGCTGCCGCGTAGGTCATAGACGGTATCAGACACGTCTTCACCACTAGCACCATCTCGTTCGTTGGGGCGCCGTGCTTGCAACCTTTGAGGATCCTGAGGTTGTGCGTGAGCCTTTCCATCTTGTTGGCTACGTGCTTCGCCTGGGCGTTGAAGTTGAGTCTTCTGTCGAAGTGTACTCCTAGCCATTTGAGAGCGCCTTTCGCGGGGGTTGCCTTAATCCTCGGGATGCCGGGAACTTCCAGGTCCGGGTTCTGGGTGATCGAGGTTTTCGTCGTCAGGTGAAGGAGCCCAGTTTTGTTGTGATCCAAGGTGAGGCCGTTGTCTTGGCACCATCTCGTGGTCAGTTCCATAACTTTGCGTAGGCCTTCCAAGTTCTGATTCAGAGTCTGTCCATCGACGATCCAGAGTCCGTCGTCCATGTAACCTCGCAGATTCTGCTGCCAAGGTTGGTATAGCGGTGCCATGAAGAGCATATACAGGATCGGGGAGATCGGAGACCCTTGCGGTAGGCTGCCCGAGGTTGGGCCAGGGGGTTCCGTGTCTCCGTCCAGGGTTATCTGTGCTGTCCTGGCGTCCAGGAAGGACTGTACCCATTTGCAGAGGTTGCTTGGCCATCTTTGTTCCATCAAGCGCGTCACCATCCTGTTCGGAAGGATGCCGTCAAAAGCGCCTTTGATGTCGAAGGTGAGGATTGATGTGAACCTTCCCTTTGCCATGTTGCTGCGCGTCTGGGTTGCTACCAGGAGTGTCAGGTCCGAGGCCGCCCTTCTGGGGAGGGCGCAGGCGTAGTTCATGCCGAACAAGCCTTTTTCCATTGCTTCGGTTGACAGCCTCTTTGCAATTATCCTTTCCAGCGCCTTCGCCAGGGTGGGAAGTAGCGATATCAGCCTGTATGACGAAGGGTCTGTCCTGTCCCTCTTTCCACCTTTCGGGATCGCCACCATCCTCGCTTCCTTGAAGCAGGCCGGGTGGTGTCCAAGTGTCAGGCAGAGGTTGAAGAAGTCGGTTATCAGAGCTCCCATTCCTGTCCAGCACCATGCCAGAATCTTGTTCTGGATGCCGTCTTTCCCTGGTGCTGTGTTTCTGGGTCTGAATATCGCCTCTCTTGCTTCCTCTTGCGAGATCTCTTTCCATCTGGTCGACCTTGTTTCGATCCTTGGCCGTTGGACATCTTGCAGCCTGTTGCCTAGGAGGTGTCGGTGTCTCAAGACTTCTATCTTTTCAGCCGGGGAGGTCCTCATCTGCCCACCAGAGTCTTTCAGCGCTGGCGATGTTGTCTTTTGTGGGTTTGCCACCCATTTCGCGGCTTGATAGATCTTCTGCGGGGTGTCCAGTTTGCCGATGAGGTCTCTGTAGAAGTTCCTCCCGGCTGTTTGGATTGCCGTTTTGAGCTGCTTCCTAGCGTCTTCGTAGGCCTGTGCGGCGGAGGCTATCTCCGGTCCTAGGTTTGCCGCTCCTTGTCTCTCCAAGAAGCGGAGTGATTCGAGATTGGCCCTAGTCCCGCAGACTGCTAGCTTTCCGTCGCTGCAGTCCTGGTTCCACCATTTGTATCCCGAGTGGGATACTTTTCTTGTCGGGGTGGCTGTCTCGAAGGCGGCTTGGATTGCCTTGGTGATCTCCTCTGCTGTTTCGTCCAAGTCTTTTGGTGTAAGGCTGGGGCCTCTCGCTTCCAGGCTCTTGCGAATGGACTCTGCAGCCTCTCGGCTGAGCTCCTGCAGTTTCTCGTGGTCGGTGTCGGCTGGGTTTCGCTTTTCGGTCTTGGGGCTTGCCGTGGCTTTGGACTGGACGTCAATCATCTGTGGTCTGTGATCACTTCCGACTTCTATGTCACCTCCGCACTGGTATTTGGTCACCTTCCCCCAGCAGTCTGCTGACACCAGGGTTAGGTCCAAAACGTTTCCTCTGTTGTGCGTCGGTTGTTGTCTGTCGTTTCTCAGCATGAACCTGTTTGTCTCCATCCAGTCCAGGAAGTCTTCGGCCTCTGGTCTCGCGGCGTCTGCTCTTGGGTCCCATACTGGGTGGCGTAGGTTGAAATCTCCCAGAATCACCGTGTTCTTCAACCTGCGTGGCAGGCTTCTTAACAGGTGTACTGCTTCATTCGTCCTTTCGCTGTTGTCCCTGGCATTGTAGACGCCGATGACCTGGAGAGTCGAATCTCCGATTTCTGCCGCTATCGTGCTCACATCTGGGTGGGCCTCTAGAACCGCTGTTGGGTATATCTTGAAGCGTGTATGTCTGTACACGTACGCTAGAGACCTTTTCCGGGTTGGCATGTCTGGGGTTCCGAACATTATTCGTGGGGTTTCCATCAGGGTGTACTGTGGGTGGGTGGTCGTCCTACCCTCCTCGTTACAGGGGGGTTCCTGTACCAGGATGATGTCCGCTCGTTTCCGGGCGGCCGTTTCCAGTGTTGTCTTCAGAACATCGGGGGCCCGATGTACATTTGCTGAGAGTATGCGTACTCTCTCTGTCCCGTTGTTGGCATGGTTGGGCCTATTCCACATTAGTTGCTTGACTTACCATCGCATCTCTCTGCCGGGTGTTTACCCTTGCAGATTGGACACTTCAGAGTGCACTCGCACTCCTTGTCTGCATGTTTGGGGCATTTGACCGACGCCGCGTGTGCGTCGGTCTTGTGCTTTGTGTCTCCGCAGTGTGCACACCTGGGGGCGAAACTGCAGGTTTCGGTTCGGTGCCTTCTCCAGCACCGGGTGCACCTTGGTGGGGGGAGGGGCTTGTAGTCAATCTTCTTGACTACGCGCTCGCACCCCAGGAGCTCGATCGTCCTGGGAAACCTTTCCGGGTTGAGGACGGCGACACGGATGCCTTGCATCTGTGCTTCGCCCTCGTATTCTCGGAACTCCAAGATCTTCAGTTCTCCGCCGAAAGCTTTCTGGACTTCTGCTCTCACATCGTCCAGCGAGGTTTTGCGGATCTCGCTGCCGTTTTCGGTGACGTCATGGACGTTCCGGGGGACATTTCTCACCAGAAACTTTTCCCAGACTGTCTCTTTTTCCAGGGCAGAGGCATCCAGGTAGTTTCTGATGAGCTCTAGGGAGCCCTCCTTCATAGCACTCTGATTTCCTGTCAGAGTGATGGCGAATCCTGTCTGGGTCGTCTTGACCTGGGTCACCGTTTCCTTGCCTTCAAAGAGGTCCCGGTTGATCTTGGTCTTGACAATTGCGGGGTTTGCCTCCTTCCATTTGGACCCCGGGAAAAGTCTGGCCAGCAGCCTGTTGGCAGGCGGTGCTTTGCGGGTGGGCTTTGCCTTTGGTGCCGGTCTGGAGCGCAGATCCACGGTCTTGCCTGCCTGGCCGGCCAGCGCCGTCTTCTGTGCCCAGGACCGGATGTCTTTCCGGGCGTCGGACTTCTCCGGGGCGGTGGTCCCCGGGGCCTTCTTGTCCTTCTGGGTCTGGCTGGGCGCCTTGTCGGCTCTGGTCTGACTCTTCGCCAGTCTTGAGCCTGTCTGCTCCCAGGCACTAGCCTGGAAGGCTGCCGACAGTTTGCTGCCGGCAAGCGTCTTCTGGATTGCGCCGTCCAGTACGGCCTTCATGGTCGAGAAGATTCCCTGGACGGCTTCGTAGCCCTCCTCGTCTTCTCTTGGGGTGGCCATCTCCTCGGCCATGTCGAAGGCCAGGGTCACGCGTCTAATGATCGCGGTCTGTTTGTCCAGTTCCAGCTTCTTCTTTTTGACAGCGTCTTCCAGAGCGCTTGTGAAACCGCTGGACTTTGCGTGCCTGCTGTGCAGGAGTCCTTTTTCCTTGTTTCCCCCGTTTGTTCCCTTTCCTTGGGCCTTCTCGGGGGTGGTTTCTTCGGCTGGGGCTTTCTTTCTGGTCGTCGTCTGTGCCGTTGGGTTTGCCGCGAGTGCTTTTTCTGCCTCTCGTGGCGTTCCCGTTTGATCCATCATCTCTACGTCCGCCATGGCGAGAGATGATTTTTTCTTTTTCTTTTTTTTTTTTTTTTTTTCCTTTTCCTTTCTTCGCTTGTCGATTCTGTCCGCGTGGTGTGTGGTGGTCGTGTGTCGGGTGAGGGTTTCTGTGTTGAATTTTTCTAGGGTTGCCTAGGGTTAACCCCTTGTCCTGGAGTTGTAGGAGGGAAGTTTTTTTTCTCGGAGGGGATCTTGGAAAATTGAGTATTTTTTCGGATTACAAAAGGTTCCCGAACCGGGGCCGTCCCGGGCCGTCCCGGACTACCCGGGGCCTACTCCCCGTGCCGAAAGCCGGCGGCATTTTAGACTAGATCACACGCGGTCGTAGCAGACCAAAAACACTAGGTATCCAACCCTGGAACCCCCGCAGGCACGCCCTAGGGCTACGCTGGATGGAGAGCCCTCCTGGCCTAAGCGCCGGACCTTAGAAAGTCATATGAGACGTTCAATATCTAAGCAAACCCGCAATTGCTGACCGCCCAGGAGGTACTGGAAGATGACATCAGCCAGCAGTCCCTGTCCGGAATACGCCGTAGTATTGCTGCGAGATAACAGTAGGTAGACGTTAAAGAAGACAATAACAACAACAATAACGACGTCGGATGATCTCTGCGAACCCCGTAGATGTCAAGGTCCAAATAACTCCGGTGTCATATAATCTCAGTGAGCTTCATATTCAAGGCCAAGCTCTTGGCCGACTAGGCAGACCACTGTACTCCGCGGAGTTTCGTCTTCCGTGCCAAAAACCAAGCACCAGTGGCCTAGTGAACTAGCTTGCACTGTGGCTGCTCCTGATCAAATAGACTAGGTAACCCATCCTAGAGCCCAATAGGCCTCTCCTCGGGCCAATCTAGATAGGGAGTCCTAGAGTTGTGGCCGAACGCTAAACAGTCACAGGAGATCAACCCATATCTGCCCGGAATTCGCATCGGACAGCATGTATAGTAACCATGCGAAGAAGAAAAGAAAAACGTATCAGTCACTGTCTCAAACAAATCGTAGCCCTCCGTTGTTTGGTCTTTTGTTGTATTTGTTGATGGTTCTTACTATTCGATATGATGTAATATGTGGTGTTGGTGTGAAATGGGACAGGATCAGACGAGGTGTCTCAATCAACCCTCCGGCCATACAAGAAGTAAAGCGAAAGGAGAGAGGTGGGGAAGAGAGGGGGGGGGGGGGGCGCGCCTCGTCCAACTGATAAGACATGGGCGACCCCTGCGTTCTCTGTTTCTTGGGCTGAAAGCACATGTTCTACAGTTAATTATTTCTGACGATTATGGCTTTCTTACCATCCTGGTCATTTTTCACCTACCCAATTCTAGCAATGACAAATCAAATATTTCAGCGCCGTCAAAACATATTTGTTGATTAGTAGCTTGCAATATACATACCATAGATAGGACTGGTGGTGACGAAGAGTGTACAATACAAAGTGTACTATTATCCTGAGTCATATGCATGTATATATATGCACATACAAGACATTGTACAGGATGAGCAACATAGACAGGGTCATGAATGGGCGAGCGGGTGCGGCATGTGGCAGCATAGCTTTGCCTTAAACAACAGGCATTGAATCCGCTAGCTGTAGATGCACACGCTCCTGCATGTACCACATATGCCGTGTTTTGCCGCGCCATCCCTATGACATTCCACAGCTATGAACATGTTTTATGTAGACGCCTACAGAACCAGAATGTATAGTCTAGTGGAGTGGACGGCCGATGTCCGGAGCTGGCGTAAAAGAGATGGGATATAGGGACTTTTCGGATCGGGAAGCTAGAAGCAGATAAGTCTGTGCTTGAGGCTCGCATGTTGGTTGGTGTTATGTAACGGTCATCGTGCGGTGTACTGTCGAGAATTGGGATAGTAGTTCGTGACGTACCAAGCCCAAGCAGGAAGTGACGATAGTGTTGGTATTGTGTTGATAATTTTTGCATTTAAGGGTATCATTGCTGTCTTAACCCTAATTGTGTTCGTGAGCGAGCTTTGTATCAATAGGCTTTGTGCTGCGTCAAAGCCTGGTATATAGTGGAGTCACAGCCTTGGCATTCTTTTTAGAGGGGACATTAGGCTTATGACTTGGCAAGCAACGACAATCAGTGATAGCCTCGTCTTCATCCTCTAAATGGCCCCTGTGAAAGTTGTTGACGACGCCCCCTTTCATTTCTTCTTCATCGCAAAAGCCAAGGCTTTCTATCTTTTTATACGGATTTTTATAGCGATTATTTTTCTTTTATTCTTCGTTTTCTTGGAGTCACTGTTAGCTGCTCACGAGAAGCCTTTGTTTACTTGCTGTCTGTCTCTCCATCCAGCGACTCAACGTTGGACATTGCTTCATATTTCTTTTTTTTTTTTTTTTGGTCGTTGGGCTTTTTGTAAAGAGAGGAGCGCCACCTCAAAAGCGACACACACACACACACACACACACAGAGAGAGAGAGAGAAAGCCTGAAGCCTGCGTAATTGTTGGACGAAGCAAAATCTGCCCTCAAAGTGTGCCTTCAAAGTCTTGCCTCCAAGTCTGGCAGCTGTGAACCCGTGCTCTGTGCTGGAGCAGCGATACACCTTTCTTGTCAGACGAGAACACCGTTACCATCGCGATCAAAGAGAAAATAAGTCAGCTCGAGTGCGTCTAGCTGAGATAGAAAGAGAAGAGAGAGAAGAGAGAGAGAGAAGAAGAAGAAGAAGAAGAAGAAGAAAGAGAGAGAGACTCTGAAATAAGGCAAGAGAAAGGAGGAAAAATAAAGCGGGAGAGGTGCAGTCGGTATAGAAAAGTGTCGTCCACAAACAACGTCTGTCGCGGGTTATTTACACAATGGAAGTAAGTCTTACCAGCCCGGGCTACGATATCAAAAACAATAAATGTCCACATTTGTGCGCACTTGTGGACGACTTTGAATCGTTCGCTCTCTATGCTTTCTTACTACATCTAATTCCGTCCCATTCTCGCATGTATCTGCTTGTGATGTTACTTCACTACCAACCTAACTGTTACTGCTTGCTGCTTGCTGCTTGCCTGGCGCATATCACTCTGCTGGGCTGTCATTGCCGTGGGAGACAATGCAGCAGAGGGTTCCCCATTTGGCATTTGGGACAGGCCTAACCAAGTCTTGAAGTCAAGCTACCTCATCATTGTACTGCATGTCTACACATATGAGATGAAGAACCGTTGGCCGAGTAGCAAATACGAATGGGAGGAGCTCGGTGCCGATGGAGAAGAGTCACTTTTCCGTTTGGATGTTGCAGTCATGAGCTACTGCAACAGGCATCTTAGCGCGTCCATGACTACAAGTGTAGGGCTGTGTCCAGCGCAACATGCGGGACTTGGATTCGAGCAAGACCAATTCCTTACACATTATCATGGCTTCACCAATCCCGCCTAGTGCCTTTATCAAGGCTGTTAGGGACAAGATCCTGTCCCGCCAGCGAATGGCAAACCAGCTAACATCGCCATCATCTCGTGGACAGAACCAAAACCGGTCCGGAATGATGCGGGGTGACTCCAACAGACAGTTACCCTCTGAGCCGCTGATGCAAACCCCAGCAACAGTCAAGGGCCGACCTAGACTTTTGCTCATGGGGCAAAGACGGTAAGCTGCTACCTTCATCTATTGCGCGAGACGAACAAAACGACTAATTTTAGTACCATGTAGAAGCGGCAAGTCTTCCATATCAAGTGTCGTCTTCCACAAGCTAGCTCCTCAAGAGACGCTCTTTCTAGAGTCGACAGCTCGCATTCAAAACGACCAAATGACGTGAGTTGAGATTGCCGCCCAATGATATGTTTTGATGAGCTCTCTTTGTCATGATATATACTAATAAACCATGCAATCGGTACTAGTTCCTTCATGGACATCCAAGTATGGGACTTTCCTGGTCAAATAGACATTATTGACAACCCGAGTTTTGATATGGAAGCTATATTCGGTGAACTCGGTGCTCTGATTTGGGTCATCGATGCGCAAGACGACTACCTTGAAGCTGTTGAGCGCCTTAATGCTACTATTTTGGCCTTACAAGACTCATATCCACATATCAACATTGAAGTCTTTATCCACAAAGTTGACGGCCTTTCAGATGACTACCGTCTAGACATCCAACGCGACATCACCATCCGTGTGCAAGATGAACTCAGCGACCAGGGCGTGGAAAACGCCCCTGTTAATTTTCACATGACTAGCATCTACAATCACAGCATCTTCGAAGCTTTCAGCAAAGTCATCCAGAAGCTCATTCCACGCCTAGGCACGCTTGAAACCATGCTAACCGATCTCTGCCGCACGTGTCACTTTGAAAAGGCCTACCTGTTTGACGTCGTGTCCAAAATTTACATCGCCACCGACAACTCGCCAGCCGACATGCCCAGTTACGAGATTTGCTCTGACTATATTGACGTTATCCTCGATATCTCTGAAGTTTTTGGATCGTGGACGCGGCCCGCCGAAAATGCCAAGCGGCTGGAGGGTAATGCATGGGCTGAAGGCGCACCGCCCAAGATAGCTGATCAGGTGGCGTATAGCGGCGCTGAGAGCTGTCTTGTGCTGCACGATACTAGCCGGCCCATTATGCTGCGCGAAGTTGACAAACATCTGGCTCTGGTGGCTATCATGAAGGAGGAGTCGTATGCAAAGATGCCTCTGGTCACAATGAATGTTGAAATTGTGGCGAAGGGACTGCAACAGTTCTTTGAAATCACCAAGAAGAAATAGAATATCTCAGTCTGTTGAGATCAAAGGGTGCATTGCAGAGGATGATGAACAAGAAACCAGCAAGTAGGAGTAGCGCGGAATCAAAAAGGAGATACTGCACAACCAATCCGCTATAAATATATACATACCCGCTAGGATACGCCCGTCGAGGTTTATTATGGTGCTTGTTGAATTATCGCATGTTAGTTTACTTGTGCTTTCTCCTGTCGTCATGTATCTATCTAGTCCCCCATTCTATCAAACTGTAGGCTCCAAGGCAAAAGTCTTCCAAGTCACTCTGTTTTCGGATAACAGGCACACACGTGCGGGTAGCTGGTTTCGTACACTTGATGCTTCAAACACCTCCATAGTCGCTGGGACAAAGTCGGCTGGCAGTGGTAGCGGTGGTGGAATATCAATATGCGACGTGTTTGATGGCGAGGATGGATCCCAAACTAGCGCATCAAGGGTGATTATATATATGGCACACGGGGCGTTGTCTGCGAGGCTATTGTCAGCGGCGATCTGTGGTTCAAGATGGGGACTAACACGAGAGCAAAGACGAGAACGGCCGGGGGCAAAACACTTACTCTGTGGATCGATGAGAGCTAGTAGAACATTGTCGTTTAGGAACTTCATATCGATCACGCGGCCAGGGTCGAGAGACAGTGTACTAGTCTGAGTCTCGGGGGTACTGCTAATGCCATTGGTGATAGTAAGCGAGGTACGGTAAAAGATGATCTTATGGGTATCGTTTTTCGTTGTAAGGGCTGTGTACGTGATCGAGCCCCCCTATACGCACATCTCGGTTTTAGTATGAAGAGTTTGGCAGAAAGATTTAAGAATGTGTGGCTTACACGATCGTGGGCAACCATGCGAGAGTCCATCTTGGACAGTGTATCCCCCAAATCCATTCTCACAGTCTCGCCGAAGCGGACACCTCGTTCTTGGGCTGCGGCAACACTATCCAAAACTCGTCGGATAGACCGGTCAAGCATGCCTACCAAGTAGCCTAGGTGAGCAACCTTTCGATCCTCTGCAATAGCGTCTCCAGGCGCCTTTTCTTGCTCGAGGATATTGGTGAGGACGTCAATCATGCTCTGTCCGCTTGACCTGCGCAGAAGAATGTCGTCAAAAGTTTCATCGCCAGCGTCGGTGTTAACATGGTGTTTGATTGGCGACTCTTCGAGATATTCAACAATGTATAACAGGACCTTTTGGTATTGGATCGAGACTTCCTTTTCGGTGATTTCTTTGGTTGTAGAAGGCGAGAGCAATTTGTCTAGAGTGACCGTTATCCAGGTGTTAAACATGGTGAAGCATGCAAGCTCCTCCATGGTGAAAATCATGACGCGGTTAGCAACTAGTAGTAGACATGAAACGACTCCGATCAGATTCTCGATTTCGGGCACTGAAAGGCCTACGTCATCATCGTCGTTATAGAACTGCGCAAGACCCTTGAGGCGACTGAGAATTATAACCATTCTCTCGAGTGCAGGTATCAGATATTGCTGGACAAGAGTGCGAATGCCTTTTAGGCCACCAATTACCGCCTTAGCCCACCTTTTAAGACCCTGCTAAGCTGTTAGTTATAGTATGGGATGGTAGCTTTAAGTTCATATAGCAAACTTACTCGGTCCCCCATTGAGTCCACGAGCCACCCCTTCATCTTGCGGGGGATGTTTCCAGTCAGTATAGAATGATAGAAGGCTGTTACGACATCATGCTGGCCACGTTTGTCCTCCTGAAGCGACTGTTTGACACTGTTCAGGAAGCGCGTGTGTAGGTCTCGGGCATTGCTATACTCAACCTGGATGTGTAGAGTAGTTTGCCTGATATATCGTAAAAGTTTATGAAGTGTGGTAAGCTTTGATGCTAAAAGGGATAGGTTGATAGAGGAAGACTCGATGAACTGCATGTCGAAAGGGACCATCTCAATGGTCGTACTATCATCACAGTTTTTGAAGAAGAGAGTATGAGTGGTGATTAGCGGATGTGACGCATGGTGGATTAGTTGTCTGCTTCCTGTTGCGCTTCCCGGAGGATAAGAAAAGCTACTTATGGGCAGTGAATCGTTGATGCTTAGATGGACCTTGCCGTCACTCAGACCGGACAGCATGATGGAAATTGAGTCTGCATCTTGGGGATCAAACGGCTGGAACATAAAGTCCATGCCGGACCGCAATGTAAACACTAGTGAATCCTCTCTTGGTGAAAAGTTAGAGTATTTCCCAGTAAAAGAACTATGTGTAGACTTGTATACTCACCCAGAGCCGGCACTCGTGGTAGGCAGCGGACTAAGCTTGGGTAATGAGATATCGGTTTCCAGAAACATGATCTGCCGAGGTAAGTTCGCGACAGTTTCTTCCCCGCTACCGTTTTTATGAACAGCTTTCTTTGCGTTTTCGTCTTTATGCCCCAGCGAGATGCGAGTGGTGGCCCATGCCAAGTACTGGATCTCCTCCTTGGAGTTCTTGGGCAGGACCTGGATGTTATGGGCTGACTTGCTTGTCTCAAGGTTCATCAATCGCACAATGCCATCCTGCCAGGCAACTGCAATGAACTGGCCTATTGAAAAGCATCAGCATGTGATCCCGTGAAAAATTGTCACAACAACAAAGATGAACCTTGGCGCTTAGAGACAGCTACGTAAACTTACCATTTGGCTTCCATCGTGTTGCCGTCACTGTAGACCCGCCAAACCGGGCGCCCTGCTGCATCTTGCACACCTGCTCGCCGTTGGGCCGATATACCAATACGTTTTTGCCGCTGCCATCAAGAGTTGCTGAAATATCAAGTGTTGGGCAAATTGATGGGAAGTCTCGTGGAGACGGACACTCAAATGTTGTCTCGCTATAAAGCCGGAGCTTTGGAGAAACGCTCATGGTGAGGATGTGTCAAAACACGAGGCTTTAGAGATTAGAATAGGTGGTGATTTCTGCTGGTTTTCATGACCTAAAGGTAGAGTTGTTGACTTGGCGCTGTTGACATTTATGTGACGAAGATGGGCCGTTGCTCAGTCTATTGACTAAAGATTTGTGCTTTAGGGTTATGTCGTGATAGTATTAGGGTTTGTTGGCCACCTGGGTGGTCAGGTAAATAACAGGATATACAATCTATGCATCATAAGCTTCTATTTTCAACTTGCACACTCTCCGAGTAAACGGACACACCAAAAAGGCTACATAGTATCCTGGGCTTTGCGAACGGCAATAAAGTAATTGCCCAGATTCTCGCTGCCAGGGAGCCGCTTCCAGCCTATTCCAGGAACATACATGACGCCCATGATTTGCGGCGGCTCCCAAATACCTCTAGACGAAAAGTATGCGGTCATTTCGTCGTGGTTAAGATACTTGTTCCAGTCATGCGTACCCTTAGGAACTATCTTCAAGATATCCTCTGCCATGAGGTTTGTGGTGAACCAGCTAATCCACGTGCGGGCGATAGTGCTCATAACTAGCCAGCCGCCGGGCTTCACAAATAGCCCGGCCCTGTCCAGGAAGGGTGCGGGGTTGTCGACATGTTCGACAACCTCGAAGATGGAGACCACATCAAATTGATCTTCGGGTTTAGTTGGTAATGGAAGATCTTCGATGGTGGCCTGGCGGTATTGAAGCTTGGTCTTGAGCATTGGGTCGCACTTGGAATGTGCCTGTGCTATTGCTAGAACTTCAGGCGTTGGGTCAATGGCCAAAACATTGGCAGTAGTTGGCAGCCGTGCTGCACTTTCAGCAAAGATGCCCCCGCCGCAACCAACATCAAGATAGCGCAGCGAGGCAGGTGTGGGTGTGAAGGGCTCTGGCTGCGAGGCATAGCATTCACGCATGAAATCATGGCGCAATGGGTTCATGAGGTGCAGAATACGCGAGGGGCCATGGGGATCCCACCATGAAGAGGCGAGCTTGTTGAAGTGTGAAATTTCGCAGGGATCGATTGATGAGAAGGAGTCGGTAGAGGATGTCGGGCTGCTTGCGGAGGACTGGAGGCAAGCCGATTGCCTGTAAAGGTGAGTGGCGGGTTGTTGGAAGGCATTCGTGCGAATAGATTTGGATGCCCGCCGTAAAAAGGAGCTCGGGGATCTGCTTAATAGCATTTTGAAATAGATGGCAAGTCAGGTGTGAATGTAAAACTACTGCTGTATTCTTCACTCCTTGTAGGCCGTAGGCTATTGGAACAGCTTCTGATCTTCAAAGATTGAAGCTGGAGAGAAATCAGGAATAGTGGGGGGGGGGGCGAGATCTATGGGGTATGTACTTAGGGTTAGCGGATATTGCGGGTTATAGCATTGGTAGGCATGTCATCTGTATTTGTCTTTGTGGGAGATGTCAGCAAGCCAGCCAATTTCTCGGCTCCCTATAGTTACGGAATAGCAATGTTGTGTAACTGGATGATAGAAAGAAAGAAAGAAGATTCTTAGTAATATTACATCTACTGTCGGTATGATGGCAACAATGGCTGGCATAAATGTGCACGTGATCGACTCACTTAAAAGGGCCAGAGACTCGCACCGCCAGTATATGATGAATTTCACACGAGCAGATAGATTTAGTAGAACAGAAGAGAATCAAGAACCTCAACCACCAGATCAATTGTATAGCTTTCACGCCAGAAAGTCGTACAGGATCACGGCAAGGAATAACATAAACACTAAGCGTACCGTTACTAATTAGTTAAAGTTCGCTCAGATCCAACGCATACAGTATTCAAGATGCCAAACCCATCAAACCTCTTATACCCTGAAAAGCTTTGCAAAAGTCCTCCGATATAAACGTGACTCAACCAGACGAACAGATGTAAAGCCAAAGAAAATGTAACCGCCTACTCTAAACCGTGAACTCCTCACCCTCCCCGTCAACCCATGCTTCCTCCTGCAGCTCGATGTGGTTGGCGTCGACGAGCTGTCCCAACGCGCCGTTGTGCTTTGCTTTTGTCATCGCGTCAGCGGGGTTGCTCTTTTCTGAAATCCACTTGATTTCAGCAATCTCCCTGTGCTCTTATGATTGGCGCAGGATCGCCACATCGATCATCAGTCTCTTCTCCGTAGTCGTACTGAGCCTCGTGATGGCGTCGAAGACGCTTTTGCTGTCGGTGCACACGACCAAGGGGATCTGCCTGCTATAGATCTTGTCGGCCGTCGCTTTCACGCAACTGGCCACATCGAATCCATGCACGACAGTGTACAGTTCGGCCGCCAGGACCGATTTTTGTGACGCATCTACATTTGACAGAGGACCAGTGCACCATGTTGCAACGGCCTGAAGCGTTTCGGATCGTCATCACGTATCCGATCTGAGAGCTAAGGTCCTTGTTGTTAGCGAAAGCAGCGTCTGTAAAGACCACTACTTGCATCGTAGACTCGTCCAACTTCACAAATCTTAGGCCTCTTCGTGGGTTGTCGATTTGCCACTGCAATCGAGCATTCAGCGCTTCGATTTCGGCTTTCCCGGGATCAGTGTGCTGTGCGGTGGAAGAGAGGTCAAATACCGCTTCTGGCTGGCAGACGGACGCCACGTTTGCACCGCGAGCACGTTAAGCAACGTACTGCTGCTTTTGGCTCAATGGCTTGGAGATTCGGCCTTGCGTGCCTTTATTGACTTGCGGGGCAGTGGTGATGAGGCTGATGTTCCGCACCTGGGTCTCCTGCGAGAGTGACAGATCACCTTTGTCGTCAAGTTCCAGCACGCCGCCGATGAATTCAAACGAGCTCTTGCGAGAGAGAGTTTCACGGGCCTTAGCCAAGAAGCCGGCGGCTTGAAGGGCGCTCTCTTCAAGCGTGGCGAAGTCGTCGTCGGCGAGAATCAACGTATCGTCCGTTTACAGGCTGACGACGCCAAACGGTTCGCCAGTGCGCAACATGAGGCAGGGATCGTACGTGGATTGTGTCATACCCAGCGCCATTTGGTGATGCTTTGTGTACGCCGCGAAGATGTTGCTGCGATCGGGGGTGTCGTCATTGGCAGGGAGAGACCTTGTCGTGTGGCCATTGTCATTGGCGGTGGGTTTTTAATCACCCCAGTACTCGTTGCCGGAGGCAGGGCTCTGAACGGGGTCAGGCCTGACAACGACGCCGGGGTCCATGTCATGATTCATGAGGCGATACTCGGGATCGATGGCGGCGGCGGGGACAGAGTTTTGGATATTCTCATCATACGTCTTCATGACTGCGGTGCGGACGAACGTCGTGAGGGACTTATGGGGCCACTCGCGCGGGCCTTCAGCTTTCAGGACATTGGCGATCACCTGGCCCAGATTCATGCCATTGGACCAATGGTTTTCCACGTAGACGCCGCGGATCATGATTTCACGCCTCAGGCTGCACAGAGTTCCGATGGCCACCATGTTGAGTTCATTGGCCGTCAGATCTTCGATTTCGGCGTTGACCAAGTCCCAGAGATCGGCATCGACGCACTCCTCCTTTCTGATCTCGTCGCGGAGATCGCAAATGCGCTTCTTAATGGCCTCGGTGGTCTATTCGAGACCTTGGTCGCTAATGGAACTCATCTCAATGGTTGATAGTGAATTGACGGGTTTTTAGAAAAAAGAATTATTTTTATTTTTTTTGGTATAAGAGGTTTGATGGGTTTGGTATCTTGAATACTGTATGCGTTGGATCTGAGCGAACTTTAACTAATTAGTAACGGTACGCTTAGTGTTTATGTTATTCCTTGCCGTGATCCTGTACGACTTTCTGGCGTGAAAGCTATACAATTGATCTGGTGGTTGAGGTTCTTGATTCTCTTCTGTTCTACTAAATCTATCTGCTCGTGTGAAATTCATCATATACTGGCGGTGCGAGTCTCTGGCCCTTTTAAGTGAGTCGATCACGTGCACATTTATGCCAACTACTGTTGCCATTGTTGTGAACTGATGTTTTTATCAATTTTATTGACTTGTCAAAGACTAGGTTTTCCATCCCTGACTGAGTAAGCCCACAAAGTATTATGTGTTTCGGGCTTACCCGATATTCTACCGAATAGGGTTAGATTCGCCACAACAGCCATCGTACCAACATCTACGATATTTTACTCAAAGCATTAATAAAAATACCGCGCGGCTTGCCGAACCGGGTCGAATACCCCTTGTTGAGGATCCGTGGCCTGGTTATTTTGTCAGCATGTATAATGAGGCTGTCAGCGGCTTACGGTCGGCAGGGTGGCCTGGCTATTTCTAATGCATGGCTCAAAGGGCGAAAGCGGGAGAAAAAAAAAAAGAGCATGATTTTGTCTTGACTTCTTATTGCTTGACGCTGCTTGTTAGCTACGACACAGCCTCCAAGATATAAACAAACTCCTTTCACGTAGCCAGCGTAGGTCCGCTAATGGGCGCAGAAGATTACAGAGGCCGATTTGCTCTCTATAGGCTTACTGCTGCTATAGCTATAGCTAGGGCCCGAGTCACCATCCCATAATCACATGGCTCCCCGGCTGTGACGATGACTTTGGTTAGACTTGCCGGAACAGCACTTAGCTACAATTAGAGCTCAGACTATTAAATCATCAATGGTGCTAGCATTTTTATCGCGATATCAGTTGACCTTTTCTTCTTCTTCTTTTACTCCTTTTTAACTTGGTATAAGCTATTTGTCACCCTCCCCTCCTTCTCCCCCTCCATACTTTGCGCAAGGCCCCGAACCTGGCCTTTGTCATCTTCCCCCCCCCACTAAGCGACAAAACGCAAGCAAAAGCTACAAGCTACAATTCTAATCCCCTCCGCTGCACACGACATCAGCCTCCAAAATGTCTTCCGCGACATCAATTGAAGCCAGTGCCTTTGATACGATACCAGACTGCATTGCTGCCTACCGTAGGTGCCCCGCTATGATGCTAATTCTCCGTCTTTGTCCCCCTCTCTTCTGTTAGGTTAGGCTATATATACTTACAACATCTTCTCATTCTCTGTCTTGCAGGCAATGGAGAGTTCTTGGTGGTTCTCGACGACCCGTCGCGCGAAAACGAAGCAGATTTGATTATTGCCGCCGAAGATTTGACGACTGAAAAGATGGCCTTCATGGTGCGCCACACATCGGGTCTCATTTGCGCCCCGCTGCCCGCCTCGCGCACTGCCGCCCTCGGCCTACCACAAATGGTTGAATCCACACAAGACCCTCGGGGAACAGCGTACACCGTGTCGGTAGACGCTGCTGATCCCTCTGTTACTACCGGAATCTCCGCCTATGACCGCGCTCTTGTGTGCCGTGTCCTGGCCGACCCTGCTTCCACTGTGGAGTCTTTGCGCCGCCCTGGTCACGTGTTCCCACTACGTGCGCGCGAAGGCGGTGTTCGCGAGCGCCGTGGACATACCGAGGCTGCCATCGACTTTTGCAGACTTGCTGGCAAGCAGCTGGCCGGTGCTATATCAGAAGTAGTTGATGACGGTGCCGAGGCTGCTGGTCAGGCCATTCGCACTAACGGCGGCATGCTGCGAGGCGAAGACTGCATTCGCTTTGCGCGCCAGTACGGCATGAAGGTCTGCACAATTGCTGATCTTGTGGTGTACTTGGAACAAACAGAGGGGAAACTGAACAGCGCTGAGGCGTGAGACGTGAGGTGAGGGGTGCGAGGTGTAGGGTGCGAGGCACAGGGCTGGCTGGCAGTTACAAAATTTATTTGGCCATGTAGAACACTTGAACACATCCATTGCACAGGATAGTGCTATTATTATTGATTTCTAGTCCTTTTTGATTAACAAATATATTGGCTGTCTGAAAGCGCGTACCGCAAAATTCCTTGGCGATTTATGGTTGGTCCTTCCTTCTGTGCACTTGATATCTGATTCATGGTGGCTCATTGTTGATATCACCAGATTGCCGATTTTAGTAAGGCCTCGGCGAACTGAGTCACTGGGATATTTTCTCTGTAACCCTAACCCTAAATGGCCACCGCCGCCGAAATCATGACCTCAATTTTCTTTTTTTTTTTCCCTTTTCTTTGGTCTTATTTTTTCTCTTTATCTTTTTCGCTTGCCATTACAGCGAATGAGCATTATCCATTAGGCAGCCTCAAGCCCCAAAGGAACACTCTATCATGATCTTGCGCGTCTTGACTGCGTTTTTATCTTGTCCTATCGCACCACAGCACCAATGGCAATTTCCCAACCACTAACTACTTCTCTGCTGTCACCAAAATTTTGGCCTTGGGCTCTTATTTAAACATCCCACCTTCCTTCTTGGTACCTTATGCCACAGAAGTTTTAATAGCAAACAAAAAGCTTCACCTAACAAAAGAAGCAGTTTCTCATTTCGGTATTCAATCTTCCTCTGGTGCAAATTTCATCAGTTTGTTAGCTTTCGTCCTCTCTATTATCTATTATCTATTCTCTTCCATACTTTCTTTACTGTTTTTCTTTTGTGTATATTGACCCTCTCGTCCTCCTTGGGCGCAACCCTGAACTATTCATTATTGGGGCTGCATTGTTTTTCTGCCCCGCAGGCTTGTTGCGTTTCCCTCATCATTGCTAAAGCTGCTCCTCCAAAAATATCGACGCCAACACCAAAGATCCCACCGCATTTCGCTCGCTATACAGCCTTGTTATAGCCTTGCTACAGCCATGGCACCTCGATCGGGTTTCGGCAGCAAAAGCGCCGGCTTCGGCGCATCTTCTAGTCTCGAAACGCTTTCCGACCTATCCTATTTGGCTCCACAAGCCGACACCTCTGCTATCTCAGATGCCAACGTTATCATCAGCTTCAAGAGTCTGCAGAAGAAGGATGATACTACTAAGACAAAGGCTATGGAAGACTTGCTGTCTTACGCCAAAGCCCACCCGTTTGACCGCAATGGTGGCGTTGAGGATGCTATTCTTGATGCGTGGGTGAGTGGCAATCACGTTGAATCCCATATGTTTTGTCTACACGGTGATTTTGACTGACATGAGAAATCTCTATAGCTTACTGTCTACGCTAGATTATCTATAGATAACTCTCGTAGAGTTAGGGAACTGGCACACGTGCTTCAGTTCGAGCTGCTTCAATCCGCCCGGAAGCGCATGGAAAAGCGATTCCCCAAGTTTTTTCCTGTTTGGCTCGCTGGTCGTTTTGACTCCTCAAATCATGTCTATAAAACTGTCTCCCGAGGACACGCTTCATTTATCCCGACACAGGAAAAAATGACTCTCATGCTCGGCAAGTGCCAGGAAATGATTCTTCGCTATGCCACTGACTGCTTGCAAGAGACTAAAGATTCGCTCAGCGATGAGCGTTCGACAAAGCCCGAGGACGCCGAAGCAAAGTACTGCCGCGTCATAACCGCTTCGCTATCGCTGGTGACATTTCTAATGACGTCAGTGCCTAAAGATGTCCGAGAACAGCATTTCGATCTCTACAAAGAGTACCTTTCAAACGAAAAGATTTGGGAGTCTATCAACTATATTGAGCCGAGTACAGCTAAGGCTAGTCTTAATTTAGTTGCATTGGCCTTTGAGCACTACCGGGATATCATGGTTTCTCAAAAGTCGGTCTTGCGGAAAACCTTGGTTGTTGAGGGGCTCAAGGTGGCTCACGTTGGCACTGCAGACCTGTTTATCAAAGCCCTGTGCATTTTGACGCGGGAATTACCCGAGGTTTGGGCTGCAAAGTCTAATGAACGCAAGCCACCTGTTTCCCGCCTTGGTTCTTTCATGGAAAAGGGCTCCCAGCATAGCGACACCCAATACTGGTTTCACCTTTCCGCTCTCATTCCCCGTATTCCGCGGGAGGAAATATCTTCTTCGCGAGCTTTGAAGCTTCTCGACTCCATGAGAATAGGGATGGCAGCACGCTTTGATAAAATTTCTCCTAGCAACCCATGGTCATGCTACGTCACTGTAGCCTCCCATTTCTTAAAGACTCTTTCTGAAGAGGAATCTACCAATTTTGCGCAAAAGGCTGTTCTGCCTGTGTTTGAGGTCGCCCTTGGGCCCAAGAGAGAATCATCCTCTTGGAGTATTGAAGGTTCTCCCTACAAAATCCTCTGCAACATCTACCAGATTCTACTCTCGGCCCCCTCAGGCCAATCACTGCTTGAGGAAACCCTGTCTAAACTTTCTTACAATCTCTGTACAACAATCGCTAGCTCTCTTCCTGCAGGCTCGCACGACTATGTGAATTCCCAAGAGACAGTGTCGGTGCAGGGCCGTCGTTGGTTTTCATTCCTAGGAACACTACAGGCCGAGGCTAAAAAAAAGAACAAGCCAACTGATACTATTATTGACACTGCCAGCCTCGAGGTGGTCCAAAAGTGCTTACAAGTTCTTGACTCTCGCAATCTTAATCCTTTCGGTGCAGCCCAAGTGCTACGCCATGCTTTCGAACATACCAACATCTTGTCCCTAGAAGTTCCAGGACTGGTCGACTTTCTGACAAAGGTTGGCAAGAACTCCATGCAAGCTATTGTCAACTCTAGAACCCGCACCGACCTCATGGCGATGCTTCGTGCTCTTGGATTGTCAAAGGGTCCCATGGCTTCTTCGTATCCTGAAATCTGGACTATTTGGATACACTCTCTTGTGTCCATATCCAACCCCGAACTACAAAATGACGTACTTGATGCTTTGAGCGTCTTGATATCACAAGAGTCAAGCTCCAAAATTTCCACTGGGAACCAAGAACTGCAACATATTTTAGTGGAAAAGTGCACGGTTGCTGCAGCTACTGGTCAGCTTGAGACGGTTCAAACATTTATGATCAGTAAAAGTCTCACACCATCTTCGCACAAGCTCGTGGCCCAACGCATTATCCAACTCTGTGATAGCCTGCCTGATGACATTGATCGCGTGCTTCCCATATATGACCTTCTTGTAGCTTGCGAAGCAACGACCATCGTGTCAGACATTGAGCTTAGTATCTCCTTCATGACCAAAATTCTTTTGCTGGCTGAACAGTACTCCAAAGACGAAAGAGTCTCTGCGACCTGTATGAAGTTGCATTTTGCCTGTTTATCGATTTGCAGCAAAGAGATTAAAAGCAAAGTTCTTAATGGCATTGTCAGACACCAGCTGGTTGAAGCGAACAGCTCTTCGTTGAGTGTTCAAACATTGATCAGAATATACACAATAAACGAAGATCCTGTGAGAGGCATAGCCGACGAAATCTTGCCTCATCTTCCGCTATGGCTCGATGATCTTTCATCAACCATCAACAATGTTGGCATTGATCCTCCAGTATCTATTATTTCACCACTTGGGTGTGCACAGTTCATGGTACATGACGGGCTTAACCAAAAGATGGACTTGCCGTGTGATAAACTTGGTAGAACTCGCTCCTTCAGACTTGCCTTGTTCATCAGCGGTTTCCGTATGGAGAGACCAGACTTTATTACCTTCTTTTCAGATGAGGAAAAGCTGGCAATCCTGAGCCTACTAGCTATTTCTACAGAACTAGCCTCAGACCAAGCAGCGATGAATGAAGATGACCCCCTAATGCTAGACGCCCACACAAAGCTTGTATCATTCTACAGCGAGGTAGGGGAAAGCTTAAAGTCTTTCTTGGAACTTTTGACTCCTGACCTTGTCATGACATTTGTTTCCGTCTTGATTAGTTCAATCAACCAAACCCCAATGGGCTACTATTATGCCCGCGCTGCCAGCGCCTGTCTTCAACTTGCCAACACTCGCCTTGATGATGAATCAGTTACTACTCTTTTGGAAACGCACGAGGCATTAAAGCCCAAGTTGCATAACCCCCTAGTCACGGTTGCTTTACTGACGGGTACTAGAAGCCGTCTCGCCAATTCTGATAAAGTGACCCGTTTCTGCAACCAGCTCGTTAGTGAGGTTCAAGGCATGAAGCACGACTCTGAAAACCTGCCGGCCTTCCTTTCTACACTGGCAATAACCTTGAGCATATTTCCGGAAAATGAAGTTCCGGTCCCTCCTAACAGAGTTGTTTTTGCTATCCGCAATCTTGTTTCGTGGATAGAGCCATCTCTCTCCAAACCAGGGCAGCTAGCCGACATCTTCCATGTGCTGTCAAAGCTCTTGCCTGTGATTTCCCTTGTATATGGTTCCCACTGGGAGGACACTATCACTTCTCTTGTTTCATTCTGGTTATCCTCCCCCTCATTCGACATATTAGACTACTTAACGCCGATGTATTGGTCATTAAAGCTTTTCAGAGCCCTTGAAACGATATCGGACCCCAATGAGGATTTGGTTTTGGCTCTAGAAGCGAACAAACAAAAGGCCTATGATGGCATTCTGGCTCTCGCGCAAACAACCCGCGTGGTTCCCTCCCGCGCGTTAACGATTGTAGACAATGCTATTCTTGAACATGCAATGCGGATTCCTGCCAAATCGCTTAGCAATGTCTTGGATTTGCTGCCACTCATTTCATCTCAAATCCCAACCATTCAATGTACCGCTGTTATGCTTGTACGCATGGGACTTCCTCTTATACAAGAAGAATATGTGGCTGATGTTATTCTTGAAAAGAAAAGTAAGTCTCACAGGTGCTTTTTTCAACGTCCCAAGTAAGATACAGATACTAAACAGTCATTTATAGCGGCCGAACTCCCGGTGCCACTCTTGGAGCTTCTAGACGATCCTCCTGTTCCCGAAACCTGCCCAACGTTGTATTGCGATAGCTCTATCCTTAAGTCTCATGGAATTGACAGTAATGACGGCGATTTCCCCCTGATGGCTCGTTCTTACCTTTACAGCTGGCTTGTTGTGTTTGATATCTACTCTCTATCCCCGGTTGCGATGAGATCAGATTACACCAGCCAGCTCAAGCAGCATGCCTACTTTACCCAGCTATTTGAGCTTCTTGTTGACATTTTAGAAAACGCACGTGAACATTACCTCATGCTAGATAAAATGGCGATGACTCCCGATTTAATCACCAAGTACGACATCGATGTTAAGAACAGAGTAGGTAGGTGGGACATGAACCGGCTTCTGGCCCATCTCTGCTTCATGTCTCTCAAGTTTGCGCCAGACGTATTCCGTCGGTGGTATCTCGACCTTACTTCGAAACAGACTAAAGTTTCCCTAGAAAGCTGGACAAGCAAGTATATATCGCCCTTGCTTGTGGATAGCATCTTGGATGATGTGAGCGCTTGGGCCGAAAATCAAGAATCTACAGATGATGACGAGAAAAGCCTCAACGTCAAGGTCAGCCGCAGTACCAAAGAGGTTTCTGCTGGCTACGAGATAGACGAGGTCGAGGCAACTATTTCGATCAAGATTCCCAACAACTTTCCGCTAGGAAACGTTGAAGTTGTTGGTACAAACCGGGTGGGCGTTAACGACAAAAAGTGGCAAAGCTGGGTGCGCTCAACCCAAGGGGTGATTATGTTCTCGGTAGGTCAATTACCCTGTGTTATCTGACCTGTGCATGTTTCAACGCGCAAGCAAGAGAGCAAATACTTACCTTTTCTTATTACAGAATGGAAGCATCATTGACGGCCTCGTCGCTTTCAAGCGCAACATGGTGGGTGCCATGAAGGGGCAGTCCGAGTGTGCCATCTGCTACGCTATCATCTCGGCAGACAAGCGCATGCCCGACAAACGCTGTGGTACTTGTGCCAATTTCTTCCACAAGACATGTCTATACAAGTGGTTCCAGACAAGTAGTCAAAACTCATGCCCGCTTTGCAGAAACCCGATTGACTATTTGGGCGCTGATACGCAGACACGCAGAGGCGGCCGGGAGGAGTAAAGAGACGTATGTTCAGCCGGCAATCATGATCCATGATACCGCGAGGGTAGCTTGGGGTTCTGGGTGGCATCGGAAATTACTTGGGAAGCGTGTTGAATTTTGGGTTGTTTATTTGTTAATCTGTTTTTGTGCTAGTACATGCATGCGCCCTTGTCCGGGTTGTTTACCCTCCCCCCCCCCCTCGGTATTTATTTTGTATTGAAAGCATCATGTTGAAGTGTCTAACGTGGTACATGTTAGCAAGCTAGCACTGGAGCTGGAAGTTTTGTTCCCCTTACCTTCTGGGCCGTCCAGCGTCGGGAGCTTTCGTAGACAACGAGATTCTCGACAACCTCACGTAGATCGCCTTCAATGCCAGCAAATATGGCGTCGCGTGGCTTGCCTTCAAAGACGGCATAGATGTCGAAAGGCGGGGTTTTAAAGGATACAGCCTCAGGCCACATCTCAGGAGTTGGCGTGCCGAGGGTCTTGAAAATGCTGAGGATAAGACCAAGCTGATTTCCATCTTCATTGGCTGCAGGCGACGTGAATAGCGTGGACGGTGGATTACGAGCAGACTCTAGAACAATGGTACCAAAGGCCCACATGTCTAGCGAAGTGCCGTACTGCTTGTTTCCAAAGAGCGCTTCGGGTGCACGCCAGGGCCCGGTGCCAATATCCAGGATTTTATCGTCCGGTGGCTCGTCCGTGTTTGTGCCATCTTGCCATGAAGAGCTGAAGTCTGCCAGCACTGCAGGTCCTGTAGGTGACGCGAGCAAGATCGATGACGGCTTTATATCACGGTGGATAATTCCTTGCGCATGTACAGCGGCCAGAGCGGCGAGGACATCCCGCAGGATTGCTCGCAGAATGGGCCGCGATACCGGCATGTTGCGCTGAGTATGGCTAGAAAGGACAGATGCGAGCGTATAGGGCATAAAGGGGAATTCGAGCACAAGTTGCTGTGAAACGTCGTAGAACACAGAAAGTAGCGGGATGCAGGGCGGGGAAAGGGCACGCAGGAACTTTATCTCTCGCTGAGCATTGTGCGGTGGAAGGCTGGGCGATTCAATGACCTTTAAGGCGGAGGTACCGCTACGGTAGACCGTAGAGGTTATCCCAGTGCCAATGGGAATGCAATCTGACATGGGCCCAATCTGGATGCCGGTTTTGAGGGTGTTTGATTCATCTTCATAGTAAAAAGGCCCGGTTGTGGTAGGACTGGATGGCTCAGCTTGACACTCCGCTTCGTACGCGTCCTAAGAGGCAGGTTAGAATGGCTTTTCTTTTCAGACATGGATTCTAGATAAAAGTAACCTTGGATTGGCTATTTTCAAATGCAGCAGTCTCCAGCTTGAAAGCTTCGTGCTGATCTACGGACCGCAACTCTGACCTGATCACATCACATGTCAGATATCAAAATTCGACAACACAGCGGGGTTTTACCCATGTGTCCTACATTTTCTGGACATTTCTGAAGCGGTCTAAAGCGCCTAGTTCATCTCGCCAACTAGGAGAAGTCATGATGCGGATTGAATGCCGAAACTTGGTAGTTTTAGTTGTGGTTGAAAAACGATTTGGCTGTGCATTGACAAAGTCTTTTCTATGCGGCTATGACATGTGTGAGACAGATGTGGTTTGAGCGTATGTTAGGGTTACATAGAAAGACTAGGGTTATGTTTAAGCTGGAAACGACTGTAAGTCGGCTAGGCTACTTGGAGCCAGAAACCAGTAAAACAGGCTAGTAGAATACAGGGAAATGCGCGGGGGGGGCAGAAAGGGAGCGATCAAAAAAAAGAACAGAAAAAAAAGAGATTATCTACTCAAAATAGGGGAATGGCGTGTATGATGTGGTATGATATGGTATGGGAAGTGGTAGTACAACAGATGCTAGAGAAGTACAAGTACCAGAGGAAATGCCCTTTGCAGCTTACATATCGCAGTGACCGTCTCTTCCGACGCTGCCGAGTACCGAGCTAACAATATTTAGTGTTCGATCGATGCTAGAGGTAAACAGCGACTTGGCAGTTCATTGGCCAGAAGTCTACGGTCTAGACAATGGTATTCCGGTCCAAGTAGGTACATCTACTAGTTTGGAGAACAAAGAGACGAGAACACTAGGAGTAAAAGAGCTTCAATCAAGCCATTGGAATTTGAGTGAATTTGTCTAGAGACAATTTACCCTCTCCCCCCCCCCCGTCGTATTGATAGTTCGCTCTGTTCAGGTAGACGTTAAAAATACAACAACAACAACAACAACAACACCAATTTACCCAGAAAAATAAGGTCCGTTCGTTTGTTTATATGGACGCCGCCCTGGCAACAATTAAGCCAAGTAAGACAAGATCCCCCAAAACATCGTGACAGGTTAGGCCAAACAAAAAGCGGCTGTCATGTAGAAAAAAGCCGGGGAAAGAGTGGGAGGGGCAGACAGGCAGGTTAGGCACATGGACTTCTGTATGTTTATGCGCATAGAAATGTATGTTGTATGTTGTATTTTATGTTATATGTCGTATGTGTATATAAACATGGAGTTGCAATTGCCGTTGTCGTTATAAATCGTTTACATGTGACGAGCGGCAGCTGCTCCTTTCGTCTTTTATTTGTATTTTTTTATTTTTATTTTGCTCCTCATTCTGCAGCAGCATATATAGGAAAGAAAAGGCCGGGAAAGACGGCAGTTGTCCATAGTCTTCGACTTCCTTCTATTTCTGGTTGTTCGAATGGGGAAACGACTTTTTTTTTTTTCTCTCCCTTCCGTTTGTACTTTCCAATCCCTTTTGCTGCTAGAGCCCAGCCGCGCAGAGAACCAACCCATTCCTATTTTTTTCTTTTTCTTTTTATTTTTCACGTCATTTTTATGCCTTAAGGATAACCGACTTAATTCTTTTTTTTTTTTTTTTTTTTTATCATCCTCCCCAATACAACAAACAGCCTTACTCATTTGTTTGCCGTTTACTGCGGTCTTTCTTTCTGTCTTTTCCTCCCTCAAGACCGTCGTTCTTCCTTATTTCCTCGTCTCTCAAAGGGACTGAACTTCGAGTCGCACGTAATTGAGACTTTGCTAGGTCTGATTTGCTGCCACGGCTTCTCTCATACGATCAGCCATCAACAACTAGTGGCTCGCAATCTTTCTTCCGTCTCGCTTTTATTGTTTATTTATTCGTCTTGCTGTTGATTTGCTGTCAAGATATCAATCAACTCTCGTTGCTGTTCTTTCGAGTCTCTCATTCTCGTGGCTAGTCAGTCTGTGGCTCCCGTAGCCTCCCATCTCGATATGCCATTTGCCTCAATTTGAGCTTCAATATTGCTCCCTTTTAGCCAGCATCCATCCAACATCAACATCGCAACCTTATTACCAACCTATTATATTCATCCCGGTATCAGCTGGCATTGGTTTTGGCCCCGGAATCGCAACCATGGACTCTCTCTCTAAATCCGAGTATGCTGCTATGCTGGTAAGGCCTACTCTCTACTGTTGTTTTCTGTCCTTGTCGTCAATGCGACTAGCTAATGACACGTTCGCCTGTCGCGAGAATTGTCTTGTTTTTTTTATCCAATATCGCTAACAATAGTCTCGATACACAGCCTTTCCTCCAACCAACCCAGGCCGTCTCTGTCTACAACGATCGTCTCAAACGCGTGCTCAAGTTCAATCATGAGGTTACCGACTGGCTTCAGGTACGAACCAGAATCTTACGATACACCGCCCGCCCCCCCCCCCCCCTTCTTCCCCAAAGTTTCATCATGCAATGCGCACTATAAAAGTCCATACGCGTGTCATCAAGCGTGCCGTCATCTACATCGGCTCATATTCCTGACTAACAACTCAATAGGAACGCCGAAAAGTAGAAGAGCAATATGTCTCCGGCCTCCGGAAACTCAGTGCTCATAGAGTACCCAATCCCCAATCTGAACTCGGGTATGCAGTCGCACCCAATAAAAACTCGCCGTCTCTCTGTCCCCCTCTGCTAACATGATTCGCAGTGTATTTCGAGAAGCCTGGGACAAGATCGTCGAGTCGGTTGAGCAGACAGCTGCCGCACATCACCAGCTTGCTGCCAGCATTGACATGGAGATTGAAACCCCATTACGATCTTTTTCGAGCCGGGACGATGTGCGCAACTTGAATACCATCCACGCCAACCTTGTTTCAATGGCGCGTGAGCTTGACGATGCTCAAGAAAAGACAGAAAAGCTTAGCAAAAAAGGCGCAAAAACCCAGGCCAAGATGGAGCAGGCATCTGCACGGTTGGAGGCTGCTATTTCTCAATGGGAATCACAAGCTCCTTTTGTGTTTGAGTCTCTCCAAGTTGCCGACGAAGCACGTGTCAACCAAATGCGCAATCTTTTGACTCAGTACGAAACCATGGACCTAGACTGTTCTCAGCGTAGTGCAGCTTCTTCCACCAACGCTCTGAATCTCCTCCTCGAGGTTTCCACCCAGCGCGAAATTGATCAATTCGTTCACCGTACCACATCCGGTCGGGTGAAGCCAGTCCGCTCCGAGCGGCAATCCACCAATGGCCCTAGCACCCTTAGTGAAGGCGGTGCGCCTTCTGTCGCTAATGAGACCCGTATCGATCGGAACACGCAAGGCCAACACTCAGCAAACGACCGTCCTCCTCAGACCCCCATCTCCGTTGTAACATCCGCCCAAACTGCCGCTTCCACTCCAGCACAGGTCTCAACCCCTGCCTCTCGTGCCGCGCCATCCATTGCTCCTACCACGTCCCATGGCCAAGCGCCCCCCACTTCATCATCTACCAACGCATCGTTCCACATACCCGCAGCTTTTGCAGCTCCCCCTATGCCTCCAATTCCGTCTAATGAGGCCAGTCACGAAAACTATGCATCACCCGATGCAAAACCAGGTACGAACTCACAAACAGTCATGTAACTAGTCTATCAAGCGCGCCTTGCGCACAGCTAACACCACTTCTCTTTCCAGACTTGAGCCTACGCAGTCGTCTAGGTAACATGCTCGGCCGGCGTCGTCAGAGCATCCAAGGTGGATTTGCTGGCTTTAGTCCCATCACTACACAGAAACAGGGTCGAGGAATGACTGGTAACCAGAGCTCCAGCAACATTTCTCCCCGTCCTTCCTTGCACGACATTTCCAGTGGCCCTACCAAGCTCCCCTCGCTCTCTGAAGATGCTTCTGCTCACGCTCAACCTCTACAGACTGAGGCAAGCACCACAAATGGCAATGGCCATTCCAAGGAACACTCATATTCGCCCATGTCTCAAAGCAACGGTTTCGAAGGCTCAAATACAGACACACCTATTAGCCCGCATGCACCTCTCCGCGAAGACACGAACAAAGCGGCATCCCCTACTGTAGACGCCGAAGGCTACACCATCAAACCGAATGCTATTGACCCTATAACCCTTGCCCAACAAGAAGCTGCCAATGCTGAAGGTCACGATAACGAACAGCTATTCAAGCTCAACATCCAGAACAAGCCAATTAGTGAAGAAGACCCTGAGGAGCAAAAGGCGGCCATTACAAACGTTGCCAGTGCCCTCTCCATGCAAATGCCAACCAAGCGGGCCCCCACTGTACGTGGAAGAAGAGAAGTGCGTAACACAATCTACGTGCCTTCGCCTGTTCAACAGCATGACAGTGTGGGGGAGGCTCTTGGCCTGCCTGCTATCCCTCCATCGCCTTCGATTCCCGAAAAGCTTCAGCGACAGCAGCAGCAGCAGCAGCAGCAACCGCAATTCCAAAAGCCACCATCTCTAGCTGCTCTCAGCAGTGACACCAAGCCTCCAACGGGAGGCTCTGACACCCTTTCAGTCCGCTCTGGCACCAGCATGTCTGGTGCCCGTCAATTCCGCCACCCTGAACTGACCGGCGAGGGTCTCTCTGCATCTATCGTTGAGATAGTGGCTGCCACCTTTACTCCCTCGGGTCTAAAGTCAATAAAAATGAGCGGTGAAATTGCATTTGGTTACAAATCAACGGAACAAGTTGATCGTGACAAGAGTGAGTATCTGCTTGTTATTGGCCATTCATGCAGTCTATCAATACTAACACGCTTGTGTAGAAGAAACTGTTCTTATCAACAACTTCCCCAATCTAGAAGCCATTGGCCCCAATCGAATCTTTGTTCACCCGTCAGCGCAAGGCCGCAACGACCAGTACAGCCTCGATGTGTCGTATCTGAACCGCACTACTACTGCGTTCACATACCGTGTCCATTCCGAGATCCAAAATGGACTTTCCCTTGCACACAACCTTCCGCTTTCCATCGAGCCCAACTGGACAACTCGAGGTGATACTCTCAATTTGCGCATAATGCTTAATATCTTTCAAGACAGCAAGTTTGAAGAGCTATCTCTCAAGAATGTAGCTCTTTCTGTCAACTACAAGGGACTTGCTACGAGTGTTAAGTCGAAACCGGCCGGAACACACCTCAAGGAACGACATATCATGTATTGGCGCATGCCTGAGCTGCGCCTTCAAAAGGGCGTTCCTCACAAGGTCATCTGCCAAATTGCCGGCGCCAATTCTGCGCCTACCCCGGGACATATCGATGCTAACTGGGAGTACACACCACAAAATGCAACCGAGTCTCTGGCTGGTATTTCCATCTCACGTCTTGAGGAAACAAAGGGCAAGGGCATTGAGGTTGAGGATGATCCGTTTGCTGATGAGACAACCTCGGAGTCAGCCGGACTTCCCGCTGACATGAGATGGTCACCTATTCCTCTTGCCATTAAGATCGTGAGTGGCAAGTACGAGACAGTTTATGACGAAGAACCATCACCGGCCCTGCAGAGTACCGCTGCTATCCCTTCATCTCCATAAGCCATATGCATTTGCTATTCTTGAACGCACACCGTTTTTCCGCTCCGCCTTCCACCGACCTTTTCAGGCAGGTGTATTTACCCTATGCTATTTAATATCTTTTGTTGCTGTTGCAGTACACAGATACCGGAAAGGCTTGCCACAATTCTTTGTCCATGTGCTTGCTTGTTTCCAAGACTTGTTGTCCACCATATTACATTTGGTTGATGTTCTTTTGCTTCTTCCATAGCTTTTTCTGACACTCGCCTGTATCTCCTTTGTTTTTTTTTTCTTATTCCCCTCTCCCCATCGTCATTCTTTATCGGCCTTGTACCTCAACTACTACTTTTTGCTTTGTTTATTATAGTACAACTTATCCCCTGTGTGTACTCGCTTTGTCCGCGGCGTTTGCCATGTCTTTTCTCTTCTATCGCTATTCTTTGCATTGTTTTTTTTTTTTCTGATTCCCCCGTCTTTAATTCGCAAAATGGGCGGCTGACCATGCATGAAACAGAGTAGTCTTGCTCGCTCAACTGAACAAAATCAATCTTAATCTTAATGTTGTTTTCTCTACTCTCCTATCCAGAACGCAGTGACATAATATATTGTAGTCAAAAGTAAATAGCGATTAGGGTTAAAGTAAGTCTGAGCCTTCACAATCACGTGACGTCAAGCTTGATCGTAGGCTAGCAGAATCCCTGTCACTGATAAATAAACAAATGTAAGGCTTTATATGTCAACGCTTAACGTTGGTCTTGGTATATGATTCCACACTCTAACTAACGCAAGCGACGGCCTTGCTGCAAGCAAAAGCCGTGGAAGTGAGAATTAGCTTGGTTTATTTCTCTTTTTTGCTCGCTACGGAAAACTCATCCAAGAACAGCACTGCGCCGATTCAATAATGAGAAAACACACGCTCAAGGAGCCGGGCTCTGCGCGCCCGGCATCGCGTGTTGCTGCGCCGACGGCATCAAGTCGATTTAGATCGACTATTGGACCCGGATCTATTCCACGGCCTCGGAGTATCTCAATGGCGCGGGTGAGTTGGGACGACTAAGATGCATCGAAGAAGGTGAAAGAAAGAACTACGGCTTTGGCTAACATCAATATGGTACTTCTGTAGACAACAAACTTCCACTCGACAGTGACACCAAGCTACAATCTCCTTACCGGCGAATCCTTGCCTCCGCGGCCGGGCTCGCGTGCAGAATCTATCCACAGCATTGCATGCGATAGCAGCAAAGAAAACATTGCCCCACCCGATGCCGAGGGCAATGACCAGCAACGACGACAAATCGAACAGCTCAAAGCCGAACTCGCGACCATGCGCCATCGAATAAGTGTCATGGAGGATGACCATGCACGCGACAGTTTGCGCCACACGACCGAACTCGAGGACCAGAAACGCCGCGCCCAGGAAGACTTCGAGAAAAAGCAAGCAGCCGAGAGCGAGTCTGTTCTAGCAACGCGACAAACAAGTCGTCTACAAAACGAGATCCAAGAACTACGCGATGCCGCTGCACTCGAAAAATCAACCTTTGAGAAGCGTCTACGGTCGGTAGAGGATCGCAACCGAGAGCTTGAGGAATCCATGGAAGAACTCGCCAGTGCCAAGGACGATGCGCAACGCCGTCACGACAAAACAGTCTCAGATTTGCAGATGCAGCTAGCCTCAAATACACGCATTGTTCAAGAATTAGAGCAAGAGACGCAAGCACGCGAAGAGGTGCTCCAAAAGACACAAGCATTAGTGACAGAAAAGGATGAGCAGATTGGGAGGCTCGAGGCCGATGTTCTGCGACTCAAGGCGCAAACTGGCGATGTCGAGACCATGGCGATCATCAAGCGCGAGCTATCCGACCAGGTCTCTCATATCCGCTCACTAGAGGCTAGTAACCGCGATTACATCACCGAACTAAAGCATTTACGGCAGGTACATAAGGCCGTCGAGATTGTGGAGGAAGAAAAGCGTACATTGCAGCGTCGCTTAGAGACGGCCGGAGATGTTGAGAGGCAGCTTGGCGAAGCGCAGATACAAATACAGCGCCTTGAAGAGGAGCAGTCATCGTGGACATCCTACCTGCGTGATGCCGCCGAGGATCCTGATGCTGGTGCTGAGTTTTCGTCACCTGAGGAGGTTGCTCGCGCTCTCGTGCAAGAGAGACTAAATGCGGCATCGATGGTGGAAAAAATCGGAGGCATGCAGGCTGAAATGGGGGTCCAGGATTCAACAATCAAGGTGCTACAGGAGGAAAAGATAGCCCTCAAGACAGAACTGGAAAAAGCCAAGAGCGCCACTTCAATCGCCGGCGATAACAAGGCTGTTGTACGTCTAGACAGACAGCGTGCTCTGGCTGTCAAAGAGGTTGAGTATCTTCGCGCCCAACTCAAATCCTACGATGTCGAAGATGTTACGTTCAATGCCGAGAACCACAACGATATACATGCCGAGCGCATTCAGAGTCTGGAGAAACGCATTCAGGCTTCCGAGCAGCTCATTGACCAGTACAAGGCCGAGGTACAAACTTTACATACCGACATGTCTGCACTTGAGGCAGCCCTCAAGAGCGGTGGCATCTGCAATGATGAAAAAGCTCTGGGTAGCCTCAAGCGTTCACATGCCGATGTGGCCGAGAACGAAGAGGCAGCACAGGAGAAGATAGGCGAGATGACACGCAAGCTGCGATCATCGCAGGACGAACTGGCTGCAGTGCAAACGAAGCTAGCAGTGCGCGAGAAGGACGTCATTGCCCTTATGAAGCAGCTGGAGTCAGCCAAGAAGACTAGCAAAGTGCGCATTCTCGCATTGCGTAACAACCCCACGGCTGAAGTTGAGAAGGTCAAGATGGAAACGCTGCATGCACTGCAAAAGGAAAACAGAGAGCTCCTGGCTGTGGTGCAAGGAAAGGCGGGTGACTTCGAGATGATGCCTGTGTCGCAGCTAGCTGCCGTGCAGCGGGATGTGGCAGCAGCGAAGAGCGAGACGGCCTCGGCGCACAAGTCGATTAAGCGACTTAAGGAAGTCTGGGCAGCCAAGTCCTTGGAGTTCAAGGAGGCAATCTTCAGTACCTTGGGCTGGACGGTAGTATTTATGCCTAATGGCAAGATGCGAGTCGAGAGCACCTTCTACCCGAGTGTCACGGATGAGCACGAGAATTCCATCGTCTTTGATGGCGAACGCGGGACAATGAAAGTCGGCGGCGGTCCGAAGAGCGAGTTCGCCCAACGCATCAGCAGCCTAATCCAGTTCTGGGTGCGTGACAAGGGGTGCATCCCGGGCTTCTTGGCAGCGCTCACGTTAGAGTTCTATGAGGAGAGAGCGGTAACAGAGAGCTGAAGAGAGGAACATGGAGAAAAGAACTGGCAACATGAAGCTGAGCAAATGAAGTTTACGGGAATATAGGAAAGGGAGGCAAGTATCTGTGCGAAGAGAACATATTATCTCTGGTGTCCTATTTTATTTTGCTTTTTTCTTTTTTTTTTCTTTTTCTTTTTCTTTTTGCTACAAACACCAAATTAGATTGATGACGTTTCATGGTGTCAAACAAGATACCAAACACTCAAAAAACATGGTACCTCGCCTCCAGAGAATGACGTAATGGTGCTGGTAGCGAGTGTATGCACTGCTACATGAAAACTACGAGAAATACCAAAAGAACACAACAGACATGGGAAAATGCGACTGTAGAGTGTAAAAAGGACTATAGATCGTCCAGTCTAATGCGCATACGGCATGACGTGGGGTTGTCTTTCCTCTTCTAGTAAATCATTCATCAATATGCACAGAAAAAAAAAAAAAAAAGATCAACAAGAAACAAGAAACAACAATCTAGCTTCGCTCCTCACCACTCTGTTGGCCCAAATCGGCCGTCTTCTGGAAGTCCCTTGTATGGGCATGCATTCCAGTCACAGCCTTGCTTGTGCACTTCTGTACCCCACCACGAAAACGCGCCCATGACGTTGGGATAGATGATGGCGAAAAATATGACAACAATGCCAAATGCCAGGCCCGAGTCGAGTGCCGCACTTAGTGTCATGGTGTATTTAGCCCACCAGGCGCCTGCCCGGCGGCGAATGTGGTAATTGAATACATAGCAGACAACAGCCCATACGGAAAAGTTAAGCCCAGTGGCCGGCGGTATCCAGCTCATGGTGCCAAATATGACAGGGAAGTTGATATGGCGAGCAATGCTGTTCTTACGGTTGCGTGCGTACAGCCACACGGGGATCGGCAAGATACCACCTACGAGAAAACACCATATTAGTGGGCGGTACATGGCGCCCCGTCCAAAAAATTCGCCGGGCCCGACAACTCCCCAGAGGATAGAGCCGTTGAAGTGCACGCGGGCAAATGGACACGTAAAGCCATTGACAGCTTCCGGCGTGCATATGCCCCGTACGTTACGGAACATCCAGTTGAGCACGCCAATCTGGGTGCATGATGATACTATTGTGGCTGCTATCTGGACTTGGAAAAGCAGCCGGGGAGGAATTTTCATGTAGTGGCCAAGCTTCAAGTCAGCAGCAAATTTGATTCCCTGAGCTGACGAAATGTAGCCATATGTCACGAAGACCATATTGGCGACAGGTCTGCCAGGGAATACTATGCCGCAAATAAGCTGGCAGATCAAATAAATGCTACTGTTCTGATTGGTGACGGCCATAACAATTCCATTGGGAATGAAGAAAATGGCACATATTCCAAGAGCCATAAGGAGACCGTACCAAGGTAGATGAACAGGGTAGCTACATGAAGGGAGCCGCGTAAGTTAGAAACTAGAGTGTCAAAGTAATATAAGGCGCCATGGGCTAGGCAGAGCAGCACTTACTATTCGACAACAAACATTCCCACGGCTGCCATGCTAGCAAAGGTTATCAAGTACCACGATATGGGAGCATCTTCGTAACGACGCATTAATCGAGTGTGAACATCATCGCGGACGAAGCTGGTAGCATTGGTTGACCGAATCGAAGCACCAGATGACGTTCCAGGCCGTGAGGATGCTAGAATGCCAACAGAGCTGTCGCCGACGCGCTGATACAACGTAGTTCCAGACACTTCCGCGCTGACCTCTTGCAACGACTTCTTCCATGTCCGCCAGATATCGGGTCCATACCAGCAAACAGTGTGAGTCAACAGTGCAGCCAGTCCGGCAAACTGCACGCCATAGCTGAGAACATATGTTATAGGAAGAAAGACTCGGCTGTAACTGCGATAGGCCTCGCGGTCGAAGACAAAGTCTTTGGTTAATACACGCCCGACGTCGTACACTTGACCGGTGTTATCAAAAACAGAAGCCGACAGAATCGGCATGTAAGATGAGTATAGCACATTGGCATAGTACATGATAGGCGCTAGAACCCACATAACAATAGCTACACCAGCCACCACGTTCATCGCGGCCCAGAAAGGGACTAGCAGAGGGGACCCGATGTAGGTTATTTGCGCCCAGTCAAAGGTCATAGGAAACAGACCCAACCCGGAGACCACTCCAAAGAGATTGGCAGCAACGACATTCTTAGGCGCAAACCACGTCAGAACATTAAAATAGCTGAGGGCAGGGAACAAGAGCCCCGGGAGAAAGTAAAACGCACAGCTGCCTAGCCAAACAAAGCTAAAGAAGCGCCAGCGGCTGATGCGCCACCCATTGGCTGGTTTGTTTTCCTCTTTGTGCAGCGTTGAAAACATAGCAGCAGACATTAGCGTGCCTGGCCAAATCATACTACTAGGCCGTACTAAGAAGCTTCGTGTCAGCCCGGCAAAGGCGTATCCCAGTATTTGGGTAGAAAGTGTAAGGAGAAGCTGGTAGGGGACAGTGACGTCTTGCTTGTAGAATTTACTCTGCTCGACGATGACGTCGGTCGCAAAGGCAAAACCAAAGGCGACATTGCTACTAACATAGACGCAGGTATGTTCTTTTTCGTTCCACCACCCTTGGCCAAGCCACAGCCGCCAGCGCTGCCAGAATGAAGCATAGCGTGCTGATACGTTGGTCCGGCCTACCAGGACGCCGGCTTCAAAGTGCTCGCAGGGGTCATCTGGTCGTTTGAGGATATAGTCCCACAGGTGACCTAGTGGATGAGCTAATAGCAGAGCAATTACCGGTGTTATGGCTACACTGGGGTAACGCAGTGAAAAGAAGAGATTTGTAGAAGATCCTAGAATGCTAAAAAGCAGAGACAGAGCCCACATCCGAGGAGTATTAATGGAGAGCGTAATGTCATCTGTTGGCGAAACAGCAGCTCGAACGGACTCGTAGGGTGAGTTTTCGTGGGCGTCCTGGTGAGAATCAGAGTCGTCATCATTGCTGCCACTGTTGTCTTGGTCGCTTCCGACGTCTATCGTAGTGTCATCCGAGCTGGATGCTGTTGCTCGAGACAATGGCTTCCTATGCAGTATTTTCTGCTCGCTTGGCGGGATGGTGAATGGCTTTTGCTGTGGCGGGGACTCGGGAGGAGAAATTGTTCCATATGAGGCCCCATCATCGTCGGCTAGAAAGGGCGCGCTGGACTCCATAGCATGGGCAGGGCTGGAGATTTGGCGTGGACCTGGCGCAGACAGCGGAACACGCGATCAGATTGACGCCGAGGGCTTAGAAAAGCCTCTCCTTTGTTTTAGAACTCGTCGGGGATGGGATGACAGAGAGCAAGGTACTAACTAACATACAGCTGGCAAGAGAACAGAGCTGAGGGTATTGCAGAAGAGAGGCACACAGGTAGCGACACAAAGATAGTCTCGTGGTCCTCAAAGGTATAGGGAAAGCGTAAAGTAGAGAAGCATGAATAGTAGTAGAGAGGGGCGCAGGTGGAGATTGATACCCAAATATAAGCAAACCTAGACAAGAAAGCTAAACAAGATGGAGAAAGGCAAAGAAACTAAAAGTTTAAAGAACAAAGTTATATAGGAGCAGAGCAGGTATAAAACATGGCGGGTTGGGAGTGGGAGAGAGCAAACATAAAGAGTGTCTGGTTGGATTTATACCGAGAAACAAGAGCAAGGTACTCTACAAGCATAGTAGCATATAGTTGCTGCAGGACAGGGCAATGCTTACCAGCCAAAAGTAGGCGAGTTTGAACAGCTTCAGACAGAGCGCAAGAGAGGGGATTCAAGGAGCTGATGAGCCGAAAAAAAGGAAGGAAGAAAGTAAAAAAAAGAAAAAAAAAATGAAATAAAAAAAGGCCCCCGCCGTCAGTGTCGTGAAGGGACCTTTTCTTCTTCGCAGGCAGCAAGAGGAAGGGAGACAAATAAGAATGAAAAGAAGGAGGAGAAGGTGGGAGGGAGACAAGAGAAGTCCAGAGAGAGGTTCTAAGGAAGGGGAGGGGTGAGCATAAGAAACAGTGAGACGAGCAGCCAAGTAAGGCAGAATTAATCACCTCGCTAGCATCAGCACTCAGGGGAGGGGTGGAATTAGAAAATATGCAGAATAGGCCCTGCACTGTGACCATCGCCAAAATTTGTTCATCTCAGCTTCCTTTTCTGGATCATCAGGAATCGCTGGTTGGCTAGGGGCTTGATTGGCGATGGCATGCTGCTGTATTGCGATAGTCGAAGATCGAGAGCAAATGAAATTTCAATGACCGCTGGGAAATATTGTTGATGATGATGATGATGATGATTTTGATACGAGAATGGAAGTAGTTTGCAGCGGCAAGTTTCCTCCTTCCTCGCGACTACAAATAGCCCTAGGGTTACAGTATTTCAAGGCCCTAGGGTTCTGTCTTTAGGGGCCTCTTTTAGTACTTGCATTCTGAGAACGGAAGGATCACCCCCCCCCTCCTTCAAGCCGACCCAGTCTCTAAAGACCTGCAGAATACTGTATAGGCCTTGTGATTATGTTTTAGAAACGCTCAAGCCTCACCGTGCGGACACAGTACGCATCGCATCTTGGCCCTAAGATTGTTTTTTGTTTGATCAATCAGATTAGATAAGACAGTGCGGCGGGTCCATCTCTACAAGAAGTGGGTGACTCTTGGCCTGTTTACGCCAACCAAGACTCGCCAAAATTTCACAAAGTGAAAACTTTTCAAAAAAGGCACAAGGAGTTTACACATATAGATTCTCTATCCTGCTTTACCGCCATTTTAGAGGTTCTGGGCGTATTGTACACCCCACTGCCCCTCAGTAGTTTATTGAGCTCCAGCAAACCAAGCCCAAGACTATTTTAAGTTATCTAATGGGCTAAAATGACTACAACAACGACATTGTGCTTGATGGCCGGGATGCTCCCTGGAACTCTCCCATTAAACAACTTTTGTAGTGTCTAGTCGCTCATTTCTCCCCATGACCTCCACTATCTTGCTTACTGCAGGCGTCCCGACCACCCTGGTTGTTGATGAGAGCTATTAACGTTAGTTCAAGCACTACGAAAGCTAGACAAAGTGCACATACCGGCTGAGAAATAAATGCATGTCCTCCTGTCCATGAATGAGGTGGAGAAGAGGGCGAGCCTGGTGGTCCTGGCTTAGCCTCGTCTCCCTTGTTTGGTGTCTTGGACAGTCTCATATGGCGGAACGGACCCCTCTCCCCTCGCTGTGATTATATATCCAACGCTTCCTATTTGCGGCTCAGTATTAGTAGACCTGGGAAAAGTGTTTCAGCACGTAATGGTTGTCATACTTGCTTTGCGCGGTGTTGCGTAGTTAGTTGGCTTGGACTATATGCTGCTACCCCGATGATTCATGTCCATGTGCATAAAGATGAAATACATCCATGTATGCATGCACTGGTATTTTAATGAAGATAGTTACCGTAGCTGAGGTGCTACCGCAGTGCGTTTGCCAAGAACTTCAACGTCATGTCATCATGAGTCTTGCTCCATCCTATTTACTTACAGAGCGTCCTGCCAAGAAGATTGATGTAATGGGCCTCTCCCAGCCTTTACTCATGTTTCCAAGGTACCTTTCAACCAAGATGTGGGAGACCCTGCAAATAGCCCTTGCGAGACGGCTCTGTCTCGTGGATTTCCCGTGAGAACGTGCGAAGAAGGGAAAGGGAAAGACAAGTTCGTTCATCTATAAAGCCCATGAAAAATAAGGGGCTCGAGAAAACGGGATGCAGGGAGTATGAGAGCTAGTAATGGCGAATTAAGTCGGACTGAATGCTGCTATCGCTATTCGGGATCTTTTCTAGATCCTGTCTCTGTAGATAGACCTGGTAAAGGCGAGGTGGGGTAGTCGTGTTGCCCTTGGATAGAAGCTTGCTGCTAGCTGGTGATAGTGTCCTGTTTTCGTCTCCTGCGACAAGCCGCATGCCATAATAAGGGAGGGCGTGTGATAAAGGGAGCGCAAGAATAGGCATCATTCATGTTGTACGTGCTTGTGATTATGTCTCTATCCGTAATGGTGACCTCATATTTCCGGGGTGATGCACAGCCGTTTTTTTATTCTTTCTACATTGTGTACCAGCTACCAGGTACCGTAACGCTACCTGACTAATATAGTATCTATAGCCCAACATGGCAGTATCTCAGTGGTACCTTGTTACTTGAAAGCTATCTCGGCTGTGGCTGTGGTAGCACTGTAGCCGCACTGCCTGGCTGCGCTAGTATAAGCGGGGCTGAGATACTATTGTTGTCTCCTGAAAAAAAAAAGAAAAAAAAAAAAAAAAAAAAGAAAGAAAAAGGCCACTGTAGCGCGCCATCGAGGTCAAGACTATATCACCAGTCGACCATGGCATCTCCTACACTTGTTCTCGCAAAGCAAAATCTTCGTGCCCTTGTACGGGAGTCTCTTCAGAAAATACCCCATGAGTCTGTTATCTCCCAGAGTAGGCTTCGTCCTGTTCCTTACTGCCATATTTTCGGCTATTCTAACATGTGACAGGCAATGCCATATTTGAGACTTTGCGTGGGCTTTCTCCATACATCAATGCGACTAGTATAAGCATATTTCTATCAATGCCATCTGGAGAAGTCCAAACACGCGAAATCGTTAAGCATGCTCTGCAGAGCGGAAAGGCTGTGTACATCCCATATTTACACAAAACGCCACCACACCTAGAATGCACTCCTAAGCGTGTCATGGACATGGTACGCATCCAGGATCTCAAAGACTATGAATCTCTTCAACCAGACAAATGGGGTATCCCTAGTGTTGATCCCGTTTCCGTCGCTACTCGCGACCGCATACTAGGCGAAACAACGGAGAAGGTCAATCTAGTAAAGCTCGATATGGTCCTAGTTCCGGGTTTAGCGTTTGATACTAACTCTGGCGGCGGCATCAAACGCATGGGTCAAGGCCGTGGCTTCTATGATCTTTTCTTCGAGCGCTACGCCGCGGAGCTGTCTAAAACTCCCGTGACCTTATGTGGGCTGGGTCTGGAGGAACAGTTCCTCCCCAACATGTTACAAGCATCGGAGCTGCCAGTAGGGCCACAGGACAAGCTCCTCGATATGCTGATACTCGGGGATGGATCTATTATACAATAAGAAAATATCATTCAGTTTTGGGCTTGGGATTGACAAATGATAGCAGTGGCATTATTAAATGTGACGCCTCTGACACTCGTAGCCCAAAAGAAACAGTGAGAGTAACGAACAACATTAAATAACAAAAGATGGAAACAAGAGGCTGTAAAAGAACACACAAACTCCTAAAAATAAATCACAAGTGAGCTCTAGGCCATAATCCACTGCCTACCACTTGGTATGAACGAAACAAGACATGTAGATAGTCAGACAACAGGCGAGAGAATGGCAATGGCATATCTACCCCTCTCATCTCAAAGTTGGGAGATAGGCACTCTTGTGGCAGCAGCATGTGAAAATCCATGCGCCCTTGAGAACGAAGTGATGCCTCCTTTCCTGCCTTCTATAGTATCGCTCCTGTGACTGCCCAACTGCCGACCCTATTCAGTTTTGAAGCTTGATTGTAACCATAAAGTCACAGAAAAGCTCTTAAAATTTGTTGTCTGGCCGTCTGGGTATATGTAATAAGTTTAAACCGATTGTATCAGCGAGACATTGTCGCCCTTGAGAAGGATTTGACCTGTGAGAAAAGAGCTGGGTGTCAGTAGCACATTTTCAAGGCAGCCGAAATGGCCATAATTGATTCATAAATATCGGTCGGCGTACCTAGCGGTCTCCGGGTTTCCTCCGAGTTGGTCTTGGAAACAATCTTGACTTCCACAGCGTCATCTAGCACTAGGTTCATGAATTCGTCAAAGCCCTAAGTCGACCTTGTTAGCCGCCACTCATATGATCATCGTTGTCGCGCAAGCGTCGTGGCCGTGCATACTCTGATTTTTCCCTCGATGCGGATTCCAAGCTGCTCATATAGCCACACCTGCACCGTAGTGTGCGACTGCAGTAACTTGAAGATGAAGTTGATGGGGGGGAGTAGTACCCGCCGACCACCACCGCCGCCACGACCAGTCATTTTGGAATTATTAGGGAAAAAAGAGAAAAGTAAAGTAGCCAAGTGATTGCTGCTCAGCTTATGGATGGTCGCAAGGGGGCTATGTAGTTGGGTTTGACAGAAACTGAAAGGAATTGACGTCGTGGGTTTTGGGTGAAAGGCGGTGGAGCCAGCAAGGCTGGAAGATCAAGGCGCTTTTTTTCTCCTCTGAAGCTCAAGTTTGGTAGCCTTGCGCCTCATGTAAATAGACAACAGCTCTGCTTCTTTTCTGGGCCATATATAACTATATATTTGCAAGTACGTTATTTGATCCTACTTTGCTCTATTTACCAGGCTGCCAGTGCGGGGCATACTGTGGCGTCGGGGGGCTTTTGGGTGTGGCGCAGACCAGGCTTGAATCAGCTTAGCTTCAGCTTTTTTTTTCTTCAATAGTATATGGAACATCAAGGAAGGTTGGCGCTTTGTTGCTCACCTCATCTCCAACGCTTGGGACCTCCCGTTTGTTTAGTTTGGTTACCTTTTGGAACAACTCAAGCCTCTTGTTGCGCTTTGCTCATTTAGTTGTTGCTTCTTTGTCTTTCTTCCCTTTCTTTTTGCATATCTTCAAGTCCCAATTAGCTTGGTTATACTTGCTCATTGATTGCTTCCCCTCCTTCCTCCCCTCCTGAGCCCAACACATTAACCAGAGTTGCTCAGGCTGTCCTACTCTACTGATTTTTGTTGTCTTGACGCAGCGTACTTCTGCTCCGTCCTTCGCAACAATCTTTTAGCCTGGTTTCTCTTCTTTTTACTTTTCATAACCAGTGGGCTTCCAACGCCTAATACCCCCGACATTGACGCCGCAAACTTCCACGTTTCTTCCAATCAGCACCCTAGATTCCCCAAGGACGCCTTGAGTGGCTGCTCTCACATGAATTCAAACGAAAGCCGGTGACCTCTTTCCACAGGCCTTTCTTTAAAGTTATCCAAATCTTGCTTCTACTCTCTCCCTAAAGTTATTATCGCTAGCCGTCATCAGGCACGCATCCGCGTACTCACTCACATACGATCATCGCCTTTATAATCTAGAAACCATGGCTTCTGTTCCGTCTACCGAAGTCTTTCGGGCCGAAGATGTCCTCGCCGCTGTTGTCACAATGCGAGGCGGGGATGTTGAGGCCAAAAAGAAAGCCCAAGAATTCCTGCAAAATTTCCAGAAATCAGTACGCTATTCTCGCCACAATCGCCGCCCGCCCCCTCCTCCTCCCCTTCCCATTCTTCCTTGGCTACGCTTGACTAACATGATATCTTACTCCAGAACGGCTCCTGGGCCACTATTATTAGTATTCTTCAGTCTTCTGCTGATGATGAAGCCAAGCTGTTCGCTGTCATTACCCTTCGTGGAAAGGTTTGTATATTGTATTTGCGGACTGTATTGTTCAAGCCTAATGACGTACCGTGTTTCTTACTTCTGCTATTATAGATTACATACGACCTCTCAACCCAAATCCCCCAAGACCAGGTGGTTGGTCTTCGTGACCAACTTCTACTATTCCTCGCTCACTTCGCTTCTGGCCCTAAGGCTATCCGTGTCCAACTTTGCGTTTCTCTCGCGGTCCTTGCCATCCAGATGACAGAATGGAAAGATGTTCTCCCCACTGTGGTCAACGCCCTTAATTCCAGTCATGCCGCTATTCTCGATTTCCTTCGCGTTCTTCCCGAAGAAGTTACAGACGGCCGCAAAATCACCCTTACTGTATGTGACTACCAACCTCAATCTCTCGATCCCAGCCGCCCAACAATATTCAGCTCAGAGATCAATACCAGATCTTGTGGCATACCAGTTTTACCTTTGCGATCACACTCTCCCCTACTACCCTCCACGAAAGCTCTACTCGCGACATGATTTTGCCTACTACTATCCCGTATTAATCGAACGAGTCGAGTCGAGTCGAACCCGGCCCAGTGGTTTCTTTTTTTTTTCTTTCAACTCGACACCAACCAGCTGCGATCAAAATCTAATAAATCTACGTCACATAGGAAGAAGAACTGAGCCTGCGGACCACAGAGCTTCTTAGCGATAACTCAGAACAGGTTGTTCAGCTCTTGACTAACTATGCGCAATCTTCTCGTAAGCTCTTCAAACCCAGTCTCCGAGCATTCATGTCTTCTTAGCTAACTCCTGAAATAGCCGAAGCTGCACAGAACCCCCAACTTTTGGAATGCATTACTGCCTGGCTCAAGGAAGTACCCGTTAGTCGCATTGCCAGCTCACCTCTGTTGGAACTTATTTTCGCCGCTGTTCAAAAAGAGACCTCGCTTGTCGAGGCTGCTGACTGTCTCTGCGCTATTCTTCGCGAAACTTGCGAAGTTGATGACAACCTTGAAGTCATCAAAGTTCTCTTCCCTCAGTTGATCCAACTCCAGCCTTTAGTGAAGAAGTTTGTAGACGAAGAAGATGTCGAGTCGTACAAGGCCATTACCAAAGTCTTCTCTACCGCTGCTGAGGCATGGGTTGTCGCTATCGCACGCGAACCTCAAGTCTTCGGGCCCCTTGTGGACGCTGTCCTCGAATGTGCATCTTTGGATAAAGGGCGTGACGTCATTGAGCACACTTTCCATTTTTGGTACGAACTCAAACAGTACCTAGTTTTGGAGATTTACATGCAGGGACGTCTCCATCTAGCTCCGGTATACTCAAAGCTTGTTACTATCCTTCTCCACCACCTACAATACCCTACTCCTGAGACTGGAAACGAGCAAGATCTGTTCGACGGTGATCGTGAGATGGAGGAGAAGTTCAGAGAGTTTCGCCACCAGATGGGTGATACTCTCAAGGACTGCTGTGAAGTTCTTGGTGTTACCGAGTGTCTTACCAAGGTTCTTGACGCTATCAACGTTTGGATGCAAAACTATGCTTCTCAGGCTACAGCCAACTCAGTGCCCCATTGGCAGGAACTTGAAGCACCTTTGTTTGCCATGCGTGCCATGGGTAGAATGGTTGATCTGGATGAAAGTGTTGTTCTTCCTCAGCTTATTCCTCTGCTTGTTCAAATCCCCAGTCATGAGAAACTACGCTTTGCTACTATTATGGTTCTTGGGCGTTACACCGAGTGGACTGCGGCTCACCCCGAATTCCTTGAAGCTCAGTTCACCTATATTGTGTCGTCCTTTGAGACTGATTCCAAGGAAATCGTGCGAGCAGCTGCCATGGCTATAAAGTTCTTTTGCACTGATTGCCGTGATCTCTTGAGCGGTCAGGTAGTTCAGCTTCAGAAGTTTTACGATCAGATCCTGGACAAATTACCCGAAATTAGCCAAAACGAAATTACTGAAGGTGTGGCTAGTGTTGTCGCTGCTCAGCCTGTTGCTGAGATCGAAAAGCTCCTCGCGCTCTACTGTGACCCTCTTTTCCGCCGTCTGGGCGAAAAGGCTACTGCTGCCACTACTGAAGAGGGGAAGCTGGCGGTGGCCGATCATCTGAATCTAATTACGTTCTTTATTCAGATTGTCGTGCCGCTGGTTAGTGACGGCCAAGAGAATCCTGCCGTCAAGTACTGGCAGGAGCGCTTCCACATGCTTTCAACTGTCTTGAAGAGCTTCGTAACCTGCGTGCCTATCTGCGAACGTATCTGCAAGTGCTGGCGTAACATGGTTCTCTCCTACCGGACGGCTATGACCCCCCTCTTGCCTACCATGGCCAACGAGTTAGCATCTGCCTTTAGTACATCTCGCGAAGGTTGCTTCCTTTGGGCAACAGGCGCTATTTTGCGAGAATTCTCCGAAGACCGCGAGCACGTCAGTCCCGAAATCTCCAACAGCATCTATGCATTCTTCGAAGCTCAGGCCACTACTTTCCTTCGTGTTATGAATGAGCTGCAGCCTCGCGAACTTCCTGACGTGGTTGAGGATTTCTTCCGTCTACTAGTAGATGCCCTTCTGTACTACCCGCAGCGTCTGATTCCCTCGAACCTTCTGACCCCTATTTTCCAAGCTGCCATTTATGCTCTTACCCTAGAACAGCGCGATCCCCTGTCTTCGACTTTGCACTTCCTGCTGGACTTGATCTCTTACGCTTCAAACAATCCTGCTACTGGCAGTGGTCTTGTGCCTGAGGTTGCTTCTCAGCTTCAAACCATTGTTAAGGATCTGATCATGACAGGCGGCAATCAGCTTGTCAAGCAGGTTATGGCTGGCATGATGCTTACTTTCCCTCGCGACTGCTTTGCCAACGGCAGCTCTGTCTTGCTTGATCTCTTCCGCATTTTCCCTCAGGAGACGGCTGTTTGGCTGGAAAGCACTATTCAGCTGCTCCCTGCTGGCACCGTCACACCTGCCGAAGCTACCAGATTGATGACCAAGATTAAAGAGCGTCTTCAGTCTACTGATCCCTCTGACAACAGGCAAGTGAGGACTATCCTGCAAGATTTTACCAACTCGTATCGCAGACGCAATGTAGCGCCTCGCGATGGTCTAGGCCAGCTTGAGGCTACTAGATTCCGATTTGTTGGTTGAAGTATCGCAGTCTATGTCGAGTGGAGAACAGCGGAAGAGGGACGGGATTGGCAAATTGTTTTTTGCGGGTTATTTTTTTACGTATTTGGTCTATTTATTACATGTCTATTAGAGTTAAGGAAATGGCCGGAGTTTGGGTGGTAGGGAAAGAGAGGAAGAGGCAGAATCATGGTATTGAATATGGGATAGGGAAGAAGAGAGAAGGGAAGAGAAAAGCAAAGGAAACTTGGTGGAACGACGACTTACACTGTGCCACCACTCTCATACCTCACTTGCACCCTCTATCTGGATTTCTACACTTGCATTTCGTATCAAAAGCGCGCCCACAGTGTAATGTCTATTGGATACCCCGCCATTAGACAAGAAGCTCACCGCAATGATCCGGCTTAGCGCAGTGTATATAGAGGAGGGAGAGCGTTGAATTAAGATGTAGAGGATGTTTTTTTTAACTAAGGAAAACAATACTATTGCTGACTCCAAGCAGCTACCCGTCAAAGCCACAGCCTATTTACACGATACCCTACTTATCTACAGAATTCCATTTATTCCGACTTGTTTTCTATAACTTCACCCACTCGCAGTCGTGAATGCTCTTTATCCTCTACTCGCTTCCTGCAGACAGCCTGTGGCCTATCAATTTACAGCACAAAACAGATGCTAATGCAGGTTGTCACAAAGGAAGCTTGTTGTTGTACAACATGTTGGATGTTAGTTCGTTAGTATGAGCTTAGGTAGTTAGCCAAGAGCAACGAAATAGCATCCATTCGTGAGCCAACATTACTTATCCGCGCATGGGTAGCTAAAGGCTGAAGAGGTAGCTCGATATTTGGGATCGGAGCCGTCGTTCACAGTTATATCCCGAAGGCTGGTAGTTCTAAGCCTCGCTTATATGAAGCATATATGTAGCATTTGATTAGATCCTAGATGCCGATAGCTAGCATAGAGCCAGATAATCTAATCTTTATTTCCGCTCGCTATTCTCACAACAGTCATAATTTTCAAATCCCCTGCGATTGACCTGTAAAACAAAAGTCCGCCTGATTCTCTACGAGGCCAAGTTAGAAACCTATCGTTGTCGATACTGAGGTCAGCGACTTGCCTAGGTATTGTAGAAATAAACAGGCGGTAAAGCTAGTAGTACGCACTAGACTAGCAATGTCACGATATACTGGTGGCAGATACTCGTACACTTACAGCACTTACTATGTTATAGAAGCCAATAATCTGATATGAATCTCAAAGAAGCAGTATTTGATAAGGATCAGGAGGAGATGACTATATTCAATAATCCTTAGAGATTGCGTCCAGCCTTAGACTCTCGCCTACCTTGATTCACACATGGCCCTCAGCTCAGTGCGTTCAGCTGCCGTTTCATAAACATCACTAGAGGTACACTACCCCATCGGGATGTGAAGACGATCCTAGTCGACACTGGAGGAGAACATGCCGTACTTAGTAGTGGGTGTTGTGGCACTTTAAAGGTAGTTAAAGCCGTGAAGAACTAACAGTTGGTTTTATGTTTATGGATCGTGGATGTATCATTTCTATGATGTGAAAGCAGAGTTGGTGGAAAAACATTTAAACTTCAAGCCCATTGTTGCGCGGACATCGTAGATCACACAAGGGTTACGCTGTAATAGCTCTCAATACCTAGGGTTACATTGTCAATCATGTGAAAATGATAATGCAAGGCAAGACAGTTCAGTTCGGGTTCCTCATTGCAACCTTGGAAAATCTTCAATTTCAATACATCTGACACCAGAGAAACAAAGCCAAAGTTCTGGCCAAAAATACTGGCCTTTGAAAACAAGCTGCTTCCCACCTGTCTATTTGTCCCACGCCACTGGCTTTATTTATTGTTGTTCCAAGGTTCATCATCCGTTGTTTAATAGATACGCGTTCAACGCGTCTGAACTTATCTAAGGAAGGTGCAAAGCTTTACTTTAGCAAACAAGTTTATCTGTCCCTCCTCTGGCAACAGCTCTTTTTGGCAGAGAACTTGCCTTATTCAGCTACCTATCTGACGAATTTTTCATCAGCTGAGCATAAAATTTTCATGATCTATCCTCTCTGCTCTTTTCTAACTCTCTCTTTTATTTGAACCTATCTTCTGCTGGTGACTCCTCTCCTGTTCATCAGCATCAACGTCCCCAAAGCTCTTGAAGAGGCACGTTGACGTCATTTTATCTATTGATCAACACTGTTGATCATTTTCACTGCTTATTCGACCATCCATCGTTATGATGGAACATAATAGCATCGGACAGTCCTTGCTTAATTACGCCAAGGCCCCTAGTGATGCTGGCACTACTCGCAGCAACAGCGGACTAGAATCAGCCTTGGACGCTCTTACCAATGGCAAGAATAGCAGTGCTAACAATAATCATGGCATATCAACACAGCCAAACAGCCTGCAAAACCACGAAGCCCGCAATAGCCCCGATCCGTTGCGGTCAGTGACCCCAAATCCATTGTCTCAGCGCCAGTCTCTTGCAGCTACGGCCCGTATTCCTCTGGCTGCAAATACGCGCATGGATAACGGCTTCGCACCAGCTTCTACGCCACGCCGAGATCGTGCGGAATCGCCGCGGTCCGTCCGCTCCGTTGATCACCACCCGGCTGGTATTTGGAGCCCTTCCGTTTTGTCTGAGTCAGACTTTAATCCACCAAGCACGGTGGACACAAACCGTTATCGGCATCAAAATTTTGAATTTAAGCCGAAAAATGACTCCAGAGACACAAACAGAGAAACGGCTAAAGATATGGGCCGAGAGGATGTATTTGTCGGTGTTGGAATGGATAACTCGCGTAGATGGGGAAGACGCGACTCACGACCTCCCGCTTTCAGCATCAGTGACGGCAAAGTGTCGGTGACGGGTATTCAGGCACCCGTGCGTACAACAGCCAACTATCGGGGCTCGCCAGAACGGGCTTCCTCGCAGTCTGCAGCTCGTGATGCTGACTCGAAACTTCGGTCAGCTTATCCTAACAATCTATTTGGCAGCGACAGTGATGATGAGGATGAGAATGCTGAAGGGGAACCCGGAAACTTCCACAAAAATGTCATCCAACATCCCAATGCACCGCGTGCTATGCAGCCCCATCGCCAAACAGCCTTGGATCTTGCTAATGATGACCTAGACTCGTTACTGGATGAAGACGAGATGGAAGACGACGATGTATTTGGCAGCAAAAGTGAAGCTTCTAATCAACTGACGCCTAAAGCAGCACGAAAGACCGCTATGAAGATGGCCCCAAAGTCGCATCTGCCTCAGCAACAAGCAAAAGGGGAGGTACATGCCCCGCATTTGACGTCACGGCCCCCGCTATCTCGTATATTGTCTAAAATGGCGCGGGACACAATCGAGAGCAACCTTCTGAAGCGCCGACGAACTAGTTACGATTATGATGACAGTGTCCTCCAAAAAATGGACTATTCTGAACTCAGCAGCCAGCCCTTTGACTACGATCCCGCTGTCGCGCCTGCCCTCCAAACAACACTCGGCCATGGCGAAACACTGACAGCTCAGATATTGCACTACAAAACACGTACCGAGGAGGATCAAAGGGAATTTTTCTCACGCATGACAGTTAATGACTGGGAGCGGGCGGGTGATTGGTTTCTAGATCAGTTTGGAGAGATGGTGCAGCGAGTTATCCAGGCACGCAAAACTAGACGAGCCATGGTGGCCCAGTTCGAATCTGAGATAGCTAGACGCGAAGAGCAAGTGCGCGCAAAGTATGATTCGATTGAACGCAAGATGAACAAGATGAAGCACGATGGTCTGAAGGTTGTTGGAGATGAGCTTTGAGGTTCAGTGCTAGGGTGCTTTGTCTCCTATGGTAGACTTTAAATTTGCCTTGGGTAGCCGCAATTAGTATGTTTTACATATGAGATAAAGGCAGTATTGCAGACAGAGTTATTTCATAATTGTTTTATTTTGTATGGTTTCCTGAATGTGTTATACTGTATAGTGCTCTATAATACTTCTGTCCTTGCCAACCAAAATTTGTAGGTAGCGCCCTGCTGTTCCCGACTTCCGGGGCTGGGAGGTGTAATGGCGTAGGTTTGATAGATATAGCTCATAGGCTGGGAAATATCCATCGACAAAAGTAACGACCTGTTCGTCTGTCATGCCAATGCCTCTCTCCTTGCGAAGCTCTCTTTCTTGCTGTAGGCGCCATTCATACACGAACATAATGTCTGAGGCAGCTATGTGAATGAACGCCCCAAATTTCTCCGTGACCGCATCGTAAGTTTTCAGATACTCGTTTATTTCAAGCAAGCTTTCTAGACTGTGCATGTGTAGTGTTCTTGTGCTTGTATCTGCATGCCTAGCGACAATGTCGATCTCCGGCAGCGCTCGAAAACCAACGCACCAACCCTCAAGTAGAACAACACGGACCTTTCGCTCACCCGGCGCGTTCACCGACGTCCACTCTGCCTTGGGTGCACGATCGCCAAGCCCGCTAAATGCGGACTTGTCATAGCGTGGGATGTCTGTAGGCTCGCCACGCTCCAAGGCCGCAAGAACGTTGAGAAGTAGCGGTATATCGTGCGTTCCTGGCTCGCCGCGGTGTCTGAGAAGCGGGTTATTAGGGTGGGAAAGGGCAAGCGCGGCTTGGTTATTGCGTGTGAGATAGAAGTCGTCAATACTACAGACGAGATGTGGAATGTCGTGGACAGTCAGGGAGCGCGAAAGGGCAGTGACGAGAGTAGTTTTTCCAATGCCCTGAGGCCCGTTGAGGCCGATGAAGAGAGGACGGTTGGGGAGAGTGGGTGGGGGGCAGTATTCGGATAATTGGGAGAGAATAAAAGGGATACAAATGGGGCTCTTATCGTCAGTGGACATGGTGAATAGGTACGTGAAGAATATTAGGCGGGCGTCTTGGAGTTGAAGGAATGCGTTTGAAAGAAGCCCTGCATTTTTGAGGCACGTTACAATTATTCCAATGCTCGTGATAGGCCATGCACGACGACCCGCATTTGAGAGATACTTTCTACTTGATGTCATTGGAGCGCACGTTTGGAGCTCTCCCACGAGGCCAATCCGAAATCTTCGGTAGCTTGCCCGTGAAGCGGTCGCGCTCGGCATTTAGATCGGATCATACCGATGCCGAGGCCCCAGTGTGGACTTGCGGAGCCATAGGAACGGGGTGTTGTGACCTACCCGCTTTCAAATGCGGAAGACTCTAGGTTTGGGGGGGCTTGGTATTTTGGTGCAAGAAATTTGGAGTAGTCAAACAGGCATGTGAATGAATGGCCCGGCCCACAGGTACATGTGGGTGGGCTCTAGCAATTTTCTCCTACAAAAAGAGGCACCTGCAGCTGCAGTGAAACAATGTGCTAGCTCATTAGGAGACAGACTCCCGATGCTTGCCAGGGCTTAAAGCTGGTAATATTCCCCTATAGAGCGGCATTCGCTGTAGCTCTCAAGCCAAATTCATATGCCGGGGTACCTTTAGTAGCTCCTCGGTCTGACCTCCCCCTGCCAACCTCGGCTCAGGATAAGCCCTTACTCAGCTACCTAAAGCCTGGATGCTTACAGCGGACTGTTCCCTATAGTCGCACCTAAGTCGCCACAGCTTACCGCCTGTGGAAGTTAGCGCCGTAAGAAAACAGGAAAGCGCAACAGCCTGAACAAGGAGGAGCTTCTCCCAGGACAGGAAGTAATAGCAAACAAAGCTCGTGCCTGCCGTTTTTGAAGCACCTCGGCATGTTGCGCTGGTTATAATATATGGCTTGACTCAACTTTCTGTCTTCTCTTCTTTTTTCCTTTCCTTTTTCCTCTTTTCCTCTATCATCATCTTGTCCACATATTTAATTCTGCTATTTTACGGCTTCATTTATTCAGTCTCTCTATCTAACGCCTATTACGAATCTCGAACTAGAAGCTCATTTTCATCGCCCAAAGGCCCTCCTCCTGCTCTCTTCCATTCCTTCCTCTAAGCTCCGTTCCCCATGTCCGAACTACGCTACGACGACCAGGTCGTTGTCGTTACTGGTGCTGGCGGCGGTCTCGGCAAGGCTTACGCTACTTTCTTTGCTTCCCGTGGTGCCAGCGTAGTAGTAAATGACCTTGGTGTCTCCTTTAAGGGCGAGGGTACATCTTCAAAGGTACATCAAGCCGCAATCCCTTATTTAGAGTCGCCTGATTACACGTGAACACAACTGCTAACTGCTTCATCTTCTAAACCTGCAGGCCGCCGATGTCGTCGTCAACGAAATCAAAGCCGCTGGCGGCAAAGCGGTCGCCAACTACGATTCAGTGGAGAATGGAGAGCGCATCATCGACACTGCCATCAAATCATTTGGTCGGATCGACATACTCATCAACAATGCCGGCATTTTGCGAGACGTCAGCTTCAAAAACCAAAAAGATGCTGATTGGGATCTTATAATGAAGGTACACGTCAAGGGCGCGTTTAAATGCGCTCGCGCCGCCTGGCCCCATTTCCGCAAGCAAAAGTACGGTCGCGTCATCAACACTGCTTCTGCTGCGGGCCTATTCGGCAGCTTTGGCCAGACCAACTACTCTGCCGCCAAAATGGCCATGGTCGGCTTTACTGAGACCCTCGCTAAGGAAGGCGCCAAGTACAACATTCTCTGCAACGTTATTGCACCCATTGCCGCTAGCCGCATGACGGAGACAGTTATGCCTCCAGACTTGCTGAAGAACCTAGGTCCCGAATGGGTTGTCCCGCTTGTCGCTGTTCTTGTACACAAAGACAACCAGGAGACAGGATCCATATTTGAAGTCGGCGGCGGTCACGTTGCTCAGCTACGTTGGGAGCGCTCGTCCGGTCTGCTGCTAAAGGCTGACGAATCATACACTCCCGGTGCAGTGCTGCAAAACTGGAAAAAGGTTACCGACTTTAGCAACCCCCAATATCCTTCAGGCCCCAATGACTTCCTTACATTACTAGAGGACTCATTAAAGATGAAATCAGCCCCTCCTTCTGAGAAGCTTGACTTCTCTGGAAAGGTTGCCTTGATTACCGGTGGAGGTGCTGGTATCGGCCGCGTTTACTCCCTAGCTTTTGCCAAGCATGGAGCTTCAGTGGTTGTCAATGATCTTGCGAATCCAGACACCGTCGTGGAAGAGATTAAAAAGATGGGTGGCAAGGCTGTTGGCGTCAAAGCCTCAGCTGAAGATGGCGATGCCGTGGTCAAGGCTGCGATTGATGCCTTTGGCCGCATCGACATTATTATTAACAATGCTGGTATCCTCCGCGATAGAGCCTTTAACAACATGGACGACAACATGTGGGACTCTGTAATGAATGTGCACCTCCGTGGCACTTACAAGATCACTAAAGCTGCTTGGCCGTACTTCCTCAAGCAAAAATACGGTCGCGTAGTCAACACCACGTCCACCAGTGGTATCTACGGTAACTTCGGACAGGCTAACTATGCTGCTGCCAAGTGCGGTATTCTGGGCTTCTCGCGTGCTCTTGCGCTTGAGGGCGCCAAGTACAACATTTTTGTCAACACAATTGCCCCCAATGCTGGTACTGCCATGACCAAGACCATTTTGCCAGAGGAGCTTGTACAGGCCTTCAAGCCTGATTATATTGCCCCGCTGGTCCTTGCCCTGTCTAGTGACAAGTGCCCCAACCCTACAGGTGGCTTGTACGAAGTTGGAAGCGGCTGGTGTGGACAAACTCGCTGGCAGCGCACAGGAGGCCATGGGTTCCCCATCAAGACTCCTTTGACTCCCGAGGCCATCCTAAAGAAATGGGACAAGATTACCAACTTCGATGATGGTCGTGCCGATCATCCTTTCAAGGCACAAGATTCGATCGAGAAGATGGTTGCCAATTTGTCAAGCTCAGACGAGACTGGCGATTCCAACAACAAGACCAATTACCTGGAGTCCATTGAAAAAGCTAAGACCAGTGCCCCTATTGACAGCGAATACAAGTTTGAGGAGCGGGACGTGTTGCTATACAATATTGGTATTGGTGCCAGGCCAGACCAGCTCAAGTACGTTTTCGAGGGCGCCGACGACTTTCAAGCTCTACCCACCTTCGGAGTAATCCCGCCGTTCAATGCTCAGCTTCCATGGAGCTTCGATGACATTGTACCCAACTTCAGCCCCATGATGCTCCTTCACGGTGAGCAGTATCTGGAAATCAAGAAGTTCCCTATCCCTACATCGGGCACCCTGATTTCGAGATCCAAGCTGCTAGAGGTGGTTGACAAGGGCAGTGCTGCCATTGTTAAGACTGGCGTAACCACGATTGACAAAGCTACCGGCGAGGAAGTGTTCTACAACGAGTCAACTGTCTTCTTGCGTGGCTGTGGCGGTTTTGGTGGCCAGAGCAAGCCTAGTGATCGAGGCTCCAGTACTGCTGCTAACAAGCCACCTGCGCGTGCTCCTGATTCTATCGTCGAGAACAAGACTAGCGAGGATCAGGCGGCCATTTACCGTCTCAGTGGCGACTACAATCCGCTGCACATTGACCCAAGCTTCGCAAAGGTCGGAGGCTTCAAGACGCCTATTTTACACGGCTTGTGCTCGTTCGGTGTAGCTGGCAAGGCGGTATATGAGCGCTATGGCGCCTTTAAGAACTTCAAAGTCCGCTTTGCAGGTACAGTCAACCCAGGCCAGACTCTGGTGACTGAAATGTGGAAAGAGGGCAACAAGGTTATCTTCCAAACCAAAGTTAAGGAAACGGGTAAGATGGCTATTAGCGGTGCGGGAGCTGAGCTGGTGTCGAACCCCAAGACCAAGATCTAGGGCTAGGGAGTAAACTGAAGCGCGGCCAAACTTGTGAGGTATTGATGGTTGATGTGCTTTTGGACTTTTTCTTTTTGTGGGAAGGTGGTTTAAATGTAGGATAATTAAATGCAGAAATAAGTCTCAACCACCAGCTTCTCTAAGGGATTTATCTCACCCATTCCTTCGATTGTGACGGATGGGTTGTCCGTAAGTGGTCCTTCTCCTGTCTTTGATGTGTTGACTTTCCTGGGTCAAGATCCCAACCGTTCTACGCCGTGTATTCTATCAATGTTTCCATCGGTGATTTAATCTTCTGGCAGTCGTCTTCGAAAGATAGGCCCCTCACTACCAGAGCTCCATCATCTGCGTATCCCAAAAGGTCTGTAGATGGGAGCACAAAGTTTTGTTCTTGTTTGTTTTGTTCGCGTCTTTTTAACGACCATCCACTGGTTTTCCACAGTAATACCACGGCATGTTCTGAACGGAAGGGGGATCGGAAGATGTCGTCCTCCGACGCCTCCTCCAGGCAGTCAGCGGTTGCAGGTTTGTGTCTTCTTCGGACTGCTCCTACCACTTTTTAGTTTCCAGCCTTACGGCCAGGAGCCTTCTCCGTAAGACAGGACGATGTTTGTTTGTTTGTATTTTTTAACATCTACCTACTGGATCACAACTGACAGGACGATGTGTATATTCTTTGACGCCAAAAAAAAAGGATATCAAGTAACATCTCAAGGCCTAGAGAAGATATCAAAAAGATATGCTGCGTAATCTGGGAATCGAACCCAGGGCTAATCGAAATCATTGCTATGATGGCAACGATTAATGTTACCACTACACCAATTACGCCTCGATCGAAATTTTTGCTTCATGATATGGCCTAAGGATAGCTGGCTCGTAACCCTAACCCTTGTATAACGCAACAACTACCTTGGAGGTCCGGGGCCTCCCCTTCTCCCGGGCTGCCGGAGGACGACGTCTATGACACTGATGGGCGTCTTTCATTCTTTTCTTTTTCTCTGACTCTGTCATGGATCTTGACAATGAGCTGTGAAGTCTTGAGGCCGCGCTTGCCCAACTTTGAGGATAACCTCGTCGTCGACTCGCCCCCCTTTTTCACGACAACTTTCGCGATCGCCAACCCCTCATCGCCACAACACCACTCCAACTCAAGGATCTCACCTTCACGTTCAGGACTGAACTTTGGGAGTTTACACAGTCCGCCTCTTTTTCTTTTGTCTTGGTTTTCTCGCGCGCTCCTCTATCTTTGGATGGACAGGCTGGTGACTGTGTCGCAGGTTTTTCAGAAGAACGAATGTTTGCACGGAGGTTGGGGGTTAGCCCCACTTCTGTGCTTAGGGTATATCTTGGGATTTCCTTTTTTCTTTTTTTCTTTTTTTCTTTTTTCCTTTTTTCCTTTTTTTTTCTTGTGACAGCTTCAGGAGGAGGACGAGTAATAAGATTGCTTGGGTGTATACGAGCTTCTCTCGTCCGAGACCTGTAGTCAACCTTACGGAGGGTTAGTTCTGTCTGGTAGCTAATCCGGCGTCGTTTGATCTCAGTGCTAAATACATTCAACCCAAATCAACCCCTTGTGTAACGCTTTGGTGCCAGGACCGTAGGAGATCCGTAACGGATAACCGCTTATAAACTTCTACCGTATTCGGATCTTCATCGCTTGTATCGTTCATCATTTACTTCCGCTACTGCGACGGTGTGTTTTGAACGGGAGTAGCTCCTAGGTGACTAGCAGTGACGAGAGTGCGTATATTTCAAGTAGATTCCATGTGGTTTTTATGACTTTCTATGGTCCAACAATGAGACTAGAAAGGCTCTATCCAGAATCAATTGGAGAGCGCACAGTTTGGGTTTCAAGCTTGTTTAGCTAGTGAAGTTCTGGAATATACACAGTAATCAAACCCTAGAGTTGAACTTATGCTTTTTGAATCTTGACAGGTATCGCCAAGATCAAAGAGCTAGCCCCTCTGAGGATAACCACGGGGGATTGGTGTGAGAAACGCGCATTACTTGGAGCAGGATTTCTATTAAGCTTCAACTCGTATTCATCACGGGGTGAAGAAAGAGGAAAAGAAGATGTGAAGACTTAGAATACAAGCACACTACCAACCTTCAAATAGAGCCGAGCTCCCCGCATCACTTTGCCGTAGTCCACGCTCTCCTGGTCCCATATCTACCTAATACGCCTTGTAATCTAAGTCGACTTCCTCCACCATATTCTTGCAATATCAATCTTGGCTAAAAATCTTTTTCGCGGATTCACCTGGCAGCTTTGTAGCATTGTCCATGAATTCACAAGTGTGTCTAAGGTCCTTCGGTTAGCTACAATTTGGGACTTGTGACTTTTCTTTGACGCTTTAATGGTTGAGCATGGAGTGATAATACTTCAAGTCGGCACGTCAGGCGCCTAGCATGTAGGTTTTTCATCGACTTCACATTGTATATATAGTCTTGAGAGCTCCAACGTCTCTTCAAGGTGACTAGTCTTTAGACATTTTCCTCATCCAATGCGTGAAATTAAAGCCGGCTATTTCTCGGCTATTCACATTTTTCTCTCGTTTTTTGTGCTATTTTACGTCTACCTGTAGGGTTTCCAGAGCAATACGACGGCATGTTCTGACGGGAGCACCTCCCGAGCGGTGAGCAGTGACAGGAGCGCATAGACTTCGACCATCTCCTATGACTTTTTAGGGTCCAGCATTATCGCAAGGAGGGTCTCTGTCCAACGCGGCCCGAGGAAGTACCTATCGGGTTCCAGTATTGGTTACCTAGTGTTTTTGGTCTGTGGCAGCCGCATGAAAAAATGTAGTCAAAAAGCCACGGGCTGTCGGCACGAGGGATAGGCCCCGGCGGAGTACAACGGGTTTAGTTTGTCCTTTTATTTGCATGGTTGCTGCAGCGCCTCTGGTTTTCCTATTTTGCCATCCTCCCCCCCCCCCTTACCCCCACGATAATAACCCCAGACAGACCCTAAACCCAAAAGTGGAGTCGACCCCCGCTTGCCCACAAACATTTATTCTCCTGAAAAATCTGCTATGTGTTCTTAAACTTTGAAAATCATCAAAACAAGACAGCTTATTCCAGCGCAGTCCGGAGACTTCCCCCCCCCCCCCCACCTCACCCTCAAGCAATGAGAGGAATCAACCATACTGTGTGAGCATCCGAATGCTCATGGTTTGTCTTTCCGCCACCCTGTTGGCCGCTGCCTTGCACGGTGTGGATATACGACGGCCCCCTTTCTGGTGAACTGCCACAGTCACCAGTCCGTCCGAGGACAGAGGAGCGCGCGAGAAAACCAAGACAAGAGAAAAAGAGGCAGACTGTGTGAACTCTCAAAGTTCAGTCCTGAACGTGAAGGTGAGCTCCTTCAGTTGGAGTGGTGTTGTGGCGATGAGGGGTTGGCGATCGCGAAAGTTGTCGTCAAAAAGGGGGGGGGAACGAGTCGACGACGAGCTTATCCTCAAAGTTGGGCAAGCGCGGCCTCAAGGCTTCACAGCTCATTGTCAAGATCCATGACAGAGTCAGAGAAAAAGAAAAGAATGAAAGACGCCCATCAGTGTCATAGGCGTCGCCCTCCGGCAGCCCGGGAGAAGGGGAGGTACCAGACCTCAAAGGTACTCCCCGGACAGAGTTGCGTCATCATCAACAAGTCAACAGCCTCAAAACTTCCTGCCACAACTCCAGGACAAGGGGTTAACCCTAAGCGACCCCAGAAAAACTCAACACAGAAGCCCTCACCCGACACACGACCACCACACACCACGCAGACAGAATCGACAAGCGAAGAAAGGAAAAAAGAAAAAGAAAAACAATCATCTCTCGCCATGGCGGACGTAGAGATGATGGACCAAACGGGAACGCCACGAGAGGCAGGAAAAGCGCTCGCGGCAAACCCAACGGCACAGACGACCAGAAAGAAAGCCCCAGCCGAAGAAACCTCCCCCGAGAAGGCCCAAGGAAAGGGAACAAACGGGGGAAACAAGGAAAAAGGACTCCTGCACAGCAGGCACGCAAAGTCCAGCGGATTCACAAGCGCTCTGGAAGACGCTGTCCAAAAGAAGAAGCTGGAACTGGACGAACAGACCGCGATCATTAGACGCGTGACCCTGGCCTTCGACATGGCCGAGGAGATGGCCACCCCAAGAGAAGATGAGGAGGGCTACGAAGCCGTCCAGGAAATCTTCTCGACCATGAAGGCCGTACTGGACGGCGCAATCCAGAAGACGCTTGCCGGCAGCAAACTGTCGGCAGCCTTCCAGGCTAGTGCCTGGGAGCAGACAGGGTCAAGACTGGCGAAGAGTCAGACCAGAGCCGACAAGGCGTCCAGCCAGACCCAGAAGGAAAAGAAGGCCCGGGGACCACCGCCCCGGAGAAGTCCGACGCCCGGAAAGACACCCGGTCCTGGGCACAGAAGACGGCGCTGGCCGGCCAGGCAGGCAAGACCGTGGATCTGCGCTCCAGACCGGCACCAAAGGCAAAGCCCACCCGCAAAGCACCGCCTGCCAACAGGCTGCTGGCCAGACTCTTCCCGGGGTCCAAATGGAAGGAGGCAAACCCCGCAATCGTCAAGACCAAGATCAACCGGGACCTCTTTGAAAGCAAGGAAGCGGTGACTCAGGTAAAGACGACCCAGACGGGATTCGCCATCACTCTGACAGGAAATCAGCGTGCGATGAAAGAGGGCTCCTTAGAGCCCCCCACACAGAACCCACGACTGCCCCGCAGAACAGAAGGGCCCCAACAACCACGGAAATGGGGACGACGAGGAAGCGGCCAGACAAGCCGGAATAGGAGGCGGTGCAGAAGACCTGGGCCCAGAAGGCCGCTGCCCAGTCGGGTGGAAGAAAGGTCGTCGACGTCCGCCCGGCGCCTGCGAAGAAGCCGGAACTCACCCGGAAGGCCCTCAAGGGTAACAGACTCCTAGTAAGACTTTTCCCGGGCTACAGGCCAAGACGACAAGAACAGGCTTTGCCCTGAGCGTGACCCAAGTTCCAGGTGCCATGGAAAAAGGCGCAGGCGGGAGTGTCAAAATGAGGCCAGCGCCAATGAACAACGCGCCCTCATGACCGAAATGGTACTTTATTGCCTAAATTTCCTTACCATGGTAACCACAATTGGGTGATCGTAAAGCTCGCTCTTCTCCAAAAACAGGCTTGGCTAGAAGACCAAGCCGAAGAAGAAAGCAACGAACAACAACTCTTGCTGTCCTGGAGCGAGATAAACGACACCGCAATGAGCGACGTACCGCGTGGCCTCGCAGCCTCGCGACATGATGCTTTCTCGCCGACACTACCACCAACAACGGCTCCAGCTGTCTCAGAGCGGGCAGGCTTGAGGGCTCCACCGATTAAACCCAGTTCCACTGGTAAAAATGCGAAGACGTCGCCAGATGCCAACGCCAAACCGAAATCTACTGCTGCCCCTGCACGCAGCAGAAAAAATTGCACTTCCCGCTTCGCCTTACAAGGCAGCTTTGTGCAGCAACTTGCCACCCTCCACTGCCAACCAGCCCAAACTGGATGGCTTCATCACTGTTGTGCTCCCCTCCAAGCGCGCTAACAAAACTACCCCTGGCCCTTGTGAGCTCATTTTGAGTTCTGAGGGCAAGAAGGGCAAGGTCACATCTGCCAAACAAATTCGTGACCAAATAAACTGCCGCCGCGGCATGCTTGCCATTGGCGTGCGGTTGACTGGCAAAGGGAACCTCGCGGTGACCTGCGCCAATGAAAAAGCGAGAAACCAGCTGTGGGCGACCCGCAACTCGTGGCTAGCCACTCTACGTCCGCTCGGCTGGACATCAGTGGCAGCCACTGAAAAGTGGCAGCGACTGGTGGCCCATGGCATCTCTGAAGAGGCAACGCGCCAACCAAAAGACAGTTTTGGTTGTCTTCTCGGTGGCGACACCTGAGGAGGCGGCCAAGTGCCTACAGGGCCCGATGCTTTTCGCGACTCAGAAAGTCCCAATTGTGAAGTACCTGTATGTATAGTTTGGAAAACTATCATTGGTACGACACATCGTGGGCTAGGGGGAGGAAGTTGGGGGGAAGGGGGAGTGCATGGGTGTTGAGTGGAGGTTGAACTTTTGACAAAATGGATATGAAAAGTAGATAAATAGCCCGTCGAGACTTTACTCGATATCGCCATAGATCTTGATACTTGAATGCAATTACGGATTAAAAGATAAAAAATGGAAAAAGGCGCCCTGGAAATCCTCAGGAGCTACCTGGACGCCTCGACAATCGAAAAAGAGACGGTCTGGGAGAAGTTCATCGTGAGAAACGTTCCCCGCAACGTGCACGATATAACGGAAAATGGTAGCGAAACCAGACAGACCTCCCTAGACGACGTTCGGAAGGACGTCGAGGAAGCCTTCGGCGGAGAGCTGAAAATTCTCGAATTCAGAGAGTATGAGGGCGAGACACAGACGCAGGGTATCGGTGTAGCGGTCCTGAACCCGGAAGTGTTCAATGGCGCGAGCCATGAGGCAGCAAAGGGAAACCGGAGAAGAAAATCATCGGAAGTGGTTCTACAGTAGGGCCGGAGTGGAAGACGATTCTTCCCAAAGACAGGCTCAGAACAACAAAGGAACCTCGAAAGATCTTGGTTTAAGGAGTACCACCAACGGTTTAAACACCATTCAGCCTCTCTACAATGTTCAGCCTGCGGCATAGACAAGGAAGAGACGCACAAGTCGACATGCAAAAAGACCAAGAAGCCGTGGTCGGAAAACCGGCGCTGGAATACTCGGACCTCTCCGGAGCTCCGGACTCCTAAAGTGGGTCTCCAGATAGACTCCAGAGTATAAATAGAACTTCATCAGCATCAACAAGGCGCGGCAAAGACAAGGAAGAAACTTATGAGTGCATCTGTAGGAAAAGCTCAAACTCATGGAGTCAGGTATTCGTGTAGAACCTATTGCTCTCGTCCAAAGACACAACATGTCTGATCGCAGTGATTGTCAAACGGTCACGCCCGACCTGACACCAAACAAGCCAGCAGCGACGTACCCGTCCCAACTAACACCGATGATACCAGGAATAACTCCCACCAACGATAGAAGTCCTCCCAGCCCCCCCCCCCCCCCCATGAAAGAGTGCGGAGACAAAGACGGATGACGAACCCTTCCCCCCCCCCCCTCCTACCTCTGATACAGCCGCTGACTCTCCCCATATGGAGCCACACCTCCGAACTCATCATCCTCTGGAAATTCCTCGCTCACGCACAAACCCTTCTCTCTCTCTCATTTTTAATTGCGTTATCTGCTTTTACACTGTGTTTTTTTGGCTCCTCTTCTGTTCCTTTTCTCTTACTTTTCCTTCCCGCTTTGCTCTTCCTCTGTTAGGTAATCGACCCGACCAGAAGATCCCTACGGCACTGATCATGACCGGGACCTGAGGATGGACTGACGGATCACACAGACCTATAAATGGTGAGTGAAAAAGCAGTCTTCTCACGGCTGAGTCGAGAAGTCTGGACTCAAAAAGCCTGCAGTTTCTTGGTCGGATACCTGTTGTCAGCACCGGCGGGCCAATATATAATGTCCGATAAGGGCCGTATATCCCGAACATACGACCATAGCCTATGGAAAATACGGGGTCCCGTCCGCTCCCCCTTAGTCAAGCCATAGAGCGCTGGATCAGTAGTACGGTGGGTGACCACGTGCGAATACCCAGTGTTGTATGTAGTATTACTTTTTGCTCCTCCGTGCAGCTTCGGAGGGCTCCTTACAGTCCGTGTTACCTCCGCTTTTGTCCAACATACGACCATAGCTTGTAGAAAGCACGGGATCCCGTCCGCTCTCCCCTAGTTAACCTACAAAGCGCTGGATTAGTATTATGGTGGGTGACCACATGAGAATCCCCAGTGTTGTATGTCGGGACTGTCATCTTTTTGTCCCTCGTCCAGTTGGAAGACTTGCTCCCGCCTCGATATCCTTCCTTTATATCACGTATTGGAAGCACTGAGCCTCGCACCCTCTTCCTCCGCGGCCCTTGAAAACTCTGGACTGATACTGCAATGGGCTGTCATCTAGGAACCACCAGTGTCGTGTGCTTTTCGTACCATTGTAAGCTCTTATAACATAGCTTTTGCTTTGTTTGCTTTTTCCTGTGTTCTTCAACGTCTACTACGCTTGATGCTAGCCCATCCCCTGTTATGTGTCGACTCAGCATGCCCTTCATTTAAGGTCTAGTTTCTCCGCTAGGTACCTACAGGACCCATCCTCTGAAGGGTTTCTTCACGAACCTCCCCGCTAGTCTTGTAGCGTTACCTGGCACTTTGTCTCGGCACCTTGATGTTTGAACCTGGCGTGGTACTCCTCGAAGTCGCCGTGTCTGCAGCGCGTCGCTAGGATCTTCGCGACGGTGCCTCGATTCAGCCCTTTCATCCAGTCCAGCTTGTATGGCTTTGGGAATCCCATCGCCCTTCTGAGGTGGTCGGTGTATGGGGCAGTTGTCTCTCATCCAGTCCTTGAAGTCGGCCCTGAATGCGTCGTTCTTCCAGCGTCTTGCTGCCGCCAGGGACATTGTCCTCTCGGGAACCAGTAGATCCGCGCTGTTGCATCCCGCCTTGGCCAGCTGGTCTACCGCTTCGTTCCCTGGCACTTCGCAGTGCCCTGGAACCCAGTAGACCTTGCCGACCGGCTTGTCCAGTGCTAGGCTCTCCGTTCGGAGCTCCGGACTCCCAAAGTGGGTCCCCACATAGACCCAAAATTATGGGTAAAACCAACATCAACAGCCTTCATAGCTCAGTTGGCAGAGCGCGACACTAGTAATGTCGAGGTCAGCGGTTCAAATCCGCTTGAAGGCAATTTTCTTTTTTGGTCGGCAATGCCCTCATAAGTTCGTATGCAACACCAGGCGTCGACCGGCCAAGAAGAGCTAACGATGAGACATACGCCGTCGTATTGCTGTGAAAAGTCAGTAGGTAGACGTTAAATAGCAAAATCAAATCAAATCAGTACAACAACAACGAAGAGACATACGGAACTGGGGCACATACTGGCTGCCAGAACGGGACATGGAGATTTTGATCAATATCATAACCGCTTCGAACACCAATGCCCACGCAAGTGCATCCACTGCAACCAGCCAAAGGATCGAGAACACATGTGGACGTGCAAAACTTTACCAAGTCTGTGGAGCCAAAGGTTTACGGACAAGCTACTGAGAAACACAAAGGCAACAAAGTACGTTGCCGGCGTGCTGCGCTGGAACCCAAGGCACCCAGAGTAGAGGTGAAAAAGTCAACCCTCATGTGCTATCCTTTTTAAAGAAAGAAGAAGAGGAGGAGGATGGGGACCGAGGGGACCGAGAGAATGAGGGGTGTGAAAAAGGGGAAGAAGGAAAATGAATCCAGGTGCCAATGGAGATGTCGCAAGGACGCGGAAGAGAAGTCGGAAGCTCCTTTCTCCTGACGCACAGGGTCTACATAAAATGCGACAACCACCTCGCCGAAGAGAGAACAAACCCGACGTACTCTTCCAGGGCCAACACCCGGAGCTGGCAGCCGTCGGCCTCTCAGACTAGACTACTACATAGATAGGAAGCCAAAAGCCACAGACACCAGGTAACAAAACCAGCAGAGAAGCCCTTGGACAACGTCTCACAGAGAGACCTCCTGGCCGCAAGACTGGATCCTAAATAGTCATAGGAATAGTTCTGAAAGACGCACACCTGCCCTGCAACTGCTGACTACCCGGAGGAGGGGTCGGAGGACGACACCTTCTTGGTCCCCGTCCGTCCGGAATACGTCGTCGTATCGCTGTGGAAACTGAGTAGGTAGACATTGAACAGCACAAAAAAAGAGGAAAGGAAATGCAGGCATACGATCACCACATTATATGTTTATACAACTATATGACCCCAGATGTGACAAATCAATCAGCACAGGCAGTTGGATTCTAAGTGCTGTCGTCTTGTCCCTTGGGCCCGAGTTGGCGAGTTTCCGAGTTATTTCAATTGTATCATCCAACTTCCACATTTTAGTGGTACAACCGCGAGTTTCTAGACTTGGGCTGAAGTTAATCAACCTCTACTGGAATTATGAAGCTCGTATGCTCCCAAGCGAGCTTGTTGCCCGTCCTCCTCCTATAGCCGTCGTATGCAAAAAAAGAAAGAAAAGAAAAGAAAGCAGAAAAGCAGAAACTCCTACCCCCCCCCCCCCCATAGCATCAACAATTCAACAAGTATAAACGCCCCGCCTCCCTCCGTGCTATCCCATCCCAAGTTGTGTGTCGACTCGACACGTCTTTCATTTGGGGTCCAGTTTCTCCTATAGGTACCTACAGGACCCATCTTCTCTGAAGAGTTTCTTCACGAGCCTCCCCGCCAGTCTTGTAGCGTTGCCCATGTGTTCCCGAAGGTGTCTACAGTCCTTCGGCTTGACACAGTTCGGAACTTGGCACTTTGTCAAAGCATCTTGAGGGTTGAACATGGTGTGGTCCTCCTCGAAGTTGCCACGTCTGGGGCGCACCGCCAGGATCCTCGCAGCGGTGCCTCAATCCAGCCCTCTCATCCAATCCAGCTTGTATGGCTTTGTGAGCCCGACCACCTCTCCAAGGTGGTCGGTAAGTGGGCTCTCTACTGTTGTTGTATTCTTTGACGTCTACCTAAACAGAGCGAACTATCAATACGACGACCGTGAGCTCTCTAGTTACACAGAGATTCCTTTTTCATACGTTACACAACCTGTCTAAATCGTTCAAATTGGTTTCGGCAGCCTTCATAGCTCAGTTGGCAGAGCGCGACACTAGTAATGTCGAGGTCAGCGGTTCAAATCCGCTTGAAGGCATTCTTTTTTGCATCATTCTTCTCCCGAAGGTGTATCAGATGAAATATGTGGTCAGGACTAACTGGATCCTTTTTTGTGAGACTACGGAGACTACTTCCGGCGGAAATGGAAACACACAAGACACTGAAGCCAACAACCGCCGGACCATGCATGCCCCCTCGAAAGTGGCTCAGCAAAGAGAAAGAAGCTGAGAAACACAGAGAGGAGGTGGACATGGCCCCCGTAGGAACTCTCATAGCATACTCTGATGGCTCAAAAGACGCAAAAGGGAACACAGGAGCAGGATGGGTGACCACCATGGATGGAGCCACCCTGGAAACGGGACACATGGCTCTGGGGAAATGGATGGAGGTTGCAGACGCTGAAGCTTACGGAGCGTGCGAAGCAACCATGCGGGCCGTTGCGCATACGGACGCCGAGGAAATCTGGATATGTCTGGACAACCAAGGAGTAGTCGACCGACTGCGCAACCCGCAAGCGCGAAACAGTACCTCTCAGGGCATCATAGACATGACGAAACGGGTCCTAAACAAGTGGAAGAACAGGAAGGACGGGAGACGCGTCCAAGTGCTTTGGGTCCCGGGACATGTAGGCCTGGAGGGAAACGAACAAGCTGACGCTCAAGCCAAGCTTGGATGCCTCGGTTACTGCCGCGAACCCCGTGCCAGTCTGGCAGGGGCAAGGAGGTGGAGACGACAACAACTGCGTGCGGAGTACGAAAAGTGGTGGAAAGAGCAGAAAGGATATCGTCCACTGCAGGACATTCCCTGCAGCCCCCCTTTCCGAACGCCGGGCTACAGAGGCTTGGACAGAACGGAACTGGGGCATATCCTGGCCGCCAGAACGGGACATGGAGATTTCGATCAATACCATGACCGCTTCGAACACCAATGCCCACGCAAGTGCATCCACTGCAACCAGCCAAAGGAACGAGGACACATGTGGACGTGCAGGACTTTACCAAGGCCGTGGAGCCAAAGGTTTACGGACAAGCTACTGAAAAACATAAAGGCGACAAAGTACGTTGCCGGCGTGCTACGCCGGAACCTGAAGTTTCTACAGCGGAAGTGAGTAAAACAGCCCGCACACGCACACGACATGGCTTCTTCGCGGTGAAGGAGAGAGGAGGAGAGAGGAGGATAAAGGGGGTTGATGGGGACGAAAGGGGGGAGAAGGGAAGAGAGGAGTGAGGAGAGAGGAGGTGTGTTCTCTTTAAAAAAAAAAAAAAAAAGAAGGAAAAACAAGACAGGAGCGCATGGAGATGTCGAAAGGACGCGGAAGAGAGATCGGAAGCTCCTTTCTCGTGACGCACAGGGTCTACTAAAAATGCGACAACCACCTCGCTGAGCAGAGGACAAAACCGACGTACTCCGCCAGGGCCAACACCCGGGCCGACAGCCGTTGGCCTCTTAGACTAGACTACGAGATAGATAGGTAGGGCGCCGCAAGCCAAAAACACCAGGTAACCAATCCTGGGAACCCAACCAGCAGGGTAGCCCTCGGGCATCGTCTTACGGAGAAGACTCTTGGCCGCAAGGCCGGACCCTAAAAAGTCATAAGAGCAGTTCGAAGTAGACGCAAACCTGCAACCGCTGACTGCCCGGAAGAGGGGTTGGAGGACGACATCTTCCTACTCCCCTTCCGTCCAGAACATGCCGTCGTATTGCTGTGGAAAATCAGTAGGTAGACGTTAAATAGCACAAACAACCAAACATCAAATGATTGATCATTACTTGATCAATCATTCTCTTAAGCATAAAAAGAAATGACTATTTGTATATATCTAGTTTGCTAATAATCAGTGATACGTCTGTTGCACCACCTTCTGTTTGTTGGGGAATATATTGATCAACTAGTTGCTTGGGCACATGTTTCTTTATATATGTTGGGTCAAAAGCATGTCGGTATTAAGGCTCAGTTACCTGTCGTTCTAATCAAGACTGTATTAGCAAACTTCTCTTGATGCAGAATAAAACCGGCCCTATGGTTGCCAAGATCAGTGCTGTATCCGTGTCGGTGATTGCTTGGTATACCTAATTCCCTCTAAAAAGCAGCCGACTTTGAAAGTTCGTCGGCGGCAGCTCAGGTGGCTAGTTAAGCAGAACTCCGTTATCAAAAGGAAGGTAAAGCTGTTGGCTCTCTATTGAGCACGGCCCAAGAAGGCTCTTGTGGGCTCCATGGTTGGTTGCCTGGTCTTTTTAGTTGATTTGAGTGAGTTATGGTTAACGTCTACGGGTATCACTAAGATCAAACGAAGCATATTGTCGGTATGATGGCAACGATAACTGCCATAGTTGCGCACATAATCGACCTACTTGGTTCAGTGGCTCGCAATGCCAGAATATGGCGGATCTCGTGAAAGCATATAGATTTGAGTAGAAGAAGGACAGGACAAGAATCACCTCAACCACTAGATCAACTATATAGCTTTCGCGTTCGGAAGTCGTACATAATGACAGTGAGGATCCAACATGCACCAACCAAGTGCGCCGTCACTTCCACTTTTCTGGTGGCCGGTGCCTCGCGGATGTCGATGAGGCGCAATCTACTAAGTTGATCGGAGTATTGTTATTGTTATGGTATTATTTTACGTCTATCTACTGTTATGTCGGAGCAATACGACTGTGTTGATCGAATTTGATTTGAATATACTTAACGCACCGGACTCTAAGTGGTATATATACCCTGATATGTACGAACTTGACATGAACAAGTAAATACAAGCAACCTTAGTCTAGCGGTTATGATTTTCGCCTTCCAAGCGAAAGGTCCGGGTTCGACTCCCGGAGGTTGCATCTGAGTAATGTCAATCCGCGATATGTCGCAAGCTGTTAAGTTTGCAACAAGTCAACGATTGTCATTCGATTTTTGCATATTATTCCTTCTCGATTTTTTTTTCTTTTTTGAAATTTCTCCGCAGTTAATTTAGTCAAATGCTGTCTCTTTCGTCGTATTGCTGTGAAAAACCAGTAGGTAGACGTTAAAAAATACAAACAAACAAATAAACAAAAATAGCACGAAAAAAAGGCCCTCAGCGTAAAGACCCTAGTTTAAGCAATAACCCTAACGTTCGATGAGAAAGAACTCAATTAACAGTGACTATTGAAGACACGGCAACTAGCTCCCCCTAGGATATATCATAGTCACAACATAACACTACCAAGGGAAACTCCTTGATACCGGCAGACAGCCCAGTCCTATTTTTCCTTTACTATTACAACTTGGGTAATTTAAAGAATTTGCGTGCTACTAGTTCTATGTATGACAACAAGATGTTTAATATGCTAATTAATAGTGTACAACTGGCTCCTCAAACAAGAGAACTATAAGAAGCAATAACATGCAGCTATGGGTGGGTATATTATAGATAGATGGACTACGAGATAATCAAAGATACTAGATATGAATAAAATGAAAGAAATTATGTAAATTTACCTCATTGGGTAAAAGCTTTGAGCTGGTAGGTATCGCATAGCTCCACTTAGCAGATAGAAAGTGTCGATAAACACCTGTGCGAGCGCTGCGGGCAAGTCTCGGGTGAATCGATAAGTACTTAGCCCATCTGAGAATAAAATGGGACTGATATGGAGGCAGGATGAGTAATCATGAGCATCTAAATGGTTTGGAGGAAAAAGCATCACGGAATAGATTTAGTATTACATATACTGGTGTCCCAAAGTCACACAGTTACACAAGACATTACAAAAAGCGAAGGACCCACATGACACGACACTTGCTGTTGAAACAAAGAACTACATTGCTGTACAGAGTCTTGATGGACAAAAGGTACCATTGTATTCATGCGAAATAACAGTAGGTAGATGTAAAATAAAACAATGATAATAACAATAACAATATCCATGGAAAAAAAAAGCAAATCCAGACAATACATGCTACAGATGTGACTAAAAGCTCGGGGATGGATCATCTGCCAAGATATGGTGAGGCCATTGAAATATCTCATTGAACACTGTTATTCCAGAAACAACTGAAATCTCATCTTCCGGTTGGTGGCCATGTATATCCATTAAGAAGTTATTCGACTTATATATTGGGGTTGGGATCAAAAAAAAAGGTACGAACTGTACTACTCCCAGCCGACCGAAGAAGCCGACTGAGCAACATGGTATTGCGTAATCTGGGAATCGAACCCAGGGCTAATCGAAATCATTGCTATGATGGCAACGATTAATGTTACCACTACACCAATTACGCTTCATTTTTCACGGATTTATTTATACTCTTGAGTCTATCCGGGGACCCACTTTGGGAATCCGGAGCGGGGTACCTTGTACAAGGACACTCCATTATGAACCGGAGGGCGAGTAACAAGCTTGCTTGGGAGCATACGAGCTTCTCTCGTCCGAGATCTGTAGTCAGCCTTGCAGAGGGTTAATTCTGTCCGGTAGCCAATCCGGCGTCGTTTGATCTCCGTGATTCCAGTAGACGTTAAATATATTCAAATCAGATCAAATCCATTATGAACTTTGCATGTGGTTTCTTCTATCCAGTAGCCAGCTCGGCGTCATTTGATCACTGTGATTATCTTAGATTTCAAACATATTCAAGCTTAAGTTGACCAAATAGTTGCCAGGTAAAGGTAAAACGATACAATATAAATATCCTAGTAGCAGGACTAGCAGCTAAATAAGTACATATCAAAGTTATGCCCAATGTAGTCTGTCTCTACCGTGAGCAGAGCCCTCTTCGCGAAGGGAGTCTGGTTTTGTTCAGGGACAATGAAGTACTTAAACGATGGGTACCATTTCGTTGGGAAGGCTTTTGCGAGGAGCTCTCCTCATGTACTACATACATAGCTCTAAGAGACTATATACACCATACAGCAAGTGTCCACAGACCCGAACTTTCTCTTCAGGACAAGTAAATGAGAGAAGCTATACGGCTAAAGACACTGGATGACCCAAATGCTCTGATACGGAGTTGAAGAAGGGCTACAAAGGTTTATACTGGTATAAACTAGCGCTGACAATAGATTAAGGTCAATCCTAGATGTACGTGAAAATGCCTTTCTGAGCATAACTCATCAAGAGGGAAGAAACAAGAGACCGCAGGTGGATATTGAAAGCACACTGTTAGAGACACCTTTTATGCACTCTAGCAGATCAAAAGACGTAGATAGTAGCGCCCGCGTAGAATTGGAGATCATTGCGGATGCAGCCGTCCTAGAAGTACAGCACAGAGCACAGTAAACGAGGCAATACAGGTCCTATAAGTCTATATAGGTGAGAAATCCTCTTAGGTTCAAAGGACAAACGTATGTAGAAGACAACGAGCTAGCCGATACTCAAAGACAGTCGGGATGCTAAGCTCGAGGAAAATAAAGGAATACACATAATCGGGAGCAGCGCTTTCACTTGAGATTCTTCCAAGTTTATGATTCACGAATCCAGCTACGATCGTTTCTATCGCTACGGGACTCTTGAATTCGGTGGCAAGTGGATGATATATCAACATGGGCTGTAAAATCATACGCTATACCATATTAGATAGCTGTAAAGAGATAGCTACAGTATAAAGTGCTTGGTTTCATCAACAATTAAGCTTTTTGTGGCTAGCAATAAAGCTCAGCTTTCTGATATAACCTCTATTTTCACCAACACTAGGCAATAGATAATGACTAGATACATACAACTGAATCTTCAGCTTGGAAGTCTGAGGCTTGAAAGGTTTTGATAGACTGTTGAATGGCTTTTTGAGTTAGGTGGCTGAGTAAGACAGTAACTCTATGGAGACTTCTCGGTAAATGAAGCAGTATCTGTCACAGACTCTAAATCGAGGTCGGGACTTTTTAGACACACTAATCACAACATCATAATCATAGGTTAAAACCCTGAAATCTAGATACCAAGTCACGTAGGATGTCGCCAGGCTCTATAAGGGAGGCCACCAGAGCCAAACAGAACGTCAGAATACAACCCGGAGATCCTGCACGAAGTGAGGCCTACACGTAACAAGGCAAGCAGAACTAGAAGAAAATGAGAGGAGGATCTCCATCGAGTGTCTTCATCAACGAGCCTATCCCTAGTCTGCCCTTACAAGCTATAAACGTTTGGTCTATGTCTTGTTACTCTTTTCTTTTCATTGTCCAACGTTACACAAAGAGTGACCTCAAGGTTAGCCTGGTGATGGCATTTGGGTCTAAACTTCAACAAAGTTTAGCGGAAGATTCCGTACCAGAGATATAGCTGTAGACGGCTGATCTGACAGGCCCGGCTCGGGCTTTTGCTCCTACAAATAAGCTGTTTTGTGCTATATGTTGATCACCTACTGGCTTTCCATAGTAATAGAGCGATGTGTTCCGGACGGGAGCACTTCCCAGGCGGTCAGCAGTGATGGGAACGCTTAGATTTCGAGCACGCTCTACGGTATGCCGCTATCTTTGCCAAAAAAAAAAAAGACAGCTGACGCTGAAGATAGCGCACCTGAAACCTATGTCGGCAAAAATAACAGCGAAGCAAACATAGCCAGCGAATCCGGGACGAGTCCGGCAAAAAGACGGGTCTTGCCGTGGATCGAACACGGGACCTCTCGCAAGCGAAGCTTCAGGGTTAACCCTAAGCGAGAATCATACCACTAGACCACAAGACCAAGGGTTATCGAGATACATGAGCATCCCGATACGGATGGGGCAAACCGGGATTGAACCAGTGACCTTTAGATAACGGAACCACTGAAGTTGTGCTTCAGTCTAACGCGCTCCCAACTGCGCCATTGCCCCGTTTTGGATATCTAAATCCGGTGTTAGCGGAGTACATGAGGTGCAAAGTGTTTCCAGGCCGATAGGCCCGCCCGAGTTACCGGAGATTGATAGCCGTCGTATTGATAGTTCGCTCTGTTCAGGTAGACGTTAAAGAATACAACAACAACAAGGCCCGTCCGAGTCCTATAGATCCCAGGACACATGGGCTATCCGACGGCTAGGCCAAGTTAGGATGCCAGAGACTAGCAACGGAACACCGCTTTAGCCTCGCAGAAGCGCGGAGATGGAGAAGAGACCGGTTACCTCTCGAGTATGAAGGGTAGTTGAAAGAACAAAAGGATACCGTCTGCTTGAAACTAGAGTCGCGACTGAGCTCACCTACATAGAGGAAACCCCCCCCCTCAAGATACGCAGAGAGGTAGGTCACTGCCACCGCAGACTACAGGAGAGCGACCACAACAAGGGCCGCCTAGCACGACACAACCAACTCCAAGACAGCAAGGGCGGCAACGACGAAGGGGATAAGGAGCCTGAAGTTAAGTTAGTACGGAAGGGGAAGGGAGAAAGGCTGGGAGAACGAAACGTGTTCAGGATGGGAAAAAAGATGTCGAGAAAGGCTCCGGAAGAAGATGCTGAGGGAGCTCTACTACCAGCTACCAGTGTAGCGGGAAATGATTTAATAATACGTCGGAGTCTACGCGCTCCTGTCACTGCTGACCGCTCGGGAGGTGCTCCCATCCTGAGCATGCCGTCATATTTCTGGGGGAAAACAGTAGCTGGACATTGAATATTACAAACAAAGAAACTATTTCGCATTGGAACCAAAAGTGGGAGACAAACCAACTACGTATGAAGTACGAAGAGTGGTGGAACGAGCAGGAGGAAGGTCCTCACCCAAAGCTATGCCCAGTATTCTCCCCTTCTGCGTGGCTAAGTGCAAGAGCATTGATAAAACAGGACTGGATCACGCCCTGATAGCTATGATTCTGTGTGCCGCCCACAGGTGCCTACACAGTGACAGCAGGGTTTCCCCCATCATCAGAAGAAGATGAAGAAGTCTACGTGGTGGTCCTTGTGTTTTATTAGGAACTTTTTAGCCTTGGCGATAGTTTAGCTGTTTATATTACGTTTCCAAGATAAGCATCTATATGATTAGTTTTTTTGGCGCATAGCACGGGCTCATATACTAATGATAGGGTATATATTCCTATCTTAATATTGTCTATCCGCTCTCCCGGGTTTCCAGAAGATGCTATAGTTTCCTGCCTACGTAGCGTAATGCTCGGTGGGAGATTTGTTCTGTACTCTACCAAATGATAGAAACTAGCTGGATGAATCCTGGTTTGATTAAACCCGAACTTGAATACGTTTAAAAGCGAGGTTTAATGTGAAATAGTCAATCACAGCACTGATGCGGGAGATATACTATAGTTATTTTAATAGGTAGAGGGGGAGGGGGGCTACTATCAAGACACTTGGACAAGCTGTAATGATGCAAAACGGCTGTCTATGGGGATGCTTGAAGGAAGTATATCTTACTTATTTGATTACAAGTATCGCTGATTACATCGGGACCTCGGGTTGTGCTATTGTAAGAGACCAAGGATACCCGGAGAAAACTGCCCAAGTCTGACAAGACGGTGTTTGCTTGATAGGATATACGGCCTCAGAAGGCAGCTTAAAGACTACAAGGAGCACAACATTGTTAGTAAAAGATAGAAGACTTGATGGCAGGCAGACGAGGTAGCAAGATCAGAGTGTGCAATTAAGGTTTCCGTAATGCTTCAGATATCGCCAAGGAGACGGAACATGAGATGTCGCAGGTTACTACGAAGATTCTTTGGTGGCACGATTGAACATCAACGATCAGCATTGAATGCGAGGGAATAGATGAAGCAAGTATCTTACTAAGTCATTGATGACCAAAGGCAAGCACGCGTGTCAAATAGGGTCAATATCATGTTATTCGGAAGCCCGCTTCAGCTGCGGTGCTGCACAGCACAGTCCCGAGTATTTTATGCCCGGATTACTAAGCCTTAGGGTTTATAACCCCTGTTATATATATCCACCTCCTGCATAGTTTTCATCCACGACTTGATGCCATCATCAGTCTGCTGGTGGGAAGTGGAATGTGTTATCGTGTACTAACTATACAAGCAGTCAGGTCGAATATTTTAGTTTTTTTTTTTTTTCTTTCGAAATGGCTCAGAGAAGAAGAGACAGACAGACGTACGACCACGACTAAGTGCACACAGACTCCAACATGCGACTGCAAACCCATGTATAAGTATAAATCTCTCGTAATCAAGCCCTCAGAGAGAGAGAGAGAGAGAAGAAGATAAGTTCAGTCAATACAGCATATTGCACGTTAAGACTGGCGCTATAAACAAAAAGACATACAAAGTGCTGCGCATAGACACTGACTGATGCTCTGAAGGCTCGTGGTGCTAACACGGGCCCTCCACCCGTGCGTCTATAGCTGTGCCCTGTACATTGCTTTAAGTCCGTTTAGGCGGTCAAAGTGTTTCTTCTCGTCAAATTATTTGCTACATTCTAATACACCACAGCAGCCAGTACTGACACTCACACTGATAGTACTAGCAACTTTCTTCAGGACAGCACCCTGAATACGCCCCGGGGCTGGTGAAGAAAGCACAGGCGCTGTATTCTAGCGCCTCTCTTCCATCTACGACTACCGCTGATAATAGTAGTCTTCAGTGGACATCTAGCAGCCAAGAACGCTACAGTGTCTACACTATCTAGGGCTGTCTTAAGGCGTTGCAGAGAAAAGATGGTTGAATAAAGACAGTCCTATAGAAGCTTGAAGAGAAAGACAATGTACAAGCACAATGGCACTATCACAGGCTCGTGGAATGGCGGCAACGGGGCTGCCATGAAAGCTTAAGCATTGTACTTACAGGCTTGCCTAGTATGATTAAGCGAACGCTATGGACTGACTGATAATAATGCATGAATGAGTATTTGTAACCCTTCCACTTCCGTAGTACCATCCTACCCTGCATTAACATTGCATTGGCTTTCATTGCCTGTGGTTGTGGCCCTGTTTGGCCTGTCCGCCTTGCCTAATTGGGGTCCCATGCCAGGAAAGACAGCAAGGGTGCTGAAGAGAGGGATCTGGCCACCAAGGTCTATGGCACGATGAGAGGCGGAAACAGAAGGCAGGCAGGTCTGCCAGTCTTCTCGACAGTCCTAGGGACGGTAGAGGGAGCAGATGTCAAAGATGGGCTACCGAGTCTGTGGTAAGGAGAGTCTGACAGTTCACAGGAAGACAGTGTAGCATAGCGAGTCAAGCGCTCCCTCCAATCGACTTGAATGAGCTTTTTTCCTGTTTGTTTATTTACTTATTAACATAGTTGCTTGGCCATCCAAACAATGGACGTGCAAACCGAGCACTAGCCAGGAGACAATCATGTGCTGAACAACGGCAGACTGGTAGTTATAAGCTGGTTGAGCTGAATCCAAGCTGATGCAACATGTGATCTCGACATGCCATGCTGTATGATGTTGCAATCTTGTTTCTGTATTGGTGCTTGTTTATTTCCAACCTGAATGAACCGTGTCCTGAGCTTTGGCATATGTCGGAGCTTGGCTAGGCTAGGCGATGGCCATGCATGACGATGTGGACATGCGCCCAGAAGCTCTATCTATCGCTGGGTCTGGAAAGGTCAGACTCAGGCAAGCCTTTGGGAGTGGCCCATAGCTGATAACAGTGCTTGTGCAATTATTTCATCTAAATCCAGTAGCAGGATTGCCTTAAGCTTGGGCCGGAACCCGCGCTTCATCTCAATGCTGCTCATGGTGTTTCTTTCTTATTGGTCCGCCTCTAGGACATAGAGATTGATCCAAGTGTGCGCCAAGTATGCGTGCATAGATCAGTGGCTGATGTATCCCCAGCTACGGCTACTGTGTTTGGCTATGGGCTACTCCCAAAGGCTTGATGTAGAAGCTGACTAGCCAGCTAATCTTGTTCGCCGAAGCATTCGATATCTTAAATACCTTTGCAGTGCCCCATCCATAGCTAATCTGGTCTTCACTCTGCATCCGCATCCATCCCGGCGCTCTCTGTCTTCTCTGCGTCTTTGCTTGCTGAGACTCTCTCCGCGTGTCCTACACCATATTCTTAGCTCGTTCTTCGGTCTATCGTTCCATATGTGGGGGTCGTCTTTCTCGTTAGCCCTTGCGCTCTCGCGCGTATTGGGCCATGGTTCTAGCCACTCCAACAACTATCAACCTACCCCAGCCAACGAACTCGGAACGGGCGAGGCCTTTGCAGCTCCCGAGACCCCTGCAGTTGCGGATTTTGTCCCTCCTAGCCCTTTAGCTCTGAGAAGAAATGGCTATACGGATTCCGATCTTCATGGTGGTATCATTGGCATCTATAGCCAACGCTATCGCCAAGGCAATGAAGATGTCCTGCAGCTTTTCATAGACCCTGAAACCCAGGTTATAACCATTTTCCAAAACAACTTGGATCAGGAGATATTCATTAGGGAAGGGCGTCGTCTGGAACTCCATGAAGTTATCCAGGCCCTTTACTCTAAACGGGACATGGATATCACTGCAGTGAAATGGGTTGCGGGACTTGTTGAACAACCGTACATCCTGCAGACTGTTAGAAATTATCGCAAAGCAAAACGTCTTGGCGCCATGGAAGATGTCAAAATCACGCCTGGTGAGTATGGCTGGCGCAAGTTTTCTGATTTGCGATACTACGGAGCTACAAGTCAAATAGTGCCTGGCGCTCGGGTCGACCGTATAATTTCCAAGTATCAGCCTCTTCCAGAACTCGACGTAGGCCGACAACCTGAAGCTCCCGAAGTCATGGCATTGTCTTTCAAAACGCTGTCAGATGGTGATAGTGCTGCCATTGACCCTATTGATGAAAAGGCAGCCATGATTGCCGCTGAGGATAATCTGAACGCTGGATTACTGGCCGCAGATACAGCTTTGAGAGCTTATACAAAGGAAGTTTGGAGGGTTCATGACGAGCTTGAACGGCAAGCTTCAAAACAGGCTTCCAGGTCTACTTAAAACGCCATTCGGGGGGCCCGCCTAGAGACTACCTTGGAACGTAGTTCAAAGAGCAATACCAGCTCACCAGCTCACCAGCTCCGGTATCTAGATATGGCATGGCGACTAGACGAGCTAGGACTATCGGGTCTGTTACGTATAACAAGTATCCCGAATAACCGCCTGGCATATATATTGGCACATCAATAGTTGATGAATGGTTTCGGAGTAATAAATAATGAATCACATGCTCTACAAAGACTTTCTTACAGTTGAATCAACACTTCTTGACCATGGCTCCTCAACAATCCGTGCCACACCTGCTTATACGTCCCCTTTTGTTGCTCTCCACCGCTTGCTGATTATTCAGGAGCCCGGATCTGAGGCTTGAATACTGCCATCTAATGCACTTGTGTCTCTATCTCCCTGGAAAGTGACACCATCGTCTCTAGAAAAGAGAACAGCGGTCGACTTAGGGACCCTTCTCATAATTCACCATCCGACGTATCTAGACTGAAAGAATAGCCTTGTAGATCTTTGCGGTCCAGGGGCCTGGGAAACTAGTCACATGCCTTATATGGCGGTATTTTGCTGTTTTTCTCACAGTACGTCTCGAGTTTGGCTGAATGGTTGTCCCCATGCCTATCAAGGAATGGATATTGATGTACAGGCCGTGGCCGACGCGTCGAGAAGTCACGATCAAGGAAGGTCGACACGACACCACCAGTGATCCAATTCGGCATTGTGGAGTCGGTGGCAAGGAGGGAGGAAAGAAACAGACAGATTTCCACGCATAGACGCTTACCAATGGTTCCAAGGTCTGTGTGTGTTGGTGTTGTGTGTATGCACTGACTGGCTGCTTCAAGCCCATTTGGGCGACCAAAGTAAACATGCTGTACAGGATACCAGAGTTCTCTTCTCTTCTCTTCTCTTCTCTTCCCTTCAGCGCAGTGCCCTGGATCTATCCTAGCCCGCTCTCATGCTGCTGGGAAAACATAACAGCATGGGCGCTCTTGGTCGATCCTTGTATCCCAGCATCCGATGGCGCTATGGTGCCCGCCCCGCCCAGCATAACTAATTATATTGCGATCCTCCCTCTTGAACTGGCGGTTGAAGAGGAAAACATGGATCATTAGTAATGGCTCTTATCTTGGTGATTCTGGTAGACGCCGAATATACTCAGATCAAATCAGTGATATCGTCAGCCGCATTGAACCCAAGCGTAACCATGCGGGCTAAATTCATGACAGTCAATCAGTCTTATAGGGGCTAGGACAAAGCAGCAATGCACAAGCACAGTGGTACTTTGGACATCTCGTGGAATGGCAACGGGGTAGCCATGGAAGCTCAAGCCAGCCAATCGAGCCTATGGGCCCCTGATACGCCCCTTTATAAGCTCTTCTACTGTGCTGTGACGTGCGCCCACACCAACCTAGAAAAGCCTCCGTCGTCTCTGCAGATGCTTGTGACGGAGTGCTGTCTTGCGTGTCCCAAAGAATCGGTAATTAATCAATCTCTACAATATCTGGAAAAACGCGGCGGACATGTCTTAGAGGTCCTTACACGGCGAGTTACACCACGTGATGTGCATTGACTGACTTGGGCGTTTAGCCTGTGTTGGTTTGACGGCGACCTCCCGACGGACTGCTTTTTATCGCTGTTAGCATTGTACAGTGAGACTCGGCGTACGAGTGAGTTGACTTGAATAATGCCTTAGATGCCTCAACAAAGCCCTCGGGGGGGCGAGACAGTGGGCTGGGAAGACGGCCATTTCGCTCATATCACTGATTTTGCTGGTGGTGAAGAGTCGGGACAGCGCACTGTTGGATGCATCTACAGGGGCTTCAGGGGCTTTTTATGTTCATGTAGGCGCACAGCACAGCGCACCACAGCGCACCACAGCGCACCACAGCGCACCACAGCACAGTAGTCAGTGTGCGTTTAGTGGTGGCCAAGCCTATAAGCGTCCTTAGCTAACAAATAATATGGCCTAACAAACGCTTATTATATACAAGGCTCAACCAACACATGCGCAACCGCCGCTACTAGGGAAACACGATACCCTTACATTACTCTACACGAGCATGGTCTTTGACTTATTGGGTCTGCCTGCCTTGCTCAACCGCCCGGGATTCTATCTCAGGAAGTGACTTGACCTACCAATGCCCATGGCACAACTAGGGACAGAGACAGAAAGGGGACATAGCATGGTCATATAGTGTCCTGTCCGTCTTCTAGAAAGGACCAGGTAGTAGATGTCAGAAATGTACTACCAGCGAGGGAGGACCTGATACTGGGCTGGGAGACAGCTTAGCTTGGCGAGTTAGGTGCTCGAATCGATTTCAGTGAGCCTTTTTGATTGCTAATTATCCCAGGCTGTGTCGTGTCATCAAAACAACGGACATACAAACACTAACCATGGGATAGCAGTGTCAAGTCTTCTCATGGCCGAACAACGGCATGCTACTCACCGCAAGGCCTGTCTACGAGAGCTGCCGTGTCTAACGCGTCGTTGGGTCTCTGTGACTCCCGTCCCGTAGACGCCGAGAACATTCAGGCCCAAACCGTGTCTTTTCAACATGCTAATGTTATGTAATACTGCAATCTTGTGGCTATATGGATTCATGAACCGTGTCCTAAGCTTTGACGCCTGTTAAAGCTAAGCTCGGAAATGGCTATTCACGACAGCGTGGGCACGCACAAAGCCCTAGTAGAAGCCTCCTGATGCTCTATCCAATGCTTGGTCTTGAAAGGTCCAACAGCATTGCATCAACCCTAGACCATGATGTCACGCTTTGTCTCAATGCCGCCCATGATCTTGTTCTCCTCGGGGCAAAGACATTGATCCAAGCGTGTGCGCATAGATCAATACTCAATACCTTCTAAGCTATCTCGTTGATGGTAAAAGTAAGCTCTACGTCAAAGCCGGCCAATTGGTTCCCATCACGAAACCAATCGAAAACTTAAATACCTTTGTAGTGCCCAGTCCGCGGTGCTTTGTCTTCACTCTGCATCCCGACACTCTCTGCCTTCTGCGCTGTTTCCCGCCGAGACTCTCGACACGCGCCTTCTATCATCCAATCATCTCCTGAGCCCATTCTTCAGTCCATCGCTCAACATGTGGGCTTCATCTTGGCTGCCTTTTGGCCTGTTGGTGTCATACCTACGAAGCTATAGCCCTATTTCAGTGAGCAACGATCAACTCACCCAGGCCTACGAAATTGAAGAGGCCGAGGCGCTTGAAATTCTCCAGGCTACTGAATTTCAACTTTCTCATGGCTTGGCGGCTTCTACGCCTGAAGGTTCTGTCTCTCTAGAGTCCCATGGTTATACCGATGTCGACATGCATGGCGGTATCATTGGCATCCTCAGCGAGCGCTACAACGAAAATAGCAACCTTGTCCTCGAGCTGTTCATTGACACTGAAACGCAAGTCCTTATAGTTTTCGAAGATAACCTAAAGTTTGAAGAAGACGAAACGGACAGTTTGCAACTCCATGAAATTATGCAAGCTCTTTTCCTCAAACGGAACATGGATATCAACGAAATCAAATGGGCTGCTGTAAACACCGATGAATCACTCGCTCGCACGGCCAGTAGAAATTATCGCAAAGAAAATGGCCTTGGGCCCAATAACGATATCAAGATTGTACCTGCCGACCCAAGCTGGTCCATGTTTTCATCTACCAGCTCCTACAAATCTATATCTCAAATTGTGCCTGGCGCTGAGATCGATCGTATGGTCGTTGCAAACTCAAAACCCCTGGGATCTGATGGGGAAAGTGATTCAGTACTTTCTGTAATGTTGATGCTCTCCTTCAAGATGCCGTTGGATGGCGATGCAGCCCCCATTGACGCTATTGATGAGCATGCAGCCGAGCTCGCCGCTGAGGATGATCTGAAGGATGGCTTGAAGGCTGCAATCGAAGCTTTGGGCATTCATATGAAGTACATTGCGGGTGTTGTCGACGACTTTGATACAGACGCTCTAGAGGAATCTGATGAGGTTATTCCGGACCCCGTCTCGGTAACCGCCTGAAACACTTGTTCAAAACACAGTCGAATGAGGAATAGCACTTCCGATGTCCGGATTGATTGGCTACTCTGTGAGCTAAGATTGGTAGGCCAGTTGATCGTTAGCTTGATAGTATGTTAAAAGGCTCCTAGATACCCGGCTGGCATACACGCTAGCATATTAATAGTTAATATATTTCCAGAAAAAAAAAAGTAAATTATTCCTAACCAACATGACAAGCAAGTTGGTTATAAGTATCAATATCGGCGGCGTAGAGTATAAGTAGCAGCCCATTGTAGTGTACATTCAGCGGGTAATGTCTACTCTATCCTGCCGCCACAGCTCTCCCCAAAAGCTATCTACCAAGACTTTGTCACATGTTCCATCATACCTTGGCTTTCGTTGACATCCCACTCATAGCCCAAGCGTATTGGCATTAGAGTCTGTGAGATCCCATCAGCCATCAAGCTTGGCTTAGGCCCAACAAGAGCACGATAAGCAACACTATTTATTCAAGCTTTCATATAAGGGCACAATAGTTCAGATCCAAGTCCGGCAAGCCTGCGCTTTTACACAGTTACACGTGGTATACAGTCTCGTGTGTTCTATTATTTGGCTGTTTGCTTGTCCCGACTTCTACCCAGTGGCTTTCCACGGCAATACGACGGCATGCTCTAGTCGGAAAAAGAGGAAGAAGATACCGTCCTCCAACAGTCAGCCGTTACAGGCGTGCGTCTTCTTCAAACTACTGCTTTGGCGTTTCAAGGTCTAGTCCGGCTTTGCGGTCAGGCGTCTCCTTTACTAAACGTTTCCCAAGGGGTTCCTCGCCTGGGTATAGTTCCAGGATTAGTCTCGGTATTTCTGGCTTGTGACGCCCTACCTGTATGGTAGTCCAGTCCAGTTTAAGAGGCACACCGCTATATATTTCATTACATACTAGGCATTTCAAGCTCTACAAAAGCCACGGTTTGGATTAGAGTTTGTTTGTTCTATTTAACGTCTACCTACTGGTTTTTTCCACAGCGAAGCAAAAAGCTAAGGTAAACGGCACCAGCTATCCAAAGTAAACTCCGTCTTGAGTTGATATGGATGATCCGTTGATAGATCTGCTCTATTCGCGCAGCCAAAAAGTAAACACTCCGACAACGACAGGATTCGAACCTGTGAGGGCGAACCCATATGATTTCTAGTCATACCCTTTAACCACTCAGGCACGTTGCCGATCGCCGATTTTTTTGCCATTTAAGGTAATATTTATACACTCGGATGCGCTAAGGCCCACTTTTAGAGCCCAAAGCCCGGGGACGTCCGAGTTTTCCGTCTGTACTTTTACCGCCCGTTTCCATGTGGTTCTCAAGCCACGCCAGCGTCATATCCGTAAGGCCTACACGAAGACACTCTTAACTTCAATATCTTTAACGTCTACTGGAAATAAACAAGATCAAACGACGCTCGCGGGCCAAGCCAGGTTTCATACACTTAGCAGGAAAAAAACGCTACTCCAACAAAATCATCATCATCGACGGCCGCGTGGCCCAATGGCAAGGCGTTTGACTACGAATCAAAAGATTGTGGGTTCGAATCCCATCGTGGTCACGTGATATTCTCTTTTTGCTTCAAGAGACGAAGAATGGCGAGGTCCGTAATGTAGTCAATGTCACTGACAGGTTAATACGAACGGAGTGATCTGTTCTTTTTTTTTTCTGGTCCCGAGACACGTGGTAAATCTTTGTGAACCCGACAAGTACGTCCTCGAGCCGCGCTGGACGGGGACCCTCCTTGCGATAACGCTGGACCCTAAAAAGTCATAGGATATGGTCAAAGTCTATGCGCTCCTGTCACTGCTGGCCGCCCGGGAGGTGCCCCCGTCCGGAATATGCCGTCGTATTGCTGTGGAAAACCGGTAGGTAGGTAGACGTTAAAGAATGTAAACAAACAAACAAGAGCAAAACTTTATGCTCCCATCCACAGGAGGATACCAGACCTCTTGGGATACGCAGGTGATGGGGCTCTGGTAGTGAGGGACCCATCTTTCGAGGACAACTGCCAGAAGATTAAATCACTGATGGAAACAGTGATAGAATACACGGCGCAGAACGTTTGGGATCTTGACCCAGGAAAGTCAACACTCCTGCACATCAAAGACAAGAGGAGGGTCACTGAGAACCCATCTGTCACGATCGAAGGGATGGGAGAGGTGAACCCCACCCCGGCAAAACAAACAACGAGATGGTTGGGACTCCACATCGACGCCAACCTGCTTTTCAAGGGGCATATAGAAATGACCACAGCAAGCATCACTCGAGTAGCCAACGGCCTGAGATACCTGGCCGGATGCTACAAGGAAACAGACACAACATGCATGCCGAACGCAGTTCAAGCATGTGCGCTGAGCAAAGCCCTATTTGCAACGAGTGCATGGATGGGAACTGAACAGCACGAAAGCACCAGGTTAAAAAAAAATTGAAGCGAGTATCCGTCTCAAGTTTGACAGGAGGATGGTGGGTAACAAGCTTGCTTGAGAGTACACGAGCATCTCTGACCGTGACACGTCGTCGGTAGCCAATCCGTTGTGCTTGATCTTGGTGATTCCAGTAGACTTTAGAAATATATTCGAATCAAAGTCGTCTTGTGATATTCCAGCGCCACTAGTAGTCCCAATAACTTTGATTCATTGGACGATCTACAGCCTGTCACATCTAGTGGGAAGCCCGGAATGACAGAATCGAGAGAGGCGAGAGAGGCGAGAGGGGCGAGAGAGGCAAGAGGGACGACCGATTTCAAGGAGTTAGTAGCATTTCATTTGCTAGTACGCTCAAGGCATTTGAAGATGGTCAGCAATCTGATTTGTACGCCGGCTTGGCCCGTTTAGCGTTTCTTCCGGTGCGCAATAGTAGAAGGCTGCTCCTAACCCTAACGATAACCGATAACCGATAACCGGAAGGTGCTAGAGAAGCACCTTGAAGATTTATAGCTTAATTCTAGTGTGTGATACCAGGTATGCAGCCAACAATCCCTGCGAATCAAAGATGGTAATCCTGGTTGTGGTAGCGTTTCCAACTCGCCGCTCCATGCCTGTCCACGTCATATTCCGTTACTCATCGTGCCTCTTATGTGTTCCCTTATGGCGGGGTCCGCGGAGAATAGTTAGTCCGAGTATTTCAGTCTCAATCTGACTGTACCCACTTATAAGCGGAGAAAGGTCTAGACCAATCTCTCGATTTGCACAAGAGCAACGCAGGAGGAAGGTAAAGGGCGAAAGGAAGAGCTTGGTAACCCTGGAAATGCGGATCTCAAAGGTGCTGTAACGGGTGTTGATTGGCGGAGTCGCAGCTGGTGGGGTGCGTTTTGATTGATGGGGCAGGAGCTCATAAGAAGCTTGAGGGGAAAAGACGGTTGATCTAATCTGATTGGACGCCACAGTAGGATTGCTGGCTCAAGCTTCCTAACGCTGAGCGCATTCCCAAGCCAAAATAATTGAGTCGAACTTGTTGGCGGCGATGACTCTTAGGTCATGTATTTAAACAACAACAATGGCCCAGCTCTGCGACATGAAGCATGTCATGGAGGGCGAGAGAAACCCACACTGAGGAAAGCCCAAACGTCTAAGGAACGCAATTCTTATTTGTCGCAGCCAAGTCAAACTCCCTTATCCCTGTTTCCGCGTCTCTCAGCCGCCCTTTAGCTCCAAACAAACGGGCTTTGCGTATCTAGCACCAACAAAAAAGACCGACTCATCACATATTATCAACAAAAAGCCAAAGACTGCCATTGGCGTCACAAGCCTAACCCCGCTTATCAACACGAAGGTTGAGTGATCTGCTGGAAAGCCCTGTTTTTTTTGTGTCAATTTTTTTGTTGAAGAGTTACAAGAGTGTTTTTGGATTGGCGACTGGTGATACGAGTAAAACCGGCGTTTTTCCCTTTTTTTTTTTTTTTTTTTTTTTTTTTTTTCTTTTCCTTGGGTTATTACTTAAACTATGCCCCCTCCTTCCCCATCGCTAGCCCGCTTGCTTTCCACAGTGTCCCAAAGAACCAATCAAACTTCGTCCTGTTTTACCGCGTTGTTTCCTTCCCGTCTCTCTCACGTACCTACAGTTAGCGCTGGCAAAAGAAAGCAACAACAACAACGACGACAGCAACAACAACAACTCTTTGCCAGTATCCAGAGTCGCCCCTGCTCTACTTCCTCCCGTTTCCCTTCCTCCCCAACTCCAAAAATGGCCGAACAGGAGCTCACCAATTATCTCAAAGCCTCTCACGACCGTATCTTCGACCACAACAAAGCATGGGCGGCCAAGCAGGCCCAGGCTGATCCTTCTTTCTTCAAAAACTTGGCGGCTGGTCAGAAGCCAGAATACCTATGGATTAGCTGCAGCGATTCGCGTATCCCTGCAGAGCAGATTACTGGCCTGAAGCCAGGCGAGGCGTTCATCCACCGCAATATCGCTAACCTGGTGTGCAACACCGATCTGAATGCTATGAGCGTGTTAGAATACGCTGTCAAACACCTGGAAGTGAAGCACATTGTTGTTTGCGGACACTACGGCTGCGGTGGTGTCAAGGCTGCTATGACCCCCAAGAATCTTGGCATCCTCAACCCGTGGCTGCGCAATATTCGTGATGTGTATAGACTACACGAATCTGAGCTCGACAAAATCACCGACGAGACCCAGCGATACAACCGCCTGGTGGAGCTGAACGTCATTGAGCAGTGCCGCAATGTAATTAAGGTTGCGTCAGTGCAGGAGCAGTACGCTGCCAACAAATTCCCCATAGTGCATGGCTGGGTATTTGGCTTGGAAGACGGTCTGATTAAGGATCTGGACGTCAACCACGAAAAAATTCTCAAGGATATCCAGAAGATCTACAACCTTTGCGATTAGAGGGTATTGATTGCTATTGCTAGAGCGGATGGTTGAATTGGATGGGGGGGAAAACAGCCTGATATCGTTGGCAACATGTGGAGAAGCTCGTTTTTATACATACTCAATACGTCATTGCATCTTCATTTACACCATGGAACCCCGCACTACTCGTAATGCCACAAAAACACTCGATGAAACGTCATGACATAGCGTAGCTAGCCCCTTGGATTTTGATTACACATATTCTGTTTTTATTCCCGTGGGTCCTTCATTAGCCTGTAAAGAATACTGCATCACGTGTCTCTGAGTGCTGGGGATAGCTGTGGATATCTACTAACACACATGCTTATGGCTCCCATTCTGGCGGCATGACATGGGACAAGTCAGCTACACAAGCGGGTTGCACAGCCAGCTGTATCTTAGGGTTTTGTATTCACGAAAAAAAGACTGGCTGGCAATGTCGTTGTATACAGACACGAATAATGTTGGACGGATGGGCTGACAGACAGACAGACAGACAGACAGGCGAATGTACACATTTGTTTTTTTCTTGTTGTTATAGGCATCTCATCTCTGGATGAACAACGTCGCGTCGTTTGATCTTTATGATTTCAGTAGACGTTGAATACATTCAAATCAAGCCTGGTTAGCGTCGTCGACTCTCCCTCTTGCAGCCCTCCGGGAGGTATCTTTGAGATATGGTGGCTCCTCTTCTTTCGGGCTGATGGAGGACGATGCCGATGACACCGATAAGAAAGAGTCTTTGGTTCTTTTCTTTCTCGTTGTCGACTCTCCCCTCCCCATCCTTTTTTTCCATGACAACTTTTGCAGTCGCCAGCTCCTCATTACCACAACACCCTTCCAACAAAAGGAGTTCGCCCTCACGCTGAGGACTGGGGTTTGAGAGTCTATACAGCCCAACCCCTTTTTCTTTTTTCTTTCTTGCGCTCTTCTGTCCTCGGACAGACTGGTGACTGTGGTAGGTCATCAGAAAGGGGGCTGTCTTGCGCCTCATCCACATCCGCAAGGCAGCGGCCACCAAAAACGTGTATTCACAACTTCAGGAAGCGTGGCAGGTTTTTTTCGGAGCAACAAATGTTTGGGGGGGGGGGGAGAGGAGTTGAGAGTTAGAACTACTTCCAGGCTTTCGGTATATCCGAAGAATTCCTTTTTTTGGGGGGTTTGACGACTACTGGTGGAAGATGAACAACGACAAGATTGCTCGAGAACATACGAGGTTTTCTCTCGCCTGCAAAGTGTTAATTTTGTCCGATTACCAAAGCGGCGTCGTTTGATCTTAGTGATTCCAGTATACGTAATTTAAATGCAGTTAACGTCATCTGGATGTCTTGATCAAGGGTGGAAGGGCCAGAAGATGTTCTAGACTTGCGTCTTTGTTTCATAACTTATGCTTCTTTCCACCTATTAATAATTAATATAAGGGGGAGACAACAAGGCCAGAGAGGCGAGAATGAGAAGCAGGTCCTGAGACAGGAAATCTTCAATAATTAACCCTTTGAGAAAAGAGCAATACGAAAGTGGAGGGCTAATAGGAAAACGTTCTCGTCAGAGCTGGTGATAGAAGTGTACATCAATAAGCCCTGCACTACAACAAGATAACAAGAAATGTATAAATGGATTTCGCCTTAGCATATCCACACACCACTTTCTAGGCAATACATTTTTTGGCTATTTCGGGAGTGTTCCACGTCGGAAGGAAGTTCCATGCTATGCTTGCAATGGAGAACGGAGGTACAAATGCCCGGAACGGTGTAATGTTACAATGAGACAACATGGAACTAAGAGGTATGTGTGTGTGTGTGTGTTTGAGTTTTTGGCGCTGATGGATGCGAAGCACAACAGCCATGCCACACATCTAAAGAAGCGTGAAACGTAGAAAGTAGAAGGGACAGACAGGCAGGAAGGACAGACGGAATAATACTGATGCATACATACATCGAGGGGAGGGATATAAAAAAGATGGCCGCATCAAGCGGGCGTTGTTGGGTGGGTGACAAGTCTACAAAAAGTTGCTCACTACCAGGGTCGAACTGGCGACCTTCGCATTACACAATGTTCCATGGTGGAATATTAGTACGACGCTCTAACCAACTGAGCTAAGCGAGCGAGGGTAATTGTGTTATCCGGGAAAAACGCCGGCTAAACACACCCAAAAGGCCGGTTTGGGGATTTTTTTCTTTTTTTTTTCATTTTCGCCTACGGTAGACGTTAAATATATTCGAATCACATCAAAATTTACGACGTTCGACCTTGTAGATTCCAATAGATGTAACATACATTCAAATTAAATCAACCTTTTTTTTTTCTTTCCCCTCTTTGTTTATTCAGAGACGGAACGGACGACTGTAGTGCGGCAGAAAAAAAATAAAATAAAAATACAAAACTTGATTCAGTGCATTAATTAGTGCTTCTATTTTGAGTTCGGTTGCTAGATTTTCAGAGGGCCCACTTCCTTCCAAACCTGCAACTGCTGACCGCCTAAAATTTGATTTGATGTGAATATATTCAACGTCTACTCTACTGGAATCACCGTGATCAAAACGACGCGTACTGACTGCTTACCGCCTAGGAGTTACTGTAAGATGATATTAGCCAGTCAGCCAGCCATCCCTTGTCCAGAATGCACCATCGTATTGCTGCGAAATAACAGTAGGTTGACGTAAGATAATACGATACGATACGGTAAGATACGGTATTATACACTACACTACACTACACTACAAATCGCAGAGGGCCAATTTCGTCTAGTATATATGCATTATAGACAACCCCTCCCCATTAATATCGGAAAACTCGGCAAACTAAAGACCCTAGAATGGTTCTTCTTCTTTTGTTTACTCCTTTTCGGCCGGCATGTTCTTATTTCCTAACGACATCTTTCCATCTCGACTCGATTCTCGATTCTTCACTCCCCCTCCCTCCCCCCCAAATAAAAGAAAAGGGGGAGAGCGGACGGGAAAGAAGCCAAAGAAGAATGAGATACATCAGATTCTTAAGGCGCATAGCTAATAATGCAGAAATCTTACTCGCCATCAATGATCGCATCCATATCATACTATACCCAAATGGGCGGGCAGGGTATGATCTACACCTTCACATGACGCTGCTCTTTCTTTAAGCGCACAACACAATGGATACGGCTTCTGGTGGCTGAATTCCCTTCGTCTCATAGTTCCCAACACTTTTTGCATCAATCTGGCGCTCCAATAAGATCCAGGCGGCCAATATACCAGAGTGGCTCTTTATTGCATAAAATATCATAGCATAACATAATGCTGAGTAGTAATCGGCACTTACGGTCCTCTTGGGGCCGAAGCCCTCCAACATGCACACATGATACAAGCCCCGCGTCAATTTTACTCTCTTATCCCTTTCTTGTTAGCCGTTTGCATGTCTGGCCCTGATTCCCCTTCTCCCCTTCATGTATATAGTCTTTTTTAAAGTCTTGGCGTCGTGAACCAGGAGAAAGAGAAGACTAAGGCCAAGACTTCCGACTTTATCCAACTGGCTCGGCTAGCACGGAAAGCTTTGAAGAGGGTCCTAGGAAATTTCCCATATGCATGGAGGATCTGAATAACGACCTGATTTCATCATGGTAGGCTGGATGGCTGGAGAAGAAGTTTCTCTGGTTGGCGGAGTATTAACAAGGTTGTCTAACTAACAATAACACGAGTAAACACAATCCAGCAATGACTTACACGCGATCCACTGAGTACGGAGCTTTTGATCTACACTCTCTCGATCTGCAATTATTACGGCTATTAAGACTCCATAGTACGATAGAAGTAACCAGCTGCTATAAAAACTATAACAACCGTCGTCGTCCATCTCTCTTTCTTGCCCAGCATCTCCTCATCACGGCATTGCTCTTGCATTCTCTTCTCTCCTTCTTTTCTTCACTTCCTCTGGTCCTCTGGTCCTCTTCTTCCCATCCCTAATAGTTCTACAACCTAATTCTCAAACTCACTCTGCAATCCTGCAGGGGCTGAAAGAAAAGAGGTGTAACGCCTTGTTTGAACATAGAACTCCTCCAAGGGCCTGTCTACGCTCTCGCCTACTGCTTATCTCGGTAATCCGAAGCAACAACAGATAGTTATAAAGGTACGTGGCTCGTCGCTCTTTTTGAGTTTCCTTCTCCTTCATCTTCCATCTCTAGACTTGCTTGCAACACTCCACCACCTTCTCATCATTCTTTTTTGCTTTTATCTACAAGCTTGACGCTTGCTATCTTCCATTCGTTTATACACTTTCCAACTAAAGGGCTTGACGTCTTTTCACACACTCTCTTTCTTTTGCACATACTTACCATTCATTCGTATATCTTTTTTCCTTTCTTTTAGCCAGATCTCAAGTCTTCATCATGGTTTCTTTCAACTCTCTCCTCTCCATCCTAGCCATAGCTGGCTCCTCTCTTGCTGTCTCCAACCCTGGAGCTTGCTCTGGCGTCTGCGGAAACTCTCATGACCCCTCTATCATCATTGACTCTGCCGGTACATATTGGCGTTTCTCAACTGGAGGCAAGATTGCCATCCATACCGCCCCCTCGCTCACCGGTCCATGGGAGTACAACGGTGCCGCCATCCCTGATGGCAGTATCATCAACTTGACTGGCAAGGATGACCTCTGGGCCCCAGAGGTCATTCAAGTCGGTGACACTTACTACTTGTTCTACAGCGTGTCATCCTTTGGCTCGCAGGCCAGTGCTATTGGTGTCGCGACATCAAAGACCCTCGGCACAGGCTCCTGGAGGGATCTTGGCTCTTCAGGCGTCACGTCCAAGAGCGGTTCTTCTTACAACGCCATTGATGCCTCGCTCACTATGATTGGTAGTGACTACTACATGACATTTGGCTCGTTTTGGAAGGACATTTACCAGGTCAAAATGACCAACCCACCTACTAAAGTAGCTTCGGGACAGTCTTCGGCGCAGGTCATCTACAACAAGGATGACACTGCTATCGAGGGTGCCTCGCTGTTCAAGTACGGCAACTACTACTACATGTTCTACAGCCAGGGCCAATGCTGCGGCTATGACAAGAGCAAGCCGGCCGATGGCCAGGAGTACCGCATCAAGGTGTGCCGCAGCGAGACGGGCACGAGCGACTTTGTCGACCAGAATAATGTCAAGTGTACACTGGGTGGAGGTACCCTTGTGCTGGGAACGCACGACTGGGTCTATGGTCCAGGTGGTCAGGGCGTCTACAACGACCCCGAGTATGGCCCTGTGCTTTACTACCACTACGTTGACACACGCATTGGCTTTGCTGATGGCGATAAGAAGATGGGCTGGAACCAGCTCGACTTCAGCTCTGGATGGCCTGTTGTGAAATAAAGTGGGGGAGCTTGGCATGAACTTACAGGGATCGGCCTGCAGTGTCAGCCCTTGAAGCCTGTTGAGAGTAAATCCTGTACTTTTTTGTTTTACAGAGACAGGAGGGGGATGTGGAAGGGGGTTTTATCATTCAAGTATTCTAGTTTCATTGTCTATATTTTTATGTCTCACATTGGCAGCCTATACTTTATCTCGTCAATATTATCCACTTTTATTTCTTGGCTGTTGCACAATCATTTCTAACCAAGACAGGAGTCGTACGTCCGTCACTGGTAAACATGAGGTAAAAAAAAGGAAATAGACGGGACAGCTGGTATCCGAAGATGGGTTCAGACGCTGGGTATGTATGTATATGAGGGGATAGAACCCCAAAAAAAATTAGTGCTCCGAGTGAGGGTCGAACTCACGACCTTTGGATTTCACATACAATGGGAAGTTGAAAATCAAGCTCCTCATGATTATGAGACCACTGCGCTACCACTGCGCCATCGAAGCTTGTTATATTTTCGGCTGCCAAAACTGGTCAAAATTGGCATTATATTGGAAATACTTTGAAGGCAAGATCTTTTTTTTTTCTTTTTTTTACGGCTTCAGGAGGAGGGCGAGTAACAAGCTTGCTTGGGAGCATACGAGCTTCTCTCGTCTGAGATCTGTAGTCAGCCTTGCAGAGGGTTAATTCTGTCCGGTAGCGAATCCGACGTCGTTTGATCTTAGTGATTCCAGTAGACGTAAATATATTCAAATCAATTTTTTTTTTTTTTTGCCATGCACAACAAAGGACAAAACCGCTGTACTCCGCCGGGGCCTACTCCCCGTGCCGAATGCCGGCGGCCTGTTAGAATAGCTTACACGCAGTCGTCGCAGACCAAAAACACTGGATATCCAGACCTGGAACCACGCACTACGCAGAACAGAGAGCCCTCCTGGCCGAAGCGCCGGGCCCTAAAAAAGTCTTAGGAGTCGCTCAAAATCGAAGCAAACCTGCAACTGCTGACCGCCCAAGAGATACTGGAACATGCTGGAAGTAAGGGTTGGTAGATGTAAAATGATATAATAACAATAGGGAGCTCTCTTCTCTTGTGCAGACTTTCATGTGCTTCTCTGTGTCGAGTCTTTTCAAGTCATACCGAATGGCCCCAACCACGTTGTTAACTTACATCTCGTCGATAGTAGAGCTGATGGGGGGAGGTGATCGCTGCCGCGATTGAATTCGTCCAAGGCTCTGGCCGTGAACTTGATTTGCCCTAGCAGAGTACTCGATGCAAGTCCCAAGTCGATCGTCAACGGGGACTCTTTGCTGTGGAAGTAGGTATCACCGCTTAGCTCTTCGAGCAAGTTGACGTTCTCTTGGCTTGGCCAGTCATAGATCAAGGAGCAATCGCTTTACTTGCTTTTCCCACTATCCCATACATCTGAGTATAGGTTAAGATCACCACAGATAATCATCTTCTTATCCTTTGTTGTTTTCTAGACTTGCTCCACTTCCACTCCCGGGAAGTGTCTTCCGGATTGGCGTGGTACACATTAGCAATGTGCAGGCCTTTTCCTGCCAGTTCAATTACGAATACATCTGCGAGCTCGCCATCACAGATGGGAGTCAGTGGAGCCATTATTGTGTTTCTAATATATGACAACTCCTTAGCCTTACTTCCTACTTCATCAATGGAGTGTGAAACACACCTGGTTTCGGTGATTTGTGACAACTTTAACAGGTGATGGTGCACCTTCTGATTCTAGGCGTCATTCATTCTTCGAACTAGCGGATAATAAACAGAAGTTCTTTGTTGTAAATCTTGTAGTTGTACTTCGGTGTGGATTGTTTCTTGGAGTAAAAGGCGATCGGGCAAAGGACACCATTGTCACTACACCGGGTTACAACACTGGCTGATATATAGTCAGATGCATCCGCCTCCAGCATGACATCTTCAGTCTTCCAAGAACTGGAAGGTGGACTCGCAAGCAGAGAATCCCAAGGAAATGAAACACCTCTTTATGTAAGACGTGTCTAGGGGAGGGGGGAGGGCAACTCGGAAAAGTCGCGGACGAAGCAATGGTAGAAGTTGCCAAAGCCAAAGAAGGCCTAAACACCAGTCAAGCACTTGGAGGTGGGACGTTCATGAACAATAGTGACTTTGGCTGGATCTATACAGATGTCATCACGGCCAATTATCAAGCCTAAGAACTTGGTATGTGCTCGGTATGCTCCTCGCAGTTACGGCTATAGATTAGGATGCCGTCTAAATATGCTGTACCGAACAGAACCAAATATCTACGGAATGAGGGGTTGATGTAGCGCCGGAAGGAGCATGGAACTGCTGTCAGCTCAAATGGCATTACCAGATTCTCAAACCAGCCGAAACGGGTGCAGAAGGCAGTCGGATAATCTTCCCCGGCAGATACACAGAGGTTATTGAAGGCAGAAACAATGTAAATCTTTGAGAAGTAACGTATTCCATGCAAACCTTTCAAGGCCCCTTTGATCAGTGGCAAGGAGTGTTCGGTCTTACAGCAACTGCATTCAATGTTCGGTAGTCAACGCAGAATCTGAGTCCTCTATCTACTTTTTTACAAATAAGACTGGTGACGTTACATGAGAAATGCCCGGGCGAATGACCCCTTTTCGAAGGCTATCGTTGAGCCATTCGCGGTGGGCTCGCGCAGATTTCTTTAGGCCATAGGGGCCACGTGCTATAATGGATAGCCCCGATCCGGGCAGCTCAGAGGCCGTCCTATTATCCCTTGTACTTTGAACCGGGCTTCGGTCTCTCAGCCAGTAGGCAGACTAGAATGAGTCTCAATCCCATTTGAGTTGTTTGGGAACCTTTGGCCCATTGGCCAAGATATTGACTATGAAAGTCTTTTCATTGCCGTGGGTTTTCTCAGCCATATAAACTGGGACTACCGGCGTGGCCTGTGCGAGATAGTCCTTAGACATCTTCTCACTCACCTTAACGACCTTGCCTCCTCTATTGAAATAGCGTTCGACTGAGCTGATAAGGTAAGCGTCAGTGTTGACTACTTGTGCTACCGTGGTGTCTGGCCCAAGGTATTTCTTAACCTTGTCGCTTTTCTCCAGAAGAGTAGCGCGACTGTCCTTGTGTGCCGCCAGCGCGAAGCCGCTTTTTATCTTCTGGGCGTTTTTCAAGGCCTTTCCTAGCTTTGTGACCAACTCTTCACGCTTCCCCATCAATAAGAAACTTTCGCATTCCCGTATCTTGTTCTCTGTGCTAATCGTAAGTAGGACTTGACTAGGCGCCGGCTTTGCAACCTTTCCGAGTTGCGGCGTGAAACAGTCTGCCACTCATCGCCCTAATGGGCAGTCTTGTGAGACTTATGGGTTATGCAAGGACCCCGATCACTATCGGCTTCTATGCGGCTTTCTTGGCCATATTTGTGAAAGATAGAGCCTTCGTCACATCTTTGACTGTGACATTAGTCTGTTTAGGGGAGAGTATGGGGGGCGTTTCGGTTGCCCCAATCCGTTTTCACTGGTCTGCGGCGTGTTCCCGGTCATCAGAAGCATGCTTTTTATAATCCGCCCTGCCGTCTTGTGGAATTTCGGTTTCGCGAATATAGCTGTTTGAGTGCCTACCCAAGTGCAACGCGTCTCAATCATTTCCATTAGAATTATCATGAGCCTTTCAGCTTCGTTGCTACGCCCTTTGAAGATACAATTGTGCGCCTCGAAGCTGTTGAGTAGGCTATACATCGCCATCCACTACGGTGTTACACATCTTTCACCTGTGGTTTCTCTAGGGTCTGACACGCGGAAATTGGCAGGAACCGGACTCCTTAGGGTTGTGCGTTACTGTTCTTTATATAAAGATTTAAACCACCAAAATCACAAGTTAAGGTTCCAACTCTCCCTCCTACAACCCTCGGGGGGTACCTTTGAGGTCTGGCACCTCCCCTTTTTCAGGTTCATGGTGGCAAACGTTTATGACACCGATAACCGTTTTTCATTCTTTTTCTTGTCTTTGACTCTGTCATGGATTTTGATAATGAGCTGTGAAGCCTTGAGGCCGCGCTTTCCCAACTTTGAGGTTAACCTCGTCGTCGATTCGCCCCCCCTTTTCACGACAACTTTTCGCGATCGCCAACACCTCAACGCCGCATCACCTCTCCACCTCAGGGAGCACACCTTCACGCTCAGGACTGAACTTTGAGAGTTCACACAGTCCAAACCATTTCCTTTGCTTTTTTGTTTTTTCTCCGCGCTTTTGTCCTCTGGGCAAACTGGTGACTGTGGCGGGTCACTAGAAAGGGGGACTGCCTTGGAAGTTTCCATCCACACTACACGAGGCAGCGGCCACTACGAAGAAGAAGGACAAACCATGAGCCCGCGGATGCTCACATGGTCTGGTTTTTCTTTCCCGTCCTCGGAGGGGTTTTTCCCAGACTGCACTGGAATCTGCTGTCTTGACACCGTGTTTTTCACGATTTCTCGACTTTGCAGAGTTTTCAGAGGATCGAATGATTGTGGGGAAAGAGTGGGTCGCCCCGCTTTTTTGGGCTTAGGGTTGGTCTGGGGCCTACCAAGCGAAGGATTGTTCTGCCTACATGAAGGCCCCTACGGGTACAGCTCTGCTGAGACTCGGGACCGGAGGGTGACAGGGGATTCTACGTAGGAAAAAATGGAGTTAGAAAAAGCGGGTCCCCTAAGGGCGAAACGGGGGTCGGGCCGGGCTCAAAAATCCAAGTTAATTTGATTTGATTTGATTTGAATATATTTAACGTCTACTGGAATCACGGAGATCAAACGACGCCGGATTGGCTACCGGACAGAATTAACCCTCTGCAAGGCTGACTACAGATCTCAGACGAGAGAAGCTCGTATGCTCCCAAGCAAGCTTGTTACTCGCCCTCCTCCTGAAGCCGTCGCAGCAAAAAAAAAAAAAAAAAAAAAAAAAGGAAATCCCCAGATATACCCTAAGCCCAGAAGTGGGGCTAACCCCCAACTTCCCCACAAACATTCGTTCCTCCGAAAAATCTGCCACGTTCCTGGAATCGTGAGAATCACGAGAGCAGGACGGCAGCTTCCAGTGCAGCCTGGGAAAAACCCCCTCCAAAGACGAGAAAAAAACCAGACTGTGTGAGCATCCGAGGGCTCACGATATATCCTTCCACTTTTCTGGTGGCCGCTGCCTTGGGTTGTGGATGAGGCGCAAGGCAGCCCCCTTTCTGGTGACCTGCCACAGTCACCAGTCTGTCCGAGGACAGAGGAACGCGAGGAAAAAACAAAACAAAGGAAAAAAAAAGGGGCGGACTGTGTGAACTCTCAAAATTCAGCCCTGAACGTGAAGGTGAGCTCCTTGAGTTGGAGTGGTGTTGTGGCGATGAGGAGTTGGCGATCGCGAAAGTTGTCGTGAAAAGGGGGGCGAGTCGACGACGAGGTTATCCTCAAAGTTGGGTAAGCGCGGCCTCAAGGCTTCACAGCTCATTGTCCAGATCCATGACAGAGTCAGGGAAAAAGAAAAGAATGAAAGACGCCCATCAGTGTCATAGGCGTCGTCCTCCGGCAGCCCGGGAGAGGGGGAGGCACCAGACCTCAAAGGTACCCCCCCGAGGGTTGTAAGAGGGAGAGTTGGGGAGAGTTGAAAAATCCAAGTTAAATAGACTTAGAAGAGCATAAATATACACAACAACAACAACAACAACAACAACAAGTTAAGGTTCCAACTCTCCCTCCTACAACCCTCGGGGGGTACCTTTGAGGTCTGGCACCTCCCCTTTTTCAGGTTCATGGTGGCAAACGTTTATGACACCGATAACCGTTTTTCATTCTTTTTCTTGTCTTTGACTCTGTCATGGATTTTGATAATGAGCTGTGAAGCCTTGAGGCCGCGCTTTCCCAACTTTGAGGTTAACCTCGTCGTCGATTCGCCCCCCCTTTTCACGACAACTTTTCGCGATCGCCAACACCTCAACGCCGCATCACCTCTCCACCTCAGGGAGCACACCTTCACGCTCAGGACTGAACTTTGAGAGTTCACACAGTCCAAACCATTTCCTTTGTTTTTTTGTTTTTTCTCCGCGCTTTTGTCCTCTGGGCAAACTGGTGACTGTGGCGGGTCACTAGAAAGGGGGACTGCCTTGGAAGTTTCCATCCACACTACACGAGGCAGCGGCCACTACGAAGAAGAAGGACAAACCATGAGCCCGCGGATGCTCACATGGTCTGGTTTTTCTTTCCCGTCCTCGGAGGGGTTTTTCCCAGACTGCACTGGAATCTGCTGTCTTGACACCGTGTTTTTCACGATTTCACGACTTTGCAGAGTTTTCAGAGGATCGAATGATTGTGGGGAAAGAGTGGGTCGCCCCGCTTTTTTGGGCTTAGGGTTGGTCTGGGGCCTACCAAGCGAAGGATTGTTCTGCCTACATGAAGGCCCCTACGGGTACAGCTCTGCTGAGACTCGGGACCGGAGGGTGACAGGGGATTCTACGTAGGAAAAAAATGGAGTTAGAAAAAGCGGGTCCCCTAAGGGCGAAACGGGGGTCGGGCCGGGCTCAAAAATCCAAGTTAAATAGACTTAGAAGAGCATAAATATACACAACAACAACAACAACAACAACAACAACAAGTTACAACTCTCCCTCCTACAACCCTCGGGGGGTACCTTTGAGGTCTGGCACCTCCCCTTTTTCAGGTTCATGGTGGCAAACGTTTATGACACCGATAACCGTTTTTCATTCTTTTTCTTGTCTTTGACTCTGTCATGGATTTTGATAATGAGCTGTGAAGCCTTGAGGCCGCGCTTTCCCAACTTTGAGGTTAACCTCGTCGTCGATTCGCCCCCCTTTTCACGACAACTTTTCGCGATCGCCAACACCTCAACGCCGCATCACCTCTCCACCTCAGGGAGCACACCTTCACGCTCAGGACTGAACTTTGAGAGTTCACACAGTCCAAACCATTTCCTTTGTTTTTTTGTTTTTTCTCCGCGCTTTTGTCCTCTGGGCAAACTGGTGACTGTGGCGGGTCACTAGAAAGGGGGACTGCCTTGGAAGTTTCCATCCACACTACACGAGGCAGCGGCCACTACGAAGAAGAAGGACAAACCATGAGCCCGCGGATGCTCACATGGTCTGGTTTTTCTTTCCCGTCCTCGGAGGGGTTTTTCCCAGACTGCACTGGAATCTGCTGTCTTGACACCGTGTTTTTCACGATTTCTCGACTTTGCAGAGTTTTCAGAGGATCGAATGATTGTGGGGAAAGAGTGGGTCGCCCCGCTTTTTTGGGCTTAGGGTTGGTCTGGGGCCTACCAAGCGAAGGATTGTTCTGCCTACATGAAGGCCCCTACGGGTACAGCTCTGCTGAGACTCGGGACCGGAGGGTGACAGGGGATTCTACGTAGGAAAAAAAATGGAGTTAGAAAAAGCGGGTCCCCTAAGGGCGAAACGGGGGTCGGGCCGGGCTCAAAAATCCAAGTTAAATAGACTTAGAAGAGCATAAATATACACAACAACAACAACAACAACAACAACAACAAGTTAAGGTTCTGTGGTCTAGTGGTATGATTCTTGCTTTGGGACCCACTCAAGGTTGCAAGAGGCCCCGGGTTCAAACCCCGGCAGAGCCCTTACTTTTTCATTTTCTTTTTCCTAAGCTTATAAGAGCTTGATAATATCGGCCTTATTTTCTTATTTTTTTCTTTTTGATTTTCTACCGGACACTGTCCTCCGCCAAGGCTTATCCCTCGTACCGACAGCCCGTGGCCTTTTAGACTAGATCTTTACGCTGCTGCCACCTACCAAAAACACCAGGTAACCAATCCTGAAACCCGACAGGTACGTTCTCAGGCCGCGCTGGACAGAGGTCCTCCTTTTTATACTGTCACTACTGACCGCCCAGGCGGTGCTCCCGTCCGGAACATGCCGTCGTAGTTTTATGAGTTGCCAAGTCTTGGATATATGTTACAACCGTTTCGTCGAGCAGAGGACAAAACCGACGTGTCCCGCCAGGGCCTACACCAGGAGCAGATAGTCGTTAATCTACGATATGAGCAGGGCCGCGCAAACTAAAAACATTATGTAACCAATCCTGGGAGCATGCCCAGTAGGGAAGCTCTTGAGCACCGTCTAGCGGACAAGACTCCTGGTCGCAAGGCCGGTCCTTGAATAGTCACAGGAGGAGTTCTAATAAGATGCACACCTGCAACTGCTGACTGCTCGGAGGTGTCGAAGTCCAGAACATGCCACCGTATTGTTGTGGAAAATCAGTAGGTAGATGGCCTGCTGGTGCAAGTAAGCTCACACCACATCACTTCATCAATATGCTTTAATAACTACAAAAACGATATTAGTCATGATAAGTCCTCCCCATATAGCAAACATCGATAACGATGAAGTAGAAACAGAGCCTATTTAGGCATATAACCACAGCCGTCTGCCCAACTAGGACGAGACACTGCACTGGAGGAAGGCCAAAGTATGGTTGATCTTTCCCAGCAACACTTTATCGGGATAGAGAAGGGCGCAAAAGCTATATGAAAGCACATATCCACTGGTGTTTGTCTGTGCAGCTTTCACATGTCGCATTTGCTGATATATACCTCATCCCAAGCTGAGCCTCTGCATGTATCTACTAAGCTTTAGTCTAATAAACGCGCGTCACAGAAAAAGAAAATATATCAATCTTATTCAACGCACAGGGGAAATATGGAAGGACTCATTGATGAAGATATCATATTGAATTGTAGTTATGTCGTAATGCGCATAACCTTCACCCACATCACTACTTCTTCAGGGCAGTGACGCCATTCCGCTAGAAAAAAAAAACAAGAAAACCGCAAACGATAGACAAACAGACGAGCCAAGCCAGGACTGGCAGACTGGAAGGCTTATCTACCTAAGACCACCCTCAGTCTACAGATATAGACCCTCTGGTTCGCCCTCCTGCTTTGTGCGCAGAACTCTCTCTCTCGCAGCTCGGAAGTCTGACATTTGCACTCTCATTCTGCGCTCACGCAGAGCCATCAAACCGGCTTCGGAGCAAATGGCCTTGATGTCAGCACCAGACAGATCGTCCTTCTGCGAGATAAATTCGTCGAGGTCCGTGTCCTTGTTGAGGCTCATCTTGCTCGTATGTAACAAGAAAATCTTGCGCTTCGTGTTCTGATCAGGATTCTCGAACAAGATTTTACGGTCGATACGACCGGGACGGATTAGGGCAGGGTCCAAAGACTCGATCTTGTTGGTGGCCATTATGACCTTGACATCACCCCGATCATCGAAACCGTCTAGCTGGTTCAGCAGCTCCAGCATAGTGCGCTGAATTTCACGCTCGCCACCTGAGGTCGAATCGTAACGCTTCGTACCAATAGCATCGATTTCATCAATGAAGACAATCGAGGGTGCATTTTCCGCAGCAGCTTGGAAAAGCTGACGCACTAAGCGGGGACCATCACCGAGGTACTTTTGAATAAGCTCACTACCAACAATACGAAGGAAGGTGGCAGAAGTCTGATTGGCGACAGCTTTGGCCAAAAGAGTTTTTCCGGTACCAGGAGCGCCGTAGAGAATAACACCCTTGGGCGGCTTGATACCCATCTCCTCATACAGCTCAGGATGCAATAGCGGCAGCTCTACTGACTCGCGAACCTCTTGAATCTGCTGCTCCAAACCACCAATGTCGGCATACGACTCCGTCGGTGCCTTCTCCAACTTCATGACACTAACCAAAGGATCAGTATCATCAGTCAAGACACCAACAATACTGACACTTTTGTGGTGCAAAAGAACACTAGCACCCGGCTCAAGCAGATCCTTGTCTACAAAGCTCATAATACTAACATAGTACTCAGGACCAGTAGTGCTACTGACAATGGCGTGATCATCGTCAATCATCTCTTCGAGGGTACCAACACTCATGGGAGAGCCACGCATGTCATCAACACGACCACGCTCATCGGCGAGACGGTCGGAATCCTCGAGTGTGTTGCCATCGCCAACTTGATTAGCTTTGCGGATCCGCTCCTGGTTGGCCACAAACTCCTCTTCAAGTAGGAGATGGTCGTGCGTACGCTGCATACGTAGTAAGCGTAATTTGCATCGACTTGTGGGGTAAACGGCCGGGAGCTTGGCAGCAGCGCTGGTACCGCCGGTCTTTCTCTTCTTGCGGCCAACACGGGTTGTAGGTCTCGGCGGGGGTTCGTACTTGGGCTTTTCCTTCTACATGATGTATAGCAATTAGCATTTAAATGATTGATGCTGGCCTGATGCTTCATAATTCTCAAGCATCTGGGCTTAGTTGCATGTTGATAGCTTGCTCACCTTCTTGTCCTTGCTGCTATCCCCTCCTTCACTACCACCACCCATACCAGACTGATTCTGGCCCTGTTAGAACAAAAAAGAGTTAGCAAGGTCTAAAATAAATTCGCAGTGCATTGCTTGTTGGGCATAATTCCAGTTGTGGCTACAAGTCAACGTCATCGTCATTGGAAGCTTACCATGGTTGCTGCTAACTAGCTGCCCGTTAATATAACTTGGATAAAAGAGAATTGTAAAAAACAGAATGAAGATTAGATGAACAAAGAACTCGCTAGAATCGAGCTGATAAATTCTCAGCCTAGCGAGGTGATAGAGAAGATCGTGATATCAATTGATTGGGTTTAAAAAGGAAGTCAAGTTTGCTTCTGAATTGCTGGCCAAAAACTGTGGAATCATCAGCTTTGGCCCTTCTTCCCTAACCTGAGCTGTGCAGGCTCCAAACCGACGCGACAGCAAAGGACAAGGCTAGCCTGCTTAGTCATGCAGCTCAACTTAACCCCAGCTTGTGTGGCGCTCAATATCACAGCGCCACATTTGACAAGCTTGTGCCACAGTGATAGTGGGGGGGGGGCCTTCGACATGTTACATCTTAGGCTCCTATTTGGCCTGGCCTCGATGGTGACTATGATGCAATGAGGAAGGAAATCCCCCCCCCCCAAGAACATTGTGCCTGATTCCAATCATTTACATTCCGAGTCTATAAATCTACTATAGTCTGTCTGTATCCTCGTCTGACGTTCTCTAGTGATTCCATCTTTCAACATCACTAGATTTTGGTCCATGAAGCCAAAGAGCCCTTCGGAAATCTAGCACAAGCCTCACGACAACCCTACTGCACCTGAACGTCCATCGCAAACCCTACAAATTTCTCGAAAATAAAACAGTGATGTCAAGCAATCGAGAACGCCGGGTGGCCAAGGAGCTTCGTGATATCAATGCGGACCGCGATAATTCGGGCGTGTTTGCTGAGGCCGTTAACCATTCGAACCTCATGCATCTTCGAGGCAGCTTACCCGGCCCGCCTGATACGCCCTATGCTGGCGGAACGTACTGGGTTGATATCGTGATTCCCGATACGTATCCTTTCAAGCCCCCTATGATCAAATTCACCACAAAAATGTGGCATCCCAACATCAGCAGTGTTACTGTAAGATTTGTGAATCCAAGTGGCTGCAACAGCCCCCTAGGCTTTTTGGAGATACTCCCCTCCCCTGTCCAGCCATCGTACGTAGACCTGCTTGTCTAACTATCACATGCGCTTTTCCGCTTTCTAGGGCGCAATCTGCCTTGACATTCTAAGTACATCATGGTCACCGGTGCAAAACATCAAGTCAGCACTCATGTCATTGCGCCTTCTCCTCGAGAACCCGAATCCAAAAGACCCGCAAGATGCCGAGGTTTCCAAGATGATGATCCAAGAACCTGTCCGCTTTGCCCGTGTGGCTAATGAATGGGCTGCCAAGTACGCTGGTGCCCCACGCCAGGAAAATCTACAAAACTTTGATGCTTCACAAGATGCCAAGACCGAGATTGAGTAAGTAGAAGACCTCGCGCTTATTGTTTTTTTTTTTTTTATAGCTCCCGCCCCTTACACGTGATTTCCTGGGGAAATATCGTACTGACATGACTTCTCTCCTTTTCTTTTTCTTTTCTCGAAAAATAGTTATGGTGGTTGGCACAAAGGTCTGATTGATCGCTTCACAGCTATGGGTTTTGCTCCGGAAGATGTCGTGGGAACCTTCCGCCTTCTAGGTATTGAGAAGCAGGGAGGGTCGTTTTATCACCTTGAGGAAGCTCTTGTTGGTGACATCATAGCCCAGCTTCTAGGAGAGTACTAGCCGCACAGCACACTAACGGAAAGGAGAAGTGGTCAAGGCCATAATAGAACCAGACGGTCAGAGAAAGAGGAGCCTGTTTTGATGTCTGGTAGTGTATTATTTTTTATCCCAATACTAGATACCAGGAAAGCCAAGGAGTTATTATGTTGCTAATCTGTTTATATGTGTTAACAGCCTCTTGCAACATACGAGCCACTTTCATGTGAAAAAGGCTGACGCAACAATATTATTTTTACTTGCAAGACAATTCTTATACTACATGATATGATTGGCGATACTTCACTCTTGTACAATAGGGACTCTAGCCAAGGGGGTAGAAAAGATTGTTTCAATGTGTTGAAATAATGTACATAGCATAATCCCCAGCCATACACATACAACATATTGAACATCGTGTTGAATGAGGGATCAGGCGACATTTCAAATGGAATGGGATGAGGAAGAGTAAAGGGAGAAAGACAAATGAAAGCGGGAGATAGCAATCAAATCGGCAGGCAAGTAGTATCAGTCAGGTATTGCGAGGGACTCGAGAAAAGTAGGAGGGAGAGGAAAATAAAAGAAGAGAGTTAAATCATGGAGAGATAATTTACAGAAGGTCGCGGCGGACAAACTCGTCGTACAGAGCCTTGCCCAGGCTAGCCGGCGAGGGCTCAACAATGACACCAGCAGCCTCCAGAGCGGCAATCTTGGTGTCAGCACCACCCTTGCCTCCAGAAACAATGGCACCAGCGTGACCCATGCGGCGGCCAGGAGGAGCAGAAATACCGGCAATGAAGGAGACAACGGGCTTGCCACCGTTGACGGTGTTGTTGGCCATAAGGAACTCGGCAGCCTCCTCCTCAGCAGAGCCACCAATCTCACCAATCATGATGATACCATCGGTCTCCTTGTCCTCGAGGAAGACCTTGAGGCAGTCAATGAAGTTAGTGCCAGAGAAAGGGTCACCACCAATACCAACAACGAGAGACTGGCCCAGACCAGCCTGAGTAGTCTGGTTGACGGCCTCGTAGGTCAGGGTACCCGAACGCGAGACAATACCAATGCGACCACGCTTGTGAATGAAGCCAGGCATGATACCGATCTTGCACTGGCCGGGAGCGATGATGCCAGGGCAATTAGGACCAACCAGACGGGTCTTGTTCTGGGTCTTGAGCATGTCGGTGATGCGGACCATGTCTAGGGGGGGGGGGGTGTGAGTTGATATTAGTACAGGTAAACAAAGACAGGTGGGAATAGACTGAGAAGAACGGCTATCTCAACTTACCGTGCTGGGGGATACCCTCAGTGATACAGACGACGAGGGGAATTTCGGCATTCAGAGCCTCCTCGATACCAGCAGCGGCAACGGGGGGGCTATGTATCGTTAGTGCACAGGACAAAGCAAGATAAAACGAGGCAAGATAGGGCGCTAATCCTCAAATGCACTCATGAATATATTCGATTCTTTGGGCTCTAGTAAAACATGAGCTCAGCGGGACTTACGGGACAAAGATGGCCGAGGCAGTGGCGCCGGTCTCCTTAACTCCCTCAGCAACAGAGCCGAAGACTGGGAGGTTCAGGTGAGTAGAGCCGGCCTTTTTGGGGTTGGTACCACCAACAACCTTGGTGCCTGAAACAAGAAAAGGAAAAAGAAAAAGCAAAATCAGTCGAACAGGCTCTCTGCGGTAATGGGGATGATGTAACGGTAGAATCAGGGACGGTCTGCATAAGAGCATCCATCGCAGAAGTGGCGGCATGGCCTGACTGTGAAGAAATGGAATTGCAACACCATACCGTACTCAATAGCCTGGTTGGCATGGAAACTAGAGACAAGAAAGAAGCAGTGTCAGTAAGAGATGTCTGTCCATGTGCGGAGTAGGCAATTGTTTGAAGCCGAGCAGAAAAGGCGGAAAGAAGCTTCCAAGACAAGGACAAAGAAGCATTGGAGAGCAAACAAGACACGGATAGGCACGGAGACGTCATAGTGTGACATGGCATAGCATAGCACAAGGGATATCTAGCTTTTTGCTTTTCCCTAAGTCTTGGGCCCTAGGCTACTCCGAGTCGCTATCGCCATCGTCATCGTCGTCGCCGTTGCAGTCGCCGTTGCCGTCGCTGTTGCTGTCGCAGAGCAGAGTCTGTTCCGGAAGAGTCGTGATAAATCGCCGTTCGCGCCATTGATTGACCGCGAGGCCAGGGAAATAAAAGAAAAGGCTGCGGGGTCAAGACTCACGTTCCCTGCTTTCCAGTGAAGCCCTGGAAGAGAACCTTGGTGTCGGAGTTGATGCGAAGGTTCTTGATAGTCTCGGCATAAGGGCTAGAAGCCGAGCTGTAGTTGCGGGTGGCCTGACGCAGGGCCGAGCCAATGGGCCGGAGCTGTCTGAAAGAAGACATTGTGATAATTGTGAAAGTTGGTTGTGAGGGGAGGGGAAGAGACAAAACAGGCAAATACCAATTGGAGGCTAAAGAAGGGGGAAAAACACGGCTGAGATGTTTTTTGCGTGGAACTTTTATTTTTTTTTTATTTTCTGGCCCAGGTTCGGTTCGGAACCAGAAAAAAAAATATATAGCCAAGGAAAAGGTAGGAAAGATGGACGAAGGAAGGGAAGAAGCGGAGAACCGACTTTTGGCTCTGACAGGGTAGTAGAGCAGTTAGAAGGGACAAGTACAGAGCCTACAGCAGTCTACATAGTGCTGTAGGCCAAAATAATGAGACAGTTATAGAGCGCAAGCCCTTCACTGAACCCTCCACAACAGCCCACTTGACTCCACCCCACCGCAGTCCTCCTACATGGGATTGCTGCTGCTGCTGCTTCGGGTGCTTCGAGATGCGGCTCTGCAAGCCAGTTCCTCCAAATGAAGCAGCTTGTGTCGAGCTATACACTTGCAATTCTACCTGGCTTTCTGACTTTGATTGCCTTTCACACATGGCAAAGGAAAGGGGGAAGGGGTTAGTAGTTCTGTAGAAACACAGCATCACAATCAGTCCATATGACAGCACAAGCACAAAACAGGCCACCAACTCCTCAGCCAAACACTACGCTCTGCTGTCCGGGCCCGCGGATTTTCCCGCAACTGAGCGGCTCTCAACAACAACCCAGCTTGCTTGTTTGGACCTGATCTCCCAACCAAGGCCCGAGAGAGCATGGATTAAAGGATCGGTCGCGCGGGTCCTCGAGCAAAATACAACGCTGTGTATATCACGCGGACGGGCACGTGACTTCTTATGTGTGTACCCATGTTTCTTAATCTTATCGATAAGGCAGCGTCTCGATAATCCTTTTTGACAAACCCCGCCATAAACTTCAAGTGTTTGAGTTGCTCATCGTGAAGTGAAAGTCTGGCAACAAACAACTGTCACTCGTCAAACATTTCAATAGAACGTTCTTCTACATCAATCCCTATACAATGTCGGCCACGGCGACAACAACAAAAACATCGTCTCGTAAACAAAAACCCGAGCTTCTACCAGAAAACGAGCGTTTCCTGCGCTGCTGTGGAGATATTGCTTCGGCCCTTATTGAAGACCATGAATCAGCGTCCAGAAACCCCGGGGAGCCGAGACGAGATGTGAATCTCAATGGTCTACGCACAAAACTAGCCAAGAAGCACAAGCTTCATAACATCCCGCCCCTGACCGCCATTATCGCCGCCATCCCAGAGCACTACAAAAAATACATTCTCCCCAAGTTGATAGCAAAGCCCATTCGTGAGTCTATGATTGTCGGCGCCTCGAGCGAGATCTAGCCCCTGCCAGCCCGGGCTTCAAGCCGGCTAACCAATGTCTCTTTCCTATAGGTACTTCATCCGGCATCGCTGTTGTTGCCGTCATGTGCAAACCGCATAGATGTCCACATATCGCCTATACTGGCAACATTTGCGTCTACTGCCCTGGCGGCCCTGACTCCGATTTTGAATACAGCACACAATCCTACACCGGCTATGAGCCAACCTCCATGCGAGCTATCCGCGCCCGGTACGATCCCTTTGAGCAGGCCCGCGGCCGTGTGGATCAACTCAAGTCGCTGGGACATTCGGTCGATAAAGTTGAGTATATTATCATGGGCGGCACGTTCATGTCATTGTCTCCCGCATACAGAGAAGAGTTTATTGCCCAATTACACAACGCTCTAAGCGGCTACCAAACCAACAAGGTCGACGAGGCTGTAGAGGCAGGCGAGATGAGCAACATCAAATGTGTTGGCATCACCATCGAGACTAGGCCAGACTACTGCTTGCAGCCACATCTGTCTGACATGCTTCGCTATGGCTGCACCAGATTAGAGATCGGCGTCCAATCGCTGTACGAGGATGTTGCGCGAGACACAAACCGAGGACACACCGTAGCCTCTGTGGCCGAGACCTTCTGCCTGGCCAAGGATGCCGGGTACAAGGTGGTCAGCCACATGATGCCTGATCTGCCCAACGTGGGAATGGAGCGCGATCTTTACCAGTTCCAAGAGTACTTTGAAAACCCTGCCTTCCGCACTGACGGCCTTAAAATCTACCCGACGCTGGTAATCCGCGGTACAGGCCTGTACGAGCTGTGGCGCACCGGACGCTACCAAAACTACACGCCCAATGGCCTCATCGATCTAGTGGCGCGCATCATGGCGCTTGTGCCGCCGTGGACACGCATTTACCGCGTCCAGCGTGATATTCCCATGCCACTGGTAACGTCTGGTGTGGAGAACGGCAACTTGCGCGAGCTAGCTTTAGCACGCATGAAAGACTTTGGCACAACATGTCGCGACGTGCGCACACGCGAGGTGGGCATCAACGAAGTCAAGCACAAGATTAGGCCGAACCAGATCGAGCTAGTGCGTCGCGACTACTTCGCCAACGGCGGGTGGGAGACGTTCCTGGCATACGAAGACCCACGCCAGGATATTCTAGTAGCACTTCTGCGTCTGCGCAAATGCACAACCAAGTACACGTTCCGGCCAGAGCTGACAGCCCAGCCAACCAGTCTCGTGCGCGAGCTACACGTATACGGCACAGCGGTTCCCGTGCATGCTCGCGACCCCAAAAAGTTTCAGCACCAGGGCTTTGGCACATTGCTGATGGAAGAGGCCGAGAGGATTGCACGCGAAGAACATGGGAGTCGAAAGATTAGCGTCATCTCGGGCGTGGGTGTCCGCAGTTACTACGCCAAGCTTGGATACTGGTTGGACGGCCCCTACATGAGCAAGGAGCTAGGAGACGAAAACGACACGGATGGTTATGACGAGGACTAAGTGGTGTTATGAAGAGAGCGTTATTTTTTTAGAGACAGAGTTCACTAGTTCACACGGAAAGGATGGAATAGATTTTGGTTGGAAAAAAAAATAAACAATCATTAACGGAGTCAATTAACGAATCCCGGTATCATTGACAGGACAGAAAGCCAACGAGCAGAGGACACAAGTCCTCATTCTCATGGCAATCGTGTCCAATATTCTCAAGCAGCAAAAAAAGGACGGACAAAACAAAGAAAAGAAACAATATTACTCAAAGAAAAAAAAAAGAAGACACAAGAAAAGAAAAAAAGAGCTACACCCAATAAATCTACAAAGATGTCTACTCTCCTCCCCATATATGCGGAAATGGTGGTTATTTGGACGAAGCTAGATTGCTTACAGCAGCACGGCCATAGAGCCCAGACCAGCGGCAGCGGCAACAAATGCGCCAGCAAGGACCTGGGTAGCAGCGCTGGTAGCGGAGCTGGTGGAGTTGCTGCCGGAGCCAGTGGTGGAACCAGAGCTAGAGCCGGAGCCAGGCATGCTGGCAGGGGAGGACTTGGCAGCGGCCTCGTTGACAGTCTTGGCAGCATCCAGTCTAGTCTTGCAGTCGGAAGAGGCGGCAGAGGGCTTCTTGACCTCGGCCTGGCCCTCGAAGTCGCAGGCATCGGAGGCCTGGTTCTGGGCGGAGTAGTAGCTGTCCAGGACGTGGGCAAGCTTCTGCTTAGCAGAGCACATGGAGTAGGCACCGTAGATACCAGTGGTAGCGTTGGCGTTGATACCGACGCAAGACTCAGGAGACTCGCTGCAGATGAAGCTGAAGATGTCACCGAAGGACTCCTCGTCGAGAGTAGAGACGGGTCCGCAGGCAATGCTAGCCTCCATGCAGTCGCAGGTAGTGTTATCGGGGGTGGGGGGCAGCTGCTCAGCGACGCGCCAGTGGCTAGACAGACCAGGGCACTGCTGGGGCTTGTTGCTGGGGCTGTACGAGTCGAAGGAAACACCGGTGGGGTTGGCGTTGTTGACGGCCTCACCAAGCTTGTCAAAGTTCTCCATGACAGTAACCTCGTCGCCATCAAGCTCAACCAGACCGTAGTCGTTGGCTTCCTGGAAGTACATGTAGACAATACCACCGGAGAAAACTTCGGTCATTTCCTTCTCGTACAGAGCAGTGGTCTCCTCCCAGATACGGCCATCGGCACCACCGACCTCGTTGCAACCGTACTCGGCGAAGAAGATGGGGACAGAGTAGTTCTGGAAGAACTCAATCTGCTTGTCGTAGCCAGACTCCTGCAGAGAGGACTTGCCGCACCACGAGTAGATGTTGTAGCCCCAGAAGTCGATGGCATCCTCAACATCACCACAGTTGAAGTAGTGGGCAATGTCGATACGGACCTTGGGGTCGTCGTTGGCAGCGTAGCCGACGTACAGGTTCTCGTAACCCTTCTGCTTGATGTGGGCCTTGGTGTCACGGACAGCAGCCTTGACGAAGGCCGAGGCAGGAGTGTTGGTCTCATCGTTGGTGACTTCGTTACCGGCAAAGAAACCGATGACATTGTCGTACTTGGCGAGCTCGTCAATGACGGCGTAGTAGCGGCTAGCCAGGGCGGTGTCCCAGAGAGGTCCCTCACGGTTGATGGACAACTTGGGCTCTGACAGATCCGAGATGACGTAGATGCCAGCGTCACTGAGCAGCTTCATGCAGGCATCGTGGTTGGCAGTGGGGTCAATAGCGTAGGTACGGATAGAGTTGGTGCCAGCCTTGGCCATCAGGGGCACATCACGCTTGCAAGCCTCCTCGTTGGCGAGAGGGTCAATGTAGTTGCTGGAGTTGGAAGAAGAGCCGGCGGCACCGACCTCCTGCTGGTAGGCAATACCCTTCATGAAGAACTGGGTGCCGTTCTGGTAGAAGAACTTGCTGCCCTGTATGGAAAATTACGTTAGCATCTGGTCGAAAAGAAAACTGAGGACTAGCATGGAGAAGATGGTTATGACATACCTTGACGGTGATACGGTCGAGAGCCATGGCTTCACCGGCCAGGACCAGGCCAGCGGCCAAAGCAGATTTGAGAGACATTTGCATTTTGAAGACTCGATATTGTGAGCGCTTGATGTGGGTAGTTGGGTTGTGTGTTTTCTATGAGTAGGGAGAGTTTCTGATCGAACAGGTAAAGCGATATTGCGATCCTTTTGTATGCTGAATTGATAGGACAAGACCGAATGAAAGACGGTAGATCAAACGACAGGCGGTATAGACAGAAGGCGCAGGCGATTGAAACAAGTTGGATGCAAGAAATAAAAGAGAAAAAAAAAGTATCAAGAAGAAAAAAAAAGAAGATTTAAAGAGTGTCGAGAAGGAGAAGAAGGACCAAGATCCGGAAAACAACACAACAAAGAGGCGATGGATGAGGAGGTACAACAACGAAAAGAAAGCAAGAGAGATGGGAAAGAAGAGAAGACCGGAAGGACAGGAGCTCATATATCAAATATGTTTGAGAGCCTGTTCCCAAAGGCACGCAAATTAGCCATCCGTCCCAAAAGGCCAAGACCTTCTTTGCCTATGCCACAAAGGAGGTTGAGGTTAGGTACATTGGTACATTGGTACAACACAGGCCTATACATGCAGGCAACTGCTCTCGATAAAAGGACACCCAGGAGGCAGGAGGAACGCACGGGGACGGATCAGGGGTGTATCCACATGGGGGGTGGGCAGATGAAAGGCTTGGATGGGGTGGGGGGGGGGGTGGGTGAGGGGGATTGAGCCTGGATTGGACAGTTCAAAAGAATATGGAAGGTGCTGAAAGATAGAGCTAACAAGCCAAGACAACACCAAGAAATAGGAGGGTACGCACAACAGGCAGTTACGAGACCGACGTTCAACAGGAAGGAGCACAGCAAAAAGGGAAGAGTGCAGATGTGAAAGGGAAAGGACAAGAAGGAGAAGAGCAGAAGTCACGGAAAGGCAAGAAGGCACACGCAGGTGAAGACCAGCAGAATCATAGGGCAGGTACTGCGAATGCAATTGCCAAAAAAAAAAGGCCATTGCCTAATCCAGTCTACATACGCTTCGTCCACAGTTCCACTAATTCCAGCCTGGCCTCTGCTCCTTCCTTACCTTTAGCTCTCTGTCCTCCTCTTTGCCAACAACACCGGCTCCGCGCTCAATTTCAATTCCGACCACCGACAGAGGCAGCGTCGGCGGCGCGTATTTGTTTACTTGCGGTTTGTTCATATTCTGTCGTCAAACAACGTCACCGAGATAAGAAAAGAACAGGAGAGGCAAAAAAAAAAAAAAAAAGATAAAAATAAGAAAATGCCCAAAAAAGAAGCTTCTACAGGACTAACATCAGCTTCGCCGCCCTCTCCTCCAGCTATTTTTCGACCCTTTTTTTTTCTTTTTTTCTTTTCTGAGGCATTCTCTATAGTGGCATGTTCCCGCCTTGCCGTCTCTGCTCTGCTGGCGTTAGCTTGGCTTGCTGTGGGCTTTGTTTCGTTGCAAATAGCATCTGTGGCCAAGGGAGATTATGCCGAGCCAGGCGCAGCTTCTCTGGCAGCACCTACGGGCAGGGAAGAAGGAGGGGTGAGGAGTTGATTGAGCATGTATATCCCTTGGAGCCCTGTCTTTTTGTGTTTGGGCTCTTGCATCTATGTGAATCTTTCTCCTCCCCCTTCTTTTCCCCCCTCCCCCGCCAAGACAAAAACAGAGTCTTGGCAGGAGAAGCGACAGCGCCAGGCAGGCTTCCCAGCATCAAAGCCCATCCAACCAATAATAATAAACACTAAAATCTCATAGCCGGGATTGCCATCCCTGCCCCGTGGTATTGTTACTCTACTTTGGCGTGTGAGAGTGCTACACTTTGTTAGACCAGCTATTACACCCTAAGCGTGTTCCTTCTCCCTCAATGAACTAATTGTCTTAGCGAAGAATTCTTACAGCAAGCAAGGTGGCTCGCCTTTCTCTGCCCTCTCTCTCTCTCTCTTTCTTTCTTTCTTTCTTTGCCATGGTGGGAAGAATCTCAAATGGCCACCAGCTTTGGGCTTCTGAGCAAGCGGAGACAACAAAAACAAGCCAAGAGATACCAAGTGCTGGGCGACTGTCGGCTATGTCTGAGCAAATTTGCGCTGCCTTGACAAGCGGTGTTGGTGTTAACGAGGGTATTTCTTTCTCCTTTTGCCTACAGTTCCTAGGGCTCGTTAGTCCAATGTCCGAGATCCGCCCGCGCTCTGCCAGATTTGGGGACCCCTATCTTTCCACCCCCCCCTCTTCCTCCTCCTCCTCCTCCTCCTCCTCCTCCAGAACCCATCGGCGGGGAGGAGAGGGCCAGCCAACCTTTGTTTGTTGTTTATCTATTGCTTGTGTTATAATTGTTCTCCTTCCCCCTCCCAAACATGTAGGAGCAAGCTATATATATATACATATATAAAAAAGGAAAGAATGGACACAAGAAGGGTGTTTCATAATTGCGGCGATTTAGACGTCTTCGCCTCACAAACCTTTATGCTTCGTTGCTGCTGTTAGAGAGGCACACTAGAAGAAGAGCAGAAGATCCTAGCTTTGAGTAGCCTCACCTGGCCGTTCCCGATCTTGGATATAGATGACAAGCTCAAGCAGACAGCAGTCGAACAGCCGCTCTCTCGTCTCGTCTTGGTTCTTCTCGTCCTCGTCATATTAGCAGTAAATTGTCTCAAATCTTGTTTTCATCCTTGGGGGAGGGGGGGGGCTGTTCACTATTATCTTTCCCCTAATTTGCATGCTGCCATGCCAATAGACTTTGGTCGTCTAACTATTTCCATTTATTGCCTTCTTTTCATCCCAAGGTTCTAGCACCAAGTCAGCCCTGGGGTCCCCCGTCTAACTTAGATACGAACCGGATGTCCCTTTTATTTATTGTACACATCTAATAATCTCTCTCTCTCTCCTCAAGTTGCCTCTTGAAACTAGTCTCGTCTCACAGCCTTGTTTAGCTACTTCTGACCTTTCCTACCCAGACAATGCCAAGAAAGACAGGCAAAAGGACTAGAGAAACTGTGCAAAAGAAGAAAAAAAAAAGAAAAAAGAATACGAAAAAAAAATGTACAAAGAAGAATCGCCACAAAGGGACCGTCGTTTGGGAGAACGTCAGCCTCCGACGATGCGCGGCGTTCTGTGCTCCGGCCAGGTGAATCAGACGTGCTGTGCTATCGAGAAGCTTTGTACAGCCATGCGTGCCAAGGAAACCCCCGAGAAGAACAGTCTGAAGATGGGAGGGATTGTTACAGGGCGGGCTGGCAACAAGGCATCTATCTATCTATCTATCTATCTATCCCGCACTAGAATTCAACCTCATTGCCAGCGTGGGGCTGAGTCGAGCCGGTCCTGTTTCTGCTATCTTTGTTCGTCGCGCGGTGCCTCTTTATCACCGCTACTTTTGCGCCTCCCCTCCCTCTGGGAAGGGCTCTTTCTCTCATGGCCAAAAATATCTGCGCTGGTTGGTCTGCCAAGTATTCTGGGATGTTTATGTCACTTGAGATGTCGATCACAAGATCAACCATCTCAGAATAACGCAAAGGAATTTTGGGGGACGTCTAAAGGGCCAGACCAGAAGTGTGTGAGCAGCCGAGAAAGCGGTCGGCGGGCGGATGGGTTTAACCCTTTCCTGTCTTCTTGCGCCTCTTCTTTGTTTGTTCATAATGCTAATAGAAAAATGGGAGAGGCTGAAATGAATGGCGCGCATTGGCATGCAACCTTCAGCCATGATGGGACTTGGCTTCCCCTTCTCTCCCCTGAGCACAAGGGTTGCAGACATAAGGGTTGTACTGTTTTGAATGCAAGACAAAAGGGTAAAAGGAGGTTTGTGTCGCCTTTAGTTGGTTGGGTCTGCTAGGCCGGCACTTCATTATTTAATCATGTGAAGGAAGGGCAATTTCGCTGTTCTGTTGTATGTGCGTGCACTGGTGCATTGGTGTACTGGTGTACTGGGTAGAGATTCCCATACTACACGGGAAATGAGACAATATGATATGTTGTTGTTATGCATATACGCGGGTACACAGGAATGGATATATGCATACGCCCCGCTAAGCATTAAACGAGGGCGGACGTGTATAGTGTAAGTCGGACTTGGATTGGAGCTTGGGCGCTGCGTGGCTTGGAGGAGAGATGGAGGGAGGGAGGGAGGAGGGGAGGGAGGTTTTGTTTTATTTTGTTTTCCTTCTTTTATCCTTTTCCCTCTACTCTCTTTTGTCTTGTCTTGCTTCCCTTGTCAAGCTGCACTGCTGCATACAAAGCCTTTGCCCCTTCTTTTCCTGAGCTTCATTGTTCCTGATTCATCCATCTGAGCAATCAGGCATTTCTTCTGCGCTGACGATCCCGCGCCATGCTAGTCCAAGATATGCTTAAATGACTCTGGCGTGATCTTGTTTCCTGTCTTCATGATAGTTCTTTTTAGAGTTGGCGCAGTCTGGGTGGGGGGCTAATAGCAGCCCAACCTTGTCAGAGCATCGCTCTCGTGCTTCGCTTCGCTTCTTGTATATCTATAAAATTGTGCAGGGCCTACTGGGAATTCAAAGCAATGGCTCTCAAGACACGAAGTGCTGCATAGCTTGCGTCAGCAAGACGGATGGTGTGCCTGTGCCTGTGCCTGTGCCTGTGCAATCTTATGTGGCTGTGACTAGGCCAGCCTCGGAATCCCCCGTGTAACATGGTGGGTGCAGTGCACTCAACCTGCCACTGTCGAGAAGTAGCACGAGCGTCCTCGGGAAACATGTTCATCGTTGGGCAAAGGCCAAAGAAAAGGCCCTTGATACCGTTTATCGTTTAGAGCGCTCACATTGTTATTTCGTGTCGCTGGCCGGCGAGATGTCGTCCTTGCTTCAGCGACAACACACAGCAGCTATCATACTGCAACACGCTGATAATACCGGCTACTATGAGCGGGCGGGTGTATGGTTTCAACACAAAACTGGCTGTCTGAGGGCACAGCTTTCCATTGGTTTTGCTGTAAGGATTCCCAAAGAATGACATCGTGATGTGGAGGTGAGTTGTCCCCTTCTGTACCTGGAACGTTATTTTGCACTGTGGTGCCTCTTCTCTTGCTGCTGCAAAGCGCGCTTGTGTCTGCTACTTGTTGGACTAGATCACTGGGTGAACACAGTTCCTAGTAATGGTGTGAACATGAGTTTGGTCTCGTCTCATATCGTCTTTTGCTGGGCTTGATGGCTTTGATACGCGTTAAGCAAACGTTGGATTCGCAAAGGACACTCCCTTCACCACTTGAAATACTATTCATAGAACTTGAACTAACTGAGCATCAAATTCTAAAGCTGTGGATAGGGATATCAACGGACGAGGATATCGCTACATGGATATCTGCCACTTCTGAATCATCTAGACTCAGAGGAGCGAGGCAGGTCAGCTTCCTTTCCTCGCCGAAAAGCAGTTCGTCTCGGCCTCGTGACCAATAGCGAATAGTGCATAGCAGCGATGCTGTGTGAATGGAAGCTGTTATATCCACGGTTGGGACGGAAAGCGTAAGTGGGTGTAGATGAGCATAGATCAACGGAGCGTGCCTTGCGAGCTTCACACATTCTTTCTTCTCTCTGTCACAGACATGGACATGTTTAGTCGTTGCTGGGACTATCATCTGGCCAAGGTCAAATAGTGCGAGACAGTGGAAACGGGAAAGCCGAAAGCGCAATAGAAGCAATAGATATACAATGTGCGGACATATCGTGTTAAGCCTACTCTTTGTTCAGCCTCTGTCACTACAGTTCTCACACGACCTTTCATACTTCGCTTCTCCCCTTAGCTCTGCGTGTCGCCTGACGAAGACCAAGTAGTGGCGGCGATATAGGAAGCACCTAGGCCAACCGCTGTTACCCAAATGCAAACAGACGGACGGGAAATACCATGAACGGCATTGCAATAGAGTCTGGCATTCTGGTCTCGCTCTGAGGCAATCCGATTGAAATCAAGTGAAGAAGACGTTACATGTGCGAGTTAGAACGACTACCAAGTATGCTGGATCTTGCAGATCAAGAGTGGCAACGCATTGTGGGAGTAAGCGATTAGTCAATATGATTATTATGCTGTCGCTATAGTCCAGCACTTCCAGTATCTCCTAAGAACTTGCTTATCAGGAGCACGCAAACTAGAAGTGCTTGAGCATTATCCATTATCACGCGACTGTTGATCTCGGTCGCTAGTAGCACGACGTATATCTGCATACAAGTATAGACCCGTGCATGAGAATGTGATATCATACACGTTGAAACGCATCTAAGCGCACTTCTAGGGTTTGTGTATGTTCTGGCGTTAAACTACGCCATCAATATCTCAGAAACGTGCACGATAGAGACCTTGCCGTGTCGTGGCGCCCAATGCCCCGAAGTGACTAACCGGGGGGTGGGGGAGAGGAAGTCTTTAGTATCCAGCCGAATTAGCAAACTTCCCCCCCCCGCAACAACAAATGACCGTTTCCCCGTCACACCTGCTGCTGGAGTTCAAACTGGGACGGGCCGTTCTATCACTGTGGTCGTATTCTATCCCCGGGACAGAAAGGAGAAAGGCCTGGCCTAAGCTTCCCATGACCCCCTTGGCTGAGCAAAATGCTGCAAATTTGACCATAGTGCACGTGCATGTGCATCATCTCTTTTCGTTGATGCCTATAGGGTACTTCTGAAATTCATTTGTAGCTAGCCTGACATTCGTGGCTTGGGCCTACGCATGCAAGTTGCTGTTGATAACCAAAGATCAATAGCGGGCGCGGGCGCGGGCGCGGGCGGGTGCTCTGCGAGCCTCGGGTAATTTCTTTATCTCACTCTTTTTATATCGCAGATGGAGAGATGCGTCCGCCGTCTCTACTGGAAGCCTTGTCTTGCTAATAACAAATGGCGTCAAGCTATGCGAGTAACGAAACTGAAAGCGCGATAAGACGAATGATAAATACCTGTCTTGCGGTCGCGCTTACGCCTGTCTAAGCCGATTCTTTGCCAACACCCTCTCACTACGTTCTTGATACTGCCGTTCAAGCTTCCTCTCATCCGTCTTCTCTTCCTCAGCCTTTCATTACAGCCCAAGATGCGTTTCTATTCTTTTCTGTCTTTGGGCTTATTGGTCTCTCCCTTCGGAAGCTGTAGACCTGGACTAAGTCAAGACTTTCAACGCAGTGCAGCTGCCACTGTCGTTTCTGATCCTCAATATCTTGAAGACCATGGCTATTCTACCTGGAATGTTGACAATAAAGACTATCTGGTCCTTTCAAAGGTCTATGGTGGTCCTGGCCTACGAATAATGCTCAAGATCTCTGTCGACAGGGAGCAAAATGCCGTTACCATTGTAGAAAACAACCTACATGAAGAGATATTCCGCAAGGAGAGACTAGAACTTCCTCTGATCTTCCGAGGTCTTTGCTACAAAGAAAGACTCCCGTGTAGCGAGGTGAAGTCGATTGCCATGGATATTGAAGACTCGTTCACCCGCATGGATGCTGAAAACTACCGTGAAATCAACGGCCTCGGCTCTGCGCAGCAGTTTGAGATTGCAGTCGAAGAACCAGGCTGGGGGATATTTTCACGAGATATAAGCTACCGATACGCCACTGAAATGCTTCCTGGCCATAAGCCCGCGGGCGTTATCGTCAAACAAGAGACGCGGGACTCGGACGACCCCGAGGATGCCGCCGTGGTTGCTGAAGTCATTGTGGTCTTGTTCAACTAGCCGGGACCCAACGACGGGGATGCCGTTACTAGCTCTACTGATACACATACTGCCGAGCTCTCTGCCAGCACGATCTGGACTGGTCTTGAAGCATATCCTTTGACAGCCTGTTTCAAATATAGTGTATGGTTGCTTCTGAAAGACTGGCGCTTAGTATTGGGTGGCTGACAGGGCCACATGGAGTCTAACACCGAGTTGCGCGGTTCATGGATATGGATAGCTACTATAGACATCAAATCAGCCTTTTCCACGGGTTCTAAGTCTTTCTAATACCTCCTACTCTAAACCCTCGAACAAAGAGATTCTAGACTGTGCAAGCTTGCTATCACGTAGTCCGCTTATACTCATTTGATATGACATAATGGTGCATGCGCTTAGCCCATCAACTGCCTGCCAGAAAGAACAAGAGAGACAGAAGATATCAACAACTCATGCACAAACAAGCCCGGGCGCTTTTGGGATACTTGCGTCAGTGGTAAGACGTATGTAGTATGGGTAACATGGCGGACCTAGTCCTGTGCTGAGTTGCTTGATTAGGTCGAGGCATATGTTCTATTCATGGCAAATAGCCCCCAATAGCGTGGTAAAGCTGTAGAGATTGTAGACTTGGTCATTTTCGAGAGACAGTGTCTTTTTGGGAAATAGTAGCTATTATGCTGTCTTTCTTGTAGCCAGCTGTAGTGTAGGAGGAGGCTCTGATATACTCACACTTGTCGAGAGAACCCTTGATGCTCCGTAGGCAAGTAAACATGTGGGAGAGGGATACCACGATTGTAATCGGGCTCGAGGCACTCCTGTCAATTCTAGGCTATCTTGACCCTGGGATGAGGATGGAGATATATATAGGCATCAGTGCACTGGCAGGGCAGCCATACCAACGTACGTGCGTGATAAGCGAGCGCACTGCACTAAAAATATCGACCCCCAAGACGGAACATAGGATAAAGACACCAATGTGTAGAAGTCAATGAACACTAGAGACGCCCGCTGTTCACTCTTCCAAGTACCTATTCAAGCCGCTTGACATGTTCTTGAGTTCTGACCAGCCTTACCACAAGTTCCACCTCACTTTGTCTCTCCCGCCGGCCCGGCCTTCCTTGACTACTGATCCTGGACAATTCCGTTATCACAACTGCGCATCGTCATCTTTCTGATCAATTCCGCCCTTTACCCAATTATGTAACCGTGTCTCTTTTGCTCCATGGCGCTTATCAAGAGTCTCATTTGCCTGTCGAAGGATGCCAGTCCGAGCCCTAGACTTCAACAGAGCGCCGCTCTGACATCGCATTGCCTTTGCTCCCTTTCGAAAGTGACTTGGACGTCTCAATAGTTGGTGTTAGGGAGCTGATATGATGTCTTTCAACTCGTATTCCAACATATTTAGAACGAGAACTAGCTTCTCGCACTGTCTTTGGGATCCTGGAAACCAAAAGGGTCGGAGAGGTCGGCCTCCTCCCCCCCGGCCGGCTGAATGATGGCTGTAACCAGCTTCCAGCTTTGGGGCTACACTGGCTCTGCATTTGATAGTGGGAGGTGCTTGGTGCACTCGCTTATCATGCATGCTACCTACGGCCTTCTCTACAACGCCCGGTGCCCGTGTCGTTTGTTCTTCTTCTGGTGCCTTTTCTGATCGAGCGCATACGGGCTCTTTTCGAGTTAGCTGTAGTTTCTACTTTCATTTTCCTTTAGCTTTTGTTTCGAAGCTGGGTGAGCGCGCCGGTATTCATGTAGACCTCTATGGGTATGGCGCTGTCACAGGGGCTTTATATCCGGGGATGTGCGGCCCTGTAGCGACGTGCTCATGCGCATTGTCCGTCAGATCTGTCATGCTTTAACGCTTGGAAGCGCAAAGTCATGTCCTTGAAGCACAAGACTACCAACGTACACGATACGAATGCGCTCTGAGCGAGCATAGACACCAGAAAGATCAACTCCAAAGCATTCGAACTGTTGAGACTACCAAGATTTCTGTTCTTCTGCAGACATTGTAGAAACCATCCGACATGTTCCTGTATCATGATCGTCCTGCCACACGATCTACAGTGCTTCTCATCTGCCAGCCGCCAACCCTACTCAACCGCCACTCCTCGATAATTTGCCAGTAAAGTTGCTTGACTTCTAATGCGCATGCTTGTCGTGGGTATACGTTGGAGGGAGATCAATAACAGCAGCGGGCTATCTATGCAGACAGGCCATTCATGGGCAAGATTATGCTATCGCTGGAGCCCGGAGCTTCTCCTATCTCCGGAACAGGCGCTTTTTACAAGTACGCCATCAGGCTGGAAGTACTTTGGTGCCATCGTGTGACTGACTCTTGGTCCTCTGCGGGTGGCTGATGAGGCGATTCTGTGTATATTCGTACAGATATATAGAAAGACGTCAACATTGATGTGGTGTCCAGCACGCTGAAAGCTATACAAGTGCATTTCCATATCGTGGGCATACATGGCGTTAAGCTACGATGTCTTACTTCCGCCTTGTATTGGCGTGTAGACTAGAGCTGAACCTTCTATGACGGCGGCTGAATCTTATCCCCGACCAAAGCTTTCCAGGCCAGGGCCCTCTCGGCTTAGCCACGTGCTGCACACTTTGCGAAAGCGTACGTGCATGGGCACCGTCTTTCTTTTCTCTGAAAGTCTATAGGATGCTTTTGAGTTGCTTACAACTAGCCTGGACTCGTGGTTTGTCCCTTTGATGTGTCTTCTCGCTTTCATCGCGCGCGTGTGGCCGTATGAGCAAAGATCAGCAGCGGGTGCCTTGCCAGCTTAAATTAGGGGTGGTTTTCTTCTGTCTTTTCCTTCTTCTTCTTCTTCTTCTTCATTGTAGATGAGAAAATGCTTAGATCATTTGTCCTGCTCATGTCGAATAGCGTCAAGCTATCTGGACGAGGATACCTGAATCATGAAAACACCAGACTATTAATACCCTCTCCTGTCGCTGCCTCCTACCCATAAGCCGACTCTCTACCGGCACTCTCCCACTCCGCTATCCATTCTGTGCTATTCACTTGCCTTGTTTCTTCTGTTCTTCCTATAGCCCAACATGCGTCTCCATTCTTTGCTGCCTTTGGGCTTGATGCTCTCCTCCCTTGGAAGCTGTAGACCTGGCGCAGGTGCTCGCCCAGAGACTGTTGGGCTCAAGAGTACGTTTACCACTGACGTCTCCCACCCCGAATACCTGGGAAGTCATGGCTATTCTGTCCGGAGTAACCCGGACGGTATCTACTGGATTCTCTCAGAGTTCTTCCATGGACCTGGACCAGTCGTCAAGATTTCTGTCGATTCGGACCACAAAGCCGTTACTATCCTAGATAACTACCTAGATCAAGGAATGGTGAACGTGGAAAGACTGAAACTTCCACAGATCTTCCAGGGGTTTTGCTATGAAACAAACATCCCTTGTAATGAGATGAAGTCGATTACCATGGATATTGAAGACTCGTTCACCCACAGGAGTGCCACAAGGTACCGTCAAGGTAACGGCCTCGGTCTCGATCAAGAGTTTGAAATCGCGGCCAACCAGCCGGGCTGGGAAGTCTTCTCGCCAACTATATACTACAGACACACAACTGAGATGCTGCCTGGCGTTGAGGCTGAAAAGATTACCATCAAGCAACAGAAAAGGACTTCGCCAACCCCCAGATACGCAGCTGTGGTTGCTGAAGTCATGATGGTCTCGTTCAGGCAGTCGGAGCCAAAGAGCGAATGAGGAGGCCGTTGTCAGGACGGTTTGAATACCGTCCTGGAAGATGCAGAGAAGGGCGCGCGGACAAGCAGAAGGACGCTACCTTGGAAACACATGTCATCCAGGACCTCATTTCAAGGCTATCCCGGAGTCTGCTGAGCCTCCTGGTTGATAGAACCACACAATCTAATGCGGACTTGTTATTGATAGCTACTATAAACACCAATATAACTTGCTCTCAACTTTGTAAATCTCCCCAATGTTTTCCATATCATGTAAACGGAGTTTGAAACTACGCAAACTCGCCCGTGCTGACTTTGACTCCAGTTGACTACCTCGAGGCAAGATTGATTAGCATAGACACAGAGCCTCCTTTGGCCACCTGCGTGAAAGAATTGGGTATAGATACAGTGTAAAGAAACCGATGTATGGGATACTCCCGTCTACTCGTCTGATTACTCGGTCGGTAACTATCTATACTATCGGCTTATGCTTTACCAAGCTTAGAGTTCCAAGTACAACGTAGGCTGCCCAGGAGGAATGAAGCCCTTCGTTGAATGTACCACGAATGCGCTTGATCTCGACGATGTTTGTAGTGGACGTACTGGAGATGTGCAAAGCACGTGTTCATCCCTCACGGCAGCGCTTCTTACTGCTGCTAGTTTGCGGGCTGAAAGTACCAGCAAATCGATACACGAGGACTGTTTGATCGCGACGTATGAAGCGTCGTCATAGCCAGTCATCGAGCCTGGAATCATGCACAACTGATGAGATGGAGTGAACTGAACTTTGATACGAGATTTATTCTTAACAGAAAGGTCTAAAGCAAGATTCTAAGAAGCCTCCGAAGCGGGCTCTGTATCAGACTTCTCCGATGCAGCCTCCGCGACGTCGTCCAGTGCATCAGCGTCGGCCTCCAGTCCAATCTTCAACTGCTTTTTCAAGTTAGCAGCTTCATTCTCATCCACGGCCTTTATAGCAGCTCCCAGGACTTCCATGGCACGGATTTCAGAGGGATCAGTCGCAGGAGGGTCTCGTCCTTTTGAGTCAAACGACTTGAACGAAAACATGATTAGATGAGCAACTGTAGCCGGGTAGTTGGTGCCTTCTATCCAGCGTTCCTGTCTTCTGATAACTATCTTGTCGATTCTTGCAGGTATCATGTGAGAAGCCTCTTTGTAGTAATGAGTATTGGAAAAGGTGTGCCAGTATCTATCCTTCTCAGTGAGCCTAATGTCTTCCTCGATCCCAAGATTGTTGCTTTCACGATAGTCATCGATGAGCTCTAGCGTGCGTCGGTCAAAGACGTCCATGACAATCCAATCCATGTCGATGTAGTCTATGAAACCGCTGTAGGAGAGTGCCAGGAAGATTTTGTGAAGTGGCAGCTTATATTCGTGGTTCTCTTCGTGGCGCGAGTTGTCATTGCGGAAGCTTGTGACTTTGTGGTCTTCATCAAAGTATATGCTCAGCATCGTTTCTGCACCAAACTCGTCGTAGTGTTCGGAATAGACTCTAGTTTCGCCATTGGGGAAAACCGAGGCATAGTAGCCACGATCAGGCAGATAGGATTGACTATGCATGTCGGTGGTCTTGAAATCGTAAGGCTCTTCTATGTAGTCGGGCTCAGACTCAACTTCCTCAGTGTTCTCAAGCCCGGCGACGACGGCCGGAGTCGGAGTAAGTTCAGAGTCGGCAATCTCGGTAGATTCAACAGCCTGGGTAGAAGAGGGCCTGCTGCCCCGACCGCCGTGCAGCGATACGCCGAGCCAAGAAAGCACAGAAGAAAAGCGCATATTCAACGGTGGGTGCTGGTAACTGAGAGAAGATGCGATACACGAAGCGAGGGTAGAGACGTTGGTGAGAGGACGGAGATCAGGCCTTTTTATTCCATTCCACACACGGGCGCTACAGACAATATGTGGTCATGATTTTCCAACTCTCCAACACATGTCTTCTTCCTCCAAGCTTCGTGGGAGCCTTGACTTTGGCCTCCCTCCCCATGAAGGGAGCAGCTAAGAATAGCGAAGATGCCTTCAGTATCGACAGTTGATCCGTGTATCACGTCAGAGCCACCACTTGATCCTATAAGAGAGTACTCAAGGACAGGCTGGATTGCCACCAAGATAATAAGTCTTACATGGCATGGCATGAGGCCAGGGCTCACCAGAGCTTCGGCCCAACTCTTCGTTTTACATCACGGCAAAGTGCTTGTGAGGATGACGAGATTACGATTTGCAGCACAAAGCTCATCATGCGTCGAAGAGAAGGATTTTCACTGCCATTAGCTGATTACTCAAACGCATAAGCATATATCTTCTATCTACTACTGGCTGGGCTGATTACATGATTGCTCGGAGTCGGGGTGCACGTTGTGTGTGTCCCCCGTATAACATATGCAGAACCATCCGCCTCTTAATCGCCGAAACTAGGCTACGAAATACGAAGGACTACTGGGATACTCTTTTTTTTTTTTTCTTTTTTTTTTTTTCTTTGCGTCTCTTATGCCAAGCTGCCTCAGTTTCATAGACCGAGAGCGTGGCAAATATGATAAAAAGAACGCATGAATCTGAGCGCGAAATGCCCTCTGGAATGTGTAAAGCCGGCGATCTTGGTTAGACGTGCACCGGCCACATGACAGGGCCACATTGTGGTCCAGACTCACACCACGACACCATTTGCCATTATTAATACCATGTCACTGTTTCTGCAGCCTGCCATACAGTGAGTGAGTGGGTGGCCAAGGCCATTCAATATCCAGGCTGCGTAAGGGGGGGGGGGGGCATGTCAAGGTGCAAGGGTCCTTGATGCTGGAGTAGAGGTATAGGCAGACTCTGGCATGGGTCTCGTCTCCAGCTTGTCTCCAAGTGTCATCCTTACCACTGATGGTTGGACAGCCCTACAAAGCAGCCTCCCTACGGCTACTGGATGTGATAGGCGGCGCAAACATAAGGAATATAACAGTGTATGTATAGTTTGATCAGCGAAGAGATATCAGGACAAGGAGGAGTGCTTGGAATTGCTTCTACATGGATATCGGGCTTCCCTCCAGAACAACGTTGAGGCAGGCTTTGCAGAAGGCTCTAAACGGACTCCTCGTCAATATCCTGTGGGCTTGTCTTTGGGGCAGGCTTTAAAGAAAGTTCCAACATAGCTTCCCAGCCAAGATCGTCAGATGTATGCTCGGATGTCGCCTCTGCTGCGGTCTCTGACTCGACCTCCTTTGGAGCAGCATCCGAAGAAAGCTTCCAAATAGACTCCCAGTCAATTCCGTCTGACGCAGTCTCCGGTACAGTCTCTGGCACAACCTCCGGGACATCATATGGAGTAGGTCCCCAAAGCGACTCCAAGAAGAGTTTCTCTGCTGCTGCTTTCAACAAGTCGATAGATGTTCTAACTCCTGGTACAAGGCCCAGAGCAACCCTCAACTCAGCAGCCTCAATATCATCGACGGCCTTAATCGCCGAATCTAGTCTCTCTTGCTCAAGCTTATCACAGTCAGCCGGAGAGGCCCCCGCCTCTTTCGCAGCGAAGCTATGCGAGAACATGATGACGTGGACGGCTGCAGTAGGGAAGTTGGTGCCTTCTATCATACGCTCCTTTCTTTTGATTATGATTTTGTTGATTTCCCCAGGCAACATGCCGGCTGCCTGCTTGTAGTGATAGATATTGGTAAAGGAGTCCCAGTCTGGAGACTCCGGGGTGAGTCTGATCTCGGCGTCAGGCTCAAGATTGTATTCTCTCTGATACTCCTTGACAGTTTTGAGCGTCTCCATGTCGTCGACATCCATAACAAGCCAATCCATTGCCATATACCCTATGTCCAGTAGATGGCGCACTGCCTTATAGATTGTGTAAAGCGATAGTTTGTACTCATGAGGTGTCTCGAGAGGCAAGTTATTGTCACGAACACTAGCGACTTTGTTCTCTCGGTTAAAGAAGAAGCTGACGACAGCATCTCGTCTGTTCACGCCAAAGTGATCGGAATAGATATTTATATGATCGCTGAAGAAATTCGATGTACCATAACCGCGGTCATATAGGTAAGATCGATTGGTGATGTCATTGCACATAGTAGTTGGGGGTTTTCTCATGTACTCTAGACCGATCGATACGGTAGGCTCGGGGCCGGAGGCGTCCGTAGTCGACACAGACCCGTATGCATCAAAGAACCCGGCCCCAGCGATGTCAGTAGCCTGAAAACCAGGCACCTTGGACTTGAAAGGCTGGACGTCTGGTAACTCAGTAGGCCCAGACGCAAGACGCTCATATGGTTGAGTGTCCTCGACAGACTTAGACTTACAGTTCCGAAGACATAGAAAAGGCAGGCTGGCGGAGAGAAGAGAATACAGGCGCATATTGGGCCAACAAATAAAAGAAACGGATAGTAGAAAGAGACGCGTGATACAGTGTCAATCAAGACCGTCCAGTCGCATACTTGAGAAAGGAGGGAGATGGAAGTATTTATCGGCGACTCCTGCTCTCCCATTGCTGTCCATGTTTCTGACGCGGTGTCGTGCTTTAGTGCAAGTCCCGGAATATATCAGGTCTTACGTCTCGAAGTAGCCAGAGTCTATGAAGCCGCCGCAGTTCATCCGTGCTTATGACCCGCGACTTCAGCCTGCCAGATATAAGATATACGAAGGACATTTGAGATCGAGCTAGCCTAAATCCGAGATACCCGTGCAGACTTTGGAGCAGGGGGGATAACGAAGAACTACACATGCCAAATGCTCATGAGTCCTTTGCATATCTTGGGCCAGGTATTGGAAGGCTTTGGCAAGACCTTTCGCTGCTAAAAAGCCTTACTCAACTCGACGCATATGGTGAAGCCCTTCCTGTCCCCTCTTCTTCCTATCTATTTTGCTCAATATGGACAACCGAGATGGTGTTCTAGGGTCATTGGGCTTGGATATCCCCAAGGAGGGGATCACATGCTAGAGAGAATCTACTTCTCGTCAAATAACAAGGTCGGACCTTTGTACAAGGCAAGTGTATCAAGGGATCATGCTGAGGTCTTTAGAGCAGCAGGAGTCAATATCTGCTCTACACGAAATCAGACATGTATGGTGGTATACTTTGCTGTATGAACCGAACAACATTGGAACTGCCACTAAGTCAAAGCCTAGTCAACACAGTAGACAGTGAAGACATGGTGATATTGCTATCCGAGATGGTACAAGACAATTAGAGTGAGTGGTTTCGAGCCCACGGTTTTGCTGGAGAAACGGACTGAAAGTGTTTCCCTTGGCCGGGCGCTTACATGGCCATCCACTGGCTGCTACAACTATACCATCAACTCCCACTCGAACAGTACAGCAGGTCTTCTAGGGACCGAGCGGTAGTTCTACCTGGTCATGCCAAAGAAGCCGCCAGTCTTGCTGAGTGCCAGGCACTGGCCAAGCCAGCTCATAACACGGTCGGTCATACCCATGTGGCTGACTACAAGGTCTGGGCGGATTTAAGATTTCCCTCGTTAGCCTAGCCTTCGAGGGCATGGAAAAGGGAGAAATGAAATTGGAAACATACAGCACAGAGGTCTGCAGTATGACATGACCAGAGTGAGACGGAGTCTGGTCTATCTTCATCAGGGTTGCTTTGTATCTATTTTCATTGGTTTTGTTCGCTATCCCGAGCTCCTTGCTTGGCAGCCAGGTCAGCACACATGGCATAGAAGAATGCATTCGTTCGCTATCCTGGAAGCGTAAAGCCCCCCCCCCCTGGTGACTGGCAGGCATTGTCCATTCATCTAGAGTCTTGTGCTGTCATGCACTCTAAATGACTGAAAAAAGACTTTTGTCAGTGCGTTTCATGCTCTCGGGATTCTGCCAATGTCCCTTTCTCCCTGGCTAATCATAAGGCTCATATCTTTGCACAGAGGAATAGAAAGGAAGGGAGATCCGTCGGGGTGAAGACTTTAGTCAGTTCTCCGAGATATAATTCCTTAATCTTATGTTATCACTCTCAAGAACTGTCATGCCAGCCAGCCAGCCCCTGCACGGGAGGGCACCCTCAACAAGGACTAAGGACATCATCTATCAGAATGCTATATTGAGGCTCAAGTCTGGGTTTTTGGAGGTGGAGGAAAGGGCAGACTTGATCAGAAAGATGTTGTGAATGCTACGACCAAGACACCGAGGAATGGCGCGGCTACGGAAGATTAGTGTCCAGGAAGAACGCAATACGCTACATGCGGCGAGCCCGGTCATGACTAGACAGCAATACATACTAACGCTGAGACGACTATAGGATAGCACAGCAGTTGGCTTTGGTTGGTTAAGTGATCTATTATATATCATATAGAAGTCAATGTGTTGGAGATCAAAAAGCAGGGTTGTGAATGCCCGGATTCCACCCAATGCCTCAACCACGTGCGGGATAGTCCAACTGTCGATGCGCCGGTGATGTGCAGTAGTGGCATACGACTATCTGTTCAAACGGCGTTTATGGTCAGGCAGCCATGCTGAGCTTGAAGCTGTGGAGCTGCAAGGACTGGAACTTGGTCTTCGTCCCGCCCTTAGAGCTGAACTAAAAAGCAGACTACTAGATAGACTCCGAACTGGGGCCCGAGGAAGTCTCCAAGCTTGCGTCCTCGCCGGACTTGCGCCAGCTAGTAGATGAACAGCCGTCTGGGTTTGTCCTTAGGATAGCCTCCAACTCTGCCTGTCGAGCATTCTCTGAATCCTCGATAGCAGCATTCAGGTCTCGCTCAGCAGCAAGCTCAGCTGCCTGTTTGTCAACGAGACTGACAGCTGTGTTCTCTTTGCTAGGCGTGCGGCCCTTGAACGAGAACATGATGATGTGATAAACCATGTTCGGGAAATCGGTGCTTCTTATCTTGCGATTTTGTGTCCGAAACAAGATTCGGTCAATCTCAGAGCCAGGAATCATTTCAGCTGCATCTTTATAGTAGCGAGTTTGGGAGAATATTCCCCAAGCTTCGTCGTTAGGAGTTAGCCTGACCTCCTCGTTGGACTTAAGATTGTTGTTCTTGCGGAATGCTCTGACGGCTGAGCGAGTGGCTGTGTCGTCAATGTCCATGACAACCCACTTCATTTCCTCAAAGCGTATGTCCTGCTGATAGCAAAGTGCCTGGAAGAGCTGGGGGAGCTCTAGCCTATCTTCATGCGGCCCTTCGAGGTGCAGGACGCTCTCACGGATGGCCGTGACTTTGTGACTAGTGTCAATGCGTACGTCCACTAACAGCTCCGGGTATTCGGGGTCGTCACGTTGATTGTAAATTCTAAAGTCACCGCTGATAAGCTCCTCGTAGCCATACCCATGGGACTCAAGATAGTAAGGATCGGAAGGGTGGGTGGCTTTCGGCAGTGCAATGGGCTCATTAGGCCCCGGATCGACTCTATGAGTAGCTTGGTCGTTGGGATTAGAAAGGGGCCCGCAGATATTCAAGCAAGGCATCGACAGGCAAAGGGAAGTCAATGAAGGCCGCATGTTGGGATGATATCAAGAGAGGACACAAATGACTGGAGTGTGGAACGTGGTGATAGGAAACCGGGAGGTCAACAACGAGTACCTATGGGTAGGAGCTGCCCGTGTATTTATTCTTCGGCTTCTATCTACCTCACTCTCGACTGTGACATATTTGTCATCCTGTGGTATCCAATCAAGAGCAGCGTGGTAATCTCTAGCTAGCCTGTGGTTGTTTTGCTGGTGAATGGCAAAGAAGGCAGAGCGTGCCGATGACTCCGGGTATCAGCAGTTGATCCATGCTTATCTACCGCATTTTCTATATCTCAAAGACTAGAGGGATGTGGGGGAGATGCTATAGGCAGAGTTGAGCAGATATCGAGCTGGCCGTGTGGAAACACAAAGGTAGTCTCGTGTATACGGAGAGACAAAGGCCATGAATGAACACTAGCTACCAGTGTAGTTGTGGTTACATGGTCATGGGCTTGCCCGTGGAAGCCTCGGTCGACTCGGTCTTTTCACATCGGACCCAGGACTACACATGATACATTGCATAACTTTATGCTATTATACTCAAACTAGAAACAGAAGCTTTTGTCAAGCCTAGATTCGTAAGTCCTGCTTGTTGTCTCCGTGCAAGTGGCGGCAGGTCTACTCTACGGCGCTGGATCTTGAGGCGTCTTTGAAGTGAAGGCAACAGCAGACGTGAGACTGTTGAGCTAAAGGGGCGCGGCGAGGCACTGGAGATATCCCGAGAAAAGAACTCTTCGTCTTGCATCTTTAGTTTCTCACTGTATATGACTGAGTTGACGTGTCTCGGGATATAACTTGTAATGTGTGCCTGTGCTAGCTGTAGTGTATTCGATTAGACAGTTCTAAAGTCATATGGTATATCCCACATCCCGAGCATGAAAAGGCTTGGCGCGATATAGCTCAGCTATCGGATATTAGTCGGAGCAGTGAGTACATTATGTCAACTCTATCCAGTCAGGAGACATTGATCACGACAAAGGAACATTCCCTGGTATCCCCGATCTTGATCTCGATATCACGCACGTATGGAATGCTGCTAATGGGCTTCGTCGGCAAGCTGATCATCTCTGCACTGTAAATCTGATAGCCATGTTGATGCTCCGGTGGCTGAGATCCATCATGATCTATCTGGCTCATTTCATTCAAGTCAATATAGAGAGCAGGATCTCTCGTGTGCTGTTATCGTATGATAGAGAGTAGAGTTGAAACCCACAGTTGCCATCAACACTATCCCACACAATGTAGCTGGGCTCTTCCCAGTAGTATATCGAAGTAGGACCCGAAGCGCTTCTAGGGATTCCACGGCAGCTTGTATGGATTAAGCATTGGCGTCAGTAGAACTGCACAAGGTGCATGGAAGTAGTATCTATTCTTTCGTTTCCGCCTATCTACCCATTCACTACAGTGTTTCTAGCACGACGTGATATCTTCAATATAGAAGGTCAATGGTCAAGTTACCTGTATATTCATTTACAGTAGACCGGCGGAGTTGGGAGAGCCGCGGGGGGGGGCTCCCTTTGCCGCCGATTTGTTCGGCACCATCTGTGGCCGGTTATCCCCCTCCCCCCCTCTCTTGGCTAGTTTGCATTATATAAACAATCAAATACACCCAGGATATTCCCAGGGGTTTGAATAGAAGGGTATAAGCACTTGCGGTCCGCTTGCTGGCCTGTGCGAGTCCTTAAACGACTAAAGCAAGGTATGCAAGGTACAGCAGCCGCCAAAGCTCAGCTGAGAACGGACTAGTTGCGTAATTTAGAGCGTGCTATAAGTGCACCAGCAAAACACAAAGCGCACGTTTCCATGCTGAGGAGGGCCTTGGAACCATTGTCGACCGTGTTTCTTGCCCCAGCTAGCTACGTGGAGGCCACAATGCGCTAACTTCATGATAGCCAAGCACGTGCAGAAGACGTATATGCATCGGCATTGCCTAAGTACTAGCCTACAGGGGACCATTACTTTCCCTACGAATAATCCATTCAACACAACTGTTTATAATGAATAAACAGGCTTGCTAGCATAGCCCATTTACAACAAAGACAGCGCGTTTTGAAGGCTGAAATAGTCAATGTTCTACTAGTGGTTGAAGATGAAAGTAACTATGCGAATGGGGAGCACGTACTGAGCTTTCATATACCGAGAAGAAGAAGGGCGGGATCGGTGAATCTCGGCTGCCAGTATCACGTATAGTTTCACTTGAAGTGCAGATCTTGGATATTGTGAAAGACTCCCCTTCATGTCTGATATTAACCCTAATACTTGGTCCAGCCAAGTGAGAAGCGATCATCACAATAACCCTAACAACTAGATATTGCCTGGTGCTCTGAGTGAATACATGTAGAACTGTTCAACAGTAGGAGTGAGTCCTGCACTGTTGAGGTCTTGTGTTCCGCTGGACTACTGCTTGGCTGTATCAGAACAGAGTGACACCCCGAGCAGTAGGAGAGCTTAACCAGGCTGCCAAGTACAAGAACGGGCGGGAGTTAGCACTCGGAGTATGGATCATCTGTCACATTGGAATGCGCATGTGTTAATTCAGAAAATCAAAGCTGTCTTTATTGTATTATTGCTTGGTTATAATAATTGCATTTTGCTCTATACCATGGCCACAGCCAAGCCCTCCCCCCCAGCCAAGCTTTTAGTTTTTAGGAAGACACAGGGACGATCTCTGGGTCAGACCCTGAGCCGGATGGTCCCGAGGTAGACGCGGTGTTATCAGTCTTGCGGTTCGAGGGGAATGTGACACTATCCCATAGAGATCCCCAGACATAGCGAGCAACGTCCTCATCCAGCGCCTTGTTGTCCTCATCCTCAAGCTTAGCATCGTTCTCGCCCTGCGCCGCATTCTTGTCATTGTCGTCGTTTTCAGCATTTCCGGCCGTCTCACGGTGCTCGTCTTTAGTTTCATCGAAAAGAGCCTGCAACGTCTTGCGTCTTGGGCCAGGCTTATCAGTGGCCGGTTTGCTGTTGGATGATGATGATGATGATGATGACTCGGCAGTATCTTGGCTGGGAGGATCGATGGCAGCATTGTCTTCCTCAATTGACTGCGGCTTCTTGAACCAGAACGTGATGACATCAGCAACCACCCAGTTTCGTCTATCTTTGAATTCGCGTCTTGTTTCCGTGTTGACTGTGATTTCGAGGACTTCGGTTTTGGGCACCATTCTGATCGCATCGATGTAGTAGCGATTGCTAGTGAACAAATCCCAGTCGGGATGTTCGGGAGTTACTTTGATCTCCTCGCTGGGATCGATTCTGTTGTCTTCCCGGTAGATGCCGATGGTATCGCGCCAAAACTTATCACCTACTTCCATGGAAATCCAGTTCATCTCTTTGTAGTCTGTTCTGTACTCATGGCAAAGACCGTGGTAGATCTCTTCAATATCCAAATTTAGCTCGTGGGGCTTTTGGTATTCTAGATAGTTTTCGTAGACCTTGGTGAATTTTTGATTACGGTCAGCTAGAATCCGTAGTACTACTTTCTGATTACCCATTGCAAAGCGATCGGTGTAGAACTGGATGGCGCCGGTATCGCCAATAATGTGATAGTAGCCATGATTCCAGAGGTATTTAGGACTAGTGGGATCATCCAATACATCCGGCAAGCCTCCGGTAGGCTGCGACAAGCCTCCGGTAGACTCATCCTCATCAGAAGACTCATAAAACGACTCGGTTTCTTCAGTGACAGACTCGATATCGACAGTAGGTTCAATGTGGACAGTAGATTCAAGGTTGTCAGCAGACTGAACGTCAGCAGTGAGCCCAACTGCAGAAGTAGACGCCATCCCAGTACTGGGCTCAATATCAAAGCTCTGTGGCGATTCAATTGCCTTGGACGAACTAGGGCCACAGCCTGTGATGCATGAGATGGACATGCCCATAGGCAGGAGAGAAGAGACCTTCATGTTGGAAACGAATTGATCAAATGCAAGGGCTGGAGACAAGACAAAGAAGAAAAGGGAGAAAGGAGAAAGGAGGTAGACGGTGAGATGGTGGAAGAATGAGGTGGTGTGGTGATGAAAGTCAAGTAATAGAGCGGGCTCTTCCACAGGGCTTTCCACAGCTATTTATCAAGACCTCAGTCTTCACGACCCATCCCATTGCACGCTGTATTTCTACACGTTTCCCACGCTATGGCACCAAACGCATTTGGCTTTGATCTGGATTCTGTTGTGTCTATCTTTGAAAATCGAGAAAAAGGATATGCAGCGCTTCAGCCTGCACAGAACCGGATGCTGATCCGTGCGAGGTTTGTGAGCATCCGTGTCCTCGTGAAAAGTGATGAATCCAAGAGATCGTTCGCAAAACAACGTGCCGACAGGCCGGAGTCCTACTAGAACTGCGTCGAGAGAGTAGGATGACGCATTTGTTCTATTAGTCCTGTTGCATATGCTTAGAAAGCTTTGTCTCGGGGATATATTTTTGGTAAGTCGGCCTGAACAAAACAGCGACGGCCAATACATTTAAGTGCCGAATGACATATAGTGCAATGACCAGACTTGACGCGAGCAGCAAATTAGAAAAGAGGATTTGTGGAATTGGTTGACCGGGTCATGGTGCGAGGGTTTCTCGGTAGGTTTGCAATACCGATCCCGCATCTCCGTCTAGAGAATAGATGACCGAGGCAAGGGTTTCTTCCCAAGCTTTGGACCTTGAATTTTTCTTTCTCCATACAGATGGATACGCAGTTCTTTAGATGCCGTTCGGAAGAAGACGTAATCGCAAGAAAGTCCGAGTCAGTTGGAATCAGCTCGAAGAAGGTAGAAGATGGTGCCGATGAAGGGCTAGAGATACTTTTTTTTTGTTCTGAAGGTCAGGCAGTGTTAGATCATGACTAAGCATGTGTCCATATGAATCACGTGATCATGGTTAGGGTTAGAGACTAGGGTAACATTGTGAGTTGTTGTAAAGTATCGTGATTTTCTGTTTATTAAGGTGTTAATTTCTTCCATTATGCACAATTAATCTGACGTTTTCATGCTCGGGCTGACGTAGTGTTAGTCCGGCTGAAAGGGCAAGTTCTCTACAGCATCAGTTCTCACTTAGCTAGTAAGTTGCATGAAGCTGACGCATGTCATGTTAAGCGCTACATCCACGCTTTGTTCGTAGGCTCCAGATGGCGAGCTCGGCCAAATCCGATATCAGGAAGTTGGCGAAAGTCAAAGGAAGAAAAAAAAAAAAAAAAAAAACAAGGCAGCCAAGACTCTGTAATGCAGAGTGTCTGAGACAGAGGAGATACGATTACGTGACTGCAAGACGGTACTTTCCTGCCAGCCCGAGCGCGAGACATGTGACAACTTGAGAGGATGGTGAGATCATAACCATACCGCAATAACAAGTCGACAATATAGAAGAAGGCAGCGGCTGCGTGGCGGCCGTCTATCTCAGTGGCTGCGCGTCTGGTTGATTATCTGGCGTGTATGGACAGGTAGAATCAAGATGAGATAGACCTGGAGGCACCAACTGTAGTGCAATACCTGTCAACATGGGCATAGGCCTTATTGGATCGTGGAGTAAAGGTGTAGAGGCAGCTTAGTGGAAGCTTAAATGATGACTTGTTATGAAGCTATGCCCTCAGCTTGGTTATATACCGACTTATAGATTTGCAATGTGTATGCTTTAGTCTGCAGCTCTTGGGGGGGGGGGGGGGGGCTCCCTCGGATAAAGAACACGGACTTCCAGCCAGAAGCCTGGAGTGTGATAGTCCGTCACGGCCAACGCCTCGTCTAAGCCACTGAGATCAAGCCGTGGTGACTGAAGCCAAGATATCAACAAAGGCCCCAAAAGAGCGGCATTGAACCAAGGCATCGTAATACGTATAAGCTGTTGGTGTCTTGGTAGGCAGGACTATAAAACCCCGTCTTTGACTAACTCATACTTGGGCCGACTCTACCAGATCAGAAGATCATATCTTGTTCAACCGTTGGATGTCGCAAGCCCAATACAGTGTATATCTTGCACACCACATCTCGCAGCTACTGACAGGAGCGGCATGCACTATATCCTCAGCCTAGGGTAATGCGTGTGAGCGAACTAGCAAGGCCTGTCTTCTTCCAACGGTGGAAACCCCGTGGACTTGCAGATGAGATAAAGCTGCCTTCGAGTCAGGTCTGCTACAACACAGCTGTTATAACAACCGGTCGATACTTGTCTAGGCGTTTGTAAGGATCATCACCAAGACCAAAGGCACCAGATCTTATGTCATCCAAGGTAGGCTGGATTGTTTGGGCCAGTCCTGATCTCCCCACCGTACAGCGAGATATTCTTCACCCAGACTTGTGAATAGACATGTAGCTTCAAGGGCTTCTAGCAGGATGATCGTCAGACGGCCAGACACATCGTTCTTGGTGACTCTATAGGCTTCTGGTCTCCTTGGACCTTTGGTAGTGATTTGCCAGACTTTCGGCGTATTTCTAGCTCGCTTGGTATCTAGTAAAAGGACCATCTGTTGCCGATAGTCTCATCCACCCTCGGCGTCCGCTTCAAAGTGCGTCTTCGAGTAAGGTGTCTGCGCTTCCTTCTAGCTACTGACTAAAGGGATAGAGATCTGCTACAGCCCTGCTGCATTTATGTCCGGAACTCTGTAAATTCAAATTCCAGCTTCATATCGAGCCAAGGAATCCTGCTTGCGGTCTTAAGGGACTCTCCGGTCTGCCTGCCACCCACCCTCCCCGAGGCTATGTTGGCCTACTCTAACAACTATACTTTCAAGCGGTTGCGCGAGCGCAGGTTTCTATGGGCTTACCTATTGGATGAAAGCCATATTTCGCAGAAACCACCATGACATTGGTCGCTCCGGGTTTCTGACTGACACTTTATCGGCCCCTGTTGTACTAGTCCTACTGTGTTGCTCATCCTCTGGCAACGATAACAAGGCAAAGTTGACGTCTCTACAGCCTTAAAAGGATCATTATAAAGATACGAGGACCTAAGATTGTACTTATCGCAGGCGAGAGATCCGAAAGAATCCGAAGAGCCCGAAAGACACGAAAGCAAGTCAGCGTTAAGGGTGAGCTAGGTAGTGGCGATGCACCAGGGTCCTGTCCATAGACATTGAAAGACGAAGGAAACGCTTGCATAAACATTCTAGCTGAATCTTGCCGCACAGGCTCTGATGGCACTGCCAAGCCTTTGTTTTCTTCCTCCTCTTATGTTTCTTGCTCTTTTCCCAGCTTAGGGCAAAGTATTGGAACGTGAACAAGCCGACATCCGGATGCTGAGCAGAAAGGGATTATCCATTGATTGTCTATGGGGTGGAAGGTTTGTAGGCGAGGGCTGTGTATGACGCTGTACGGGCTTCGGAACAGATTCGGGTGAGCCCTGCACCTCTTCTAGATGATAGATGGACGGTTCAGTCTGTACTGTACTGAACATAAGGTTCGTGATAAGCGCGCGACGCAGACAAGCGAGCGAGCGGCGCACTTTGGTCAAGCCTCCGAATTGCATGCGTAATGGAAACAACATAATCTACGTGAACCGTCCTGACCGGACAACAACTGTTATCACGCACCATATGGTCTGTCTTGCCACGGGAAAGTATTGGACAACTTGAGCAAGATAAGTAGGAGACCACGAGGGGGTGGGGGACTAGGACACGGAAAGAAGCGCCTTGGCCTATAGGAGCAGCAGCACAGTCAATTGATCAGATAGATGTCGATGTGCAGGTAACGGCTGAATCCTCGGGAGGCGGTCGCGGAGGGTCACAAGGAGCCAAGGCTCAGCAGTGTAGTATTTGCAGAAATGTCCGACAAGATGCAACGGCCTCTAAGGCGGCAATCGAGATCAACAGAGAATAGCATAGTCATTGGTTGTACTTGATCACATAGATTGTGTTGTTTCCATTACGCATGCAATTCGGAGGCTTGACAAAAGTGCGCCGCTCGCTCGCTTGTCTGCGTCGCGCGCTTATCACGAACCTTATATGTTGTGACATGTAATACATGCAAGGACAATGTAGACATGTCATCGTCCGGACTTAACGGCACAGCACTCCAGATGCAAAGTCTCCTCAGTCAAAGGCCCAAGAGAGGAGGGGTTGGTTACAAGCAACTCACAGGACAGATTCCCCCCCCCGCCCGGGATGGCAGGGCAGGTCTTTCGACGGCCTTGGGATAGCAGACGACTGATAAGGAGCAATGCAGGATACATAGACACAACCACTTGATTTCGATAACCATGAGCTGTACTCGCCCCCAACTCATGCTGTCTGTCTTGCTGCTTAAGCGACAGTTGCTAGCCGCCAAGCCGAGAGCTGACTATGCTTAAGCCGAGACGCCTATTCACAAAGGCATGACGAGGGCAAGCCCCATTTCCATTGACCCTTTCAGTAAAATACAACTATGGATGGCATAGGCGGCGATCTCGGCCAAATCCGTTCGCCAGCAGCTACGCAAGAGCCAGCCAAAGATCATGTGCATGCCCTACCCCATCATAGCGTTGGCTGGGCTTCTTCTGTCGAAGGCCCACTGCTATGGAAGCACAGAACGAGATGAAAGAAGCATTAGCGAGGAGGCCAAAGCATGTTAACTCCTCTCCATAAGCCTATACAGTTTGTGAATGTTGTGGGCGGTGCAAATGGTATTACTTGATTGGCTGGAACGGACGAAACATTGCTATCCAGCCAGTTGGCCTGTGTCTTCGTCAAGGGTCCAGCTAGATCTAGAACTAACGGTGGTCTTATCAGTGGCGACTAATAGGTGAGAAGAACCCTGTACGAGAATTGGGGGTGGGAAGATGTTGACATTGATCTTTGCGAAAGGCTGTAGGGCTAACTGGTGGAATGGGCGGGAAACGGAGAATTCCGGCCGATTCCCGCCCTGCCAATCCGCCGCTCTCGGACGATTGTCAATCTGTGGCGCATTCTCGGGCAGCGAACCATCAGAACATAGCGAGGCCGAGGATAATGACAAGACCAAAAGCAAGAAGCCAAGTGAGATTGGAGATATCGGAAAACAACCAATTCGATGATGGGGAGGGGCAGAGCGGGAGATCCCTTTGATCAGCTCTCTGCCAAGTTGGGGGCGCCAGGAAGCGCGAGCGCCAAGAAGCGCGCGCGTCGCAAATTAGCATACGAACTAGATTGCTAGAGTTACATGGTGAACCGGCTTTCCTCGTCCATGGCAGACGAGCGGCGGGTAGTGAGAGTGTTGTGAGCTCGCCATGATCCAGAGTGGCAATGCTGCTACTCATCATATATGCATGTGTGGCTCTATATTAATAGAGACCATAAGATTGAATCTGTCCAACGTCTGCTCGGATGAGTGACTAACATCCAACGACGCAATGCCCATAAGCTGTTCGTGTGCTTGGAGTGGGATGGGACTTTAAATTAGACATGGGGCTTATCTCCGCTGAAGCCTCAGATGGAGGAGACTGAGGAGACTTGTGCAGGCAAGCCAGCCACCGTAGGTCGATATTCAGGGCATCATGGCCCTATTTCCAATATGTCTTTTTTCCGTAGATCAACAGAACAATCTACTAGCGGTAACAGTAGACATGTTTTCTCGTTAGAGAGTGGTGACAAACTTTGTAGTCTGGCATAAGGACCAGAAACGTGCCACATAAATACCCCTCCGGCATACCTATAAATGGGGTGATTCCTTCGCATCTCCTACAAGGCTTCCATGCTCTCTCTCTCTCTCTCTCTCTCTCTCTCTCCGCCGTCACTCTCCGCCCTCACTCTATCCTGCCCAGACCATCGCCCAGCATGCGGTTATCATACTTGGTGTCCCTCTGCCTGCCCTTTCCATGGTTCAACGACTATGAGCCAGGCTCCTCCGATGCTGTTCAGTCTTCTGATGTCACCACGATAACGTCGGCCGATAGCGCGCATCCCGCTGATGTATTCCTCACAGAGCACGGCTATACGGCCAATTACCTTGATGACGGTGGCATCAAGCTCTATTCTTCCACGTTCAAACTGTATCTGCCGGGCCCAATTCTCTATCTTTACATCAACACCAAGCACGAAGTCACCACTATCTTCGAAAACAACCTGGACCAGGAGCCTCCTCACGATGGTAAACTAGAGCTCTACGAGATCTTTGAGCGTCTCTGCGAGAGAAAGGACACAAGGCCCGAGAACATGAGGTGGATTGCAATGGATGTTGACGATACAAATGTCAATATAGCCATCAGGCAGTACCGCAAAACCCGGCTGCTCAACCCCAAGGCTCGGATCGCCATAACCCCTGAGGACGAATACAAATGGAACATCTTTTCCAGAAACGCATTCTACCAAAGGGCGGCCACGATGGTCCCAGGGGCGAGCATCGACAAAATTGTAATCAAGCGGCAAGAGAGGCAGACGCGCGACATCATTGGGCAGATTAGGCTTGCCAACGTCATAATGTTCTCACTCAAAGGGCCACTACGCACGGATGCCCCTGTGATAAGCTCTGCTGATGCCCAGGCTGCCGATCGAGCTGCCGAGGAAAACTTGAATGCTGCGTTAAAAGATGCAGAGGAGGCATCGGCTGCTGATATCAAGGCTGTTATGGAGGCTTCTGGGGAGGGCTGCTCAGGAGCTAGCTCCGGCTCCTGACCAGCCATGGCATGTCGTCAATCGGCGGGCTATCTCTAGACAATCATAGAAGTCATGTCCAACCCGTAGACAGCGTTAATTTCAAAGTCTTACTCGTACAATTACGTATCGCGTCCTGTTCCACATGAGTGAAGCGTCTCCGAATCGGCTGCCTACACCAAGACTAACTGGACCATGTAGCAACAAAAGCGTGTGTATTCCCGCAGTAGCAGAAGCTTCTATGTTTGCCTTGATTCCTCGAGTCTCTTGAGGAGGTCTGAATCTCCGCGTCACGGCTCTGGCTGGGTGGCTCTTGACTCCCCCTGTGTACTTACACTGCACACAGGGGGGGCTGGCTATCTTTACATGCTTGTCTTGCATTGGAGGGGGTGTCTGTAGCTGTTAGTTGATCAGCATTAGGCCTTTGATAGCGTTACTACTCTGATAAATAGGGGACAGGGTCTCTATAATTAACCCAGTTTAAGGGTTGAATAGAAGGGACGGGTGGCTAAGAGTTCCGGACAAGTATAGCTTGCTGGCTTTAGAAGGTCTGTGTTTGCGGTTCCTGAGAGATTGTCTCTGTTAGGCGAGGAATCATAGTCACTGTCATGCACTATCTAGCACTTATATCACGCATATAATACTGGAATATTGCACGTTAACTTGCTGTATAGAAAGGACTTGTCTCGAACTGCGGCCACACCTCACGCCTCTATGGCCCGCCGCCCATATGTCAGCAACGGGCTTTACTAGCTAGCTCTATATAGTGTCCGGAACACGGCTCCATGCGCATCCCGAGGAAGTTGTCTCATGCGGCTCGCTGACAACTGCGCGCCTGGGAGTCGCAAAGAGCCTTCAGATCACGCGATGAAGCATCTCCAGCGGCCTTGAGGGCATTCTCCAAGTTCTCATCATCGGCAGCCTTATTCCTCCAAATGTTCTTCTTGAACGAGAACATGATGACTTCCGTGCTGGCAAGAAAGTAATTCTCATCTTTCATCGACCGCTTCTGTGATGAGACGACAATTCTGTCAATCTCAGCTCCACGCATCATTTGGGACGCCCATTCATAGTACTTGGTGTCGGCGAACATACCCCAGCCCTCATCGTCAGGACGGAGGTTGATTTCCCCCAGGACAAGCGAGTGGCTTTTACGATACTCCGTTATGGCGTTGTTAAGAAGGCTGTTGTCAATATCCATGGCAATCCACCGCATAGTGCTATGATCTACATTGCTGCGGTGACAAAGGGCTTTGTAAATGTCAGAAATCGGCAGGTTATTCCCGTCGACCTTCTCGCTGCGCATATTGTTGCTGTAGATGGTCGTGACACGGTGCTCAGCGTCAATGTAGAGGTGGACAACTGGGTTTTCACAGGTTGGGTCGTAGCGTTTGGACATGACCATGACTCCGCCATTTTCGACTTCCCATGGAGAGTAGCCATGGTCTATCAAGAAGTACGAATTAGTAACATCTGTGATGGTAGAGATTTTGACGGGCTCGGGAATCTCGATCCTCGCAGTCTGCGTCGGCTGAATACTTGTAGTCGAGCTCGGGCTTGGGATGCATCCCTTGAAGCACTGTAATGGGAGGCAGAGAGACGGTAGAGAGATGCGCATGTTGGCTAATGGGTAGGGACAGACAAGAAGAGAGGGAGAGAGAGAGAGAGAGAGGAGAAGACGATGGTGGGGGGAGGGGGACGCAGTGGTAAGAGATGCAGAGAAATCCGGCCGCCATACAATGCAGACGGCGCCGCAGAGGTATTTATGATTTTGCTTCATGTGATGTGTAGGCTTTCACGCTGCCCCCCCAGCCTGCAAACATCCTGCCTGTCATCCATCCTGTGCCATCAGGTAAAGAGAGACAGACAGCCATGTTTGACCTTGACCTAAAGCTTATCTCGCCTATGTAAAAAAAGAAAGGGGGGGAGGGGACACTCGAACTCGACCAAGACCTCGGAGACACCACCAGCTGGTCTATGCTCACTCGCAGCAAATTGAAGTGTCAAGCTTGTCAAAGACGCCAGTAGACACAGAACAGAGGAGTAGCAAGAAGATTGAATGGGTTTGACCCATGATAGGATGGTAAGGCCAAGACGCACGTCGATATTGACATGGAGCTCCTTGTATCTTGGTGAGCGTTGTAGAAGCTTTGGCCGGGGCCTTTTGTCTTACTATCGGAACGGAAGAAACAATACGATGTTGGGACAGAGCTAGCCCAGTCTGGGCTAAAGGCCGAAAGGCGCCAGGGCGCGCTGGACAGGGCTCAAGCATTAGCATAATTAGCATGATATGCGGCGACTTAAGACCAGGCAGGCCCCCTGTTGATAGTCCAGGTTCTGAGGTGTGCTGACATTGACATACATGGTAGCGGCCTTGTTCCAGGCTGTCTGTTTGTTACAATAACATGATCTATCTAGTCGCATGAATACAGTCTTTGATACAAGTGTTCCTAGGTAATGTCTATTACATAGCTGGCTGCGTCAAAAGCCGCCGCGTCCCTCTTCTATCTATCTCTCTCTCTCTCTCTCTCTCTCTCTCTCTTTCACAGATCTCCTATACGGCAGCGAGAAGAGGCATTTGACTGTCCCCAAAACCTACATCATGTACATGTGTGATAAGAGACAGGTCGATAACCAGGGCTTTCGACACCAGCAGCTGGTCCTTGCACATCCGTATAACAGTTGCGGAAATAGAATAGCCAGGAGAAATTTTCTGCCTTCGCCATGGGAGAAGTCTCGGAAGCTTTGGTCGGGCCTTCTGCAGCACTATGCGAACGGAGCGGGCAATGCAATGGTGCAATACAGATGGTCGATGCTTAATAGAGCGTTGATAGGAACTGGGCTTCTGTATCCACGGGTTAGCTTTGAATAGTTTCCAGTTCAACTGCCTACTTGCAAGGGCTGCTGGAAGATGCGGAGGGTATACTGGGCGGAGCTGTTGCCAAGCAAATTCGCTTTCTTCGTTCCCCGGCGCACGTGCTTTCTTCAGAGCCTGAGCCTCCATGTCATGTAACGGGAGTGGTGGCTTGCTGTTATCCGAAGACTCAGTTCTGGATGTGAGCCAAGCCCGTGACCGTATGATGTACGATCTTCGCGATAAGTCCTCACATTCCGTAGTCCAACAGCAGGCTACCTACCAGTGCCAACCTATAACGGGCCGTTCCCTATAGCACTTGTCATGCATAGAGTGACCAGAAATCGTTGTATGATAGAACAGGCAGATAAAATCCCTCATCTCCAAAGCTAGTGTCACAAGGAGGAACCGGCCATGAGTAAGGGCTCAGCTAGTGCAAAGCATCAGGCTTAGAGACTGCAACCCCCAATGGCCCGGGCATTTCAAAGACTCGGTACACCACGGGCGGCATTGGCGGCGTGAAAATGTCTTCTGCTGAAGTATCCCCTTGGTTGGGAGCAACAGCTAGACCTCTACGTCAAGAGCCAACGTCTCGTTATGCTTCTGATTAGAACAAAGTTTGTATACCTCACACAGCAACTTGGGGGGGGGGGGGGACAACCTGTACGGAGAGCTGGATTCAACCACCTGCTGGATCCAGTAAGAGGCATGATCATGCTCTATGGACCTCGCCTCGATCTGATTCTCGAACATTTACAGCCTGCTGCCAGTACAACGTACTATATCACACCATGCGAGCTTATTCACTCAGACACAAACGTTGCGTGTTTCTTACTAGTTGTCCCCCCCCCCCCATACACTGGCTATTTCAAGCATGTCTCTGCTGCGCTGCCTTGAATACAAGTTCCTACTCTAGGCGCTTTTGTTTTCTTAGTTTCTCGCATGCTGTGACTGATAGGCACCAAATACGGACGGGATGGGATCATGAAAGAGGTAGTGCTATAACCCGGACTAATGGCATGCAAATCCACAGATACGGGTGTCGTCCTGCCTTGTAGAAACCGTGAGAGTATTTGGAGGCTCTACTTCGAGTTGCTTCTCTTCTGATCTTGATCGGGCTGAATAGCTGTCAAAGCACAAACACCCCAGCGCGGCCAAGCCGACCCCATGAATAGCGAAGCTCAGGGCCCCAAAACAGTTCATGGGTCGGGATACAACAACGGGGGGCGGATGTACTGCGCATTGCCGAGGACAGGTCTTCCTTCTCTCGCTGTCAGCTGAGCTGCACTCTAGAGCCGGTGGTGAGCCAGCCCTATATCTACGACAATAGCAGTCGAACTATGATAGTTCTAGTGAGGGCAGGAGACTCATTTTCTTTTCTAGCCAAGGCCAAGGGGAAATCCAAATAGCCCAACAAGAAAGGGCGAGTTGGATGTTGGGACGGGTTGTCTTTGTTTCTTCTTCTTCTTCTTCTTCTTCATTACCGCAGTCTTACTTGGTCGGTTCTCCCTGCACCCCTCCGGGATAGAGGCCTCTATATAGGCTTCACAAGAACCACAAGTCGTAATGTAGACATTACTGGCTTGCCTAAACAGAGAGAGAGAGAGAGAGAGAGACCCTGTCGTTGAAGCTGAAACCAGGGATAACCCCAGAGAATTAGCCCTATTATCATAGAGTCTGGCATATGGCTATACGACCAAAAATAGATACTGGAACAGGGTCCCAGCAGCATTAACTGAGAGAGAAATCCTCACGAGCGAGAGTGCTCGGCTGGTTGGTCTCTTCGCCATGGAAATAGGGATGGCCAGAACGTCTCGGGCTCCAGAACAGCCTAGATCTCACTGCCTGGCTTCTCGTAGTTTTTGGGACCTTCGGGGATCTCCCACAAATATATGCCTTCCTGCAACGGAGATCACCTATCTCCCTATTTGGTGCGTGCTCTTCAAAGACCCAGCTGAATCTCTCAAAGGAAGGACACCTGGATCAAAGCCTACGGAGTAGTATAGGGACAGCAAGTCTCAGACAGGCTAAGCTAAGTGAAGGGCTGTTGGGGGGGGGGGGGGGCCCTGAAAATGAGCGTGGATGGGCCGGGCCTATGAATGGCCACAGCGGGGGCTGGAGGGACACCTTATATTTGGGAATCATGTGGGCTACCTTGCAGGGAGGGAGCCTTGTAAGCCCAGTAATGCACAGGATGCAGACTTGTCATCGATCATGGATGGTGGTGACTGACTTGGACACCCTCAGCAGTAGTGATGAGGAGACTCTGGAGAATGGCAGCTTCAGGGCTAATACGGGTGAAGGGAGGCAGTCGTCTGCTAAAGCTACGTTGTGACACTACAATGTGGACGGATCTGGGGTTTATATGACTTGGAAGTAAGGGTGGTTCATTAAAGTGATCTATCTCAATCTATGGATAATGTCGTTTTGTACGTCAAGCTCCTGCTCAGAAACGGACTATCGCGTCTCTTTGAGTAAGCAGACAGGTCAGAGAAAGGTTCAAGCGGATGACGTAGATGACTCTGAGGGAAACTCAAAGTCATCCTCCGGGTCGGATTCCGCCATGTTGGTTGTTTCGGAGTCACCGGAGGACAAGCCAGAGTCTGCTGCCATAGCATCTAAAACAGCCTTGAAGTCGGCTTCTGAAACATCTTCAGCAGACTTGATAGCAGCTTTCAGATTGTCCTCAGCGGCAAGCTCAGTAGCATGCTCATCGATAGGATCAATCGCCATGTTCTTATCCGCCGGCACTGGCTGCTTGAAGGAGAACATCATGACTTCGACAACCGCCGGCGGAAGGCCGAATCCCCGGATCTCCCGTTTCTGTTTATTGATGGTGATTTTATCGATTTCAACCCCAGGAATCATTTGCACTGCTTGGTCGTAGTAGAAAATGCTGGTAAACATCTTCCAGTCTTTGTGGCTTGGGGTGACTTCAATCTCTGCATCAGAACTAAGGCGCTCACTCCGGCGGTAGTTTCTGATGAATATGAGGATAGTCGGGTCATTGATATCCATGCTAATCAGCTCCATAGTCTTGTAATTGATGATCTTTTGGGAGCAAAGGGCCCTATATATCTGGAAAGGTGCCAAGTTGTTCTCGCTGGCGCTTTCTTGGTCCAGGTTGTTACTGTAGATAGTAGTGGCTTTGTGGTCTTTGTCCAGGTAAGCGTGAAACACCGGTCTGTAGGCAGCGGGGTTGCCATACCGCTCGGAATAGACCTTGATGCCACCGCCATCGAGATGCCAAGCGCCATAGCCGCGCTTCGATAGGTAGTAGGGATCATCGGGGTTGGTGGGCTTGGGGTCCGCGATAGCCGTGGGCTCAGCGAGCAAGGAAGCTGAGATAGATGTAGGCTCAAGAGATGTGGAAGCCGAGATAGAGGTGGGAACAACAGAGGTGGAAGCCGTGATAGATGCGGGCGTCACAAGCTCGTCAGACTCATCGTTTTCAATGTTACTTTTCAGACACGACCACGACAGGCAAAAACACATCATCGGAGAGAAACGCATGTTGGATGACGGGCCGGATGAGACAAATCACAAAAGGGGGGGGGGGGGGGGAAGGAGGCAAGTATAAAGTCCACGTAGTGAAGAGCAAGAAATCTTGGTGATAGAAAGAAAGACAGCAAGACGCCAGGTCACATGGAGGATAGGCATCAGAGCGGTATTTATTGTTTCGCTAGCCATAGCCGTTGGTTCACACTCGGCCATCATCTTCTACATTTGAGCATGTTGTGTCTATTATCGAGGACGAGTGCAAAGTCCTCCTGGAGCCTACTCGGGCATCACGGGAAACAACAAAACAGCTAGAGACTGCCGGGCACCAGACGATGGTCTTTGCCTTCCTGCAGTAACGTCCATGCGCCAGAGGCGACGCAAGACGACAGACGGAATAAAGTCAAGCCCCGGCAGAGCAGACTCAACGCAGACGCATGTCATCCAGCCGAACACTAGTAAGCAGTAGGTAGGGCAGGGCACAAGACTAAGCTCGGGACAAGATAACGATGCAAAAACAACGAGAGACACACACACACACACACACGTTGGACCGTAGCAGGTCTAGGTTCACGGGCTCATGGCTGGCTTCACGGCTTATGAGCCGCATTGACACAAGTGACAGTCCGTTTTCCGACGACATGCTAGAGGGAGCAACAGGAACAGCTCAACCCATACAAGTTAAAAAAAGTAATAAGAGAAATGTCTTTGTGGTCTGCTTATACAGGTTAACTCCAAGTAGCGAGCGATTGGCGGTTTAGTTTGTCGTTATTTATAGTGTGGCTCCTCCGATGTGCTGCTGCTGCAAGAGAGAGAGAGATTAGTCGTACTGTACTGCATTGGCCTCTATCAGCATTACTTTTACTGACTGATTGGTGATTTGCAGCATGCTGACAGGCACCAGCCCCCAAGCCCAGGTTGTCGGTTTCCAAGGTGGGCAAGGGGAAGAGGTCCATGTGTCAAGTTTAAGTATAGATAGGAAGCCAGTCCGGTCCGAGCCCAAGTAAGGATTAGTGGCACTGATAGAGCCCTAGAAAGGACGAAAGGCGTTTGGGAGATGACTGATAAACTGGTACATGGCAGTCTGCTTGTCCAGTTAGCCGTCGATAGACCAGCTCTCTTGACTTAGAGCCATGGCTATGGCTTTTGAATCACCCATTGACCTGGAGTGTTCATGTCTACCAGGAGAGAGGAGCCATGTAGTCGGCCAATGCACGGGCTTGTTTGTGGCTCATAACTCCGAATGTGTCCATCGTTGTCTTCTGCCAAGACCTAGATTATCATGTATATTAGACAGACAGGAACGAGCAAGGTATGCATAAACTCCGCTCTAGCCGTGCTTATGTGAAGCATACGGAAAGCGTCTTGTTGCTATAGGCTCTGTGTATGACTGCCCCCCCGAGAACGCTCTGATTGCTGCCTATTCATGTTCGCTTTAGCTCTGGCGAGGGGGAGGGGACTTGGAGCCGTCTCTGTAGACGCCTGTCGTGCTACTGCTGAGAATCTCAATCGTCCTGCTCGCGCCGATGGATCTAATCACAGCCTACCTTTGCATTCTGTGTCGGACTGATTAGGCCGTTTGCCCCGACCCTAACGAACCTTACCAAGCCTGCTCGGCCTGAGAGTAAAAGCGTAAGAAGCACGACGCACGCAGTCCGCCCTTGATCAGCTTAAGAGCGGCACCAACACAGCGCAAACAACACCCTACATGCATCTATCTCATTGCATGGAATCGGCGGGATCGCCATAACCGTTGCCTAGATTGCTCACATTGCTTACTGCGCGTCATTCTATCCGTCTTGCCGTGCTTGGATCTCAATAGGCAAGACCGCTGATATCAAACCGGCTTCAATAGTTCATAACATCACCAACATAGGGCACACGTCTTCCTGATAGACACTTTGTGTATTAACTACTGAGTAAGCCGGCTTCCAGAGCCACTCTAATTAACTATAACTACATCTTCTTTGTCGCGTTAATCTGGATCACGACAGCCTTTCCCTGGCTTTATACTATTAAACCGAATCCTGTAGCCTCACGGTCGTGACAGCCGCTATGCGATGGTATATACGTGCATGTAAGCGGCTCTCCCCAAGTCCCATTACCCAACAAAGCTGTTTCCCCATATTGACAGCCCATTGCTTCTATATTACAAAGGCCAAGAACGTCCATTACTGTCACTCAGATTCAGCCCAAGACCCCTTTCAGGATCAACTTGGGGGCCACTTATTGAGTTCTGGTGGACATGTATTGCCCGCTGCAGAGTCGGTGATTTCTCGCCGTTGGCCGGCGGCCGAACCATGTGTGATCTGAGTGGCATCTGTACTGGACTCGACCCTTCTGAAAGGCCACCGACGAAATTCGATCTGCCCGAGAAGCGGGACCTGTAGGGTGAGTGGAATCCAGACGCCGCAACGGGTGGAGGCGGCGCTATTTGTGGGTAATCCTGCGGGCCTACGCCCCCGGCTGACACGCTATGGGGCGGCCATACATCGACCGAGCCTGCGGAGCCTGTCGTTGTCACACCTGAGAAACCTCCGTCTGATGGAGACGCAGGAGAATACGCCTTGCCGGCTGCTTGCTGCTCGTTCATCGCCATAGGACTAACGGGCATCGGTGGCGGGGGTGTGCGTAGCCGCCGTAGGCTTCCTGAAGCCGAGCCCAGTGCAGCACTGCCTGCATCGCTAGCAAAGCTACGGGAAGATATGGCTGAACGTCGCCAGCCTATCGATGCAGTCATTGAGCGGCGCGGTGCATTCACAGGAGGACCGGCAATACCAGGCATGGCGTTATTTGCAGCCACGGGCGCCGGCGCCGGCGCCGGCGCGAACATGCGGCCAAAGGATTGGCGGAAGCGCTTAGTACGGCTATCCGGCGCAAAGGTTGCTCGGTAGTCCCATTCATCATCGGTTCTAAGATAAGCGCTCTTCTCAACGTCGCCAGGGGCCTGCAAAGTACGCGAGGATCGATTAGATGGAGACCTCGCAAGACGAACCGACAAGCTAACATTGTAGCGGCGGCGGTTCCAGACAAAGTAAATAATTGCAACAAAAAGTACGAAGCTGACTGGGGAGGAATTAGCATTGGCGCTTAATAATAATAGTAGAACCGGAAAATACTTACTCACAGAGCCAATACCGATAGCGACTTTGCCTCCAGTGCTCAATTCCGAAAAGTCACTCTCGTCGTTGTCGTCACTTGAAAGATCGTTAGAATCCCCGCTTGAGTGGGCTTCAGATGATGAGTGTGACGCGGAAGACTCATGCGCCGCCCCAGCAGTGATAGATGCAGGGTCCAAGTGCCATGATGCAGAGGCAGAGTGGGTGGGTTCTCCGGGGATGGCACTGTCCGTAGCTATGAGTAGATCAGAATGGAAGTCTGAGATGGCATCGGGGTCGGAAGTTCTAGAGGGCGTGAAGTAGAAGGTATCGGTAGAGCCCGAGTTCACGTCCGAGTCAAAGTCGGTTGGTGACGGGCTGTCAACTGAGTCCGAGTTGGTTGCCTTGAGAAAACCGTAGGGGTCGTAGTTGGGATCTTCGTCGTAGTTGGGATCTTCCTCATAGTCGGGATCTTCGTCATAGTCGGGATCTTGAGCCAGAGTTTCCGGGGGAGAAGAAGTAGAGCCGGAGCCGGAGCCGGAGCCAGAGCCAGAGCCAGAAGTCAGGCCGCTATTGCTGCTGCCATTGCTGCTGCTCCCATCAGAAGCCGCAAGTCGATCACTGGCTCCGGGTTGGCTAGGGCTACTCTGAGGTAATGAGGAAGACTTGGCAGCCGGAATGGCAACTATAGCATTGCTGTCCTCATCGTTGGCATGTGTTTCTTCCGGGCTCTGTGCTCCATAGAGCGTGGTAGTAGATCGCTTCACGGTAGACCGTTTGGGAGTAGAGCTAGCGCTAACACTAGACATAGCTGTTGGCGCCCAAGGTTTGGAGCTCTGGGCAGGAGTTGTCTTAGAGGTCGCAGCCGGGCCCAGTCCAGAGGACTGGACTGGTGTTGGTTTGCTGGTTGGAGGCAGAGGAGAGAAGTAAGTAGGTTTAGCGGCGTTGGCGGGTGTAGTAGTAGCTTCCGGCGCCAACAAGACTTTGGTTATTGTAGAGGACGAGGACGAAGAAGACGACGACGACAAAGAGGAATAAGAAGAAAAGCCACCACCGGATAATGGAAGTGGCGAAAGATGGACCGATGGTTGGCTTGTAGTCGTCAATGAGACAGTGGCGTTTGGGTTTCTCTGGTTGCTGCTGCTCTGCTCGATTGTGATACCAGCCTGAAGATTTACCTCAGTCGAGGAAGATTCAGAGTTCATGTCTTTGCGCTGCAGACCGGTAAAGTCTGCAGGTGACATTATGTGGCATTCAAAGCCAAAGGGAGGCGGGTAAGGAGAAAGGGATTAAAGCATCCGGAAATGAGGCTTAATGGGCCGGCCAATAAGCAAAATAGGGGTGAAAGCGTGGTTGCAATGTATATATATGAACAGTGCAAGCGTATAAGACAAGCCGATATTAGTACATAGGGAGAAGGATTAATAACAAAGGAATGAGAAAAAGAAAAAGACAAAGACAAAGACAATAAGAAGAAAGACTCAAGATGGAGATGTATCCAGCGCATGAGAGATCGCCTGCGAATCACTGATCACTGTAGATGACGAAGATTACAGAGAACAAGAAGGCATGAAGGGAAGAAGGGAAGAATGAAGAGCAAGATGAGACGGAAGAAAAGAAGAAAACAACGACACACCTCGCACTCCCCAAGGGATCAAGCCCTTCTCCGTCAGGTCAGGTCAGCTACTCAGCCAAACAAGCCCCGGCTGAGAAGAAACCAAAATGGGTATCTCCTTCTCCCTCTCCCTGTCCCATCCCCTCCCTTGGATTCCAGATCTCCAATCAAGCCCGTTAGCATAGCAATCAAGTGCCGAGTACTATGATAGAAGCTTTTTTTTTTTTTTTTTTTTTTCTTCTCCCTTTTTTGCCTCAGCTCAAGCTTGGAGCCGGGATCCATGGTGATGACCGGGGCCAGTTGATACAAGTCGAAGCGACGATGATACAGGGCAGGCAACAGTTGATACATGTTGGCCAACGACACCCACTTAACAGCTCCAACAAATGGTGCAGGCTAAAAGTCTGTCTGGCTGTCTGTCTGTCTGTCCGTCTGCAGAGACCTTTCAAACTTTGCAAAAGTATGTGCTTTGCTCTCGCTTGCTCTCTTCTCTTCGTCTCTCTGCTAGCCTGAAGCCACACCTGTTTCTTCTTTCTCTTGGCCTTCTTTCGTCTTGGCATTTGTCGTGATATCTTTCCCTTCTTCGTCGTAGTATGTATGTGCACAGACCGAGACCGTTTCCTTGCATAGAGTACAAGACTTTTGCAAGCCGATCACTATTATCCGCAGCCAACACTGCCCAAATCCTCAAGTCAGCTTAGCACCAATACACACTCACTCAGTAGGAGCAATAACAAAGAAGACCCTTCCCCTGCTCTGCTCGTGTACCTTGTGCCTAGACGCTGCTAGGGCCCCTGCAGGCACGTCAAGACTCTCAAACGCCCTGAAACAAATCTTGTTAGGCTTGGCATATTCTTGGCTACTCTCTCTTTGGCCTCGCCCGTATAACTTCTTTCGCAGGCTCCTCCAACACGCATGCTAAATGCGGATCTTGGTGTGAAGTTGTGCCTCGCCTCAAACCAAGGATCAGGGCCCGAATCACATCCCAGCAAAGACCCTACCTTTGGCTGTAGCCAAGGAATTCAATAAGCGGAACTTGGTCCTTTTTCTCTTGTTTTCTTGTCTCCCGTGACGCGGCTATAGGCCGTACAGCCGGCTCACACGAGGAGCACTGAAGTAGCAAGGGTTAAACGAGCCAACTAGGGTCTGTCCTACACTGCTTACTCAGCAGACAAGCCCCACCCCTTTACGCCACCCTTGAGCCTCCAAGATTGCAAACTGTGGCGTTTCTTATCGTGATAGATAGAGGGGCTACTGAGTGGGGTCTGAGTCAGAGCTGCTAACAATCCAAGTCAAAGGCTCATTAAGATATGCTGTGCAAGATTATCGCGACGAGACCTAATAAGCTTCGTGTTGATCCTCATCCATACAGTCTCCCATCATGAGCATCAGCTTCCCAAAGACCGAGGAGGAAATCCTCAAGCAGTGGAAGGACATTGATGCCTTCCATACCCAGCTGAAGCTCACTGAAAATGGCCCTCGCTTCACCTTCTACGATGGCCCTCCATTTGGTAAGTAAAATGAAGACTTCGCGTGATGTTTCCATCTAGCCAGCATTCGCTAACTCGTGTATTAAATATAGCTACTGGTATGCTCTTTCTTGCCTTACACCCATGCGCACATCCCTGCTCTCTATCATACATCAGGCACACGTTATTGCCATGTTCCCCTATTCAAAGTCCCTTTCATTAACACCTCCCCTCCTCCAAAAACAAAAGGCCTCCCTCACTATGGCCATCTACTAGCCTCGACCATCAAGGACATCATCCCGCGGTACTGGTCCATGAAGGGCTACCACGTCGAGCGGCGCTTTGGCTGGGACACTCATGGCCTGCCTATCGAATACGAGATCGACAAAAAGCTGGGCATTTCTGGCCGTGATGCCGTGATGCAGATGGGAATTGAAAAGTACAATGCTGAGTGCCGCGCCATCGTCATGACATACGCCCAAGAGTGGCGCCAAACCATCGACCGCCTGGGTCGCTGGATCGACTTTGACAACGACTACAAGGTGAGTTTTGGAGAAAGACAGCCAGCAGCCCCTATTGCGTATCCCCCCCCCCATGCTTCCAAGGCCCTGCCTGGCCCTGTTCATCCGCTGACCTCTCCTCTCTCCTCCATAGACCATGGACGTCAGCTTCATGGAGTCTTGCTGGTGGGTCTTCAAGCGCCTCTTTGATCAGGGTGACGTATACCGCGCCTATCAGATCATGCCATTCTCAACTGCTCTGTGCACCCCGCTCTCGCAGATGGAGGCTAAATCCAACGAAAAGGAAACTCAGGATCCTTCCATCCTCGTTTCCTTCCCTATTGTTGGTGTCTCTGGCTATGAGGATGTCTCACTGCTTATCTACACTACCACCCCCTGGACTCTGCCCTCCAACCTTTTGGTGGCTGTCCACCCCGACTTCGAGTACCGCGTCTTGCTAGATGAAGCTACCGGCAAAAAGTACATGACCATGGAGTCTGGCGCGTCTTCCCTGTACAAGAACCCCAAGAAAGCCAAGTACAAGTTCCTCGACAAGATCCAGGGTAAGGATATGATTGGCTGGAAATACGAGCCTCTGTTCCCCCACTTCAAGGAATCATTCTCCGACTGCTTCAGGGTTATTGGTGCCGACTATGTTGAAGAGGGTGAAGGCACCGGTTTAGTCCATCAAGCTCCCGCTTTCGGTCAGGAAGATTACGATGCCGCTGTTGCGGCCGGCTTCATCACCCCCGATCGTCTTCCTCCTTGCCCAGTTGACGAAAAGGGCTGCTTTACTGATGAGGTGCCTGAGTACAAGGGTATGCATGTTAAAGCCGCCGACAAGATTATTCTAAAGGATCTACGCCCTACTGGTCGTCTTGTTGTTGAGAGCAACGTCACCCACGTTGACAAGTTCTGCTGGAGATCTGACACCCAGCTGATCCGCCGCGCTGTCTCCTCGTGGTTTATCCGCGTCACTGACAGCATCCCCCAGATGCTTGGAAACCTAGAAAAGACCACATGGGTTCCCTCAGTGGTCAAGGAGAAGCGCTTTGGCAACTGGGTTGCCAACGCCCACGACTGGAACGTGTCGCGTAACCGCTACTGGGGCACGCCTATTCCTCTGTGGGTCAGTGAGGACTATGAGGAGATTGTGTGTGTGGGCAGCATTGAGGAGTTGAAGCAGCTGAGCGGTTATGAGGGCGAGCTGACCGACATCCATCGTGATAAGGTTGATCACATCACCATCCCATCCAAGAAGGGCAAGGGTGTTTTGCGTCGCATCGATGAAATCTTTGACTGCTGGTTCGAGTCAGGAAGCATGCCCTACGCCAGCAACCACTTTCCCTTCAAACACAAGGACAATTTTGAGGGCCAGCGCTTCCCGGCCGACTTCATTGCCGAGGGTCTAGACCAGACCCGTGGTTGGTTCTACACTCTTACCGTTCTAGGTAACAAGCTGTTTGGCACTTCGCCCTTCAAGAACTGCATCGTCAACGGCATTGTACTGGCCGAGGATGGCAAGAAGATGTCCAAGCGCCTCAAGAACTACCCCGATCCTTCCCATGTGCTCAATTCGTACGGCTCTGATGCCCTGCGTTTGTACCTAATCAACTCTCCTGTTGTGCGTGCTGAGTCTATCCGCTTCAAGGAAGCTGGTGTTAAGGATATTGTTACTCGTGTGTTGCTCCCCATGTGGAACTCATACCGCTTCTTTTCCGAGCAGGCCGCCCTATACAAGAAGACCAACGACTGCGATTTTGTGGCCCATTTGACCATTCGGCCCGAGGAAATCACCAATGTCATGGACCGTTGGATCCTGGCTGACTGCCAGTCGCTGCTGCGCTTCATGGAGAAGGAGATGAAGGGCTACCGTCTGTACACTGTTGTGCCTCGCCTTCTCAGCATGATTGACAACCTGACCAACTGGTACATCCGCTTCAACCGCAAGCGTCTCAAGGGTAGCCAAGGTCTTGAGGACTCTAACGCTGCTCTTAACACTCTGTATCAGGTGCTTTTCACCATGGTGCGTGCCATGGCTCCATTCACACCTTTCTTGACGGACCACATCTACAGCCTACTGAAGGCTTTCCTTGGCGACAAAGATCTCGGGAAGTTCGCCGACTCCCGCAGCGTGCATTTTATTGGCATTCCTGATGTTCAAGAGGCGCTCTTTGATGAGGATATCGAGCGCAAGGTTTCTGCCATGCAGACAGTCATCCAGCTGGCCCGCACGTCACGCGAACGTTGCAACCTGCCGCTCAAAACCCCTCTTGCCACACTTGTAGTTATTGCTGATGAAGCGGTCTTGGAAGACGTCAAGTCTTTGTCGTCGTACATTGAGGAGGAGCTTAACATTCGTGAGGTTATCCTGACCACCAAAGCCGAGGAGTACAACGTTATCCTGGAGGCCAAGGTTGACTGGCCTACACTAGGAAAGAAGCTCAAGAAGAACGTCCAGGTGGTGCGCAAGGGGCTCCCGGCTCTGACCCAGGACCAGCTCAAGGCCTACCAGAAGGAGGGCAAGATCAACGTTGGCGGTATTGATCTGGATGGCAACGACTTGGTGATTGTTCGTGTCATGGCCAAGCCTGACAGTGCTGCTGCCGCCGCTGCCATTCCATCGCAGTGGGAGCCTGGCTTTGCTGAAGACATGGTGGTGCTGATTGACCGTACAGTGCGAGCTGAGCTTGCTGAGGAGGGCATGGCACGTGACATTATTTCCCGTATCCAAAAGCTGCGCAAAAAGGCTGGGCTGATGTCAACAGATGACGTACGCATGGAGTACCGTGTCCTCAAGAACCCCGAGAATGTCGACCTGGTGGCTGTTACTGAAAACCAGTCGGCAACGTTCATCACAACGTTGCGTGGCAAACTGGTAGCACAGGAGGAGGGCGATTCTCGCGAGGTTATTGCCGAGGAGGAGCAAGCTATGGGTGAACTGAGTGTGATGCTCCGCTTGACGAAGCTATGAAGAGTAGAGGGAAACGTCATGGGTCACAAGCAGTGGATAAAATTGAAAGAGCAAGCAAGGGATAGTCAGTTTAGTTCAAATACGTATTAGCGTGAAACAAAGAAGCTATATGAACCAAAAGAGGAACCAAGCGAAGAAACAGAAAACAAAACAGCGCTACCAATCTAGTGTCTATCATATCTAAGATACATAAAAGTTTCAAAAAGTCCACCATCAAGTCAAACAAGGTTAATAATAATCCCTGGGCCTCCACAGCATCCGCACCCGATCGACATACAGCTCCATGGCATGGGCTCTGATGTCTCCCCACATTACTTTTTGCAGGTCTTGCAAACCTACTCGCTCCGCCACAACATCATTGACCTTCCTTCTATCTTCCTCCTCCTTTCTGTTGTTCCCCCATGGGCGCAGCAAGACCAAGGATCCGGCTGGAAACAACTCCGGCCGTGGTACACGCCACCTGAGTTCGTTGCCCCCGTGCGTCAGCTGATGCTTCCCGGAAGTTGCGAGTAGCTCTAGCAGGCTCTTTGCGTACGACTTATCCAGACGCACTACGGGGTCGCCGTGGTTCATGACGCCCAGAAAGAGCCCGCCACGTGCGTGCCGTGCCGTGTATTCTGCCGACGGCTGAGCCAACGGGATCTCGGAAACTGGGGGTGCCCCGAACGAAATACAGTGGATGCGGCGCAGATACGGCGCAAGAAGCTGTAGCTCTGAGGGTTGAGGGGGCGTTGCTGAACGGCCACGTCCCCGGGACTCGGAGCGCGACTGCGACTGCGACCGGAAGCGGGAGCGAGACTCGTTACCTTCCCACGCCGGCTTTGATAGCATGTGCATGTATAGCAGAGCAGCTACGGCACCGCCAGCGGAATGTCCGGTGATTAGCAAATCAAGCGGCTCGCTGGTGCTGGCTAGCGGTAGAAGCACCCGGCGCAGACGACGGGCAACAGAGCGTACCATGCTACGGGCACGGTTGAGAAAGCCCTCGTGAAAGAGATTCCTGCGGTGCGAGCCAGGCACGTAGTCGGCTGCGGAGAGAAAGCCGTTGCTGGGCACGTGATGCATGGCTAGATTTGTCAGCCAGTCAGACACGCCGGCAGTTCCGCGGATGGCAAGCACAATAGTGCGAGTAGAGGCTGAGGGCGAAGGCGAGGTGGCGAGCAACCAGTCATCGCCAGTGTGTGGAATTGGGACGTATACGTGGTTAGAGTAGTGGGCTGCGAGAGAGATCAAGGCATGGAGATCGGGGCTCCTTGTCAACGATGCATGGTTAGTACTTGACGAGACTTGGCAGTGATTATTGGAGTAGCATACATGGGGAATGGATACAGCCAAGATCTAATCTTGGTATTTGTGTAGCGAGAAAGCTTAAGCGGTAGACGCTCGTCGCGGGACGCCGGCGAAAAGTCATGCTTATAGCGGTGCCTGGGCGCTGGCTCAAAAGCCGGCTCTTCAGGCACAGGATGCTCCATGCGTCTACGCTTCATAGGAGCTGTTAAGGCCCGACGTGGGCGAGGGCGCAGTGGCGCGGGGACCTCGGTGACCACGATGTCGCTTGAGCTTTGTCGACTCAGCGACTGGGAGCCGTAAGTGTCGTAGCTGTTATCACGGCTAAAGCTGCGGATATCCTCAGCTTTAGGGTCACAGATGTAGTTGTAAGTGGAGTCGTACTCGTAGTTACGGTAGTTTCCAGTATAAGGCCGGTTTTTGAGGTAGGTGCAACGGTCTCGGAAAGAGGCTATATTTGCACGATTGGCAACTACTGTATTAGTAGGCGGCGGCGGCGGCGGCGACAGCATGGTAGTTACTGTTGTTGGACAAAGAAACGAATGGGCTCTAATATGATATAAAACGTCAAGTTAAGGGAAAATATGTGTTGGAAAGGGAGAAAGAAATGATGATAAAAATAAGGAAATGATTGATGGAAGAGAAGATTTATACTGAGATGAAAAGGAAAGGAAAAAGAAAAAGAAGAAGAAAGTCACGGAGAAAAGAGGCGGCTGTCTCGACTTTTTAAGGTGGTTGTTCTCTCCATGTGACTAGACTCTTCTTTCACTTCATCCACCAAAGAAATATGATATGCTGTAGTTTGCGATGCCCAAATACAGATTTCTTTCTCTCTTCACTTCAAAGGAAGGAGATTTATTACTTTCAAAATCACGTTGTGAACTCACTGCCCCCCTCCCGCCCTCCCCCCCCCCCCTGGTATCAACTGTCGTTTTTTTTTTCTCTTGTTCTCTACCTCTTGACTCGGTTTTTGAGACCCCAGACTGGCCTGACTGCGCCACTAATAGACAGCTTTTTATCAGGTCAGTTTTCACATGCCGATTTGTGCTTTGTATTGAGCGCCCCAAACACAGCTGCCTAGGTGCTTTGAGGATGAAGAACCGTGAATCTCAGCTTGCTGAGCTCTAAGCTCGGGTCTGCAGTGCATTTGCGCACATCTGCAATGTGTAAGCTGTCAAGATGCTGAAATGTATGTCTATTGACTCGGCATAGTACGGTGGGATGCGACACCCGTTTAGGACGTTAAAGTAGAAGTACTGGTGTGGGAACATGCGGGCGTTTTGCGGTTTTTTTTTTGAGTAGCAGTGCATGAGCCATCCATCTAGGAACTGGGGCTGACTGTGGGTTGCAGTAACTTAATAACTATAGGTTCATCCAAATACACCTATTGGCTTAATGCAAGGGAACCTGGAACTGCGTGTAAGAGGGAGGTAGAGCAATGCGGGAAGGGACTAGAGGCTTTCTTGCTGTGTCCAGGGTATTAATTGAAACCCGGCGCCCCGTCAAAATCCCACGGACTTTACATACTAGGCTTTTATTTTAATCCCTGGGTTTCCAGTTCGCTCAACTCTTTGTGGCGGATGTTGTGAACAAGCAGCCGCAGACTAGGCGTTCCAGCACATTGTGTCTTGCCCAATACTTTCTCTTCTTAAAAAAAAAAACGCCTATAATACGTCACAACGTCCTTTTTTTTTTCTGCGGATGGCTTGCTCATTGCCCTGATACTCCGAAGCTCATTTTTGATATTCTATTATCATATATAAAAATCTCGTAATCTAAGCTCAACTTTGTTTACATGTGACTACAGAAGCCCATCCGGTGACCGAAGTTGAGAGGGGAAAAGGTGTGGGTGTGACTTGGTGTGTGAGGCTTGGTACGCTACGTTCTAACAATGTAAGACACAGACACCTAAATCCCACCCCGCTATTGCTATTTTTCGGTCTAGTCTAAGACAAAGATGCCTCACTCGAGGCAGCTGTGCTATAAACAACATCATAGCTCACACTCGAAGCTGTATCGCTGCTGCTCCCCGATATCGAGTCTGTCACAGTCCCGAGATCGGACTCGTCTGTTGAAAGGCATTCGCTTATGCTTGTAGGGCATCCGCATCCCCGACATGGACACACCCTGACGTCATAGCAGCAGCTGGGGCGGATGACAAGACCACGCCAGTGGGCAGGATAACAGGGGCAGGAACAGTCAACGTGAGCACGTTGATGGTAGTTTTGGGACTGCGGCTGCTGCGGCTGCTGAGGGGAGCTGGTCTGTTGCTGAGTCTCGCTGCATTTTTCACCGTAGCTGTGGGTATGCTGCTCATTTTTGGGGAGATTATGGGGCCGAGACTCTGCATAACCAGGATGGCAGCAACTGGGGCCCTGACTTGCCGACTGTAACCGGGCGTAGCATCTACTGGCATAACCAGGTGGCGACAGCGACACTAGATCTGGTGCTGGCACTGAGACTGGGACTGTGGGCCATGGCATACGTGCGCATCCTAGATCTTGCGTAGTCATAGGCTGCCTTGGGACACGAGGGCTCAGCCCCCCAGCTCGCCCATGACGGCGCCGAAGATTTGCGCTGGGTACAGATAACATTGCGGGGCCCGTCCAGAAACGAGTGACCACCGAGAATGGGGCTATCTGGCCATTGTTCGGGATCAAGGGCGACTCCACGGGTGGATCGACAATAACCATGCGCGTAGACATGACAAAATTTACCGGCGTAGAGCACTGAGGAAGGTCGAAATGAGGAATGGGATGAATGAGTGGGCAGACCAGGGGAAAAAAGAATTGAGGTGAGGACGCCTACGTCAAGTATAAATAGAGATGGATGACAAAGTGAAGCATAAGCATGCCAGCAAAGTTGCTCTGCTACTCCAACCACGGCAAGCCGCAGGACCTTTTTTTTCCTTTCCACAGCATAGGGAGGGGAGGGGAGGGGTAGCATGTAGTATCTACGAAGCAACACAACGCCACACAATGCAGGTCTTGTGTAATCCAGCCTGATAGGACAACCCGCCCATCTACCCAAGAGACGACGTTTCGGCTCAATTAGTACCAACAGCGTAACTACCTAAAACACCAAACTACACAAGAAAGGTAGTTGCTCATTATCAAGGATAAAAATAGAAAGAAATAAAAATTAACACAAGCAAAAAGAAGGAAAAAAAAAAAGAAAAAAGAAAAACAATAAAATAATAAAAATCAAATCTTCCTGCACCTCTCCCCATTCACCCCGTTGCACTTCCTCTCCAAGAAAATACCAAAAGCCCATATTCTAAATCATAACCCTAACCCTAATCCAGTTCTAGTGTCGGTCCCGTCCCGACCCGGATCCATGTATTTATGTGTACGCCCGTGTTTGTTTGGTTTCCGTCATCAATGTCAAAGTCAGTTCATCATCAAAGTCAGGCATCGTCTCGTCCCGCTCCCTTCCACCCTCTCCCGCCAGTCCACAACTGCCCCCCCCCAGCTTCTAAATAAACCCTTTGGTTAGACTCGGCTCCCGTGTCAACCCCGACTCGAGGTCATTCTCCACCAGCCGTGTAAATGCATTTCCCGTGTGGCGGCGGAAGTTTCCACGTGCAAACGCTCCGCCACCCGTCCCTGAGGCGCCGTACGTGGTGCCTCGTGCAGCCTCAACCTCGCGTTCCATCATGAGCAGCTTCTCGCGGCTCTCCCGCAGCTCGCGTTCGGCACGGCGGGACGTCAGCTGCGACGCGCTCTCGCTAGCTTGCAGCTCATCAATGGCCTTGAGCAGTTTATCAACCTTCTCATTCATGCGCGTCAGGTCGTCCTCCAGCTGCGCGTTTTGCTTCTCTTTGCGGTCAATCTGGTCCTGCAGGTCCTTAACCACGCGATCGACGTTGCGCACTGAGCGGGCCTCACGAGAGCGCGCTTCGTCCTTGGCCTCCAGCTGAGACTCCAGCTCTTGGATTCGCTTGTGCAAGAACTTGATGTCTCCACTAGCGCTATTGAAGCCCTTCGTCTCGAGGTCAACGAGCTTGACCTGCACCTCGCGCAGCTTTTTCTCTACACTGGCCTTTTGCTCGGCCAGCTTGGTACACATGTCTCTCTCAACTGCCGCGTCTTTCTGCGCCTCGGTAGCCAAAGCTTCCGCCCTGCGCATCTTCTCAATGGCCGCTGTGGCAATGTCGTCCTTTTGCGCCACGTCTGCCTTGAGCTCTAGAATCAACTTGTCCGCAGAGGCCGCATCGCGGATGCTGGCTCCAGTGGCCTCAGAGGACACTAGTGAGTCTAGCCCAGCCTTGGCCTCGGCAAACCGTGTTTCCAGGCCCCTCTTCTCGCGCGCCAGCGCATCACGCTCGGCTGAAATCTCGTCGACAGAGGAACGCAGGGAACGTACCTGCGATAGCAGAGTCACAATCTTGCCCTGGGCTTCATTGTGCGCATTGACGGCCTCGTCACGGCTCGACGCTACATCGGCCAGCGTGCCTTCGAGGCGAGCCTTCTCCTTGCTCCACGTGCTGCTGTTGAGCACTTCGTCATCCCATTTACTGCGCAGCTCCTCCAGCTCTTCCCGTAGACGTGTGATTTCGGCCTGCTTGAACAGCTTCTCCTCGCGCGCCAGGTCAAGCTCTTTGGTTAGCGTTGCAAACTCGGTTTGGTACTTCTTGCGAGTCTGTTCCAGCGAGCTCTCCTTGTCCTCAATGTCCATAGCGCGTTGATTGCGGTAATCCTCCAGCTCGTTTTGCAGCCGGCGCTTGGTCTGCAACGCAGACTCTAAATCGGTCGAAGTGTCCTCCAGACGCTCTTCGAGCCTGCGGTTTTGGCGCTGGAGATCCTCCAGTGTCGAGTCCATCTTCTTGCGTTCAGTCATCACCTCAGCACACGTGTCCTCGGCCTCCTTAGCTTGTGCGCGCGCAAATTGCTCAGCGCGGCTGGCCTTGAGCACTGCGATCTCAGCTTGTTCAAGCTTAGAGAAGTACTCGTCAGCACGCCCCTTGTACAATGTCATGCTCGAAGTCACCTCGGCGAGCTTGCTAGTCTCGGCATCCAGGCGAATCTGCAAATCGGCAAATTCCTGAAGCAGCTGGCTGCGGCTGGCTGCCTCTTGTTCGCGTGCCAATGTCATTTCTTGCAAATCAGAGCGAGCATCACGCGCATCGACTTCAAAGGCAGATCGGTCATGGCGCATCTTCTCAAACGAAGCCTTGATTTCCGCCAGTTCAGCCACAGCATCCTTATGGCTGTGCAACAACAGGCGGCGTGATTCTTCCTGGCTGTTGAGGGCCTGGAGAATCTCTTCGTGGGACCTAGTTTGAAGATCACGCAAAGACAGTTCTCCGGAGCGAACACTCTTTTCTAGGAAGGACACCTTCTTGGCTGAATCGTCAAGCAGAGAGTGCAAGCGGTTGTTGGCAGCCTCCAGTTTGAGCATGCGGCGACGGGTTGGGCTCTCATCGGAGTTGTCTGCGCCAGCACCAGATCCAGCAGGGGCGCGGTCTAGTTGGCTTTGAAGATGGCGGTTCTGCATTAGTGCAATCTGCAGCTGGTTCTGCAGCTCCTCAACGTCAGCCTTGAGATCCTGGCGGTTGTTGAAGCTGAGGATGTCTGCTGTCTTGTCGCTGCGAGCAGAGTCTGCAGTGTCCATAGCACTGTTTGCAGTCCCCTTACGAGGAGGCGTGGCAAAGGGATCTCTAGTAAAGAGGTTGGTCTTGGAAGAATGACGAACGTGGGTTGGTGACTGATTGATGCCGTTCGTCCGGTCTTCGAGACGAGATCGCAGGTCACCCGCGGCAGCAGCACCTTGTTGGGCACGTAGTTCAGCAAGTTGAGTCTCAGCATTGTTGCGAGCAGCAGTTTGTATGCGTAAGTTTTGTTGGAGTTCCTCGGTCTTGCGAAGCAAATCAAAGTTCTCCAGACGCGCCTTGTTCGCCACATCCTTGTCCTTGGAAGAAACTTCGATCGGGCTTGTTGCACTGTCGGGATCAACAATGCGTAGAACATCAAGCATTTGGGCACGAAGATCCTGCAGCTCCTTGTCACGAGAATCCAGCGTTGCTTGCAAGGTGCGCACAGTGCTTTGGGCCTGGGTGCGAAGCTGCTTTTCCGATTCAATGGTACGCTTGGACTCAGCCATCTGGGCCGTCGAGTTTGACAAGGCTTTCTCAGCGGCACGTGTGGCTTTGGCTTCGCGCGCAAGCTCGTGGTTGAGATCCTCAATACTCAGTTGAAACTTCTCAACTTTCTTCTTATAGCTTGTAACCCCGATCTGAGCTTCGCTCAGCTGCTTGTTTAGAATGCTGTTTTGCTCCTCCATACGCTTCTTCTCCTTAGTCAGCATAGCAATCTGTGACCTATTAGCCTCGGTGGCTTTCGTAGTTGACCGTGCAATTTCGAGGCCTTTTTGCTGGAGCTTATTCAAAAGCGACCGGTTGTCATTTTCTGATGCCGTGAGTCGACTCTTGACAGTGTGCAGCTCACGCTCTAGCCGCTCCTTAGCCTGATCGTTCTGCAGACCAAATTCGCCAGATTCAATGATGAGTTTGTTCAGATCCTCTACTTCATGGTTAAGCTTATTGCACTCGGCTTCAAACCAAGTCAGTCGCTCTTGAGCTGCATCCAAATCCTTGCGCAGGCTTTCCTCTCGAGCCCGAGCCATTTCACGTGCCTGGCGCTCGCCAGCTTCCTCGGCGTGGATGCGGGCCTCCTCAGCCTCTGCCTTGGCCAAGCGCAGCTTGCGGATCTCCTCCCGTGCTGCGTCGCGTTCCTCCTCAGCCGTAGCACGAGCCTCGGTAGCACGGCGGAGAATGTCCTGCTGTACGTACATTTCCTTTTCAATAATGATCTTGCTGTCATTGAGGTGCTCGTACTCATCCTTGAGTTGCTGATACTTGTGCTCGCCCAGGAGCAGGACATCGTCACGGGACTGACGCTCTCGGCTCAGCTCTACTTGCGTCTTGTAGAGCTCGTCCTTTAAACTCTTAATCTGAGCTTCAAGAAGCTGGCGATTCTTGTCAGCCTGGGCATCTTCAGACAGACGCTCCTGAAGAAGCTTCTTGGCGTCCTGGGCCTCCTTTTGCAGAGACGTATGTTGGGACTTGAGTGCCACTAGCTCTGCCTGGACATCACGGAGACGAGTGGCAGTAGACTCTTTATCAGCAACCAGAGTCCTACGTTGTTCATCAAACTGCTGCTTATCAGCCTCGAGAATGCGCTTATCGTTACGCAGAACAGAAAGCTCGCTCTCCTTTTTGCGCACAAGGTCCTCGTAGTCAGTGGATGTCTGCGAGAGCTGGGTCAGCTGCTTCTGCATGTTGGCCGACTCACGGACAAGTCGCTGTTCTTTGCTCTTGACTGTCTGTAACTCCTTTTGCGTCGAGTGCAGCTGCACCTCAAGATCTTGAGAGTTCTTTAGCATTCGGGTCTCAAGATCCTTAACCTTGCGCTCCTTGAGAGAAAGCTGACTCTGCAACATCTTGATTTCATCGGAAAGGGCCTCTTCCTGAGCACTGCGTTCTGATTGCTTCTTGTTGATTTCGTCAATGGACTTCTCGAGGTCGTCGATTTTATGGCTTAGATGTGTTTTCTCTTCCTCTAGTCGGGAAATGAGATTTGCAGCCTGCTCGAGCTGAGCCCGGAACTTGTCAACCTCACTCTCCGCCTGCTTCTTGGCTGTCAGGATAGCGTCAAGCTGATCTTCCAATCGATCTTGATCTTCAAGAGCGCCGGACAGCTTTTCCTCGAGTTCAGCCTCGCGATTCTGCAAGCGCTTGAATATTTCTTCCTTGTCAAGAGCCAAAGCACGCTCACTCTCGAGGACATGCTTGAGCTTGGTCAACTCTGTATGCGTGTTACGACGTTCTTCCTCTAGCTTCTGGCGATTGCCAGCTTCAGCCTCCATTTTTTCACTGAGTTGCTTGATCATGTCATCGCGCTTTTTCACCTCAGCAGCAGTGCGCGTAGCGCCTAGTAGAGGCTTCATTTTGAGAAGCAGCTGCCACCACGGATTATTAGCAAGGTCGAGGTAAACCCGGAAGTTGTGTTGCAGGATACGTGTTGCTTCAGTGCGGAAGAGCCGCTTGTAGGCGATTCGGCGCTGCACGTAGCCACGAGCGGCAGCCTGGAAACGCGAAACTATCTCGGTAATGAGAGCGTCGCGTTTTTCTTCTAGCTCAGCTAGTACACCAGCACGGAAGAAAACCTTGGTGATGCCCACACGGAATAAACTGCGGTCCAGTCCCAACTTGTCAAGCATAAGAGTAGCTACAGATTGGCCGTCATGGTATCCCTTGGGCATATCACGGCAAAGAACTTCATAGCGTTGGCGGAACTCTGAGAACTGTAGGCGGTTAGGGAAACCAGTGCGGGCGATTCGAATACCCTCTAGCACACCATTACATCGCAACTGGTCGAGCACGAGCAGGTTGACAAACTGCTTAGGCCGTTTCTTATGGTTAGGCAAAATGCAGCGAACAAAATGCGGGTGCGTTGAATGTAGCTGTGTCATCAGGCTATGCAGTTGCTCTTTATGACGTTGAGCGACAGTGCGGAAGAGGCCCTTCTTTACTCTACTGCGCTGTGACGAGATTCCATTAACATCGTCAGGGGATTCAGCACAGTCAGCAAACAGGCCGGCAATGTGTTTGTCGGAGGATGCAGCAAGCAGACGAGTAATATTGTCATTAAGAGGGTCTTTGTTCTTCTCCAGCCAGCCCTCGGTCGAATACTCAACCTCGGCGGCGTAATGAGTAAGGATAAAGCCCTGGCCGAGGCGTGACGGCTTATACTTATTACCCTTCTTGTCCCAGAGAGAGTTGAGCTTTTCGGTAAAGGACTTATCGGTGGCCTTTGGCATGACGCAGTCTTCGTCAAGGCAGGAGAAGATACCAATGGGGTTTGGCAACTCAATAAGATCGATAGTGGGCTGCAGATCACGCCCAAAATCGATAAACTGCCATTCGATTTTCTCACGGGCATATTCCTCCTGCTCGAGAACAAACATGTGATGATTGAAAAATTGCTGAAGCTTCTCATTGGTGTAGTTGATGCACAACTGCTCGAAGCTGTTGTTTTCAAAGATCTCGAAGCCCGCAATATCTAGCACGCCTATGAAGTTGGAATCTTCCATACCACCCATGCCGAGGCCGCTGCGATCCAGCTGTACGTTGATGCGGTTGACAAGGTCACCAAATCCCCGCTCATAAATACCCTTGGAGAGGGCATCTAGCGACAGGCGCACCTGATCCGGGGTTTGGACCTTTTCAACCCACTCACGGCCTGCCTTGACTTTGGGGTGCAAGAGACCCTGCAGAAAGGGCTCAATGGGCACGCCAAGCAATCTGCAAACCTTGAGGGCCTGCTCCTTGGCATCCATCGCCAGCCGAGCCTGGTCAGCCGACCGACTCTCCTTCACAACCTCAATGTTTCCCAGATGCAACACCGCGGCAATTGTGCGCAGAATGGAAACTTGGTCCTCCTCAGGGAAGGCCATGACATTGAAGGCGTCTAAAAGTGCCATCCACTCATCCTTGTCAGAGATTCCGTTGATGGTGTCCTGTCCAAAGCGTGTGTAGTTGAAATCCTGCACATCACAGTCGCCCAACAAAAACTCCTGCCGCATGCGACGATCGGCACCCTTGAGTAGCTGGTAGAAGACATGATAGTTGCGTTCCTGCCGGTTCACACGCACGACTCTGCTCTTCTCGAGGAGATACCAGTCAATGAAAGCGCCGGTGATGACGCCCTGGCGACTAAACTCGATCCGGATGAACTTTCCAAAGCGAGACGAGTTATTGTTGCGCACGGTCTGTGCATTACCAAAGGCTTCAAGGATAGGATTGGCCCGTAGAATCTTTTCCGACAGATTGGAGTGTTGTAGGCGGCCCTTGGCGGGGTTGAGGCTATCAGACCGGGCAACAGCAGCCAGGTACTGAATAACCTTTTTGGTGTTTTCCGTCTTGCCAGCACCCGACTCTCCGGTGACTAAGATACTCTGGTTGAGCCCTTCATCGACAAGGTTACGGAAGGCCAAATCTGCCATAGCGAAGATGTGAGGTTTGGTGTCTTCGCGGCTACGCCCGCGGTACATGTTAATGTACTCGTTGGTGTATATAGGCAGTGGGTGGTATGGGTTGACTGTGACCAGGAAGAGTCCTGAATAGGTGTATATCATGTCTGACTGGTAGCGCATGCTGAGATTGTGCACGACGGAGGCTTCGTTCAGGTGTGTTAGCTCGGCCATGTCATTAGCCTTGTCGAACTTGGCAGGATTGACCTTGTCGACCTGATCTGAGGCGACTTGCCGTTGCTATGTAAAGAACGTATGGCTAGGTTAGTACTTATGTCATAAGCACGAAAGAAAGAGGATAGTAACCAGGCAGTCTGGGCTAGACTAGGCACGACTTGACTTTGCTCGGCCTGGCTCGGGCTGGCTCTCTACTACTCACCGTGCCATCCTCGCATTGGACGAGGATGTGGTTTCCCTCGAGTTCCTCGACGACCCAGCCTTTAACAAAGGCAGCCGCCGGGTCCTTGAGCCACACATATCGCTTCCCCGAGAAGTCGTTCTCGCCCTCGAGCTTGTCGACGGTGTCCGGGTCAGCCCGTTGTAGTTCCTCAGATTGGATAAAGGAGGGAGCGAAGGTGTTGGAGAGACGGGAGGTGTTTTTAGATTCGACGCGAGAGTGGCGCCTGGCGGTATTTGCCGAAACTAGCGGTGATCCAAACGAGGCCCCGAAGGACATGGATCGGGGCTGTAATTTTGGCTTGTGTATCGATGCTGGAGAGGCAGTTTGCGAGAGGGAGGCAGCAGCAGTGGGTGGTGTTTTCTGGGGCGCTGTGGGTGTCGCTGTGGGTGCAGTTATTGCTGTGGCTGTGATCTCGTCTTCTTCTCTAGTAGGAGTACTAGCATTGGAGCCACTAGGCGTTGTTGCCCTCGAAGACGGCGTTGTGGAAGCAGCGGCAGACGCAGGGCCAGAGGCCGCAGCCTCGGCAGTAGTAGGTGGCAAAGAAAGCGGTGATGGTGTCGAGATAGAGGACGTCTTGGGACGATGGGGGACGCCAGACCCGCCAGGAGATGATAGCGGAGAGGTGGCAGAGGGAGAGCCGGCTCTCATGAAGGGATTATTGCGCCGTGGCTGCGACATGATGAAGGCAAAGAAAACTCAACTCAGCTCCAAGGCTGGCGGTTCCATTAACGGCAAGAGCAGGCAAAAGAGAAGAATACAAGCCAACAGGAGGTGTAAGTGGTGTTGAGGTCAAAGACTTGGTCTATTACAGAAGAAAGAGGAAGAGAGGAAGCTGAGAATATTACAAAATCCCCAGGGAAACCAAGAGGAAAAAAGACAGTTACACCGAGTAAATAAACAGAGAGAGAGAGAGAGAGAGTATCACGAGTAAAATGAGGGGAGCTGGCAGCCAAAACAAGAAGTCCGCTGGTGATGAAATGGTATGTTGTGGCTGGCAAAGCAACCAGTTTGGGATCAGAGAGAAAGAGGGCAGACAAAAAGGACACAAAGAAAGCACATCACAGGCCAGCATACAACAGGTCAAACATGCCGGCTTCAATGCAAAGCTGCTGGATCGCTTATAGATTTATTGATCCAGGCTGGGCTGAGGACAACAACCTGCCAGGGAGAGCTAGCGTCTGGCTCTCCAGGCATAATAAACAGGGGGGAGAGACGAAGAGGCTCGTCTTGAGGCCTCGTTGCCCCGGACTTCACCCCAAACAACCCGAAAGTAAACAATGTTTGCCATCACGTGATAGACAGTTACTAGGGTTATGCGGGTTGTGGAAGACCCTAGTTAGCTTAGTCATGTCTCAGCAGCCCCGCCCACAAGCGGCAAATGCAGCGACGTTGCTTTTTGCTACGTATTTGAGGCTTCCCGGTGGCGTTTGTGGCGTTTGTGGCTTGATTGTTTTTATCTACGTTTGTTTCTCTGACACTCTTGCATCTCTTTTGTGTCCACTTCTGCTCTATGCCTTTACACTTCACAACACTGCAGTCTTTGTTTGCTGCTCGGGTCTCCCTTTTAGCAGAGACCACTATACTCATAGTAAACACAGTGTTTTTGATCTTCGGCCAACCCCTCCTCCCTTCACTTCCACTGGAGCGCTTTCCATTCCCCTCCGCCCTGTTCTTTTCTTCGCTTTAAAACCCCAATCAAACCCTAATTCCAAAGTCAGCCGCAACCCCATAATTCTAATTTTTCTTGTTTCGGCCTTCAACAACCACTCTCTGAAGTTTCGCTGTTTTGTTTTCTTTAATCTATCATTTTTCGTCTTCGTTGCGCTTGGCAGTCTTATCCAGCTATTATTCACTTTTGCAGCGACGCCGCTTTCCTAATTCTCCGGCCCAACAAACATACAATACACGCAAATACCCCTCCCTCCCTCCCTACTGACGGACACACAGACACTCAGCGTGTGCTCTTATGCAAAACACCCAACTCTACATTACACCCTCCTCACCTCACCGATACTTCTTCGGCTTCACCTAGTTACCTCCCTGCAGCTTGCCACTGCCGTAACTCTTTCCCGTCTCTCTCCCTCACAGCTGTCTTGCCACTCTTTGCTGCCATGATTCCCGGCCTTTCTTCCACCTCCAGCAACTTCTATGAAAAGGCGGCTGCTTCCTGGGCCGCTTCATGGTCAGGCGCTGCCACTGCCCCTATATCTACTCCTGGTAGTATCTTGTCACTGTCGCAAGTAACGCAGGAAAAGCCCAAGGAAGCTGCGCCTGCCCGTAAAGCTATAGCTCCACAGTACCCCGATATCTACAAAGCAGGCGAAGATGACGACGAGTACTCGCCTGAGTCTCACATCGATGAAGGCGAAGCCGAAGGCACAAACACAGCTCCCCCCGTTGATGATGACATATATGAGCCAGAGCTACCCGCCGGAGTTGATGAAGGCCATGGCTACTCTGTAGACAATGGCAATGACGACGACGACATGTATGATCCAGACGCGTATGCGCCGGAGGAAAACATATCCGCAGATGTGTCTCCACGCAGCTTTGACACTGACGGCCGAGCCTCGGATTTTGATCCAGCTACTAGCGCAAACTCCATGTCCACCTCAGGCGGTGCTTTAGATAGCGATACTTTGGTCAGCAAGCCTTCTGCTGCTCAAGACGATGGTATGTTCATGTTTCTTCTCCCTGGATGCAATTTCACATAGCCGCTTACTAACCTTTTTTTTTTCTCTGCAGATATATCCTTGGTTGAAGCTCGCAAAAAGGCCCAGGCTGCCATACTACGTCTCTGGCCTCTCGAGGTTCGATACCAGCAATATATCGAAGAGGGTATCGAAGAAAGTGTTATTAAACAGCTCTTTTCTGACCTCGGTCTTGACACATCTGCCGGCTGCCCCCAAGCCAGCAAACAGAAATCACCAATAGCGAAACCAACCACGTCACAACAAGACACCCCCTCTGTAGTTGACAGCATGTCAGGACCCTCTACAACGACAGCTTCACAGACTGCCCAGCCTTCTATTACATCGGCCACGGCTACCAAAGTCTCACCTAACCAAGCAGTGGAAACGCCTGCAAAACCAAATAATGCCGAGGAGCGCAAAGACCGCATAGCCAGACTACTTGCCATGAAAAAGGCTGCTCAAAACCAGACTGCCGTGCCTTTGGCTACCACCCCAAGTCAATCACTCTCCCAGGATGCATCACTTCCAGCGCATAACCAGATCGCATCGCTTCCCCCAAAACCTCCCACTATTAACCAGACAGCCTTGAGTAGCAATGAAGCTCTGCGAAAGCGGAAGATGGAGGTTTTGGCTACTATGCGACCCAAAAAAATCACAGGCGCATCGAAAGCTGATAATCCGTTGCCCGTCTCCACCGCCGTTGAAAAAACGCCCGTTGATACGCTCACTCCGAAACCTGCATCTACGCTGGCTTCTAATAGTCCACCTCGCAATGCACCGACTGGTCCTAGAGCTTTCACATTGGCCGCACAACCAACTTCAATTCCAAATCGCACACGGCTGACAGCACCAAATGCGACGGTCCCTTCACTGGTTTCACAACCTGTATCCCGGCCCGTGCCACAGCAAATGTCGTTCGTTATAGATGTCAGCTCAGATGAAGAGGAAGATTCCAACCCCACACAAAATAATAAGGCATGCGAACTTCCCTCCACAAGCAGCAGTAGCAAAGTTGTATCTCTCAACGGTACGCCTGTAAACGGTACAATGAAGCAAGGCAAACATGTGGCTGAGCTGGATCGCGATATCGACCAGCTAAAACGCAAGATTGCCGAGATGGAGGCCCGCAAGTCAACTTCTAGTTCTGCAACTCCCATCAGCCAACAGCAGCAAAAACAGGCACAACCATCACTATCTCTTCCCTCATTCACTGCCCGTCCTCCTTCCGCTATCCCCCAAGTCGCGCTATCAAAGATCAAAAAGCCCCAACCGACAAGCAAAAAGACCAAGAAGAAGACTCTAGCTCGCAAACGAGCTGCGAAAAAGCTGCCAATCATCGAAGCCATGCTTGCTAAGAAGGTTGCGAGACTCCAGTCCGTGAATTTAGAAGTCATGAAGCTTCTCAAGGAAATCGAGGATGTCCAGCGCGAGAAGCTTCGACTGGAACAAGAAACTCAAGATGAGGCTGACGATGACGATAGTGCTGAGGAAAATGACGATGGAACTACAAAGATAACGGTGCCTGAAACTCCGGATATACCTATCCCTGAGAAAAGACAGGACCTCTCTCCTGTTCAAGCTTCACCCGCTTCAGTCTCCCATCAAAGTCGAAGCCAAAATGGACTTCCACCCAAGCCACCGACGCCATCTGTCACTATCAAAAACACAGCTCCTTTGGACAATACAGCATTACCGATCCCACAGCAACCCAAAACTACAGCGGATAGTACTTCTCCTGAAGACAAGTCCTCAGATGAAGGGCTAGAATACTATGACAGCACAGACAGTCCGAGTACCAAGAGGGCCAGACTATCGACGACAAACCAAAGTCCAACGTCTGCAAATACCTCTCCCACACCCCTCACAGACGCTGAAGATGATCTTCCAATGGATGAATCAAATTCAGATGTTTCTGATACATCGAGCTCCGAAGAATCGGACCAAAGTGATGACGAGGAGGGTGAGGAAAAGGGCAAAAGTGACACAGAGACAGGCCCATCTCATGTTGTAGACAAGACGCCCACATCACAAAGGGCTAGCTTGAAAAGCGCGTCATCCCCTCTTCATGTACCCATCTGGAAACAAAAAACGCAGCAAAAACAGCAGGAGCAGGCTCTTACACAAAGCCAACCATCGACAGCAACCATAGACGATGATGGTGACCAGGAGCTCAACAGCGATGCCCTTTCGATTGTCACTTCGAGGCCCAAGTTTGCAGCCGAAATCAGCGATGTAACATCTCCATTCGTTCTACCGCCCATCTCATATGTGTAGCCACCTCTGCTAACCTCTATCCATTCTTCCCTTCCCCCCATTGTATAGGTCTTCGACACGGTCCACAACCCTGCTTATCCCGGTGCATTTGTACCATACGAGAGCATTTACAAGGGCAATGCCTACTATTGTTTTCACCCTAGTTTTGACGGCGATGTGGCGACCAACTTGCGCTCGTTGACATATAGCAATAACATTGATCCAAATTGGGCATTCTGCACGGATGATTTGGACGATGGCGGGTGCTCAAAGGGAGCAGACTGCGAATGGCAGCATTTCAGTAACATTGGCATAGGTGGTGAGTGACATCATTCCTCTAGTTTCTCGCTCGTTTTCCACTTCTCTATCCAATCCTTCCTACACCTTCTACCGTTTTGATTTCTTTACTTGCCCTTTTTCTTTCCATCTTCTATATCCTCAGAGAGAGAGAGCGTAACGAGTGTTTCCCCCTCCCTGTGAGGTGAGTTGTCCGGCTAACCCGATTTTCAAACCCCCCGCTGTGGGTCTTTCTTCACCCTTCTTGTAGAGGACAAGATCCTAGTGGCTTTAGGAAACTCGAACGGACTAGGCCATGCCGATCGCCGGCGTTTCATCGAAGGCCTGCGCCAGGTCTTAATTGACATCAAAGTGCGTGACGTCAAGGACTTTGACTTGATCAGTAAGGCTATTCTCGACTATAGGCGCAACTTCTTAGGCGATGCGTCCAAGATTCGCTTCATGGATGTAGATATCTAAAGAGGTATGGGATGTGAAGATATCCGGGGGGAATAGGTCTAGTTTGTGGATGATCCGCTCTGCTCTACTCTCCCTTGTATTGCCTCTATCCCCCCGTATATTGTGTATGGCTAAACGGGCGGAATCATCACTCCGTTTGTTTTCCCTCTGCTGTGGCCAGAAGACAACAAACAGTTCTTTCTATTTTGCTTTCCGTTCCACGAACTCCCAAGGTATCGTATGATGGCACGCTGCTTAGCTATGTCGCAGTGTTTCATCTGTATTTCCAACAACACGGAAACCCGGTTGTTTGCCTTTGGATGTAGGCTGTTCGAAGTCCCTAGAACTCCCTTTTCTCCCCTTTCTTTTCTTTCACTTTTCTATTGTTGTTTTCCCCCTCCGCGGCTATTTGTTGTATAGCCTTTCTTATTTCTTGTTCTTTCCCCCCCCCCCCCCCCGAGATGTGTACTCTTGGCGGAATGAACTACTGTAGAGCAAGAGAAGGGAGGAAGCCTCACATGAGCGTATCCTTCGCCCGCTACAAATGGGAATGGACTGGTCCAAGTTCTGTTGGAGACAGGACAATGCCGAATCGGAACGGGATAGTATGAAGACGTAAATGTGGACCTTGGAATTGACAGAGCGTGTGCCTTGAAAAATGGCATGGTCTGGAGAGATGGAACAAGAAGAAGAAGAAGAAAAAAAGGGAATAATATATTTGCCTGTTTCCGTTGATTGGGTGTGCCAAATGTATACATGTGTGACGCAAGCCCAAGGGTGGGTTACATAGATATGTGGTGACTGGGTAGGATGGCATATGTATCGGCTTCTCTCCGAGCCCTAAGTCATATCTACATCCAGACCCAAACTCACACTACGGTGGCTTATCCAGTAGATGTAGATTTTTTCTCGTTTTGTAGCCTTTCCTTTTTGCACAATGAACTTAGTTTGGATTCAGCCAGCTAAAAGCTCATGAGAGAGGATACCCTCTTGAGGCGTTTTGGAAGCTAAAAAAAAAAAAAACAGCCAAAAGAAGCCTTGAGGGGGAGGTTGGGTTCGGGCAGACACAAGGCTTTAGTAGTTTCCTTCAACCCTTCTAGCTTATTCTATTTCTCTCATCTATATACTCTTACGACAAGTTCTCCAGCTGAATAAGGCCACTAAGACAAGTCAGTATAAGAAAGAATGTTGCCGACGAAGTTATCATTAGCGCCCCAAGCCCTACACATACATCACGAGAAAAGACGCTACTGGCAGCTTCTGGTCTGTGACAACCTAAGCCAAAGTCCAAGGAAGGGCCAAAAGCTAAGAGCTAACGGAAAGAAGAAGCAAGAAGAGGGAGGGGGTGGGCTGTGAACGACGTGGGAGGAAAGATCGTAAAGAGGCTAGAAATCTCTGATGAAGGATTTACCATCAAGAGGGAGCCTGAAGCGCTGTTCTCAAACAGCTGAGTGATCTGTGCTTTCTGGTGTGTTTTTAAGGCCTGCAATGGGGTGAGAGCCTCGTTAGGCGTCGTTTGGTGTTGGTGATTCCGGTAGAGGTTAAATATATTCAAACCAAATCAAGTCAGAGTCTCGTTACCGTGTACCTTGGAGAGAGATGGCAAGCCTATAGTGAGGTTTAATGCGTTATAGTAAGGGTCCTTAGGGTTATGGCACGTATACATTCTATATTCTATGGCCTCTTTTTTAGGTCTTGCTAGCTCGTATGCGTAAGCGCGTTGATGATGTTGTTGTTGTTGTTGCATGAAGTGCACGTTTTCCGAGTCTTGGTCTCTTCAGGCGAACGCCCCAAATAGAGGCTGGGAATGCTATTTAGTTGAAACATTCAGTGTCTAGACAGCTGCCAAAACTACAGATTGCGCATTCCAAAGAAGACTGGTTAACGTCCAGAGGCTACTACTATACATAATATGAGCTCTCCAATCCAAAACGGCCGAGGTCAATAGGAAAGAGACATTATATCGCTCGTACGTTGCAAGAAAAGAAATGGCAGGCGCAACTCGGCAAGACAAAATATGGAAACAGCTACGTAAGGAATCACAAGCTGACTAGTCTGCTCTTTCCCTTTTTTTTTTTTCTTTTCTTTTTCCTCTGGTCCTTGCCGAGTTTACGATGCAACTTCCCTCGGCTGTTTATCTCAACAGTGAAATTACCCAAATCAAAAGAGGCAAGAGGTTCTAAAAAAGCATCTGATACCGCGCCTTCCCCAAGTCAAACGACGACCGCCGAACGACTAACAACGACATAACGCCGGCCGGAATAGCCGTGAAGAAATATTCATGGATCAATGCTTTTTTTTTTTTTTTCTTTTTCTTTTTATGTCTAGCTCCCAGTCGAGCTGAAAGAAGAACGAGAGGAGGAGAGGAAGAGCGAAATTATCAAGGTGAATAATGCCGGGGCAATAATAGTGACAGAGATTCCAAGGAAACGAAGCTAGCCAGGGCACATCAAATTTCACACTAGAGCATACGAAATAAGAGAGGCGGACAAGAATCAACATACAGGTAATTGGTCCAGGCTTTCTAGCTTGGTCTAGGCTTTTATTTTTTGGGGGGGGGGGGGGAAGTGGAACAAAGATCAGCAGCAGTAACGGTGGCCGAGAAATAGACTCAAGACAAGTACGTGCAAGGAGAAGTGATGCAGAAACTAAGGGATTAAAAAAAAGAAGTCACTACCAAGCCAAAAACAACGCAACCAAGCGAGCTTGGTGTATATAAGCCATGGACCGGACTAGACCGGCAGACCAAGACGAGTTGGCGTGGCAACATTGAAAAGTAGGGCGACAACTCAAAAGGCATGGTCAAATCAAGGAGCTAGAAGTGGGCTCTGCTACTAAGATGTCGGTATCGATATTGATTGTGGTATTGGCATTGGCACTGGCACTAGTCAAACTGGAGTAAACAGCACGTTGTCCTGACCTTGTGATGATCATCCCCCGTCGTCAATGTGCCTGAGAACGTCAAGAGGGAGAAAAAAAAAAAAAAAAAAAAAAAAAAAAAAACAAATGATGACAAGGCAAAGGGGGAGGGGTGGGTAATCGTTGTTGTTAATTTTAATAGGCAGCATTTTAAGGGCAGCCCCCCCCCCCCCCAGGGAAGCACACAGAAAGACAGAGAAATTACCACGGCCTTCTGCACCATTTGTTCCAGCTAATAATACGAAATAGAAGCAAAGCAGAACCACGCAAGAACCCAGCGAAGCCGCCAATCATTAAAGAGCAGGAAAGTGGGATGGGGGGTGAAGGGGGAAAGAAAAAGGGGGGGAACATCCCAAAAGCGCAACACAAATCAGTAAACGATACGAGACAACGCCAAATCTGTAAGCAAGCGTCGTTTTGTTTTCTTATCACTGTTTTCTTGCCTCATACTTTGTTCGAGATTCTTTGCCAGCCTCCATACATTCATTGCATTGCATGACAACGTTGGCGGGGTAACAGACATGGGCTCCAGCTGAGCCAGAGTCTAGGAAGCGAAGAAAGCCAGTAAGACAGCGAAACATGAACAATATTAAAAAGACAGACAGGAGAATGGAATGGAAAGCAAGGGGGAGGGGGGGGAGGAGGAGGGCAAGGGAAAGGGAGGCAGAACGAAAAGGGCACGGAGCAGGCTGAATAGAACTAGCGGAGTTTTGTTTTTCTTTTTATGATTTTTATTAATCAACCGTCGACTTGACGGTCTTTGCCCCAACCTTCGCTTCAAGGGAGCCTCGGACCTGAGGTTGGTCAGAGCGGGCTGCTGGGTGGCAAGACAACACAGAAGATAATATACATTTGTATGTACATACATATATACGCCTGCACGCAGATACGGTACAAGACAGTATATGCTACAACAGCGAACAACACGGTGACAGCATCTATCCTACAGTACGCCACACGCTCCAAGTTGTGGGAGCAGGCGTGCAGATAAACTGTGGGCGATAGTGGATGTTGTGCGTAAGGGTAACATGCATCGACAGACCCTAATGCGTGTAATACGAGATTTGTAACGAAACACGACGAGGATGTCCAGTCTTGGAACTGGTGAATAGGGCAAGCATAGCAATGGGCCAGCCACTCGTTTTATGTGTATTGAGGGGGCGGAACATGAAGGGAGGCCGTTTGTTACCATGGACACGACGACGCTACGCCGTTACATGTTATTTTATGTTGTCTTGCCATGAAAAGAGAGAGATAGAGTGTGTGTAAGAGTGAGAGGAAAAAGCAAGCTAGAGGACCGGGGACTGTTTAGTCAGGGCCACTCCACTACCTAGAAGCATGCAACAAGACAAGACAGACAACGCACTAGACTAGACTATATGTAGAGAACAACAGGGGGCTAGAGGCGGACTAGCGAGCAAGAAGGTCGACAGCTCGATAGGATTGGCTGGCCAGCGTTGTCCGTATGTGTGGAGTGGAGACAGCGCTAGAATAGCTACGATAGCTAGAATAGAAGCAGAATCAGGGGACCAAGGCACCACACTACTATAGAAGGACGCTACGGAAAGAAGGCCAGCTAGCCAACTGAAAATAAAAGGATTTCCTGAGAGGAACGGGAACAACGAAGAAAGTAATGCGTGACGGGATGGTAATTACCGAGGAGGGCCATAGAGAAGAAGGCAAGATGGACCGGAGATACACGCCCCCCCCCCCTCATGCGCCCAGTAGAGACGCCCCTCCCCCCCCCTCTCCTCCCTCCAATCCCTTGACTAGCTTGCTTGTTTTGTTGTTTTCCCAGCCTCTTGTCTTCTGCATAGTCACATTTAGACGGTGAAGGTCTATATTGAAGCTTAGCGTAGCATCCATAGCAAAGGTCTCAGTGAGCAGCCGCTCTTCTTGGTGAGTCTTTTGTGTTCTCTTCTCTTCTCTTCTCCAATGGATTTCCCGCCATCACTCGCCAAGTACCTAATGAACCAATAGGCTAGTTATGCCAGGAATTGCCTACCAGCATTCATTCATACTTGCACTTTGACAAGATAACATTCTCGACATTAGTGAATCTATCTCCCTTCACATTGTGCATTCTTCAGGCTGAGCTGCTCTTGTTCTCTCCCTCTGTGATGTCGACAGCCCCAAGTAGACCCTAGATGTAGTTAGCCATTGTCCAACCGTAAAAACGCCCGGGGCTCCCAAGTCAAGGGCCTGGCCTTCTGCATTTCTGGGGGAAGGGGGGAGGCAAGTAAAGCAACACAAGAAAAAAACCCGCTAAGCCACGGCACCAGACGAGGGACAAGCGCTCTGTAGCTTTGATACTTTTGTTTTTTTTTTTTTTCTCTTGTTTTTCCCTTTTCATTTTGTGTTCGTTGCTTTTCTGGACCGGCCTCTGCTTAACCTGAAGGGCCCTTCCTTTCCCTCCTTTTTTGCGCACCGTTTTTGACTTACACCGTCGGGAAAACACCATATCCAAACTATCACCACTTTTATTATTTGAATTTTTTATTTTATTTTTTTGCTGTTTATTGCCCTTGTTATATTTTTGCACCCTTTACCTCTGCCATTTGCTACTACCCCCACCCACACAAAGACTACGACGTAGCTTCGTCTGCGTCCGCCCAGTTGCCCATCCTGGATTTCGAAGCTCGTGTGCCCGTTCCGGTCAGCGTCTTCCCGTCGTCGTACCGGGAGACGGCCGGAACCCAGAGCCAGTCGTCCTCGGCCGGCGGTATTGCCCAGCAGACCTCGGTCTCGTCGACCTCAGTCTCGGCTAGTACGACCAAGCTCGTTGACACTGCAGACCCCAACAACCTGCAGCCGCTACCTAGCAAGCAAACGCTGTACCAGGCCTCGGTTGTGTCGTCATCGCAGCCGCCCCAGCAGCACCAGCAGCAGGCCCTCCCTGAGCCGGAGCATCATCATCACCACCACCTGCACAATCTAGCTCATCGTCTGGAGGAAAAGGTATTCCACCGCCACGAGAAGGAGCACCAGCACCAGCACCAGCACCAGCACCAGCACCAGTCCAAGTTCGACACGCAGTCGCAGTTCAACGGCGGTTTCCAGGCTGGTTTCCAGGCAGACTACCAGTCCAACGCAGGCTACTCCAAGTACAAGCCGTCTGGCCCTGGATCGTCGGCCAACTACGCGGGCTCTGCTGTTGGTGGAGGAACTGAGAGTATTCACATCCACGAGGAAATCCATCGTCGCCCTAACCCGGCCAAGTCTACGTTTTCAGCAACTGCCTCCCAGGCTTTCGGCCACCGCGAAAACGGTTACGGAGCTGGCGACAACTACCGGTAAGTTGATTGAGCCGTCTTTCTTTTTTTGTCTTCTTTCTCTCTATCCCCTTCTGCTTCTTGTCTGCTGGCTTTAGTCTTTGCCATCATCTGAGCTCTGCCTGCTCTCCCTGCCCAAACCCAACTCTCTCACCTTTCCTCTTTCCATCTCTTCCTCGCGCTTTTTTTGGGCTCGTTCTTCTCCCTCTTCCTTTCTTTTTCTTTCCTGCGCCTCTTTGCCGCAAGGCAGGGCCCTGATTGGGAAAAAGTAAACAAAAGACCGAGACAACGAGGACTTAATGTGAAAACGAGGACATGGTGGGAAGGGGAAAAAAAAAAGGAGGTGGGAGTTGGTGTGGAGTCAGGGGGAGGGGCGTGTGCAATACGCTGAGCCAGCAGTCAACCGAGATTAACACATCACACCCCCTTTGCTGAACAAAATAAACAAACAAGGGTCGGAGGCTGGTAAACAGGGTGGCTGTACTGCGTACTGGGCCCAGTGCCCCTAGACCCGACCCCAGGCCTCAAGGCCCAGGGGTGCAGCCGCGTCTTTTATACCCCTTCCTCGCCTTGGGCGTTGGTGCATTTAATTCGGTCTCCCTTCTCTTCCTTTTTATCTCTCCTCTCTTCCATTCCAGTCCATTTCTTTCTTTTCCACCTTTCTTCCTCACACAACTACTAATACCACTCTTCCCTCTCTTCAGCCCTCCCCGCTCAGAATTCATCGAGACTCGTTGCGACACCAACAAGTCTCTTCCAATTCCCACTACACCCCTTGATCTTGCCGAACGCAGGTATCGTGAATTTCGTCCCGCCGAGTCTAACCAGACAACCGTCGACGTCGCTCACTTTTCGCGTCCCTCCTACGCCAACAAGAAAACATCTTCCGTTGTTTCGGAAGATCGCTTCGTAGAGTCTTACAAGGCCGTCACCGCTCCCCGTGGTCCTCGTTCTCAGGTTTCTGCGGCTTACCCCGAGTCATCTGTTTCGTACCGCTCCGCTACCAAGCCTCTTGCCCTCCCCGCTCCTCCCGAGTCTTCCATCACTACCACCAAATCCGACAAAATGGGTTACTACGACGAGTCCGGTAAGTAAAAATTGTCGTCTTCCATGTCGCCGTTGTGAATCCACATGTCCACTAACACCGTATGTCATGTCCTATCAGGTCACTACCACTCCTTCCGTGCCGGTATGCACAAGGCTGCCGACCGCCTCATCGGTGGTTCCGAGGAGACTGTCGTTCGTGAGACTATCATTGAGCGCCCCACTGGCTCCAACAGCTCTCCCAACACCGTCACCATCCCTTGCCACCACATTCGCCTGGGTGACTTCCTGATGCTGCAGGGCCGTCCTTGCCAGGTCATCAAGATCACCACCTCTCCTTCAACCGGCCAGTACCGCTACCTTGGTGTCGACCTGTTCACCAAGCAGCTGCACGAGGAGTCTTCCTTCATTTCCCACCCTGCCCCCAGCGTTGTTGTCCAGACCATGCTCGGCCCTGTCTTCAAGGTCTACCGCGTCCTGGACATCCAAGAGGGCGAGAGTAAGTACCAGTATCCATACCGAGGCGCGAAAATCAAAACGAGCCGGCCACCGGCCGCAGCGACTCAGTTGATTACGGCCTACGACAGAGACCTCATGCTAACGGTTCGGCTTACAGTTACCGCCATGACCGAGACCGGCGATATCAAGCAGGGTCTTCCCGTCATCGACCAGTCCAACCTGTACGGCCGCCTGCGGAGAGCTTTCGCCGCTGGTGCCGGCTCCGTTCGTGTCATGGTTCTCAACGACGATGGCAACGAGCTGGCCGTGGACATGAAGGTTGTCGGTGGTGCCCGTCTGTAAGGGATGTCCACCTTATGTAGTGTTTTTTTTTTTCCTCTTCTGCGTTGATTTTGGGTGATTAATTATCAGAACATTTACTGTGAGACCTGATTTAAAGATAGTCTTGAAATAGTCGGTCTGTTAAACATGAATTTATCATTTCTTTTTTTATAAAGAGGAAAACATACGCAGCAATCGTGATGTGACGTGCAGTCATGAACCTCAATTCATGAGGAAGGAGCTCGAGTACAGCTATCTCCACGTTCTAAGTTGCTGACCAATCAAATTGCTCAGCCGCACAGAGCTCTAGAACCAATTAGGGTTGGTTCTCCAATTAAACTGTTCGCCCTATATCTCGATAGGTGATGCACCCTGATGGGTGGCGCTTATCCTCGTCTCACTATTTTAGTGGTGGTTGGTTCACTTCACTTACTGTATCCGACCGATAGTAGTAGTTGCCTTGTGACCTAAGGAAACCACGGACTTGACATGGAAAGCGCGCAGACATGGGATTGATGAGGGTTTATAAGGTAATTGCCTCTGCTCTCGCCCTTATTCCCCTCACGCTTTTTGTTTTCTTTTTCTTTTTCTTCTCTTTTTCTTCTCTTCTTCTTTTCGCAGCTCGAATGTGAACTTGACTTTGAATTTCTAAACAACTTCATTTCTTGAAGAAGAAGAAAGAAAGAAAATAAATAAATAAAAAAACAAACATACGAACAAAACCACTTTTACGTCCAACTTTACCATAAATACCGCCTGGTCTCTTTCCTTTTCAACTTCACATTACGTCACCAATTCGTTCTCCACTATGGGTACCCAGCAATCCATTCTCGAGCGAGTCGCTTATGAGAAGCAGGCCAACACCGCCAGTGGCAGCTCGGTCTCGGGAGACGACGACTATGTGCATGTTGACACGGTTAACGAGAAGCAGTCCCGCGATTTAACGGATCTTCGCACACGCACACCCGAGGGGCTCTGGGTCCATCGTTTGGTGGATGAACAGTCAAAGATTTTAGCCCAGCCAAAGAACCGGTGGGTTTTCCTGGCTTACACTTGCGGTTGAGACCGCTCCACGGATCTCACAAATCAGCCCGCTTAGGGACTAACTCTTCTTTTTTTTTTTTTTTCTTCATACAGTCTTGCCCTCGCTGCTCTTAGCTCTGCAAACCCGCGCTCTGTGCTGAAGTCAGCGGCCACCAAGGTTAACGATCAGCACATTTTCAATACGGCTATTCCATTCGAAGGCGCTCCCATTACGAACCAGCGGTCCAGTGGCCGATGCTGGCTGTTTGCCTCAACCAACACGTTCCGTGTAGCCCTGATGCAGCGCCACCGACTGGCAGAGTTTGAGCTTTCGCAGTCGTACCTGTTCTTTTGGGATAAGCTGGAAAAGTCCAACTGGTTCCTTGAGCAGATTATCGACACAGCGGCAGAGCCGCTGGACAGCCGGCTTGTGCAGCACCTCCTAGGTGACATCGTCTCGGATGGCGGTCAGTGGGATATGGTGTACAATCTGGTTGACAAGTATGGCCTGGTGCCGCAAGTGTTGTACCCTGACAGCTTCAATGCTAAGGCCACGGGCGTGCTTAACAGCATTCTCAAGACCAAACTGCGTGAATACGCCGTGCAACTACGTGCACTGTGCTCGTCTGCTGAAACGGGAGCCTGTGGCTCGGATATTGGCAAGGCAGACCTGGCTAGGTTGCGCTCGGTCAAGGCTGCCATGATGCACGAGGTGCAAACCATATTGACCCTAACCCTAGGCGCGCCGCCAGACCCGCAGGAGCCGTTTACATGGCAGTTCCGTGACCGAGATGGAAAGGCACAGCAATTAACGACGACACCAGCAGCGTTTGCACGGGACATCTACTCAGCCGATTTCCGTGTATCTGCTACGGGAATTGCCAGTATGCTCTCGCTTGTCCACGACCCGCGCCATGAGCCGCTGACCAAGTTGACCGTGCCCCGGCTGGGCAATGTTGTTGGCGGACGTGCGATTGGATATATCAACGTTGATATGGCGGTTCTCAAAAATGCATGTGTGGCTATGCTTCGGGCTGGGATGCCGGTGTTTTTTGGCAGCGATGTCGGCAAGTTCAGTGACTCGGGCGCTGGCATCATGGACCTCAACCTATACGACTACGAGCTGGGCTTCAACGTTGGCCTGCTGAACGGTACTGACAAGGCCACCCGCTTGCGTACGGGCGAGTCGCAGATGACTCATGCCATGGTGCTCACAGCAGTGCACATTGACCACGAAAAGGGTGCGTATGTACGCTGGCGGGTGCAGAACAGCTGGGGTGCAGATGTGGGTGACAAGGGATGGTTCGTCATGAGCGATGCGTGGATGGACGAGTTTGTCTACCAGGCCGTGGTGGACCCTCGATTTGTGCCCAAGGAGGTGCGTGATGTGATGAACAAGAAGCCGATTGAGCTTCCGATTTGGGACCCGATGGGCTCGCTGGCTTAGGCTTAGGATGGGGCGAACGGAGCTGGCTCCGCCGACCCTGGGAACTGGGCCTTGTTTTGATATTGATATTGATATTGACATTGTTGTTGTTGTTGCTGTTACTGTTGCTGTTGCTGTACTCTTCACTTTCTTACGCGCGTCGAGATGCCTATCAGGCCAGAATTCTTTGTTTTGTCGAGTCCTTTGGTTTTATTTTTATTTTTATTTTTATTTTTATTCTTGACAATCCCATGTTGTTGCTGGTGACTATTTTGGTGCATGTCCGCTGTTGCCCTGCCATCGTGAGTCGATTATTGTTAAGCGGCTGCGGCCCTGTAGCTAAACTCATACCTGAGACAAGACGGTAGCCCGAAACTAGGTGTGTGCACAAGTGTGTTTTGTGCGCATGTACAAAACCGGGCGACCGGCCTAGATGGGATGAGACAGACAGTGAGCAGCCAAAATAGCACCACCTGGTTAGAGGAGGGCAGGGCAGAGTAGGTAGGGCGGCGAAGGGAAACGGGTAATATAGGCAGAGAGTATTTCACTTGGTTGTATTTTACATTTATTGGTGATGAAACGAAGAGACAATAATGAGGGACCAACTACATTGGCAGCATAAGAAAGGAAGAAGTTGTTCTTTTTTTTTTTTTTTTTTTTTTCTTTTTTTCTTTTTTTTACCTCATATTTTCTTTTCTTTTTATTCTCGCCCTTGGGACATAGGTTACACAAGATGCAAAGGCGCGAGGACAAACCAGAAGGAAAAAAAAAAAAAAACATTACGGCATAGATCAAGAAGCGAGAGGAGGAGACAGGCTGCGCGCGCAGGTTAGATAGGACGTCGGGCGGGGGGGCAGGATGAGTGAAGTAATTTGGCCCAGGTAGCTAGCTGCACAAGCAAAAGCAAAAGCCTGTGTACGTGTTGTTGTTGTGTAGACATAGGTAGACACACCGACCAGGAAAACGGTCACATGAACCCACAAACCTGTTATAATATTTTTGGCTTGTGACTTTTGGCGATCGCGTGTATATATCTGTCTACCAAGCAAGCAAACAACTCTTCCCTCTGTTGGCGGTTTGCTTGCCTCTCCCCCTTCCTCGTGCGACATCCAAAACAGCATCAAAAGGAGACAGAGACAGAGACAGAGACAGGGCAACGATATGGATGGCAGGGCAGGTAGACCGAACCGATTATTCATGGTTAGAGTGGGCGAGGGGAGGGACTGGATAGTTGGTTCGCCATACTCAAGGAAGGAAAGCTAGGCTAGGCTTATCAGTATCCGCACTGGATAAGAAGGCAGAGGAGAGAGGGGAGAAAGGACAGGGGACGAAGGGATGGTGCAAAGGTGTAAAGATGTAAAGGTGCCAGCCAAGCCAGGGTTTGGGGAGAGAAAACAACACAACAGCAGGTCAAAGGACCGAAAGAAAGAGGAGGAAATGTGGAGAATGAGGATGGAGATTTTGAGGCACACCAAGTCGAAACGACTGGGCGCATGGCCTCTTTTTGTGGCCTATGCCCTCCTTTTCGGTCGTCAGAGGCTCGCTGTTTAGGGTCATTGGGAGAAGGCCTGGCGAGGAGGGGAGGAGGGGAGGAGGGCAGGAGAACGAAGAATCACAGCAAAGAGCAGCAGGTCCGAAGCAAGAGAAAACAAGAGGAAAAAGCACACAGTGAAAATAGACAAGAGCAGACGGGTCCTTCTGGCTCTCTGGTAGACAATGCTGGTAGCCGTTTAGATCACGATAGCAAACAAACATGCGACACACAAGATAGGAGGAGGCGGGCTCGCAATCAAGGCCAAGGCTATCCGTGCCCGGCAAGCAGCATTCAGAGCTAGGAACAAGACGAAGCAGATGAGTCATTTGTGCTGTTCTGTGTGTGTGTGTGTGTGTGCGTTTGTGTGTGCTGTGATCCATTGACGGTTTGCGTGCTGCCGTATGTAGGTTCAAGTTTTTTTTTTTTTTTTTCTCTTTTTTCCATTTTCTCCAGAGCTTTTCCTCTCTGTTCACTTCATTGTCCTCTTCTTTGCCATCTCGTCTCCTGGTTAAAATACATAAAATAAAACTGCGCGTTGTGAGCCTAATCAGCGCTGGATGGCAGTTGTATGGTGTATGTGTGTGTGTGTGTGTGTGTATCTCTATCTATCTACCTTGGAAATATTGGGCAGCAATGCATTCTTCTCTCTTCCTCTCCTTCTACCGACATACCATGTCCCTTTTCCTAGTCGTTGAACAGTAACATACAAACCTACAAAACAGCTAGAGCGAGGCGCAAAGTTCCCTCTCAATCTCTTGATGCTTGATTCGTCGCTCGACCACTCGGCAAGCTACAAATATTTTTCCAGGCCGGTTCGTCTTTTTGTTCTTCTTGTCTTGCCTCTGCCTCCTCTCGTTTGTGTGTAACCCCGGTCTTTGCTCAGACTTGCAACAGGCCCAGCCTAAAGCCTACAGCCTACAGCTTGACATCTTTCATCTCCTCGTCTTGCGTCTCCCGCCTCTGATATGTCCTTTTGCTCGTTCGCCCTTCGCCCTGGATGTACACTTGCTTCATCGTCTTACTAAGTGTGCATTTTGTGCAAAATAAACACCGCATATCATGCTTGTTCAGCTTGGCTCATGCGAGATTCCCGGCCCCAAGTTCAACACGGTTCTTCATCGCAGGGAGACAAATCTGAGAAGGAATCAGTGTCGTCTATCACGGTGTGTCGATTTGGACGGGGAAAAAAAATAAAGGAAAAAAAAATATTTCCTTCCTGACGAGACGAGCGTGTCTCATATGACCTTGCTTGGCAAGCCCGGAGATCGCAGCCGTATCTGTATACACTAGCAAGGTAAGAACACTGCACAGTAATGAAGAGCGGAATTGTATTTCTCACAGACTATCTGCTGCCCAGGCCAGGTGTCAGCCCTACGTTCTTGTGACCACACCAGTGGCTGTACACGGGACAACACGAGATGAGAAGATGAGATAAGAAAGGGCAGCTGCAGCTTGTAAATTGTAAATTGTGTTTTGTGATTCATGTTTCGTCCTTTGGCTCGCTCCTTGATTCCTCTCCTCGTCTGAGGCCGCATCCAGGACTCTCCTGTCCAAGCTAGCGGAGTGTGAGTATAGCCTATATAGCACAGCCCGAAGCGGGCCTCAACTTAGGACTGGACGCCCCCTTGTGTATCATTGAGTGCTGTGGTGTTATTATTTGTATGAATAGACAGACAGACAGACAGACAGAGACTTGGGTCTGGGGGTCTGGATGTTTGATTCTCCCCTACCAAGAGCAGCAGATTAGCCGAGAGTAGTAAAGGAGAGCGAAAGAGAGCGAAAGCAGTCGGCACTACGCCTGCCTACGCCTGCCTACGCACTAAAGACTAAGGGCTAAGCACTGAGCACACAGAACATTTCATATAATATCCTATCCGTTGAAGAAGGCAGAAGAAACTCAGAAAGGAAGGCGCCCGGCGCACAAAAACAGACGGGCCAAAGACAGCATGGGAAAGAAGTTTAAATATTATCACGCCCTTGCCTGTTCTAGAAATTTTAGCCCCTCACACGCACGCACAAATTCTTGATTTTTAATTTTTTATTATCTTCTTTGATAGCCAGCGTAAGGGTGACAAGAGCAAAAAAAAAAGGAAAGAAGAAAAAAAAAAAACACGCTCTTGCACGCCGTGTGTGTCTTGGAGTATTTTTGGCTCTTCTTTTTTTTTATTTTTTATTTTTCTTCTTCTTTTTAATTTTTTTTTTTTTTTTTTTTTTTTTTTCTTTTTTTTTTCGTGACAGATCTGCAAGTGATATCCGAAACAATCATATAAACTGCAAACTGCTTTTCCCCTTCCCTTTCACCCAATTTATCGGCTTTTTCCTGCTGCCCTTCTCTATTGGCCTCTCTAAAAACATTGTGACGACATCGATACATTGATCACAAGGAGTCAACACAAACTACTCGCTTCGCCTTCAAATATCTCTCTTCCCGTCTTCCTTTCGGCCCTTGCACTTTCTCTTCTTCTTCTTCTTCTTTCTTCTTCTCATCCCCCTCTCCGCTATACTCTCACTCCTCCCTTATCCCACAATATCCATTATTTCATGTTACACCCTTTTTACTTCTGCCTTGCCTTCTGTCGCTTGCTCTTCTCATCCTCTGCCTGCCAGCCAACGGTCCAGGTCGAGCTAACCAGGAGCCAAGAACTTTAATCTGAACCGCTAGTCGGTCATCGCTCCCATTCTTCTCTCCTACTTTGTGCTAGTCTATTTTGTTTTAGTCTTTCTACCCATTTATATTGTCTTCCTCCCGTACTCCATCCATCCTCCCCAAGAGATGGACGATCGCGGCCATTTCTACCAGTCTTCGCCACTACAACATCAACTGTCCCAGCAATCTCAGCAATCCCAGCACCAACACCAGCGCTCTGTCAGCTCTGCCTTCACCAATCACGAAATGTCCTACGCCACCAAAGCCGACTACTCAGACTACATTGACGAGACTGCCTTTGTCACTGCTACCCCGCGGACAACTCACTCACACACCCATGTTGGCGGCGGAGGCTCCGATTCAACAATGACATCGCCGCACTTGTCCTCCCAGGCCGCTTATGTCGGCCCCGCCTCACATCGCTTCGCGCCAGGTCAAAAAAGTTCTGTACCATCCTCAGTAAACTCTACCACGTCCCCACCTCCCGAGCGTGGATATCACTCACCGTCTACACACGGCACATTACCAGTCCGGGGCCGCTCCAAGTCGCCCAGCCCTAACGGTAAAATTAGCTACGTAATGAGTGACTCGGGCCGCATGTACGGCGTGGGCTCCGGCTCAGCCAAGCGCAGCAAGAGCCATGCTCGGGGCCATAGCTATGTGTCGCCAAACCGTGACTACGACCACCGCCACCCCGATGACTTTCTGGACTCGCCAGCATCCCCTCGTGCTGATTACCCGCATCAAATGAACACCGGCGTTCCCGTAAGTGGCCGCTTCAACGGTGGTGATCGTTTCGATATTGGTGGTCGCATGCGCTTCGGCTCGGGCCCAACCGACCCCTCCGAAAGCGACTACCAGTGCTCGACCAACAACGTTGATGCCTATGACGTCAGTACCCGCAGCGAGCGGGACCCGCAGCACCAGAGACCTGTGCTGATGTATGACCAGGGCCGGGCTAATCTCAATGTCTCTACCACCGCCACTGGAGACGTTCGTCGCATGCCCTTAATGGGCTCTACTCGGCCTGGCCCGCCGACGTATGAAACATCACCCAAGTCAAATCAGCTCGTAATGCAAACCTCACCTCGTGCATCTACAAGCAACACCAGCTCGGTCTACCAGGCCATGCACTACCCATACGACATTACGGAGGCCGAAAAGCGCAAGGTAGAAGATGAAGAGCGCCAGCGCTTGGCTAAACGCTTTGCTATCAAGAATGACACCAATCGGGACAAGCGGATGCTACAGTTGGAATATCGCGATGATATTTCTTCCAAGCGCGGTTTCAACTTGCACTCCCTGGACCCTGAATTTGAAGACGATTTTCGCGATAGATTCGCACTCATGCAGTCGTCATCGCGTGACACTCGAGATGATGTAGATCGCGGTCGTCGTGCGCGGGGCGGTATTGCCACCACTAGCGACTATCGAAGCGAAGATGATGTGCGGGTGCGCAAGGGCGGCCGTGATGTCATGATGCTTAAGGACAAGAGCCAACGTGAACGGAGTCGCATGGCTGAAGATCGGCGGTACAAGAGTACTCAGAACATGACGCCAGATGACTCTGATTTTGAGGATCGCCAAGATGACACGCTTGGAGGTGAGGATTTCGCCCTTGTCAACGTCATGTCCCCTGACCGATCTGCCATCCGTGACGAGCGAGAAGTGCGAGACGGCGGCAGAAAACGCACCAAGAACGAGAGTCCCACCAAGCGTGCTGCTCGATCTCGCACCCGAGATCGTCTTGACAGGGAGCAAGAACGTAGCGATGGTTGGGGGAGGCAAGAGGAGGAGAAGGAAAAGCGCCTCCGGGCTGAGCGGGAGCGAGAGCTTGAACGTGAGCGAGAGCGAGAGAGCCGCGAAATGGAACGGGAGGCCAAAGCTGAAAAAGAAAAGCAACGCCAGAGAGACGCCTCTGTTGCTGCTAGTAGTAGGCTGCCGCCGACACCACCCAAGGAGCCGCAGATCAAGAGCTCCACTCGTAGCTCTTCTACCTCGCCGACTACCCGGTCTAAGAAACTTGGCTCTACCGGTGACGAGAGCCGGGATGCTAGCGGCGAGCATGCTGACCTGAGGGACAAAAGACCCGAGCTCCAGTCTCCCAACGGTATCACAACTCCCGATTCCTCCGTAACTCCTGCCTCGTCCTCCCCACGACCGGCTGGCTCTCCGCCTCTTGACAAGCCCGCTCCAGCCTTAGAATCAACTAGCGCTGCTTCCGAGGGCGACGAAGAAGACACACCACGCGGACGCACAAAGCCAACCGATGTGCCAGAGAAGAAGCAAGTGCGTGTGGTGTCGCCAAAGCGTGAAAAGAGTCAGGGCCCCAAGAAGCTCAAAGGCATTCTCAAGCAACCATCAAAATTCCCCGAAAACAATGACATCAATGAGTTGTCGAATGCAACGGGCGACAATAGTGACGACCGCAGGGAACGCAACAAAGAGCCTATAGAGATCGGGAATCCAATCCCCGAAGGCGCTCGCTGGACACGGCTGTCTCGCCGTATTGTGAATAGCGAGGCGCTAGATATGGAGAATGAGAAATATGACGTCATGGATGACCAGATCATTGTCATGCGCGTGTTGTCACACGCCGAAATCCAAGCATATGCCGATGCAACTGCTGAGTTGCGAGCAAGTAAGTATTCTGAGTCCCTAAACCTCCCAATCTGTACCCGCTTTCGGCAACAACAACAACAACAACAACAACCCAACCCGACGACTAACCACATCGTGTACTTGGTATTAGAACGCGCCGAACGTCGCCGCAAACACATGGCCCACCGTGATGATGTGCTCGAGCCATCGCGAAGATCCACGCGCTCACGCAATGAACGAAATGAAAGGCGACGTGATGAGTCGGTTGAACAGGACCGTCGACGTGAAAAACGCCGGGAACGCGGCGAGCGTGATACATACCGCGGTGAACGGGATCGGTATTAAAGCCGGGCTCAGGGACGTCATTCTGCGTGTTGACTCTTTTTTTTTTTCTTCTTTTTCCTTGTTTGCTCACGCCCTCTATATGCTGTGCTGTTTTTTTTTTATGTGCTTTGTTGCGTTTTTGTTTTTCCCTTTTTTTCTTTCTCTTTCTTTTCGTCTGTTTGTTTGCTTGTTCTCGTCTGCGCATTCCTGGTTTAACTCTTTCCCATGTCGTTGTCACTTGATTTTTTTTTTCTTTGTCTTCATCATGAGCCACGAACTGTCTTACGTCCTAGTTACTGTGGGCTGCCTGTCTCTTTTTCTTTCTTCCCTAGATTTTGGTTATTTGGTGCTGGTTAAAAGTTACAATGTTTACGGCATATATATAGTTTTAAACAAGCGGAGCGCTAGTAAAAATACAGTGTGTTTTTTAGGTGTGTAACTTGAGTAGCGCTTGTCCAACGAACTACTATGTCTGTACAACGTTTTGACACTGAGCCATGTGCAGTGGAGAACCTACTCATACTCGGTAGATTATCGGATAAGCGCACAATATATATTACTTTGTGGGCTTACTCGGTCAAGAACATAACCTAGTCTTTTACAATACAATAAAATTAATAAAAACATCAGTTCACAGCACCATGTATATATAGCTTCATCTATTGTGATGTTTTAGGATGCCCATCTCAAAGGCGTGTCATTACTTCATCCGATGTAACGAACATACACTAGTGTAGCTAGTATGTCTTCAATGAAGTAATCGAAAAATGTGGCTCTCCAAATGGCCCTCACCGTATTCACTACTTTGGGATTACTAAGCGCACACTAGCCCTAGAGGTGTACAGAGCCACAGCAGTGATACTACTTGGTGTCATGTCACGTGACTAGCACACACACATGAGAGAGTGTTGAAGCAGACTTCCAAACGAGCTCCGGATGAGGTTCGGGTAAACTGAGAATCAGAGAGAAGACAAGATGGATATAAATATCAAACTAAGGGACAGTTATTTTGACTTAGCATCTTTAAATAATTGAGGTCCAATTCTAACAATCCCCCATTGTTGTAAATTGACATTGTATTACTTGAGGAGAACTAAAACTTTCATGCTAACTACACAATTATCCGATATTCTACCGAATATGTAGTTGTAATAATGTGGGGTTAATTCAGTCTAAAAGCGCTTCAACCCATTTCAGTCTTCATACAAGAGGCTCTTTCTTTTCACCGGGACTTTTATCTTCATGAATCGTGTCTGTGTCAATGCTTACCACTGGTTTTCTACCTCTGTACATGGCAGATATTCGATTTGATTTCCGTGTTTACATGATACCCTAGCACTTACTTCAGTAAGCCATATTAATAGTTGTCGAGATTTATTTCCCTATTCATCAAGTGTATTAGGCCACGCTATAGTTGCTAGTATTTGGAAATTGGTAAAAGAACATGTCCAACCTTAGCTAACCCCGTTTTTGTGATTGTCCGGACTCTTGAGCCAGTATTTTATCTGCGAAGGGAAGCCGTATTCAAATCCAGTAGCGTTTACCTCTCGCTTACTCTTCGGTTGAAAGATATGAAGTTCTATGGCGTTGTAGCTTCTATGCTTCCAAAGACTGGAAGCATAACGGACGGCTACAATATAAGAATCTTCTTTGCGAGTAAGAAAGCAGCATCTATTGTCTACGGTCCAAGCTCTAGAGCACTAGAATATGCTATTAAGTGTGCGTATCATTTGCCTGCGCTTGAAGGGCAACATAGGGGAAGGGAAAGAAAATACGCTTGCTCGTTAGGGTTAACTGATATCCGTATTATATAGCGCGAAAAGTGGGGCCTCCGGTAACTTGCTCGGCTGCGTACCCGATAACCCCACAAACAAATTTTGCGCGGGAACTGAAGTTGTTAAATGCCAGCAGAGTCTTTCCCATGCAACCTTGAACTACTCACGAGCTGTTACCTATAACCGTGGATGGATAGATACTCAGGACTACGACCATTCAGCCGAGCAGGCAACAGCCTAGCTCTCCCCGCATCTAGAATCAATAGCGCTATTCGATAGTATACACCAAGCATTTACTGCTCCGACTAATCCATTGCCCGGTCTTAACCATGGCCAGCTATTGACGGATACTCTTAAGATTTAGTCAAGGTGGGGTTGTTCGATCAAATCGAATCTATCCTCCCAAGGCATAGGGCCCATGCCCGAGACTCTACATCAGCTATACCACCCACGCATTGACCATTTATTCCTAGAACCCCGCTTACATTAGATGCAGAACATTTGTCTCCGTCACCGCAATTAGGTCACTCACTACCGTTTGCAGGTATGTTCTTCGAGTCGACGACTATGCAGCATCAAAGAGGCTGGGATGGCTGTGCAACGGGACCTAAAAGAGCAGGGCTGGTCTACAGAGATTCACCGGGGCAGTGATTACTCTATTACAAAGCCTGCAAAAAGGGTCAAACAGAATGCCTACAATACATACACATAGCTACTCAGGGCTACACTGAACAACAGGCAAAGAGACATGAGGACGGCTAAGACGGCCAATGCCTTCTCGACCTTCACGCGAATGGACCCCGTACAGACAAGAAGAATACCAGAGGTTTGCTGGAAAGCTTCTTTAAATGGATCATTGAACACAGAGACTTCCAGAAGCTCTCCAAACGAAAGAGAATACGGAAAATTTTTCAGACCAGGGGACACCCTGGAAAAGGCATTACTACTCTGTGGTATTATCGATGAGCTCAGATCAGATCCGTCAGTGCCACCCTCCGCCCTGGTGATCTACCACTACCCTGCACGCTGCGAATTCGCAGCTCATCAAGCATATTAGAGAAAAGTATTATTAAAATGGGAATTGTCTCTTCAACAAATAGAATGCTTGGTGTGGCCTCTGCGAAATATTAGCTTCTCTAATGATCCAAGCCTAGGAAGTGCCGCCCTGGTTGCTGGTGCCTTGGGCGATTATAGTGTGGGCGTAAATATAGATGGCGCAAGGCGAAATGCCAGAATACATCTCAAGCTTAGCCAAGACTCAGTTCCCTTGACAGTCAAATCATATGTCTAGTTCAAAGCAGACCAGCTGGCAAATAAAAAGACATGCGATGAGGATACAATGCTCGTTATCTTAGAACACCTGATGATAAACTCCAATGGCCCTCTCCTTTGGGTAGCCCTAGTTTGTGAAGAACCTTCTAACGCGAGCATTCGAAAACTCCATATCCTGGGTACACACACTCAAATCACTTCTGCCTGGGCTCAGTACTATGTACATACGAATGCTAAGCCAACTCTGATCTCTCGCTCCAAAGTAGCCTAACTATGTATGGAAACCCTAGCAGCAGCTTCAGTTGCATACCGACTGGTCACTTTGGAAGAACTGCATACCCTCGTCATGACACTCAGAAGACAATAACTAGCATCAGATTGAGATGGCAGAACAGTCAATGTCTGGAATTTAGCCTTCAACACACGTCCACAAACCCTCCAGAGCCGTGGTAGTTAACTAGCGTCAGCGCCATTCTTAAATGACGTGCATCGACTGGCATTGGTGTCTCTTGACGTGACCGCCAATGCCTGAGACGCAATTTCTGGTGCATGCTTGCGGGCCCTCGAGGGAGATAGGGTGCTTGTGTAGCATCAGTGGCGGTCTCGAATGGTTGGCAGTGACTAGTACTGGGGTTTCATGACTACAAATCAAGGTTTTAGGTGTGACATCTAGAGTATATTCCGTAAGATAACGGAAGGCTGTGATGATGAGGCAACGTTAGTAGAACTCCCGAATGATGGACGACGCCTGGCATTCGACTCTGACAAAAAAGAAAAGCAATCAAGGCTGGACTGTGGCTTCTGACACATGCCCCCAAACTCTTTGAATACACCACGACGCTATATATTGGTGTTCTTACGGCCCATTCAAGGACTTCGGCGTTTCCGCAGATGTCGGAGTCCTGGGCTTGGATGTACCCCTTTCAGCTAAAAGCCCATCAGATAGTCAGATATCCTTACCCCACTCCCACGACTACGACATCGGCATTGTGTTGGTTATAAATGGTAGACACAAAATGATTTGGGTGTCGCCAGGTCTTCGTCCCATAAGAGCAGTAGTAGCTGGTACAAAGGCTGACTTAAGTTGCTAGTCCGGCAGTGCCTTGGCCATAGCATCCAGGCCCTCATTACAGTACGAGAGACTCGGTATATAGATGAAGAGCTTTCACGCGGTGGTATCAAAGCACAGATTCCCCTCTGGGTTAGACTTCGCTTCCCATGAAAGTTTCGTTAGCTAGTGACTTGGCAAGCTTCAGTCCACCAGCTTAAGTCATCTCAGCCACTTGACTATCTCAAGCAATTAAATCACTTGCTTGCTTGCTAGCTAAATGATTTTTTTATATTGCATCTATTCCAAAGACTCCTTAAGCGTAGTTCAAGTTTATTGGGACGTTCTATCACTGCGTCTGCCTCGCTCCCCTTCATACCGTGTTTACAACCTTGTATGCTTCAACACCAATGTTTCTAGATAAACATCAGACTACTTCTTACCCGATGTTGGCCATCTTTTCCTCATTGACAAAGATGCCACCCATCTATTGCTCGGTTTGCTCCTATCCATTCTTCCTTTACCTCTATTTCCTTGTAGAGGGAGGGCGATGGCCTTGAGCTGCGGGCACCAGAGTATTTTACGATATAGCATCGCATACTAGCAAGCTTTTCGTGACGCAAAAATCAAGGTATAATACCTCAAAGTCCTAAGCAGCCATGTGCGCTATTATTGAAGCAATTTCCCGCCGCGTGCGAGTAGAGAGTCCTCCGATGCTCATTTCAACAAGGCTTGCTTTGCCCGTTCTTGCTCCTGACAATTTCTTTTCATTTCTATGACATAATCAAACAAAATGCCTAGCTGTCTTTTGTCGCTGGCCAGCCTCCCCCCTTCTTAGACCCATGATATATCGGCGCATCCATAGGTTGCTGGTACGTTAATGCGTTAACGCATTGGTCACACGCAACAACGAACAAGAAACAACCTATCATCCTGCTCGGAACCAACCTAGCCCAGCCAATCCAATCCAGTTGGACATGCATGTATGTAGGCTTTTGCTGGCTAGCGATCAATTAATTTTTCATCGGACGTGGGGCAGGAGTGACTCGGCACAGACTCGACGCAGCTCCGGCGACTCAGAAACCCCGAAGCCCAGAAGAAGCAGGGCAAGAGGACACTGGCGACATCATCAATCGCTGCTTTTTTTTATGCTCTGCATGACAGTCAGAAAAACAGCTCAAATTTCTCTTTTTGCGCACATGCATAACCACCTGGTTCTCGATTCCCTTAACTCCACCCCCCCCCCCCCCCAGCGGCCCCCTTCAGTCTTACGGCCGTTGGTGAATATTAAGAGCGGGTCACGATCTTGGCTTGTACCGTAGCGAGGCCGAGGCGAAGAATGGGTGGACAGTGCGATACAAGCTCCCGCGGTCAATCTTTGCTGTAGCCATAGAATGGTATTCCGAAATAGATCATGTAAGTACAAAGGTACAAAAATCGGTGCAGACACAGAGACACACGCACACAAAAAAGCGGTATGTAAAAATTACAGACAGACAGCGTGCCCCTAGCCCCCGCACTGCCTCTGCCTGCGCAGTTGAGCCAAAACGGAAGGAAGTGAAATTTTCGTACAAGCACCAATCAGCGTTGGCTACGGCAAGGCTCGTGATAAGCTGCATATGTCTTCTTTTCCCATTGTTCTCTTCCTGTTCGTGTTTTTTCTTCAATCATTTTTTTTTCTTCATCTTGTCATCCTGCCTTCCCGTCGGACGTCCTTGTTACTTTTCTCCTTTGATCCTTTCTCTCCAATTGGCGTCTGAGCTGCCTCTTCTGATTGGCTATCTACCCATCCTCTTTCCAGAGCCTTGTTCTCTCCAAGAGAGGAAGAGAAGAAGAAAAAAAAAACAAGAAAAAAGGGTAACATAGGGCGGCGGCATTAGGCCTGTCTGTCTGGCTTTGGTTTTCTTCTTTCGCCTTCGATTTTCTTCTTGGAATTTTCCCAGACGTTTCGTCTTGTTCTTATTTCTGCTCCTGGTTTTGTCCTTGTCAGGAGTTTGGAATCTTGGCCCTCCCCTGCCTTGTATATTCTCACGTATTCCTCGCCTTTCCATTAGGTACTTTGTCTCCTTTCCTCCTCGAAAAAGCCATCCGGCTTTTTTCTGAGTTAGCTCTCTCTCTCTCTCTCTCTCTCTCTCTCTCTCATCCGCTCCGCTCGTCCCGCTCCGCTCCGTAGCGTCTCTCGTCGCGGCTAATCCCCGCTCGGCTGACTCCATTCAGGGATTCTATATATATTTATATAGATATATACATGTATATATATACAAGATACACACACTTATAGCGCTTGTACACATCGCTAGCTCTAATCCCCTAGTCGTCATGGACGCCATCGTTAAGGAAGCCTCTGGCTGGCTGCGAACCTTGGATACCATTGCAACCAAGACCCAAGAACGCAAAACCGACCCGCTTCACACAGAAAACGATCCCTCTAACAAAATCGGAAATTGGCAAATTAACAAAAAGGTCGGCACCGGGTCCTTTGGCGTTATATATGACGGCATCGACTCGAAAACACAGAAGCACCTGGCTTTCAAGTTTGTACGTCCCTAGCAAGCCATGGCAACCCCCCCCCCCTGTGTACTACATATATCAAAACTACAGACTTTTGCTAACAACAACTGCCCCCTCACCCTCCCTTTGACAGGAAAGCACTGCTTGTGAATCCCCTCAGCTTCGCGAAGAGTTCCGCTGCTACAAAATCCTAGCAGGATGCAGTAAGTCTTTGGCTCTAAATCGCTTGTTTTAATTCTTGCTTTCCTCCAGACTCTAATATCAGCCGCTTTCTAGAGGGCGTCAGTCCCGTACACGCCTTCGGTGACCAGTACCTCCACCGCTATCTCGTGATAGATAGACTCGGTCCATCCTTGGAGATGCTTTACTCTAAGTGCAAGCGGGTGTTCTCAGTCAAGACTGTATGCATGCTTGGCATTCAAATGGTGCGTACTGCACGCAGCTTCGCAGCATGCAAGCCCTATCCCTCTTGGCCTTGAGACTTTCCGTCCGTGGACGATAACGTTCCGCTCCAAGCATCGTATCACCTCCGCAGTGTACTAACCCCATGAGTCTCAGATCGATCGTATCAAGTGCATACATGAACGCAAACTCATTTACCGTGACATCAAGCCACAAAACTTTCTCATGGGCCGGCCAGGGTCGGACGAAGAAAACGAAGTCTTTATCGTTGATTTGGGCATGTGCAAAGAGTATATTGACCCCATCACCAAGAATCATATATCTTTTGGTGGCTCCCGCGCCCTCTCCGGAACTGTGCAGTTTCTCAGCAACAGCGCAATCCAGGGCTTCCAGCAATCTCGACGCGACGACATCGAGTCTGTCTGTCTAGTGCTCATCTACCTCTTGAAAGGCCTTCCCTGGAACAACGCTGGCAGCACCGATAAAGTAACAAAGCTCAAGCTAGAAACCACAGCAGAAGACCTTTGTGAAGGTCTTGCTCCGCAGTTCCTTGAGTACATCAACTACATTCGTAATCTAGGCTTTGAAGTCGAGCCCGACTACGCCTATCTGCAGGGTCTCCTCAACACTGTTTTGGAGGATTTAGGGACTACCAACGACCGAAAATTCGATTGGGGCAAGCTGCCCGTTGTTGGCTCTCTGCGGCCCGTATTTTATGATGACGCAACGCAAAAAAGCATCCACCAGTTGCACAAGGACATTGCGGCTACGCGTTACCGCGTCATGCGCGCTGCCCGTGGCACTCCTACAGCACCAAAGTTCTCTACACGCGGTATGTCCACAGCCCTCAGTCGGATCCCCGGTAGTCCCATGCAACAAGTCGGGCAACGCTCAATGGACCCGCCTCCGGCCGACCAGCACCTAAGCAAAGCACAAAAGTCACTTGTACATCTAAGCGACAAGATCCTACGCGATCTGGCATGGGCCGAGGACTTAGAGACATCACGGAATGCTCTAAACACAGCCCTAGAGCTGGCCATGGCTTCAATGTCCAACCCTACACCTCCAGAAGAGCATACCACAGATCCGACATCACCCACCAGCATTTCCGGAGGCTCCGTGTCGCCTGTGCAGCCGACTGGCCCCAAGACGCGTGTGTGGCGGCCACCCGTCATGTCAACGCGGCCGGGAAGCAAAGAGGGGCGGCCCAGGACACCCGATGACAAGATGAATAGCCGGTCAAGTAAGGACAGCAACAGCCCGGACAAGCACAAGTCGCCAAGCCAGGTGATACAAAACCTCCCTCCACCCCCGTCTCTGCCGATGGGCAAGGGTAGCGCACCGCCAGAGCCAACCCAGAGCGCATTGATCCCGACTATGGCAGAGTACAAGTTTAAGGCGGAAGCACTAGAGGTGGACGATTGCGATAGCATAGAGGAAGAGCTAGCCCCAGTGGTACCTGAGTATCACATGCGCAGAGGAGGTGCGCGAGAACCATGAGAACGGAGGACATTACGCAGCAGGTCTAGGACATATTTCGAACCAAGTTTAGACTGTGTATTTTGTACTTGGATCTTTGTAGTTTTATGACTGAATGATGGTACGAACGATAAAAAAGAAAGTTGCCGCGCATGTCCATTCTGTGTGTGTGTGTGGCCATTTTGCCTGGCCCTTGTCCTGTTTCTTTCTTGTGTCTGCTTAACTACGGCATTGTTATCTAGTCTCAAACGGCCCAGCAGCCAGCAGCCAGCAGCCAACATAAAAAGCTCTGGCCTTTTCTTCCCGAACCACTCTTGCTCTGTCCACGACGCGGCGACGAAAGTTGGCAAGCAAGGCCCATCCCTGGCCCAAGCTGGTCCTGGTCCCGTTTTGTTAGCTAACATAAAAGACCGAAAACTGAAAACTGAAAACTGAGAAGCTCAGCTTTGCCTTACACTCTTATTCCTCCTATTCTTGTGAGGCAGTGTATTTATTTCTATCTATACAACATCAAAGTTCACCTAGAGATAGGGAGACAGACACGCGAGACCTGAGGCACAACACAGGGAGAGTAAGAGAGTTACTAGTAATGTGTCTGGTATCCAAAGGTTTACACTTTCTCATACAAGTTGATGGATGGACGCAACCTTTCCTGCAATAAGCTTTGTCTTGAATGTTGTATTGTCCTGTTCTTGTCCTGTTCTCTGTGTCCTAGATATACTCGGACAAACTACCAGCAACTATTTCAATCCTCCAAGTCGACATCATCTACTTCGTACAAACCAAAATAGCCACCCCGTCCCATGTTCCCTCTTCCCATTCTTTTTGTTTTCTGGAATACCGCCAGAGGCAATCTTGACAAAGCTTTCGTTTCTCCTTCGCCCTTTCCCCTTCCCCTGAAGCAGGCTTAACCCATGCCCTTCCCCTCCTCTGCCCTCCCCTCCCCTCCCCTCCCCTCCCCTTTTTTTTCCCTTTCCTCTCCTCTTTCTACCTAATAGGACGTGGACTCAGCCCAGTTGCTATTACGGAGCAAGGCATCTAATTTATGACATGGGTGTGTTTGGGGACCCCCCCGTATTTTGTGCGTCAGAGAAAGCTTCTCTAATTCTACTATGCTGAATCTAATAATTTATATATCCATCACTACACACTACATACATTGCACTTATGTTCGTTCGTATATGGGGAGGTCGGGCTATTAAGATAGATGGACAAAGCTCCAAGAGAGAAGTCCAAGAGGAAAATAACCCAATAAATATTGCATAATATGGGAGCCTTAGGAACGAAGCCAGTCCGTTTTCTTCCTGGGCCTCGTTTCTCTTGAACCAACGCCTCACTATAGATAGTGAGTCCTAGGCATGGAATATAGAGGCCTCAACAGCGCTAGAAGAGGGACGACGGTGGGGGAGGAATGAGATTTTGGATCTAGCGTTAGTGCTTGGCTAGGTTTGGTTTGGTTGACTGGCTGCCCGCGTTCACCGTCAAACGCCCATCGTCACATTCAACGGCTATCACGGACTGAACAAACCAAAGGGGAAGGAAAAGGGGTATCCGGAATGACTTTGGTAGGCTGGTAGGCACATCCTGAATACTAAAGAAAATTGGCGATGGGGGTGTGGATGTGTTTTACTTCTGCTCTCTATCATATCATATACTACTTTGTTGTATAATACTAGTATGCACTATACTAGCCTATGTTCACCTGTACTATGCATACATGCAGTTCTGCACTGACTGAACCTGAACTCCCGAGCTATAACGAAACAAGAAAGCAAGACAACAAGCCCAAGAGCCGTCTCAGATTGTAAATCCGCATCGCATCCCTCTCAGCTTATACATGACAGCCGTTACGGGTTACAGATCAGCGCAGAGCGACAAAATGCCCATTTTCTTAGTTGTCTTCTTTCTCTTCTGTCTGTCTCCGCCCAGTGGCTTCTCTTCTTCTTCACACCAGACATCAAAGTCATGGTCAACTGTGTTGGTTAAAGAGCCAGTCCGACAAAGAAATCAAGGGAGGTAAGAGAGAAAATCTGGTAAATAATTATACCCTTCTCTCTCTCTCTCTCTCTCTCTCTCTCTCTCGCTCTGCTTGTCGTTGTTGTTGCCAACGGAACGCAAGGGTAAGACTGCGAATTTGGAGCTGCTTACCGTACGATAGGCAAAGATCAACAAGCGTGGGTACAAGGAGAAGAAAGATGTAGAATCAGGAGCGGATGAGACTGGCTGGCCTGATGGATCTGGACCGTATAACACACAGCACGCACCGCCTGCAAAATCATAGCAAATTACCCTTGCTCTCTGGAGAGACAAAAGAAAAGATACAATGTCGATTCCTGGCTTGCGAGATCAGCTTTATCCTTAACCTTTTGGGCTCGTATTTGTTAGTTTGACGTGGGCTAGTATGCCCCTCAATATCTCGCTCTCATTTGCCCTTATCTCCCTCTGTCCGTCTGTCTGTCTGTTGGCAATCAGCAGTCAAGCTCGGTGATTGAGCCAACCAATTGCCTGATCAGCAGTCAGACGGGAGTGTATACTCGCCTGGCTTCAGTGGTAGTTGTCGCAACTGGAAAATTCGGGGAACCAGTCGAATTTTGTTGCATACAGGTGTATGGACAATCAAACCACTAGTCATCCACCATCTGGCACCTGGAATACCATACCATTTGTCGGTAGCACCAATCAATGCACACAAGGTCCATGGATCTGCCTCTGTCCCTCTTTATTCTGGTAGTCTTGTCTTGTCTCCTCTTGTCAATGTCAGGTCAGGTCAGGTCAGGTCAGGTCAGGTCAGGTCAGGTCAGGCCAGGCCAGGTCAGCCATGTTCATACCAACAGTAGAGAGCCAAGCTTCTCCTCTTCCCCTCCAAGACCAGACCATACTATCATACCAGGGGTATCAGCTGAAGCTTTGTGTCGTTCGACAGCAGTGTTTATGCCTCTTGCTTTGTCTGTCGTCCATGAATGGAATGGGACTCCAAGCCACCCTTGCATAGCAGATGCGTTGGAGCATAAAGGCCTGTTTGTGCAGGCACAACCCTAGCACTGAGCCGGTTGTTTGTTTATTCATTTGGCAAGCCCCAGCCAGGCCTGAGCCCAAGCCGGCTGAGCCTGAGCCTGAGCCTAAGGCTAAGGCTAAGGCTATCAACTAGCTAAAGCTAGGACAAGACAGCGAAGCACAGGCAGAGGAGGCAGGGCCCTTTTTCTCTTTCTTTCTTTTTTTTTTTTTTTTTCTCGCCGTTTCTTGGTTAGTTCCAGGGCTTAATCACAAGAACAGGCCCGGTCTTTGATCCTAAGCAGCAGGGAAATGCCCATCCTCCTCTCTCACTTTTCCCTCTCCATTTGCCCACCCCTCTCCAGACTTCAGACTTCAGACAAGCAAGAGGAGAGCCAGTCAGTCATTCCCTCTCCCTCCCTCCCTACCTTAAGCCCAGGCGGCCCCCAGCCCCAGTTGGTCGCGTCTCCGACAATCTGGCTAACAGGGAAGCTCAACAATGGGAGCTTTCCAGGGCCACGAGAGAAGACAAGAAAAAGAAAGAAAAAGAAAGAGGCAAAACAAACAAACCAAGGACTATGCCTGACTCTTTAGTCTTGAGAGATCTTATAGGAGAAGGCGGGAGTTGAGGCTGAAATATGTGTTGTCTGGAGCTTTGACAACGACAGTGAAATCACAATCACAATATCAGAAGCTTGACGATGGCATGGTGGGAGATGTCGAGGATACGTGCATGCACAAATGCATGCATAAGCAGGTAGGCAGGCAGAGGCAGGCTAAGCGTGACGAATAATGTGAAGTTTTAATCTCAAGGAAAGGAAAGATTAAGCCGAAAATTGGAGACGGCAACTGCAAATTTTGAAGCTGAAAATTTTCCTTTTTTTTTCTTTTCTTTTTTTTGTGTGTGTGTGTTTTCAATTTTGCTTCGCGAATAGGAAAGAAGGGGAAAATTCTTTCACCCGCGGTTTCGCATTGTTGGAAACTACTCAAAATAACCACACACAAGCAAGAAGCAGTCCATTGCCCAATTATAATGGTGGGTTTTTTTATTTCTTTTTTTTTTTTTCCCCTCCCCCACTCCCACCCCCCTACTAATAATTTCAGCAAACCAATATCAAATATCAATAGTGCTAATCACACTTTGAAAGAGAAGCAAAATGAAGGTGAAGAAAAAAAAAAAAAAGTCTTATGCGCGTGATTAAATTTTACTAATGCGATTGAATTGCGAGATGCGCTGTAGCTCAAGCCGCAAAACATTGGCTTCAATTACGGGGAAAGGTGGAAGGATTCAGAATACCGTGCTGCCTGTGTGGATTCTACTGTGCGTAAGGTCCATTTCGCCTCGAACAACAGGCCACGATATTCTCCTTGACGAAGCCTGGTGAAATGAGATTGATTGGACTGGGAGCTTACAGTTGATGGTGTTGACGTGGCGCTGCTCGTGAAGACGGGTAGAAGAAGGACGAAAATAATGAGGGGTCAGGATGCAAGGGGACTTGGAATCATACATCGCAGCGCAGCGCAGCCAAGCAGCATACACACAATAGGCCTACAGCTGTGCACACATCTTGTATAGCCCCTCCTCCTCTATGACATGTCAACACATGCATACGCATACGCATATCCATGCTCCCTATGCCCACATGTCCACATCGACCTGCTTTCTTTTCTGCCTGGTCTCGCCACCCGTCCTCTCATTGTTTCTTGTGCATACAGTAGCGCCAAATAAAGCCAATGCGAATGCCCACGCCCACGCCCACGCCAACGCCCACGCCAACGCCAACGCCAACGCCACCGTCAGCGCCAGCGCGCCAGTACTGGTGCTAAAGAGCGCTATCTCGGAAGAGATGGAGACTGGGGCGTATACAAAGCAGAACAAAGGAAGACGGCAAGCACACACGGCTATCCTTGCTTTCTACAAACAGCAAACCCCCCTCCCCCCGGCTACAGCTTCACTTTGGTGTAGTGAGACACGGCGCTTTATTTCGTTTCTCTCCTTCTTGTCCTCTGTTTGTAGGTGGCGTTATTTCTATACCGAAGAACAACAGAACAAACAAGTCCCTTCGTTATCCCTTCTCACCATATTGTGCTCCACCACCGGCGCTATACTGCGCTGTTACAATGGCTGATTCTGGCCAACCAACCAGGCATGCATAATACAATTAAAGTACATGTATGTCGTATGTAAACACCTATGCTTATCCCACCCCCTCCCCCTCTCTCCCCTTTCCTGCGAGTAGGATGTGCTCACCCTCTATCGTGCATATGCTCAGTAGCTCAATGCCACCACCCTCTCCAATTATGGAGGAAAAAGAAAGCCCTTGCTGCGTCTATTGTTGTATGCCTGCAATCTGTACGTGGATGTATACAACACGCACGCAAGCTATGTACGGGTTGTCCAATCACCATGCGCATGTATACGCTGTCACTCGTCACGCCCTCTTCCTTCAGACCTTCAGATAACCATCAGAAGGACAAAAGGGAAAGACGGAACCCGAAAGCATCTAGCCATAGCCATGAAGCTGTTCTGTCCACTTCCTTTGGACTATCTTTTCAGCTTCATGTGATGTTTCTTATGGATTTGTCGGTTTATTCAATTATCCAGCAGGATGGAACAATTGCCCTCAGCACCCTCCTTATTCCCTCCGCCCATGTTTCTAAAACCCCAGCCACCGCTGTCTGTCATCTTCGTGACATTGTTGGATCACCTATCGCATGACCTTGATCTTGCTCCTCCTCCTCCTCCTTTGGCTGTAGTGAATGTTACAAGAAGGGGAACATTATCTCCTCCCTACTTGGTAGCGGTCATGCTGTGTTTTATTAACCCTAATAATAAGGGCTAAAACTCCGCCGGCGTCCTGTTCTCCATATCGTACTATTCGCTGCTTGAAGTTCCCTGTCTAATTACGAACAACATTAAACTCCCCCTTGCCCATCTCCACCGTCCCCCCCCCCCCCTCCTTCGACCTACCCACAGCCTCCACCAAATATCCCATTTTATTTGTTCCCAGAAATTGGGCTTGCCCCTGCTAATCTCTCCTACAGCTTCACAGCATGGGGCTCGTTGGTTATTCGTTGCTGCTACTGTTACTTGCTGTCGCCGGCCGCATTTTGCGCTGGCGTCGTAAGGACTACCCTCTAAATCTGACACTAAGCAAGGATGTTCCAGGGATGACGACGAGGGGTCCTCCGGGGGAGAGAGCGCTACCTACCTACCCGGTAAAGGTCAGACAGGGTCGAGACTTGTCGATACACCTATCTATCTTCCTTAACATGGTAGTTCTAGAAGGGGACAAGAAAAAACGAGCGAGTCGAACAGGAAGATGAAGTGGAAAAGAGAAGACTGGCTGGGGCTCTATCTCACATATGCTGACATGTGATAACCCTGTTAAGAATATCCTCATCATGGTCACGTGATCAGTACCAATACACACTTCGTGCAGTACAATATCTCTAGAGTCAAGCATCTACCTGTTGTCCCTATACACCAGAATCAACCCTGGTACTGCCGATCTAGCAAGGACCAATATTAGGGAACCGGCCAGACCTCTGGGTTTTTAGTCTTTACTGCTTGTTCTTCTACAAGGGCGCAGGGTGGCCTTATGAACGAACCCTCCTGCTAACCCTGTCATTATATTCAAGAATGCTGTAGGTACACACACCTCACGAACGAGCAGGCATCCGCCCACTTCTTGGTGCTTTGGACAATGAGCGTCGTGTGGCCTTTATCAAAAAGCGTTGGACAAAGCTCAAGGAGAGCATGTTCTATTGGGACAGAATAACAGGGGAAGTAATGACCGGGACTCGGACCCGAAGACATGAAAAGGAAAGTCGCAGTAGCCCAAAGACCTTGACAATGGAACTTGGGGCAAGTTTATCCAAGTGAGCACACTAGGGCCCAGAACATCGTATAATATCCATCTCTACTCCTCATCCCCGGTCTCAGTAGCATTGCAGGCAGAGTCTCCCATGGAGCGGTGCCTGAAGATGTAGGCGTCCCCCAGCCTCGTAACATGTTGGCGCGCGGGGGGGGGGGGGGCAGTCTGATCACGTGGAGAGGAGGAGTAGCTTGGTTCCTATTCCCTGATGGGAATCCCTTTTCTCCTCCAAGGAGGGGAAGCTTTGCCAACTAGGCTGCTCTCTCTGCGGGCAGTGCAGGGAGATGAACATAGGCTGAGGATTATAGAAATAAATAACCAAAAAAAAAGGCCTGGGGTCAGTGACGGACGGGGGAGGGGGGCCTGGCCAGCTAACAAGGTGTCAGGTTAAAGCAGCAACAATGAACAATAGCCAAGGAGGAAGCGTCCCCTTGGATGTTGAAAAGCCAGACAAAGACTAAAGAGACTGCAGACAAGAAACAGGGACCCTAAGAGTTGAAGCGGAATGGGCTTGTTGGTGGCAGACATGGGCCTGGACAGCGAGAGACGGGGGAAAAGTGGCAGGTAAAGAACAAGAAAAACGCAGACCATGCGCTCGTTGGCTCTTTTCTTTTCATGTTTTCATCTAACCTTGCGGCCATGTCCAAGGTCTTGACTGGCACTGTGTAGGGCCACGGACGGGGGACGGGCCACCATAGCGGCTCCGGATCTGGGCTTGGACCGTAGATCAACCAGGAGCCAAACGGTGCAGCAGTCAGCGTGGTGGTAGGCAGGTGCTTTCCACCCCCTCCCTTCTTTCTGTCTCCGTCCCATCTTTGGCTGTTCAAGCTTTCGCCCCCCCTCGTCTCATTCTTGCTTTTTAGCCTAGTCCTTCCCGGGGAGGACTTCCACCCTATCGAGCCCCGGTATATGCTACTACCGTGTAACCGCTGAGACCAAAGTGGCCAGCCCCCGGCTCTACGATATTGCTCATCACCCAAGCCTCAACTCGCAGTATTCAGTGTGGAATCAGAGGAAATGAGAGGCGGCGAACAGTCGAAACAGAGCCAGGCTCCTTCGTGGAGTGGCATAGAGGACTGATAAGCTTGTGCTTGTGTTCTCTTGCCTGTACCACGTGCCGTAGTTGTTTTAGATCCCAGACCCAGCTCTAGCTCCTTCTATGTATGTGCCTCGAGCCACAGGATACGGCTGCACATACACACACACGTACACATACGTACACACACGTACAACAAAAGTCCATGTGAATACAGGCATAGAGGACCCCTCTGCTCTTCTTCCTTCCCCGAAGGCCCCGGCCTAGCAAGAAACCCCCCCCCCCCTTCCCCTTCTTCTCAAGTGTCATGAACCTGTTTCTTCTTCTAGAATGCCAGCCTCCCTAGAAGCCAAGCTCCTACAAATGGGGGCCTGCACTACTAAGCTAGTCGCGGTAAGACGAGGCTGTATATCCCTAGTTCTGGCTTCAAACTTTGAGGCTTTTTCACCTTCTTATTTTCTTTTTTTGGACCTGCGACTTCCTGGCTGTTCGCACTCTAGCGGTGTCGGGAATAGGCGTTGATTCTTGTGTCTTGGAAAAATCCCCGCCCCCTCTCTCCCCAGTATGGTGGTGTCTGTGTCCGTGTGGCCCAGAGAAAGGAAGCGGTCAAAAGAAATGTTAGCTTTATCGCCATGGCTGAGCCATGAAGGTGCAGCAGCACAGACGGATGAAGAGTGGAGTTCTTTCTTCTTCCCTTTTTCCTTTTCCTTTTCCTTTCTTTCCTTTGATTCTGCTTTCGTTTCCCTTATGTGCTGACTATTTGCGCGTTGAATCGATGTGTTGCTGATGTTGTTTCGTTGCAACACACAACCAGCATCCAACACATTAGCCCCTCCCCCCTGCGTTTGGGCCAAAACGGACCTGCTTCCCGATGGAGCCACCAGAGAAGTTCCCTGCTTGCCGCTTCTGTCACTTGCTCTCCCTCTAGTCGCTGGCCTCTGCTTGTCTGTTTTGCTCTATCCAGGCTTGACCAGCGGTAAGAGACACTGTCTTTCTTCTCTCCCTAGAGTTCTGAAAGCATGGATGCATTTGGCTATGGAAGGGTAAGGGTGAGTTTCTTGGCCTGGTCTTGGTCTTGCTTAGGCCTGTGCATCCAGTCGTGTTCCCTCTCTCCCCCAAGTCCGGCAGTTAACCAACCTTCTGGGCTGGGCTGGCTTGCGTAGAAAAGTTTGGACCAACGCAAAGTCTCGGGCCTAGCTCAGACCTGGGCAGGTTGAACGTGTCTTAGTCTCTGCCTCTCCACCTTTCGATCTCTACTCACTCACATCATTGACAAAGACGTAAAAAGAACTTTCCCAGACATCCATCCTCTCAATGGGTCTTGATTAATTTGCGCCAGTGGCTCTTTCTTTTCTCCTTCTTCCCTCGGTCAAGAATGCGAAGAAATAGCAAGACTGAAAAGAGCGTCGAACTTTTGGTAGGATTTCTATAGTCGTTCGTTGGCGTTAGCTGGGCGCTACAATAACGCCAAACCCTATTGCTGCGTAACCCTACCCAACCACCCGGCTTATAGTGATCCGAGTGCTCCACTTTGCACATCGCACGCCCCCCCCCATGCCCTTTTTTCTTTCCTCCAGGTGTGACTGAGACTGTGACTGTGACTTGGCCTTCTATTTTGCAGGTCTGTCTTGGGCTCGTTTACCGAACTATCCTTTACCCCTATAATCCTTTAATAACTGATTGAGGGGCGGCGGTTGTTGTGTGTTTGGATGAAGGGGCAGGGCAGGGCAGTTCATGGCGGCTTAACTCGAGAGGGCAACAGAACACAGAAGACAAGAGGTCTAGAGGACCAGACGACCACACGACCAGACGACCAGACGACCAGAGCAGAGGGCATCTATAGTGTGTATGTCTTGCGATATAGTAGTGACTAGCCACTGGAAGGGCCGGCCGGGATCTGGTGACCAGCAAAGGCTAGACAGTTGGCGCTGGCTCTCTGCCAAGTCGAGAGACCTGTTCAAGCACAGAAGCATTGGTCTCCTGTGTCTGTCTGTCTCTGATATGGGATGGATGACCCCGTCGCCCGTAAGAAGCTAGAAGCCTAGAGCCCAGGGAATATCTTGTGCCTTCAACCTATATCCACACACCCGTACTTTCATTTAGACCAGTCTTCTATCAAGTTGAGCACGATTAATCTTGTATTTCTTTTTTTTTTTTTTTTTTTTTTTTTCCTCTTACTTCATATATTGTAGCAGCTCCCCCTCCCCCGTCTACCCGGAAACCTTCCTTCATTTCCCTCACCCCTTTTTTCTTTTTTTCTTATATTTTTTCTTATATTTATTTTCTTTTTTTCTTTTTGCTGTAAATTGAAAAAAAAAAGTAATAAAAAATAAGCAAATTTGTCTTTCTATTTTATTTGGCGCCCTGAGACTTTTTTCCATCTTCTCTTTGGTTTTCCTTTCATTTTCTCTTCCACCTCTTCAATCTTGCCAGCCGTCTCCTGCCTGATCTTATTCCCCAGCTTGACAATCTCTAATTCGTCTAGATTCGTCATATACGGTACGTCTTGAATCTCCTTGCACACCCAAATTCACTCTCTGCCCGTCCATTTTCTCCTCTTCTTCCCTGGTGGCTACCCCTTGGCCCTTGTTCGTGTTTTTCCTGAGTGTGCCTGTCTAGGAACACGCGTTGAAGTTCTCGTTTCTTCAACTACTGTGACTAGGGGGTCCTGTCCTTGTCTTTTTTATTGTATTTGGTTGGGGAATGGGAGGACAGACACTTTGCTTGAGCTGGCCTTTTAAGAAAAACGAGAACGTCCAGGGTTGGCATCACTTGTCTGTTACTCCTCTGAACTCTCATCCCCTCCCCTGAATATGAGATGCTGGGTCGAAGTTGACAAGCATGGCACGGTCATTTGGATTGGAGCTTTTCTTAACGTTAGCCATGGGCATCGACAGGACAGAGGCAGGGCGACAGACAGCAGCATACCATGGTCAGCATGCAACACAGCATACAAACAAAACACACCTTTTTCGGTTTTTTTAGCCCCATCCAAGCCAAGTTGGCCGACACCAAGTCAAAGTCAAAGTCGAAGTCGGCTGGGCTTATCGCGGGCGTGCTAGGGGCTTATGCTTAGTCATGATGGGGGCAGGCACAGCAAGAGCAAGCAGGTGGGATCGCGTCGTGAGTCTCGCTGGGGCAAGGCAGTATAGGGTAGGTACGCGTGTTGCCTTGCCTCTCTGCTCTTGCCTCTCAGCCTTGGCCGCTGCGGCGTGTCTACTGCCTGCCTATCGCCTTACCTTTGACTCTATTGTGTGGATGCAGCAGCCACATTTTGTGGTTGTGATATCGTGATGCACTTTTTTTTTTTACCTTCCAGCATTTTCACTGCCACATGGCTTTCTTTTATTTAATTTCCTTTTCTTTTTGCTAGAGGGGAGCACCAAGGCTGCCAGCCAGCCAGCACGTCTTTTTATATGAAGCTCCTAACAGCAACAGTCAAGGTTCTTCAGTGAGCGCCTGTGGATGATCCACTTTAGCAAAACGCACAACATAAAAAAAAGATTTCCAGCGAAAATTCTTTTTATTTCTTTTATTTCTTTTTTTTTTTTTTATTCTTAATTTTATTCGTCCTCCTTTGGATACCACACACCCTCCCCCGGTCAAGTGCCCCCCTCTTCTCTTCTCTTCTCCTCTCTTCTCCCAAGAGAAGTCTAGCCACACCTCATTTCCCCCCTGACTACAACTTGTCAATCAAGCAAAGCAAAGCTGTCTGGATTGACCCTTTTTCTCCGTCTTTCTTTGCCTCTTCGACTCCTCTCAATACAATTCGGGCCTAGGAGACAAAGCCCACGAGAACATACCAAACGCATAGCACCGCACACAGCATAGGTCACTGTGTACAAGAACAAAAAAAAAAGAAAAAAAGTCGGCAAACCTATTTTCTGGTAATTCGTCGTCTTGAGCTTGTATAACAGTTGTCATTCCCTTGTTCTTTTGGCTTCTGCTTTTTTTCTTCTTCTTTTTCTCTTCCCTGGTCTCGTCGTTTTTTTATTCTTTTTTTTTATTCTTTTTTTTTCTACACTCGCTCGCTTTTCTCCTGGTCTCCTTTTAAGCCCTACTCTCCTCCTTATCCTGATCTACTTGCTCCTTTACCCACACCCCAGTCCCGAGCCTTGCCCAGCCAAACCCAGCCTGCCCTTATTTAGCCAGCCGGCCCTGCATTCTTTCTTGTACCGCCAAAACCACAATACTTGAAAGTCTCTTCATCTTCTTCCATCTTTTCTCTATATCTGGCTGCTCTTATACACCAGTACTTCCTCTTCGCTTTCACCCCGTGAATCGCATTCGTTTTCCCTTGACTTGTTCGTTCTTGATAATAGTCGTTTCCGTCCCTCGTTTCTCATCATTCTTTGTCCTGCTACCTCTTCATATTCGTCTGCGAGCATTCCCTTAAAACTCCAGCGAGCCCTGGCAATTCCGAATTCTGAATCTACATACCACCTACATATACACGTCTTCATATTCTCCGTTATTGTCCTTCACCAAAGCTCTCTAGCTCTGTGCTTCCCCTTCATCGCCTCTCTTGCTCTCGACCGGTTCGGACCTTGGTCTCACCCACAAACATACTAATGGGCCTTCAAACTCAGACGAATCACAACCAGTCCCAGCAACCATCGCCATTTGCGCCTCAATCCCGAACATCCAGCATTGCCCAGCAGTCGCAGTCACAATCGTCTGCGCAGTCTCATACCGGATACCCTTCGCCGCATAGCATCGCGTCGGTGTACCCCCAATCAGCTTCTTCTACTACCAATACTACCCAGCAAGACGCCTCACAGCTGCCGCATTACTACTCGCACGCAACCACTTCTCCGTATAACAGCTCGCAAAGCACAACTGGCTATCCTTCTACAGGTAAGACTCGGAAAACTCATGAAATGCATATTTCCCATTGATTTACACCACCTCTATGTACAGCTGCACTGCATCCTACCAAAGCACAGCCTATAGTGCAAAAGTAGACACCAGGCCAGGAATTGGCTCCTGCCGACGCCCGCATAAGAAACATAATACCAGCAGTGCTGGACCCTGTCGAAACCCTGTATCCTTTTTTTTTTCTGTCTCCCCATGCTGTCTAGCTGCCCCTAATGACATTCACTGGGTGTCACGTGCCTGAATTAGTAAATGCTGTTTTACTAACATTTTTCCTCCTCTTCTTCTCACATACAGATACAAACGAAATGATGGCCGCTACCCAAATGCCAAGACATCCTTATCCCTCGATGTCCTACCATCAACCTCAAGGCAGTGCGCCTAACTCGGTCGCCCCGTCCCCTCAGCATGACCAGCATCGCAGCATCTACGGCCAGCCTCCTACGCAGGCTATGCAGCAGCCTATGTACTACCCTCCTCAACAACAGTATCAACCTATGCCATCTCAGGCGCCTCCTGCCTATGGTCACCATACTGGACACACGGCCCAACACCCTCAACACCAGCAGCCGCACCAGCAGCCGATGTCTTCGCAGCCTGCGATGATGATGTCCCACGCTGCTCCCCACAACCCCATGGCCCAACATACTCAACCCATGGTTACAAACAGTCCTAGAAACCCTAAAATGGAGCTGCAGACTCATCAAATGCAACCAAAGGGTGCCCCTTCCACAGGCATGAGTAGCGCTCACAGTAGCGGATCTGTCACCCCGCTCACACCAACTGGCTCAACCCCCCAGGCTGTGAACCCGAACGCTGCCCCTGGTCCCATCCCTGCCACCACACCCCTGGTCGTGCGACAGGACCAAAATGGTGTGCAGTGGATCGCTTTTGAGTACTCGCGTGACCGGGTCAAGATGGAGTACACCATCCGCTGCGATGTCGAGTCTGTCAACACTGATGAGCTCTCACAGGACTTCAAGACCGAAAACTGCGTGTACCCGCGTGCGTGCTGCCCTAAAGAACAATACCGCGGCAACCGTCAGGTTTACGAAACTGAGTGTAACACTGTTGGTTGGGCTTTGGCTCAGTTGAACCCTACGCTCCGTGGTAAGCGTGGTCTTATCCAACGCGCCGTAGACAGCTGGAGAAACTCTAACCAAGACCCTCGTCTACGGTCCCGGCGTGTTCGTCGTATGGCCAAAATGAACACACGCAAGGCTATGCAGACACATGCGCAGACCCAAGTCCAGGTCGGCCACCTGGGCGCTGGCCATATGCCCCCTCATAGTATGGGTAAGCCTCCTGTCGGAACGATGGGACAGTCTCTCCACCACCAGCACCATGCGCCTGAACACCAGCAGCACCACCAACAGCAACAGCAACAGCATCCCCACCAACAGCCGCAGACGCAACAGCCCCCAAACCCCCAGCACTTGCAGCCTCAGCACCCTCAACATCACCAGCAACATCATCCTCAACATCCGCAGCAAGTTCATCAGCACTCAGCCACGACGTCTTCCTCAACGACGCCGACGGGTGAGGAGATGAACATGTTTTCGCACCAGATGTGAGGTGATGAATCGTGGTGTTTGTTTTTGGGTGTTTCCAGTGCTGACGCGGCTGTGCGTCATGAGGACTGTACTGTCCATTGAAACAGGACAGCTCAAGTCGGGAGATGCGTTCTACGTATCATTTTCTGTACTGCTAATGTTCATCCTGTTGCTGTTGGTGTGTACTTGTGTGGCGTTTTAAATTATACCTCCCGTTTTCTCTTGGCCCTTCCCTCTACTGTTTTCATCCCAGTTCCAGCATTTCCCGCATCAAGCCTTTTTGATTTCTATGCAGATATTTTGATATTTCTTTCATATTCTGCCGATTTCCTTACAGCTTAATCACTTGATATCTCTGCGTTTTTCTCAGTTCGTTCTCTTGGGACCCTTCAAAAGTTGAGCCCCCATACACTCTGTGTTTTTTTTTCTTCCTCATCGGTTAAATGATATCCTTTTCGAACATTTACAATATTTTCTCTTCCTTGGTTTATTTGCTTTTCACCTTGTCCCCCATCTAACCAACACATACATATATTTCCCTCTGATATTGAGGCGTTGGCTGGTCTAGCTTTAATGGCGACCGTTCTCGCAATTTCTTTTCTTTGTTACCTTTTTTTATTGTTCCTTATCATACACTAGCTTGTCACCTCTTCTCTATCCTGTTTTTCTCTTCATGACAAGGGAATTGGTTTGTAAAGACAAAGAGTTTCTGAAGTTATTCTTCATTGACTTCTTCCGACCTTCCCCCCTCACTCATCTTCATTTTATTCTCTCCCTCTGTCTCATTTTCTCACAACAGCAATATGCCCCTGTCCAACTACCTTCGCCACACCGACTTATGGGTGGGGCTTTACTTATCCCTTGTCGGTGCATCCGCGGACAAGGATATAGTCAAGAAATCTCAACACCACCCTCCTACGGTCGGACAAAAAGTGCTTTGACCTACAAGCCTTTCCATCAGACGTACCCTCGTTTGGAATGAAGGTTCCTGGGCAGGGAACGGCATTCGCATTTATCTGAAGGCTTTAATCTTCCTCATTTGTGCGCGTGCTAAAGAAGCAGTAGCATGTTGTCTATGTGCTTCACTTGGCTAAGAACCAGCGATGAATCTTGAAAGAGCCAACTCACGCTGACTGACTCAGCTGAAGATCAAGAAGAAAGACAGCCCCTTCGCGAGGTTGTGTCTGCGGAGGTTGAAACCGACTTGAAGAAGAACCAGGAAGAGTTTGGGAAGACTTGCCTTTTTTTTTGTTTGCTGTAAGAGGAGCTTGGCGTGTATCATTTACTTGCTAGCTCCTTGTACTGCGCTATTGTCATTTTTCCTTTCTTTCCGTTTTTTTCTTTTTTCTTTTCTTTGGTTGAGAAGCAACAACAGTCTCCTGGCTGGTCGTGTCTTATATCGTCTCGGTTTCTTACTGAGTGATTATGGACTAGCTCCTGTCGAGAGACTCTTGGTGTTATCATTGTTTGTGTTCTGCGTTTGATACAATATTTTCTGTTGTTTCTCTTTCCTGTGTCTTTTTTCTTCGAGGGAGTTTTGATCTCTGATTTGATATCTTGCGGGGCTTCTTTTGTTTTGTTTTCTTTGAGCTGCTATGTCTCTCGTCCGTTTCTTCATTTTCTCTTGCAGTTGTTCTTTGATTTTGTTACTTTTTTGCTACCAAAGTGTTGTTGTATACACGCACACAAAAAAACCAGCAGTTGTTCCTGTCTTCTTCTCCTACGCTCGTGAAGAGTCTCGAGTTAGGGAAGAAACATCTACTTCTTGCTCGGGAGAATTTATTTGTTTTTATTGTTATTCCTCTTTCTGTCCCCCCTGCTTTTCTCCTTTGCCATTCTTTCTTTGCCACTATTATTGGGGCTTTGTGAAAAAAGAAACGCGCACAAGGCGGCATGACTCGCGGCAAATCGCCAATGCTGTAGTGGCTCTAGAAATGCCTGGTCGTCTTGCCTGAGCTTGCCTGTCTTTATTCTCTGCCATTTAAAAATTCGGTTCCTAACGTCTAAGTCTGCGAGAAGGGCCTACAGAGAGGTGTCTGGCTTGCATTGAAAGGCAAAATAGAAGCAATGCCAGAGTTGGCTCTTGTATCTTTGCTTCTCATACGCCCCAAGCTTCTTTTATTCTCCTACATCCCTCCCCCCCCCTCATTCTCTTTGCTTATTTTCGGTTTCCTCAGTGGGAAGACATGCTACCATGTTCTCTGTTAATAGTCCTTAGTTTCATCTTGGGACATACACAAGAGAATCTATGACAAAGCAGCCGTATAGAAAAAGAAAAGTACGGGCACAAAAGGTAGTAGAGAAACATGAAGAGTTTAGGGGAGATCAGATGCAGAGCAACGACCTGCCTTTATACTCCTGAAGCTGACCTGGGCTTTCTTGTCTTGGACCGAGTGGCATGCGTGTGGCAGCAAACACGAACAGAAAAAAAAGAGGCAACTCTTTCTTTCCTCTCCCCCTCGTCTTCGCCTCCTTCTTCCCCCACCCCTTCTCATGTGTCCGTTCGCACTCCTTTGTTCCTTTGTTCCTCTATCCCCTGTTGTTCCTCCTTTTGTCTCTTTGTTCTTCGGTTTCTCTTGCTGAGCCGTTCCTTTTTTTATGGCCCGCTACCCCCGCCCAAGCACAGGGCCTACAAACCGGGGCTAGGATTAGAATGACAAGGGGAACAAGGGGGGTTCTCCTGCACGCTTTGTCTCTTGTGCACTGTTTTGAGAAAAGGAGAGGAAGAGATGGACAGAGTAGCTTTGCTTTGAAGTTAAGGCAAGGCTGGAACTGCTTCTACAAGCTATCTGGCCGGACTAGGGAGTGTTTCCAAGTGCCTCACATCGTCACTGTCCTTGCTTTCTATTTATTACTTGCCACTTGATAGATCTTTTACTGTCTATTGCCGGGCTATGCTGGTGAGACAGGCGCAAGCTGCACTTGGTCTCGCCGTTATCGTCGTTGTTGCTACGTCACCACTGACTTGCCCCTTCTACTCTGTGCTACCCGTCCCATATTCATGGGTTCTTTGTAGTATCATCCCTTTGTTATCCGCCCCTTACCTTACTGCTGGAACTGCCCACCCTTGCCCTTGTTCTTCATCTGTCTTTATCCTTTTTGTATTATCCCTCTCTTCTACTTCCAAGGCTGTCCATCCCCACATTAACTAACAATGATCCCCTTGTTTGGCGAATATCTAGCTAACTGACTGTCTTGATAGCTGCCGAATCCCGTGAATCGCCCTCTTCTGAGGGTCCTCGTCCTGCCCATGTGTTCCAGAACCAGTACGGCAGTCCCTACCCTAGTGGTACACCTACAAATGAGCGTCACAGCGATGTTAGCCGTATGGCTGGTGGCCTTCCCACGGGTGCTGGTCCGCTCGCCAATGACGGCAATGAGAACCCACATGACCCACCGGACATATTCCCGGAGCTCCCAGAAGCCAAGAAGCGCAAGTTTATTCTCGTTGAGGACGTGGCCCGGCGTTCGCGATTGCGTGTGCGTGCTACCCTGGAAAATGTAGATACCCGCGAGATTCCCGACTCCTTCCGCAAGGGCTTCAGCGTGTATCCGCGCTCCTACTTCCCTCGTGAAATGCAGTCCCCTCCGCCCTCGGCTACCGGCGCACGTTTCTTCACTGACGATGCTGCCGACGACTTTGAGGATGACGGTATCTCTGCTACCGAGGGCCGGCATCACGCTCGTGGTGGTCGTCATTCGGCACGTGCTGAGCGTGACAGCAAAATGCACGTGCGGGTGCACGTGACTGCGTCCTCGGGATCTGACCGTGATGAGGACGTGCAAGTCTGTGTTCCCCGTACACGCAAGGCCATGCGCTCACGCGAGGTGCGCCTGAATGACCTGGGCCATCGCATGGCATGGCTGCAGAGCCGTGTTTTTGCAGGTCGTCCTGTGTTCCTGCAGCGTGCTTTGGACTGCTATCGTACCAAGACGCTGACGGCCATGGAGCTTGGTGCGACGGAGACGTCTGTCAGTAGACTGTATCAGGTGCGCCCGGGCAAGCGGCGGTGGGATGAGTGCCTAAAGCGTATCGATATGGACTCTAGTAAGGATGATTGAGTGAGGGAATGGGGGAGGTTTGTTTGTCTTGCCCTGTCTTGAGTGTGTTGTCAGATATTTGCCTTTGTGGTTTTTGTTTTGTTTTGAATTGTTTCTTTTTGGTATACGCCCTGCCGCCCACGCGCCCTCACGGACTCTGAGGTTTTCTTTTCGTTCCTTTTTTTTTTCTTTTTCTTTTTCTTTTTCTTGTTTTTGTTTTGTTTATTTGCGCACCGCCTATCGCTCTTTTTCTTTCCTCTCATTGCTTTAGCTCTACCCTATGTCTTTTTTTTTTCTTCTTTTTTCGTCATCACGAATACTCCTTCTAATCTCTCTTTATCTCGTTGTTCTCACAATCTTGGTTGGGTTTCTGGCCTTTCTTAATATCCTCTCCTTCCGACCCTCTGTCTGGCTGTTTACGGACCTTGACATTCCGGGGCTCTTTTCTGACTTCTCTCCTCTGACTTGATGATCAATCAACCTTGGGCCAAACCTGCTTTACTCTGACCTACCTACGATCACCCCTCTTTTTACATCTTTAAACAAAAACACGCCCGACGCGCTCTATCTATCTTTCTTATTTCAATTGCTGTCTATGTCCTCACGGGCAGATGGAAATTATTTTTCTTTTTATTTCAGTGTATCTGTCTTTCTTAGCTGCGATCATATCCTTTTTTTTTTTTTTCTTTTGCTGACGTTTTTCTTTTGTTTTTGCCTTTGGTTTCTATGTATTACCCATTCTGTCTTCTTTTTCTTCGTCTTAGTTTCTAACGTGGCCTGTGGCTGGCTGCTTGGTACGGTTGTCGGAGGGGAGGAGAGGAGAGGATACGGGTGGAGGGAGGGGAGGGATGGAAGGATTGGCGAGGTGAGGAGGGCTCTGCTCATTTGCGTCTGCGGCGAGGAACGAAGCAAGAGGGTATGTGTGCAAAAAAAGAATGAGGAAATGAAATATCCACAACCGTAAGGTATCCATCCGTCCATCCGTACATCCATCCATCTCCATGCCTATTGACTTTCTAGCATTTGCAACTGTGCTGGCCTCTCTGTTGCGAATATAAAAGCGGTGAACCCATGGCATGGGCGTATAGGCCCCATCAGCTTTTCTGCCGCTTTCCGTATCATACTGGTACTACTCTAATAAAGGGGCCAGCTAAGCTTAGCTAAGCTTAGCTGGCTGGCTTGGGGGCTGACAAGGGAAGCCTAGTTTTTGTGTTGAGGGAGGCATGTACACAAAAGGTCAGGCGTTCTTGTTCTTACAAGGGGGGAACTTCTAGGTTGCAAGTGACTGACAATTAATGACCTGCATTCCCAATTGTATCGTATCTATCTGTGCTAGTGCTCGATGCCACTGTCTCCCGAAGACTGCGAAATTCTTGGTATGTTATTTGTGTCTACATGTCTAAGCTGATAAGGACATGCATGCATGTATAGAACAGAAGAGAGCTGACAAGCGTTCTTGGTTGGCTGGCTCTCTCCCTTCTTCCCTGGATCGCATAAGTTGCAGTTGCTAATAGAAAAACTTGTGTCTCTGGAGTGTAGACTTGCATTGCAATTGCAATTGCAATTGCACTTGCATTACTGTCGAGTGTGTCTTGGCTTAGACTGCTGATGGAGTAGTAGTGGCTGTACTGTTTCGTTTTGCTGCCCGGCATGCATGCAGTCGCCCAGCCGACGTGACAAGCAAGAAGAAGAGCAATAGGATCAAGTGCGTAGGTGGGTAAAGGGAAGACTGAGGCGGAGGACGAGAAAAAGAACAAAAAGAAAACAAAGCTCTGGCCTTCATGCTCCCTCCCCCCTCCAATCACAGCAAAACGGCCCCCATCTCCACAGCCGGGCTACCTTAGCATCGCACTGGGTTGCTTTTTCTCCAGTGTTTTTCTTAGGTTGTCTGTGCCATGCACTTGCGTGCTCGTATGCGTATGCGTATGCTGCTGGCTGCTGGCTGAGTCTTTTTCGTCTTTTCCCTCCCCTTCTTGTTCTTCTTTCTTTTCCTTTCCTCGTCTGCGTCTCTTCTCCTGATATCAGGGCGACGGCAAGAATCGGCGGTTTCCTTGTACAGGTAACATCCCAAGAGGGAAAAAAAAGGAAAGTCCCAGAAAAGGTAGGCACGCCGTCTTGAATTCCAACAAGGTAATTTCCCTTTTTTTTTTTTGCCTCCTTTCATCATGTTATCTTTCTCCGGGCCCCTTGCTTGTTTTTTACTTTTTTTTTTTTTTTTTTTAAATTCTTTTCTTTCAATTCTTTTTCTTGCCCTTTAATTCTTGTGTTTTTCTTCCCTTCTTTTTTTCTCTCCTTTCCTTTTGGCCTGCTACCACTCAGTTGGAATTGTGACTTGGGGCTCGGTCTATTTGCTGCTGTTCAATAAAAACGTTCAAAGTCTTTGTCTGGGTGGGAGCCTTCTCGACAGAGACTGTTTTCCAAGTCAAGTCGAGTCGCAACCGGGCCTCCCTTTGTTTTGGACGCCGCTTTGGGACGAGACGGGCTATTTCTTATTGCTCCATCCTTTTGCTTGTCTCGTCTTTCTGATCTTACATGAAGTCACGTTGCAGCAGAGTGTACAGAAAAGAGAGAACCAAAAAGGAAATACGGGCTTTTTTCCTGCATTTTTTTTTCTTCTTCTTATTTTCTCCGTGCGGCGCTTCTTGCCGGCTTTAGAGCCTATCTTTATCTTGCTTTACTCTTAACAGTCATTAGAAACTCGTTCCTTTTGTTTTATGCAGTTTATTGCCCTTGCTTTGGGTCTTTTCATCTGTCTATTCGGCCCAGCTCATCTTTTGCTGCCTTACTTGATCTCTAGTCTCCGTTTCACTTCTTTACTTTCATTCTTCCTAAACTCGATAAGCTTCTGCATCCTCTCTTTAAACTTGTTGACCCCTGGCTGGATATTGCCCCTGAAGCATGGCCAGCTTTCCTGTCCCCAGCCAGGACGGCGCATACCCACGCATGCCCGGCCAGCAACACAAGCCAGTCAGCATGTCACAGGTACAGGGCTTTGGCTTCGAGTCCGACCTCGACAAGCAGCAGAGAGAGCAGCGCGAAAGGCGCGAACAGCGGAAAGTGCGCAGGCTGCTGGACGAGCAGCAGCACCAACACGAACGTCGGGAGAAGTCCCAGGCCCATCCCCAAGTGCTTCCGTCACACGTCCACCAACTGCAGCACAAGCAACTTCCACGCCCGCCACAGCAGCTACCACAGCAGCTACCACAACAGCCTCAGCAGAAGCCACTCCTGCAAAAACAATTGCCGCAACAGCCACAGCAACAGCAGCAAAAACCGCCACCTCACTCGCACTCACAACAGCAGTTGGGCAACCATCCTCAACAGAAACAAGCGCCCCTCCCACAAAAGCAACTGCCACAACAGTCACAGCAGAAGCAATTGCCTCATCTGCCGAAGCACCTACCACCGCAGCCCCAGCAATTGCCGCCTCCACATCCCAACTCTCACCAACACCCGCAACCACATCCTCCTCCACGGCAGGCAACGCTGAATCGAAAGCCATCTATGAATCCGCTCATTTCACCGTCGACACACCAGCAATCGCAACCACAACACCCGCCAAAACCAGCAAAGCCACCGTATCTACCGGCCTCTCCATCTGTCCCATCGGTTCTACAGTCCTCTAGGTCTCAACCGAAGTTTTACCCTGGCCACTACGGCCAACAGAATCTTCCGGGCCAACCTACTTCATTTCCACAGCAGCAGCAGCAGCAGCAAACACACCCTCCGTTATCACCTGTATACGGACAGCCAGCCTCTGCAAGCCCAGCATCCTATCACCAGCCTCCGGCTGTGCCACATAGCTACTCAGCCTACGCCTCAGCTCCGGTCTCACCTAGTTTTGCCTCCCCATCCTCGCACCAGTTCCGGGAGCCAACGCTTCCACAGCTGCTTCCACAAAAGAAACCTGTTGCTTCCCAATGCTCATCACGCCCGGATATTCCAGAGCTGCAGTCAGGCGATGTCCCCTCTGCTAACCCGTCGGTACAGGAGCTCCGGTCTGATATGACGCTGAACACAACGCCATCGGCGTTTGTGGCCGAGCTTGATTGTGGGATGGCCATGACGGACTTTATTGCAGAAATGCCGGGAAATGAGCCCCATCGCCTGAATGAAAGGCCTGGCTCAGGCGAGGAAGCTTCGAGCGTGGGCCGAGAACAAAGGCAAGATGCAGCTCCGCTTATGCAGGCCAATCCATGGGGCTTTTTCCTAGAAGACAACCCTGCAATTGACCCACAAAGACGGCCCAGCCAAGACGGTAGCAAGCCTGTCGACGATGGGGTGTTTGAAGCTGACTCGACCCCCATCCAACATGACTCCGGCTCTGGTCCTGTTGAGCTGGCAGACTCTACTCCTCCCGTTTCGACTAAATATGATAGTAGTAGTAGTAGTAGCAGTAGTACTCCTACTACTACACAATTCCTGCCCTCAAAATCGTCCACCCAGTCCAGGCCAGAACCTCTCAAAGGCACAGGCACAGTCTATGAGAGCATAGAGACATCCCCCGCTCTCGCTTCTCCTCCGGGTAAATCCCCCGGAAAGTTTATACCCTTCCGCCCAGGCGTATCCCCGACCCCTTCTCCAGGTCTTCCATCCGCTTCGCTGGACCTCCCTCAGCCGTCTCCCCCACCTAGCGCTCAAAACGCCCCTATCCCACCTCGCCGGCCCTCACTAGCTTCCCCTCCGGCCTCCGCAGTGTCAACTCACCCCCCGCCTCCTCCTGAACGCATTCCCTCCAGCAAGCAACAACACCAAGGGCTGAAATACCGCCCCTCTATGCCTAATATCCACATAGGCACCCCTTCCTCGCCCGGCATCCCGCCACCCCTCCCATCTCCTGCCAGGATCCCTCCGCCCACATACGCAAACACTTTCTCCTCCTCACAAAACCCTTCCCCTCCGCCCCTTCCCCCACCACCCCCCTACACTCCCGTGGAATCTCCTCCCTCTATACACCAACCTGCCACACCCGCACTGCCGCCCCGCCCCTCAACAAGCCACAACAGCAGTGCGCCGACCTTTGGCTTCGGACATCTAAACATGGCCCAGTACCCACCGCCGCCCCACCACCCATATCTGGCTAACAAGCCGCAGCACCTGTCATCCTCATCAACTGCGTCTTCTAGCTCAGCTCCCAGTCCGGCTAGCAGTTGTTCGTTCACTGCTGGCCGACAGCCCCGAACCGCGATTGGGGAGGCCTCCATGAAGCTGCTCAACAGCAAGGCAGTCAAGATGCTAGCGTCCAAAGCGTCAAACATTATAGAAACTCGTGTATCGCCAATTCTTGGCACTGGCGCTGATGGACAAGCCCGGCCGACCCAGCCAGCTCAACAGACCGGTGGTCTTCCTGGAGTTGGGGCCGGCTTGCGGACCGGGAGATCAGCATCACATTCGTATAGTCAGTCACGCGGATAGGCTTGTGGCACATCTAGGATAGCTTTTTTTTTATGAACACTGAAGAATTTCTAATGTATACATTACGATGTTACGGAAGCGTGGCAAATACTGTAACCCTTCTTCACAGCTCGTGGAGTACACATTATCTCTACCCTGAACTTACACAAACGAAATCCCCATCCTTTGAACTGACCTGACATGATGACAGCCTAGCGTAGTGCCAGATGTGTCATTAAATATTGGTCCGTCCAACACACCGCAACCCAAACATTCTCGCCATGCGGGTAGAGTCCCTATTTAGCACTGCATTGATCTGTAATCTGTATGCCGGCACAAGGGTTCTGCGTTCTTTCACATGCCGGAGAATAAATAAACACGAGGAAAAAAAAAAAAAAAAGACTTCCTCCCCCTCCTCCCCCTCCCCCTCCCCCAAACAAAAGGCAAACTGAGCGCGGGGCAATATATAAAGCGGTAACACAAGGCTCAAGGGGCCAGGTGCAGCTGAGAGTGAGAGTGTCGTGAAGCTGACACCACATCACGTAGATCAGCGAGCAAGAAAGAACGTCAGCCAAGTGTTTTGTCTTGAGGAGCTGTAGAAGTAGAGGGGCCAAGGCAAAGAAGCAGGGCATCTACATACGTCATCGTGATGCTCAGGTCTGAGGCCTAGCTCTCAGGCCTCGGGGTGTTTGCTTCGATTTTGGACCTTTCTTTTTTTTTTTTTTCTCTTCGTTTGCTCTTTCCTAGCCTGGCGCCCATTTCATTCGAATTCGACTTCCTTCCTCGCTCGTCATGTACATTCATATACTACTACTGCTTGTCTAAGCCAAAACCTGGTACGTATCGATCGTTTCCCCCCCCCCCCCCCACCCTTGATTTTATTTTGTCTAATTTAGTAGTTTCCTCCTCCCTCCCTAACGTTTCCACGAACGTGGTGGATCTTTCCTCGGTATTTTCAGATCAGGCAAGCCTTGTGGCAGGGCCAGTAATTGCCCAACGCTGTCGTCCATCTTTTTTTTTCTTTTTTTTTTTTTTTTCTTTTTTGGCACCTGCCGAATCAGGCTTCTCTGTCCTTCTCTTCCGAGCGCCCTATCAGGATAAAGGATGATCTAGGCTCTTTCCCATTGAGGCTATTAAGTTAAACGTCATATTACAACGTCTTATCATGTGCTATGCTATCCTCACCAGCTGGCTGGGCTACTCTTATTTGTCTGGATATTGATACGTGCTCGTCTTGTGGTGGTGGTGGTGGTGGTGGTATGTCTCCTGTCTCCTTGTGTTCTTTCTGACAATTGTTCGTAGGAAAGGGTTAAGGAGGCGTAACCGTAACCAAGAAGAAAGAAAAGAAAAGAAAAGAAAAGAAAAGAAAAAAGAAAAACCAACACATCTTGGCCACCGTGATACTAGCTGTTGGAGAACAATACAATGGCACTGATGATAAAATCATTAAACCCAAGAAACAATCCATAATAAAAGGTTGCATTGTGCTAGTGGTTTCGTAGGACACGGCATCTTGGGAGCACCGCCGCAGTAGCTGCAAGCCCTTCTTCTGTCTTGAAATGGCGGACAGTCCTGGGCATATACCCAGCTCAATACTTTCTTACTTTGTTTTCCTTGCTAGTTGGATGCTTTATTCGTCTTGATCCTCTCCTTCCCCCCCTTCCCCCTTCCCTCCCAAAAAATGTCCCCGTTTAATGTGTGTCTGTGCAGGCTCATGCAACATATCCGCTATTTTATCTCATCTGTTTTAACCTAAACAAATCTCGCCCTGCTCTGCCCTAGCCTGGCTTTTCACAAACCTGAAAAGCAGAGCCAACGGCAGACTTTAGATCTTACTATACCTGCCTAAAAGCTTTTGCCAGACACTTTGAGAGTTGCTTTCTTATTTCATTTCCTTCTCCTTTTCTCTTGGTGGCCTCTTGTGACATTACTTCGTCAAAAACTATAAAGACTTCCACATTCCCTCCCCCCTCCCAGAATTCCTCAGATTTAGAACCCATACACATCAACAAACCAAACTACCTCCATTCAAACAGTCTTGGCGTCTTTCACTCCTCGCAGCCATACTTTGGGTTCCGTATCTCCCTGCTATTTGATCCTCTACATCGTGTGAGAGCTTTCCTCTTCAAGAAACCAACCCTACCAAATCTGAACTTCAACTTCTGCTACTCATCTTTCTCTGCTTCTCCGGCCATGCCACATTCTTCTATACATACCCTTACCAATCATAGCACTAGTAACTCTCCACACCCATCTTCCGCAGTGGTAGACGAGCGACCAGTACCTGCGCCTCTGCCTGAATGCATCCAAACAGTCTCGCAGCGACAGCAAGAACAAAATGATGTCGTCCCACAGGCCAGCCTATTTTCACTATCGACAGCGAAGCCGCCGCTGTCACCCACCATCACACCGCCAACCCCGCTCGAGAAGTCTGAAACGATGGACGAGTCCCTGATCTTTTTCTTCCGTAGGGATCATCTGGCATCCAAGAAGGCTCAGAGCTCGACATGGGCTAACGAGACACCTGCTAGCGAAACGCCACGAGCTAATGCTCTCCGGCCTTCGAAGCCGTCCAAAAAGTTGGCCGTTGGTGGCGGTGGTGGTGAGATGATGGGCTTAGCAAAACGAGAAGCTGTGAATTTTCCATTGCCGACAGTTAGTATTCAACAAAGGATCGTGGGAGAATATGCAAAGCTCGCCGCTGAAAAGAACCCTGAAAAGTTACGGGAAACATTTGCTCCTTTGCCTGGTCAAGATCTAGAGTCAAATGGCCCAAACCAAAAGCTCAGTGTTGATACCATAGTCGATATGTTTTTCCGCATGAACGCCGGTAATGCTATTGCAGCAGTCCCTGAAAAGGACCTGACCATGCCTATCACACACTACTTCATCAACAGCAGCCACAACACCTATCTTGAAGGCCATCAGTGGATGTCGCCTTGTACACCCGAAGCCTATGCCAAGGTAAGCTAAGCGAAAGCTTGCAGCCACATGCGGCTAGCTTGCATACTAAACAGCATGCTGACTCAACCATAATCTCTAGGTTCTCCAACGTGGCTGCCGCTGCGTTGAAATCGACGTCTGGAACGGCGACGTAGATGGGGGCATTCGAGGTGAAAGGCTGCCTCAAATGGCGGCCAGCCTCTTTGGCTTTCGAGGCCGGTCCAGTAGCAGTGGTCAAAGTGAGGGCTGGAGCTCAAATCACAGTCGAAGTACTAGCAATACTTCCATTAGGAGTGAGCAAAACTTGCCAGCAACCGCTACCACTGTCGGCCGAGGAAAAGGCCGCAAGAGAAAGCTTTTGGACACAAATCAACCGCCGGTTTCACCACCCTCGGATTTCCTCGGCGCAAAAGAGGCTGTGCGGGAACCTCTTGTGATGCACGGCTGGACAGTATGCCCTCCATGCGGCTTTCGAGAAGTATGCCGCGCTATTGCCGATAACGCCTTCACACATAACCCGCTCCCCATAATTGTATCGCTGGAAGTACACGCCGACAATAGCCAACAAGAACTCATGGTGAAGATCATGCACGAGGAGTGGGGCGATATGTTACTTTCAGCGCCGATAGACGACTACGATCCGCAATTCCGTGTCCCCAAGCTTTGCGATTTAAAGCGCAAGATCCTCATCAAGGTCAAAAAGCACCGCGGAAGTCGCAATATGAAGTTCTCTGGTGAAATGATTGAACGTTTCCGCTCCATCAGCGGGCAGGCTTTGCACCGACTGACGCCCGAAGTCCGAGCTCGTCGAAGAAGGAGTGTCGCCCAGGTTGGCTTGTACAATCCCATGACAGGACATCAACACACGCTCTCACGTGAGTCAATCAGCAGTCAAGGTTCTTCCTTTGTTCTGGGGACAACGGCATTTTATTCCTCCAGTGGGTCAAATCTCAGCTTTATCGAAGACTCTACGAGATCTTTAGCGGCGCGTACGTCCGGTCATAGAAGACCGCCTATACGCAACGAGGCCTGGGATGATGATGACGATGGCAATGGCTCTCCCCAACACCTAATCCAGGGCGTCTCGCTATCCCTTGTTCAGAATAAAGAGAAAAGGTCTAAGAAGAACAAGAAGAACAAGAAGAAAAGTGCAGCTAGTAGGGTAGAAATTGCCGAGTGTTTAGGCAAACTAGCTGTTTATACGCAAGGCCAACGATTTAAAGGCCTTGAAACACTATCCAACAAAAACCCAGCTCACATCTTCTCGATTTCAGAAGCGCGTATTCCTGAGCTATATGCGACTGACGCTGAAAGGGTCTTTACCCACAACAAGCAATATTTTATGCGCGCATACCCAGACGTCAAGCGCATCGACAGTTCAAATCCAAACCCGGCCTCCTTCTGGACCAAAGGCGTGCAAATGGTTGCGATGAATTGGCAGGACAACGATGCGCCCATGATGATCAACCATGCTATGTTTGCTGATGAGGATGGCTGGACAACGAAACCGCCTGGCTTCAATGTCCTTGACAAATCTACACGAACTCACTTGGATGCTTGTGCTTGGAAAGTGATGCAGTTGAAGATCACCCTTCATGCCGGGTTCTCGGTCTTGGGTTCCAAGCCAGTGCCAGGCGAACCTGACCCTACGAAAGGAATTGAATCAGTGGTCGTGGTAACGGTGCATGCTGAAGCACAGGATAAAGTACCGGACAATGGCAGTGGTGTCAAGAGCAGAAGCGGTAAAAGTTTCAGCACTTATTCGCAACGAAGTAAACCCTCCAACTCCCGAAATCCCGATTGGGGTGTCCCCGGATGCGTTCTGGATTTTGGGTCAATTTGGAGAGTAACTGACAAGTTCAGTTACATAAGGTAAGCCAATACTTTCACGCTGGGTCAAGTCCATCTTGATCACCCCATATCTATGTTTCTTGTGCCTACTTCTTGTCGTCCCGATCCTCCCTCATTTTCTTTTTGGAGTTGGTGAGACATCAGCTAACACATGACGCAGATTCACTGTCGTCGAAAACAGTTCGTTGCCTGGACAGGACTCTTTGCTTTCTTGGCAATGCATCCGGCTTGACCGTCTTCGCGCGGGGTTCCGGTTCATCCCCCTGATGGATGCAAATGCCGACTGCTGTGGTTATCTATTAGCTACAATCGAAATGAATTTCAAGCATCTAGCAAGGCCATAAAGCATGCTGAAGCTGGGTGACTCAGAAAGTCATACTCAATAAAGCAGGGGGCGGCTTCATGGTATAAACTGGCTTGCAAACTGATCGCTTATGAGATCAAGGAATGGCGGGTGTCGGTGTGATATTGATGTGGTATTGGTGTGATTCTCTTTTTTGTCGACTTTGATAGCGTTGAATCCTTTATAATATATACTTGGGAATTGATCTTTTCCGTCATCACACAAATGCTGCTTACCTACGAGGCAGGACGCGACAATATAACAGAAACGCATCAACAATGGCCGGAAATATCTAGATATCACTTGGGATCGAAACACAAGATTCCACGGCTTTCAGAGGCCTATTTCCGCAATCAAGGGCTGGCTTGGCACGAGCATCTAGGGAAACATTGCCGAAGCTGTGCTGCAAAGGACTATGAAGGATTGCACAGGAAAGCACATCCAAAGTAAGGCAATACCAGTGCCACGCAAGGTCGCAATCTAAACGAAGGTGTGATTATCCTATCTCATCAATATTAGTCAGTCACTTTTTACCCCTCGCTCTTGGGACACATGAGAGTATCCCTTCGACTAGTGTCCAACATACCAGAGAACTAACAAGATCAGAAGCCAATTCAGACCTACAGATAGATCTAGGCTTTCAAATACAAAGTGGAACGGGTAAACAGCCCTTACAGAACAACATGGCTGACAGGAACACACTGTGTCATATGCACTCTAGTTGCAGTATCACAAAGTTGGGGTTTAACCAGTCTAAAATGAGTACTCTGCAAAATAGTGCAGGCATCCAAAATAAGCCAAGACTCGGTTTAGGGATGGGCGGCCTACCTGTGTACTTACATAGACGTCTGACAAAGTAAGAGTGAGCTGAAGGACAGGTTACACTTGCATACCTCCGGATATTAAATGATGGAGAATGCCCGAGCCGTCGTTGGTTACAGTACAGTGTAGCTGGCAAGGTTGTTGAGAGAGACAACGCTAACAAAGCACGGGAGACCAACAATGCATGCAGATAGAATGAGAATGACATGTAGAATACAAGACCAAGAACAATCAGGATCAGAGCAAACAGGGCTATTCTGCCGTTCGGTTTAGGATGATCAAGGGAAGAAAAGAAATACCAAAGCCGAGACGAGGCGAAGCGAGACGAGACACATTTGATGTGTGGTGCCACCAAAGGTTAGTCCTTCTCGTTGGGTTGTTCACGCAAGCTTTGTTATCAAAACTTAACCCTCTCTGACCAGTCGTCCGTTACAGTTTTAGTTTAGTGTGGCGGGATTCGACGTTGCTTTTTTGCTACTAAAACATTGGGGTCATTGGTAAGTGATAATCCAGAAGCCATACAAGGTTACAGGCAAGAAGGGGAAAGAGGGAGGGAAGAGGAAGAGAAGAGGAAGGGAAACAGACAGACAAAGGGAAAAAGAGGAGAGAAGAGAGAAGAGAGAAGAGAGAAGAGAGGGAGCTAGAACCACCTCCTCAACAGTCGAGAGGGCGTTGAGATGGATGAAACGCAGGGGATCTCTATCATCTCGAGCAAACGACATGGTGCTATGAAAAAGCGACACGTCATAATTGACAATGAGCATAACAAGCAAATGATTGGCTAGAGGTGTCCAAGACTAAGGATTAAGGATAAGATCCAAAATCATGGTATGTACAGACCTTTCCAGCAGCCTTGACTGAAGCAGTGGCGGCGATAGCAGATGTGAACTGAGAGACGGGACTTCTGAGCAAAGCAAAATTGCGTTTTTCTTGCTCTTGTTTGTAGGATTGCCAGCAGCAGGTAAGCCGACGGACCAACGGACCGGTGCTTGGGGAGTATAAATGGCGTGTAGCGTGGCACGGCATGGCAAGGTGGTGCACAAGGTGATGTGTGGCTTGCCCAGACATGAAGTTGGCGAGTCACGTGATATATAGAGTACGATGAGATTGGTAAGCGGACATAGGATTGCATCGAGGAGCATATCTTGATGGGCTGGGTGAGTGTCTGGTTAGGCACACGTATGAATACGTATGTCGCATGCGTAGACATATTTAGGCAAGCGTATCTAGCGACCTATACTATACATGCGTCTAGGCTAAGACGGCTGTATCGGTCAGCTTGAGGTGTCAGTCATGTGCTGCCATCATGTCGCATGGTGTAGCGTGTAGCGTAGCCGATGACAAGCCATCCATTCCTCGCAGTCAGCAAATATCCAAGGATTTTGAAGGGATCTATGCCTAGTTTTGAAATGGCATGCATCTGCGCCTGCGTCTAGCTAAGCACAAGCAGGAAGCTGGCAATTTAATTTACATTTCGCACAATCCAACAGGCCAACGCAGCGGAGAGAAGACTTACCTTGCAGGACAAGAAAACCAAACCGAGAGGAGTCGTGGATATAGTGGTGACAAGGCATTTTTTGACAAATCATCTATGTGAATCCATGGCCTTGAATATGTGAAGGGGATGTGAAGACGTGAAGACGTGAAGACGTGAAGACGTGAAGACGTGAAGACTCGTGCGGTGGGGCTTATAGTGAGGCAAGGTAAGGTATCCATCCATCTACTCAGCAGGTAACTGCGAAAAAGAAGGGGAAAAAAATTCTATCTACACCGCAATATCACGTATAACACTAACACTGTACTATACGTACGTACCTTGCACTTTTGGAGGCTGCCCTCAAATGGATTAACCACATGGCAGCACGGCCAGCTGAAAAGCACACAACAAGGAAAGAAGTGTGCATTCAAACAGGCAGCTACCATCATGAGCTGTTCACTACATGCATAACCCATAATAATATTTTTGCATTTCTAATTTTTTTTCGTGGGCGTTGTCCATTTGCTGCATGCCCTATGCAGCTATCGCAAATTGCCAATTTGAAATTTGTGGCTTGTTACTCCTCCCTAAGTAGGGCTTGTTTTTGTATGAGGTTGAGCAAAAGGGCAGTAGAGGCGGACCAAAGCCCTAGAGCATATCACATATCCGGAGCTGTGATCCCCTACGTTTGATTCTTGCGCCCTGAGCTCTGAGCATTTTGTAACAGGTCAAAACAAATTTCTAGTTTACTTTTCTTTGCGCAGGCTTGCCTAATTTAACCTAGCAAAAAAGCAGGAAAAATGGCTTCATTTATTTCTTTCTTCCTTTTCTGTTTCCCTCGGGGGCAGGGATAGACAAGCCCTTCACTTCCTTCGTCTCCTCCTTCGTTCCCCCTCCACTCCGAAAACGACAGGTCGATAACTCGACAGTTCTCTCCTTGCCTAACTAGCCACAATCCCTACTGGCCCTATCATCGCCTATACTTCCGTCCTCCCGCTGTCTGACAAGAACGGCGATCAACAGCGACCTCTATGCCAGGCAACCCCCTCACAAGGTTGTGGCATCTCGGACTTCCCAACAACGCTCAGTCCGCACTCATAGTGTAGAGCTGAAAGAAGGTGTAATAAACGATCCACTTCCTTGCGAAGTGTGATGTCAGTGCGTGCAGCTTCAGGCTCTGAGGGCGAGCTAAACCCCCCCTCCTCTTCCCTCGTGGCTCCTCTATCTTTCGTTTCCTTATAGCACTATAGTAGAGTAGTTCTTCTGTCTCCTGGACGAGAGAGCAACACCAACTTAGCATGCTTCTTCTACCAATGCTACAGTACTGCATACTACCAAGGCTACTACGTAATTAGCCTGTACAAAGAAATCCGCGAGTCCTCGTTCTTGACCTCGGTCTCAACCTCTTCCCCCCATCATGACCCTTCGCCTCGCCTCGTCTCGTCTAGCTATCTAAGGCTAGCTACAAGCTACATGCCAAGAAGATTGTGGTCTCAAAACATCTGTACTGAACGATTTTCAGCACTGGCAGTTGCATGATACCATGACCACAACTTTTTTTTTAACCCTTTTTCCCTCCCCCTAAAGTCAGCTCTATCACATAACAACGCAAAGATAACTTGCACGTCGTATGTGACCGCTAAAATTTTCAATACATAATTTCAGCTCTCTCAGACTCGCCACAATGGCGTTTCCCATTCTGGCTTTTATTCCTATTGGCTCCCCTTGTGATATCTTGCGAGGCCAAAAGCTGAGGACCACCAATCATCCTTCAATGGCGCTAGATCCAGAGCTATATCTGTATTTTTCCTTCTTTTCACAATGCAGGAAAAAAAAAGATTCTCAAAAAAAAAAAAGCCTAAAATAAAAGCCCCTGTGTCCTTGATTCTGAATGACACTGTGCAACGTCTTCGAGCAAGCCTTCATTATCGGACACGCCACTATATATCCTCCTCGGCTGAATCTTTCCAAGCACGCACTCCCCTCCATAAACTGGTAGATGATACATTGCGACTCTACAGTGTGACGAGACAAGTCAGTTCTAGTATTTTCTAGTCTTCAAAGTAGCCCAGTCTCCCAGGGATTCACATACTTGTGCTGAAAGTTTCTGATTGAATAACCAAGGCACAGAGCGAAACGTGACAGAAAGAAAGAACCACAGGGATATGGTGTGTCCATCGTACCGCCAGGGATTCCTATCCCTCGACCACGACGAGAAGCTGCGGTGCGTTTTGTAGCGGTGGCGTGTGATATGGTGTGCTCGGTGCAGGATGGACGTGAAGATGTGAAGGGGTGTGCATAGGATACTTCAAGTGAACATGTTCAGCTTGGTATTTTTTTTTCACCCTGGGCTAGACCAGACAAAGCACTGCAGCAGCGCTGATCATACGCACATACATACACACTTGGCCATATACAGCCTGGGCACATACAGACAGACACCCACTATTCTACGCTATCTATGAGAGACTGACACACCCCCCCTCCCCTTCTCTCCATCCATAGCCATATCCTTCTGTCCCCCACAAGTCTCATACAAACTAACGCCGTCGTCTTTCGGCACTAAATTCATATTTTCCAGTGTAGCGCAGTGCGAGGTCGGGCAGAGAAGGGCAGTCAAGGTAAAGTACGTGCTGCTATATCGTATGCCCCATGTTGACACCAGGAAAACGCATTATTCAGAGTGATTCCACAATACCTTAGCTTCCATGCTTCTGAGAATCCAACTGTTAGTTCGTCTCTACAGCAGACAGCCTTGTCTAGCCGATCGCTAACTATGCCTAGCTTGGATTAGCTCAACTTCGTTTAGATAGCTGGAAGTATGTTCCAGCTATTTTCCGTCTCTCTCTTTTTTTCTATCCTGTCGTGGGACGAGGCTAATGGTCGCATTCACCATTTGTTCCCCCGCATAGCAAGCACACTTGATTGACAACTAACACAAATGCTTGTCTCTTCGCTCTTGGGGGGGAGGGGGGTGAAGCTCTCATTCCCTTTCCAAGCTGCCGTTAATGGAGCCTTGAGGGGCACCTTGTGCTGTTCTTTCTCAAGGGAAGATAGAGACAAGGATGATGACCCTTTCTGAACGCAGGATATCCTGCTTCCTATTCTCTCTCTCTCTCTGGCATATATTTTATCTATTTAACAAGTATTTTGAAATCTCGGTTTTTCATTTTCCATCTTTTCTTCTTTTACTAGCTCGACAACTCACACACACACGCCTTCTATTTCATACACTCCCTTAGAATTTCTTTGCCCAGCAGAGAAATGAGGCAGATGGATGGCCTGTAAGTGTTGTTGTAAACTACAAATACCTCATGTCTCCTCGACATCTTGACGGCTGGATCCGCCCATCACTACACCACGTTCACTCTCTTCACTCTCTTCATCGCCTCCATCATCTCCATCATCTTCATCATCTTCATAATCTTCATCAGACCTCTTCTCTTCTTCTTTAATCTACCTTTTCACTTCAAAGCACCTGGCTACTTACATTGTGCCTTATACTATTGACGTGCTTTCCTCTTTTCCACTTTAGATACTTACGATCTCCGATCACAACAAGGTCGCTTTCGTCTTCTTTGATACCCTCTCAAGTTGTTTTTACCAAGTCCATTTGGGTGCCGTTTATTTGATCACCTTCTCCTTTCCGCTTACACTCTGTTGTACTACACTGTTATATTTCTCTCTTCCTTTCCGCACCTTTACCTTTGCTGCTCTGTTTGCTCGGCCATTACAACAGACCATCATTCAGCCAGCCTGATTAGACAATATTGGTAACAATACTGTCTATTCTACTACCCTTTAAACTACTGCCAGCTACTTTTGTCCACCTACATCATGTGCTGCTCACAAAAGGGCCATACCCTCAAGCTGTCTACCCGCGACTCACATAATAACACCAACGCCGATGGTCACGTGGTATATGTAAGTTGGGCTTCCTGTGTTCTCCCTGCCAAATCCAATGTCAATTTTCCGCCTTGATATCAAGAGTTCCAATCTCGGAGTTTGCAAATGGCGAACCGCAACAGCTAACTGTATATTTGTTGATAGGGGAAACTACCGGGGATTAGATGCCCAACATGCGCTGCGTCCGGCAAGGAAATCTGGGTGGCACCTGGGAGATTGTGCAGCATCTGCGGAACTCCCATTGGTTAAGTGCAAGCTATAGAAGGAACGGAGGCTCGAAGAAATAGCCAAGCTGAGAGATGGCGAAGCATTTGGTAAGTTGAAGGAAAGAAAAAAAAAAAAAAAAAAAAAAAAAAAGGTGTGGTGCCTTTTTCGTTTACTTGCCCAGAATCCCAGCAATACCCACGCTTTTACTAACACCAAAACCCTTGCTCTTAGGACAACTGAAACGAAACAGCTAGCCAACAATGACCTGCCTTGCTAGGGCTGGCAGGCTCTCTGGCTCTAATTTAGCACTTCAACCGAGTACGATGGAGAACAACTACGCGAGCTACCCTACCAAATTTTGGGCTCTTTATTTCTACCAGCAATTCGGTAGTAGCCAATATCAACGATATTGGAGGAAGAGAAAGCAACCGCAACCTCTGAGGGCGAAGTCTTACCCTCTTCTCGCTTTGCAGTCCTTCTTTCGGGCATGTCAGGACTGCGTTGTGGAGATAGCTGTTGCTTGCTTCTGTTTTACGACACGTTCTTGTCTTCCATACGCCTTTTTATTTTTCTTCTCGTCTCTCTCTTAGTGCCCCTTTCCGTCTTTTTGGTTTCTTTTATTCCTCCGTTCTGCTTCTCGAATCAACTCTGCTCTCCAAGGTTCTTTTCGTCTTCTTTTTTTTTCTGGCGCAATTAGACTTTTTTCTTCGGTTTCCTTATTTTATCTTGTTATCTTTCCAAGGGGAGGGGCACGAGACGAGGGAAATCCCTCCCAAGTTCCCTGACTCTGTACAATCCCTTTTCTTAATTTCGACTTTGCGACGAGGATGTTCTTTTTTCCTTTTCTTTCTTTTTCGCCTTCTTCCTCTTTGGTTTTAAAATTTCCGAAGGCTTCAAACAGAGACTCATTCAAGACGGCTTTGAGGACAGGTAAGCCTCTGTATTTCTCGACAGACTGCAGTGCAGAATCGCGACGCCAAGGTTTTTTTTCTTTTTTATCTGTCCTTGGGTTCTCTTTTATTTTTCTGGGTGGCGAATAATGGGAGTTTTTTTTTTGTTTTTTTTTTGTTTTCCTCTCTTACTTGTTGGATTTGTTTATTTGGATTGCCTCGTGTATAGGGGGAACTATACAATGTTGGTTTCTCTTGTCAAGGCGTTGCTGTTTTCTCTGTCTGACTGAAAGTCTGTCTTACTTGTTTATCCGTCGAGTTCGTCTTATTTATTTTCTCGCCCAATACACGTCTCTTATCTCAAGGTTTCCTTCTCGCTTGATGCTGTCCTGTCCATTCCTGTGGCCTTGGCAAGACATTGTTGCTTCTTGATCAACGGCTTCCCGTCTTTTTTCGTCTCCATCCTATTACTAGCTGATCAGCTTCTGCTCTCCCTATGTACATTGTCTCTCTCCCTGTATGCATATACATGCGTGTATTGTGGGTTATATCAACTTTGGATTTGTTTAAGAATGTTTCAAATTACTGTCCTTCTGTCTGTCTACTTGATCTGATATGACATGGGTGGGCGGGGGTTGGGGAGAGAGGCCAGGTTGTTCAGGGCAGAGCATAGGCAGAGCACACAGCGAAAGACCAGAGAGGACAGCAGAGTAGCAAGAGCAAATTGGAGGGGGGGAGGGGGAGAGAGAGAGCGTACGTGTGTGTACGTGTACAAGAGAGAAGGGGACCCGGTGAATCTGTGACTCGGACTCGGTCCGCTGATAGGACCACTTTTTGAGGGATTAAGAGCCAATAGGAAGGGATATAGGCCTGCCGGCTTATTTATAAGTGCATATAGTTTCAGCACTTTCGGTTTCTGAAGGGTTGTTTTTTTTTTTTTTCTTTTTCTTTTTTGTTTTATTCTTTTCTCTGTTTTTCCCTTCTTGTTTTAGCATCCCCTCTTCCTTTTTTTTATTTTATTTTATTTTATTTCACTTTAAGAAAGGTGCGGAATGTTAGGGTTACTTGCATAGGATACCGCCTTTGGTCTCGCTCTTCTCTCTTATCGTCTCCTCTTTCTCTTTGCCCTGCCTTGCACCTGAACTAGAAGTGAAACAGGTGGCGCTGAGAATTCGGCCAAGTAAGCGAGAAGCAGAAGAAAAGAGCAGGAGAAGGAGGCCAGGAGCAATATAGTACAGGTTTCTTTCCGGGTTTCCCTCATCCCTCCCCTCGTACTTGTTGTATATCCAGCACACTCCTCCCCCTTCCCCCTCTCGTCTCTTATTGGGCGTCTAGGGTATTCTATAACGAGAAAATTTCCTTTTTTTTCTTTTTTTCTTTTTTTTTTCTTTCTCTCTCTCTTCGTGTGCTTTTCTTTTCCAGGACGGCTCCATACCAAGGCTTTCTTTCATCGTGGTCCAGAACGACATGGCGGATGGATCAGTCGAGGGAGGGCAGGAAGGGGAGGAAGGGGATGAAGGGGAGGGCATGTAAGTACTTGATAATATAAAGGGAAGCGTAGAAAGATACTGGTCACAACATCCCTCTATTCCGTTTATTCCTTTCTGCCTGTTCACAGCGACTGCTGATAAATGTTTCCTCTTCTCGCTTCACAGGCAAATATCACCCCGCTCCTCGCCTCCTTCACCCTCTCTCCTTCTCCCTTGCTCTCCTTGCGTCTAGCCTGCCAGACAAAACAATCCCTTTGTTGCCGAATTGGTCATATTTACCAGATCTTAGAAGTAATGATGAAAAGGCCAAAGCAGAAAGAAGCAAGGCAAAAGATCAAGAACAAAAGCAACATGTTACCTCAGTGAATCTTACCCCCTCCTCCCCGCCGAGTCTTTTACCTTCCCCTTGTCTCTTCTCTACTCTTGCTGGGCTTCACATTTCCACAACATCCGCGTTTTTGTTTCTTCTCTCCTTTTCTCCTCTTTATTCTTATTAAATGTAGCTCTGGTCTCTTGACCGTTTCTCTTTTCTTTGCACATTATAAGAAGAAACGATCATAGCCAACGCCCTGTCACAGTCACAGTCACAGCACATTCTCCTTCCTTGTGATAGTGACTAAGATTACACGAGGGCAATGGCAGTTTTGCCAACTTCTCCCATTATCCTCTGCCCATTGCTAGCTAGACAAAGACAGGAGAGCAGGGTGGGAGGGAGGGAGGGAGATAGGAGGGGAAGAGAGAAGATGGCAACATCCCCGAGTCTCCAAGACGGGGAATGGAGCCGGTGAGCACAGCAGGCAAGCGAAGTGTGAAAGTGGGATGTGGCCTTATGTTGAGATGTGGCTTGTATAACAACGATTCCAAATTACAACTGAGGCAGACAGGAAACAGCTGCAAAAGAGAAAAGAAGAAAAGAAGGAGCATCGGAGCTGATATCCATCCTGGCTGCTGCTGCTGCTGCTACCACCCACCCCGCTCTACTTTCTTACGTGCGTAAGAATATCTGCATCTCAAAAAATAGCTCATTAGTCACCACGTGAATGGTTCACAGGCCCCGTAACAAGGAAAAGAAACAAGACCAAATTAGAAACTAACAGGCCGGGGCTCCGGGGGGCTGGGCGATGGTGTACTTGCTGCTCCCTCCCTGTCTCTGGCCATTGCCATTGCCACTGCCACTGCCACTGCCATCACCCGTACCCGTGCGCTCGTCCTCCCTCCCTGGCCCTTTATATTCTATTGCTCTCCTTTGTGTTCCCGGGACAGTCAAAGATATAGCAACAGTGCAAAACAAACTAGAAAAAGGAAGTTTAGATCTTCATGGAGTAAGCAGAGAGAGAGATCGCCCACACTCCCCTCCCCATAACAGCGCCAAAGAAAAGGCCCATGCCTATTCGATGTGTAAAGGAAGCATGTCAAAACGTCCAAGCGAGGACGAGGGGAGGGGGGGAAGAAGAGGGATGGGGTGAAGTAGGGGAGTAAGAATGAGAGAGGAAGGAGAGCCGGAGGAGGATAGGACAAGGGCAAGGTCAAGGGCAAGGGCAAGGTCAAGGCATGTCAGGGAAGGGCAGCAGAACGAAATCGAGCAAGGAATCAGACAAGTCACATACAGGAAACGAGGCCAAGAAAAGAAAAGACAAGACTTTTGTCAATTTTCCTTTTTCTTTTTTTGTACTTCTTCTCCCTTGAGGAATGAAGGGAGAAGAGGAGCGGATGATAATAAAAAGAAAAAGGAAGAATAAGATAAAAGAAATACCTGCGAATGAACTCAGAGCAAGACCTGGTCTAGACCCGGGTTTCGCTCTCGCCCACCCCCCCCCTCTCACCCAGCAGCACAGGCTAGCAATATGAAAGGCCTCTGCTCTGGTTCTCTAGCAATTAAAAAGCTTAATCTGACCTCTCCCTTTTTTGTGACAAATGACAAGTGACAGAATCCAGGCCAGGCAGTCTGGGCAGCTTACGTGCGTAAGCTAAATAGGGGAGAGAAGGGGGAGAGGAAGCGAATGGCACGATAAGACTCGCAGCTGGGATTGTTTTTTTCTTTTTTTTCTTTTTTTCTTTTTTTTTTTTTTTTTTGGCTCCTGTTGCACTGTCGTGTCGTAGTGTATGCATAAGCATGCAAGCATCGTTGATAAATAAACGAGGACACGGATTTATCACGGGTTGTTACTGCACCACGTATAGGACAGCTGGTATGGTGTGGTTGCAATCTCGAAGGATAGGGACATTGGGGGAACATAGAGACATCCAGCATGCGTACGTGGCTGAGGCAAAGCTGAAAAGACAAGCGAAGAGCAGAAGCAACACACACACACACAGAGAGAGATACATACCACACATACCACACATGAAGAAACGGAAACTTGCTGATTTCCTATCTTCTCGCTCCCTGAGCTTCTCGTCTGCAAGGGAAGGGAAGGCTACGAGGCTACACTGCCTTGCATTTAAACGCCATAATACACACACACACACACAAATCCAGGTCGAAAAATAAGAAGAAGAAAGAAAGAAAAAAAAAAAAAGAAAAAAAAAAACAAAAAGAAAAAGAACCACTCACAGAGCGGAGGACAGCTGGCCCTACATGTTCGCCGGAGGCACAAGAGCAACATCCCCGCATCGTTCTATAAGTAACGTTGATATAGGATGTCAAAGAGGCGGCCGCGCGGCTGATTATGCCTTGGTGTTCTGAAGCTGTTCGTCAAGCTTGTTTGTTACATTGCGTCTCACATTCTACATCGTGTGTATCTTGTGTGTCCAGGCTGCTAGCTTCAAGTCACTTACACAAGGTACAAAGTACAAAGTCACCTCCACATGCAATGCAAAAAGACCAGGAGAAGAAAGTATACATACACATACACACCAACGACGAGACATGTACAGGTATCATGCATCATGTATCAGGCTGGTATCAAAGCCCCGGGTGTATTACATGAGAACACGATGTCTACGTACTTATAACAACGCAGATACCCGTCAGCCCGTCAGCCAAATAAGCAGCAGCAGCAGCCTCCTCCTCCTCCTCCTCCTCCTCCTCCTCCTCCTCCTTCTTCGAGGTTTTCTCGTGTCTGCTCTTGATCGACAAGAGGAAGAGCCAGACGAAGAGAAGGGGGAGAAGAAGAAGGCGTAGAGAGCTCGCTCTCCTTCTCTCCCCGTTCTCCGTTATATGCCTCAGATTTACCCCAAGACGTACGTAAACATCACTTCTTTCTTGTCCCTGTCCTTGTCCCAAGAACCAGTCGCAAATTTTGTCATTTCTTTAGCTCCCCTCCCTCCCTCCCTGCTCCAACCCTGACTGACCCTTACCCTTACACCGCATCTACCCATACCCATTGCTTTTCTTCTTCCCTTCCTCCTCGTCTCCTCTCTCTCCTTCACCAGGCGGAAATATTTCTAGAATCAGGGTGGAGTAGAGAGAACAACACCACACCACACCACACCACACCACCCCTCCCCTCCCCTCCCCTCCAACAAAGAGGATCAGTTTACATGCTCGGTGCTCGGTGTTTGTCTTCTCCACAGGTTTGCTCATGGCTTATGGCTCAGCTTGCCCGGACCCAGCCCCGAATGTGGTCGTTCATCATGCCCATCTTCTTCTCCCCTCTAATAAGATCCAATATAAACAACCAGGAAGAAGCCCCAATGCTGTTATTGCGATCTCTGGCAGCAGAGAAACACCAAGGACCAGAAAGCCTGTCCGCATTCCCTTGTCTTCGCACTCTCCCCTCTTACCCCCTTGTCTTACTCACCTAACCCCCCTCTACTCTGCCCGGAGCAGCTCGTGTACCAGCTTTTTACACGCCTCCAAGACCCCGCTTGTACTTGCATCCCCCCAATACCCAGCTCGTCGCTGATAGTGCCCCCGTGCTCATTCCACGTCATCGTAACACTCTTGGCAAAGGGAATTACATCCTCTCGCGCCCTGGTCTTTATCTCCTGTTTCAACGGCTGGGGCTTGGCTACGGAGACTGACACCCAATCATCGGCCTCCATGGTGGTAGTAGTAATGCTGCTGACGTTCTTAGCGTCTGTATCCCCATCAGCCCCGTGTCTGCCTGCGTCTGGATCCCTGCTTCCGCTGTCTTCTTCAGGAGACGGCGTATCGAGATTCGCAAAGACTGTCAACTGCGGATGAAACTTGCCGTCAGCGCCTTGAATGTCTTTGGCAGACACAGAGACTTTCGCTTCTGATCCCGCGTTCAAGTCAATGCGATGCAGTAGCATGGTATTATCCAACGCGTGAGTCCAGTATGCCGGTAGCGGTAGGTCGTCAGAACCAGTAAGGCTAGGCATGCTAATGCCTTCGGATATGGTGGGCACTGTTGTTGATTGTGCCGCAGCTTGTGTCGCAGCCTTGAACTCTGTTTCTTCATGGCCAAGTGTGTCATGACAGCACTTGGTTACAGCATAGGCCATAGCCAGGGAAAGAAGCTGTCGTAGGTCAGTTAGGGTGGGGTATTGCATCATAGGCGGGAAAATGTCGGGAAGAGAGTTTGGGTAGTTAGCGTTTGTGTCATTAAGAATCACAGTGTACAAAGTGGTAGTCTGTGGAGTGAGATATGTACGGGCTCCGATAAGAAGCCGGCTGCTTTTAGTCAGAGAGAGACGGATATGAAAAGAAAGCGGTTCTAGGAGGGCCGAGATATAGGCCTGCGGGAGACTCATGCGCTCCGTTTTGCTCATTTGATGCATGGCTTCATCGACCTTGTGCGGTGATGCGATCACAATAAACCGTGACTCGGGGAAGCCGGCGTTGTGCAAAGTCTTCACAAGAGCGCCTACATACTGTATACACTCAACAAAAGCCTTGCGATGCAGCTCGCGAACAATAATGGGCCGTAGTAGGTTGTGGTTTGGCACGTTGAGTGTGGGTGGGTTAGTTGGTGAAAATGGACGCGAACGCAAATACTCGCTATGGCGATGAGCATAAGAAAGCAGTAGACACAATGTAGTGTTGATGGCGTTTGCTCCTTCGTCGTGTGGCAAAGACCCTCTATCACGGGCAGTGTCGTTGAGATTTGCCAGTTCCAAAATTACCTTGCGTCCAGTGGGAGTTAGGTATACAATTCTGGAGGCTTCTCTGCTGACCCCATAGGAACCGAGTTGACGGGACTCTAGCGTTAGCTCATGCCACAATTCCTGGGCAAATATGGTGTTCCTAGCTTCAAGCACATGGGCACTCAGTGGCGAATCTTTGGGTACTGGGTCAGGGAGACTCGAGCGGCCGATTATGGTTCCGTTTTCCTCAAGTGATACTAGCAAGCGCTGTGAGACACCGCCGAGCTTGCCAAAATCAAGTTGGGCACTGCCATCATCAGCTCGCCTCATGGGTGCTAAACTAGCATTTCGAAACTGGGCATTAGCTATATTGTATTGGACATTGTTAGTGGCACGCGTCAAAAAGCATGAGAAATATAAAAACGGTAGCAGAGGGACAGAGTGACAGAGAGAGAGAGAGAGAGAAAGAGAGGCTACAAAAAAGAAAGAACCAAGTATCTTGTCTTCTAGTCGCAGCAATAGCAACAGTCTTACCTGTGGTAAACCCGAACTTGACTCCTAGCGTCTGCCGCTCGTTTGGTAGTCGACAAACATTCCAGCCAGCTTCGGACACGGAAATGACCGATTCCCAGTATTTATTCTCCTTTTCAATTTCCTTCTTGAGAGCTACTGCCGACTGCTTAGCAGCAAGTGAGACCTTGTCAATGTCCATCAAGGACCAGCCTAGGCCAACCTGATTGTCGTCTTGGATTCTTTCTGCGCTGACGTTGGACTCAATCATTTTGGTAGACCCTAGAGTACCAATGCCAACCATTTCGCGGAGTCCTTGTGTCAGGGTGGTCCCGGCTTGGACTGGCACTTCCTTTGTGAGAAGCAGAGAGATGAAGTCGAGAGTGATCATGGCGCAGTTGTGGGCATGGCTAGAAGGAGACAAAGGGTTGGTTAGCGACAGTCGAATCAAGTTTGCGAGGGGTTGCTAGATGACTTTAAAAATTTGGTGGCACCCACTCAATCTTCTTCAATATTTCCATCTTGATGGCCGCAGGGTCTATTTTCTCATTGTCTTCTTCAGCATCATCGCCTTCACTGCCGTCCATATCGGCATCCTCATCAAGCTTTTCTTGAGAGTTGGTGGCATCTTTCGGACTTTGTATTCTATTAGAAAGAGTTTCTTGCGACAAGGCTTTGAAGCCCCCAGGGACTTGTGCATTTGCACGAGCGATGAAATCAGCGACTGTTTTGGGAGAGCGATTGCTGTTGGATGTTGGCCATGGGCGCAGGCCAAAGGGAATGTTATTTGACATGATTGGTAGATAGGATGAAGAAATGAAGACGAAGATATTGGGAAAGAGACACAAAGATATTATACGGTGAGATTAGAAATAGAGTATACGCTGATAAAATTACTAGATTATGCGCAATCGTCAATGTTGGCTGGTAGTTGGCAGTATATTTTGCTAGGTGCTGGGATAGGAACGATGTCATCATGGCGACAAGGCTGAGATATTTGAGAACTGAAAACTATAGAATTCTGCCGCCTTACTCAGTACAGCCTTGTCTGAGGTTAGGCGGTGAAACAGGGGTGTCTAAAGGCACAGCACCATCTGAGCAAGCTTAAGCCACATACGTCTGCAGCCACAACTGGACCCTCAGCGCCACAGCTCGTAAATGTAAAACCCGTATCAACGGCGATAAAAGCCTTGATGTTTTTGTTTGTTTGAAGTTAACAGGAATAGGGCCGTTTGCGCACGGCAGTGGGGCTTCTTCGCTCCACAAATGCGTCATCTCGTCGGACATCCCACCCTAAAAGCATCAAGCCATGAAGCCATCTAGCATAAAGCATGTTAGAATAGGATTTGCAAGGTGCAAGGCACAAACAAGCAAGGTATAATTTGCAGCGCTTCCGTGTGTCCGGCCAAAATGGAAGGCGAAAGACGTAGATAGACTCGACCAAAAGCTATCCAAACACCAACGCAAGCACAAATCAGGACAGCAAGGCTGAGTTTGATAGGTTAAATCACATCATATCAGATCAGACCTGACCATGTCAGGTCACGTGATGTTAGTGCATAGTACATGCACAATGCATACCGGGCAACACGGCAGAACAAAGCAGATGACAGACAGATAGAAACAGACAAGGCAGGTTTCACTGTTTGCACAACACGTAATCTGATGTTACTCATACGATGGGTGATACTACCACGACCAGATGTCAATGGGCTCTGTATTCTGTTTTGTCCCGACTCTTTCCTCTCATCGCTGTGTATGTGTATGTGTTGCTGACCAGTTATCTTGTCAGTCTTCTTATTCATTACTATTCAACTGTCCTTATCAATTACTTGTTTTATCTTGGTTATCCTCGCCTTGTCCTTTTCCTATGACACGTTCAGGATCCAAAGTGCGCTTACACCTTTCTTTTTCATCACTTTGAGTCTTTTTTTTTTTTTCTTGTCTTAGTTGGCCCCTCTCCCCACCTATTCCTTTGAAGAAGTTTGGCCAATCATGTATTTTCAATCCGGAGCAAGTGGAGTAAAAAAAACCATCATACCACTATTGACAAGCTTTGAAAGGTAAGGAAGGAAGAGAAAAAAAAAAAAAGGTTACCAAGTAAAGAACCCCGCCGCCGCGCCTGGCTGATAAGATAACGGCCGGTAGAAGGAAGACGTGAAGCCGAAACGGAAAAAAAAAACAGGCGCTTCAGTTTGATCAATAGCCAATTGAAATAATGAAATAGCATGTTTTCTGTATGGTGACTTGTGGTCTTTTTTCAACTGTGGATTGTAACCGCAACTGCAACTGTTTGTGCTTGTGTGTGTGTGTGTGTGTGTGTGTGTGTGTGTACAAGTCAGGAAGGAGCCTAAGACACAGAGACAAAGCTTCCCCTCCAACCTCCCTTCTCCTTCCATTTTGGCCCCCGTTGCTCTCTTCTTTTTTTTATTATTTTTTTTTTCCCTTTCTTGCCAACTTCCGGTTTCCGGCTCCCTTCTTTCCTAAAACTCCAAAAACCCTCACTCTGAACACAAGAAGCAACAACTCTAACTGGAAACAAGCCGCAGAATCTGCAGTATCTGTAAAAACTGAAACGGCGATAACACCACAGGCAGACCATCTATCTTACTCTGTCGCGTGCTTTCCTAAAACTAGCGCTCTTTCTTTGTGCTCGGAAAAACCTCGTCTTATTGTCGTTTTTTTTCTTCCACTTGCCGAGTTTTGCTTTTGCTCTGATTTTGATCAGCTCACATTTGTTTTCTCTCCTTTCTGTTGCTGCTTCTCCGCATTTCCTCTATTCTCTATTGTTCTCCCTGTATTGCCTGACTGTTGCCTGACCTCGCTTATTCAATAAAGCCCCTCCATCTTATCGTCTTATATATTTCTCTCCCTCCCTCTTCTTCCCTCTCCCTGAGCGGGATATGCCACCGACTATCCACCGGAAGCTCATCTACCGGCCTATTGAGATTCTTTTTAATCAGCTACGCCCATTCTTTCGTCGCCTCTTTGCTCGACTTCTCGTCTTTTTCCCCCGCAGCCAGATCTTAGCCGCTCTTGCTACACCACTCTCTTCCTCGGACCCCAAAATGACGGACGGACCTCGGAAAAAGATTGCCGTCATGACCTCGGGAGGTGACTCCCAGGGCATGGCTGGTGTTGTACGTGCGGTTGTGCGTATGGCTATTCACATGGGATGTGATGCCTTTTGTGTATATGAAGGCTATGAAGGCCTAGTCCAAGGCGGAGACTTCATCCGCAAGATGGACTGGGACGGTGTCCGTGGGTGGCTCTCTGAGGGTGGTACCCTAATTGGTACTGCGCGCTGCATGGCCTTTTATGAGCGCCCTGGTCGCTTAATCGCTGCCAAAAACATGATCCTCAACGGAATTGATGCGCTTATTATCTGCGGTGGTGATGGATCTCTGACTGGTGCCGACCGCTTCCGCGCTGAATGGCCTAGCCTCATTGACGAACTTGTGTCCAAGGGCGAGCTCACTCCCGACCAGGTCAAACCTTACCAACACCTCAACATTGTCGGTCTTGTCGGCTCCATCGACAACGACATGTCGGGTACTGATGCCACCATCGGCTGCTACTCGGCCCTGGCCCGTATTTGCGAAATGGTAGATTACATTGAGGCCACCGCCTACTCACACTCCCGTGCCTTTGTCATTGAAGTCATGGGACGCCACTGCGGTTGGCTTGCCCTAATGGCTGGTGTTGCTACCGGTGCTGATTTCCTCTTTATTCCCGAGCGCCCGACTGACGACGATTGGAGAGATGCCATGAGCGCCACGGTCAAGCGCCACCGCAATTTGGGCAAGCGCAAGACCATTGTCATTATTGCCGAGGGTGCTCACGATCGCAACGGCTCCAAGATTTCCCCCGAAATGGTCAAGGACCTGCTGGCGGACCCTAACGGTCTGGCCCTAGATACCCGCATCACCACCCTTGGCCACGTGCAGCGCGGTGGTACAGCCGTTGCATATGACCGTATGCTGGGCACCTTGCAAGGCGTTGAGGCTGTCAAGGCTGTTCTCGAGGCGACCCCTGAGACGCCGACATGCTTTATTGCCATCAACGAAAACAAGATTGTGCGCAAACCGCTAGTCCAGGCTGTCATTGACACCAAGGCCGTGGCCAAGGCCATTGAAGCCAAGGACTTTGAGGGTGCTATGGCACTTCGTGACACAGAATTCTCTGATCAGTACCACTCGTATCTTATGACGACCAACGTTCATGCTGACGAGCACGATCTGGCGCCAGTTGACAAGGTGAGTCAGCGAATCTTATTTTCTTTGCCTTCTCCTCTTTCTTTCCTTCTGTACACCGTATTTCCCCTTGCTTGTATGATTCTGTTCACCCCGAAACTAACCAGCCAAATAGAGAATGAAAATCGGATTCATCAATGTTGGCGCCCCCGCTGGAGGCATGAATGCTGCTATCCGTGCTGGCGTAGCCTACTGCCTGTCCCGTGGTCACGAGCCTGTTGCTATTCATAACGGCTTTGCTGGCTTTACTCGCCACCATAACGATGTTCCTCTGGGTGCTGTTCGTCCCTTTAACTGGCTTGAGGTTGACAGTTGGGCTAGCAAGGGCGGTTCCGAAATTGGCACCAACCGTGAGCTTCCGGAGGAGTCCGGCATGGAAAAGGTGGCTGAGCTTATTGAGTTGTACAAGTTTGATGCCCTATTCCTAATTGGTGGCTTTGAGGCCTTCCATGCCGGCTGCCAGCTGCGCAAGGCTCGTGACGAGTACCCGTCGCTATGCATTCCCATGGTTATCCTGCCTGCCACCATCTCCAACAATGTTCCTGGCACTGAGTTTTCGCTTGGTTCGGACACCTGCTTGAACGAATTGGTCAACTACTGTGACAAGATTAAGCAGTCTGCTTCCGCAGCACGTCGCCGTGTGTTTGTAATCGAGACGCAGGGTGGTAAGTGCGGCTACGTTGTTACTTTGGCTGGCCTCAGTGTGGGCGCTGCGGCTGTGTATACGCCTGAGGAAGGCATCTCTCTAGAGATGCTGGCCGCTGATGTCAAGCACATGAAGGACGTCTTCCGCCATGATAACGGCAAGTCCCGGGCTGGCCGGCTCATGCTTATCAACGAAAAGGCCAGTAAGGTGTACAATGCCAAGATGATTGCCGACATTATGCGTGACGAGGCCCATGACCGCTTCGAGTCTCGTGACTCTATTCCCGGACATGTGCAGCAGGGAGGTGTACCGTCGCCTATGGATCGCTGCCGTGCTGTGCGTTTGGCCATCAAGTGCATTCAGCACCTGGAGTCCTTTGGCCCACGGACGCAAAACAGAGTCAAGCACGACCCGTTGGGTGCGTGTGTGATTGGCATCAAGGCGGCCAATGTAGTGTTTTCGTCGATTGAGGAGTTGGAGAATGATCACACCGACTGGCCCAACCGCCGGCCGCTGTCGGCCCACTGGACGGGTCTCAAGGACATTGTTGACGTGCTGGCTGGCCGGCCCGACTACCCCAAGCCCGAGAAGAGCCTGTCGGGGCTTATGGCCAAGGACAACAAGCGTGGCATCATCTCGGCTGATACTCATTCAATCAACTCCAACTAGGGCGATGGGCGCTATACTATGAAGAGTCGGATGTGTAGCGTCAGCGCCAGTGCCAGTACTAACAGAAGCAGGAGCAGCAGCAACTGCAGGGTGCAGGGTAATAATGGCGGTTCAAAGAAGTGGGTGCGGACAGGAGGGACATGATGATTTTTGTCCATGGACACTTTTGTTTTCTTTTTATCCTCATATTTGCTTATGCTGGGACTGTCTTGAGTGTGTCCCTTGTCTTGGGTTGTTTTTTTTTTCTTTCTTTTTCTTGTTTTCTGTCATCTTTTCTCCTGTTTCCCAACATTTCGTTTCATGATTGTTTTTCGATGTTGTGTTCCTATGGTTATCCTCCCATACATGTGTACTATAGGAACAAACGGACAAGTCAATCCTGCTGGCCTTTTTTTTTTGTCTGTATTATTAGTTTTCTTTTCTTTTTTCCTTTCCTTCTTTCTTTCTTCCTTCATTTTCCCTGGCTTTGCACTCTTCTTGGTGGCCTTCCTTCACATGCTTCTAGGCTTGCTTTACTGTTCCTCCCTTCGTCCAGCCCCTCTCGAGCTCTCGAGCCTCATCACTTATCAGTGATGGATGCACTGGGTCTTTGCTAGGGGGTAGGTAGTAAGTAGAGTACACAAGCACTAGAATAAACTGAAATCCCCGGGTCTATCGAGGAAGGGAGAAGAAAGAATACAAGGCGCAAAAATCAAAGAGATAATTCTAAAAAAATCACCAGATTCCAAAAATAGCAACTCCGCTCTCTACGTCACTAATAACATGATGAAGGTTGATGTCGGTCGAAGGCGCGGGGCTAAATTAGCCAAAACCGGAAGCTGCGATAATTTTGCCTATTTTGCTCGTATTGTCATTTGGCAATAACCCTATTTGTAATGTTTGTGTCACACTGCGTTGACTTTCGCCGCAACGTCTGCGCGCTTGTGAACATACGATAAAAAGCACATTAGCTGCCAGTGTTTGATTGGTCGTCTCTGTTTGGGGCCTTAACTTTGCTTTTGTGAGCTGTCAAGAGATGTCTGTCCCTTCTTTTCAAAAGTCCCTATGTTCTGGCTATGATCTACTTCTGTTAGGACAGAGATAGACACGGCGACGGAGGTTAAATTGCCGATCTCAAGGCGGCGGTAGAGAGTCATGGGGATAAGTGAACAAAATAAAAGCATAGGTGTTGATAGCTGAGAGACTAGCATTGAACAGGCGCTGACCAAGACCACGTCTTGAATGTAGTGCCGGAAAGCTAAGAGCCATGATTCTTTAGGCACCAAACTCAAGATGGGTAAGGGAGGGGGCGTGTGTGGAGGGAAAGAGAAGAGGGGAGAAGAGAACCAATGTAGCAAAAAGCGCGCCAAGAAGAGGGATGAGGCGCAAGAAGGCAGGAGGCAGGAAAAGAGGAGAGACCGGAAAAAGGCAGACGGGTTGGGGGGGGGGGGGAGGGAGGGGGCCACAGGACACAGGACACAAGGAGGAGCCTTCGACAGAAGATCTTGTTTTATCTTCTGTTATATTACTTCATAAGTTGTCTTGCTCTTGCTGTTGTCTTCTTTATCCGAGCTACGGACGGCGTTTTTTTTTTTTGGTTTATCTTTTGTTGCATTCTCTTTTCTTTTCCTTGTTCGTTTGGAGGCATTTTTCCCTCACGTCAGACCTCGAACCGGCTCGTGCGCTTCGCTTCGGGCGACTCTTTTCTTTCTATGACAAGCTTTGCTTTTTTTGGGAACGGCCCCGTCCCTCCTGTGTTTAGCAAGGCAGGTAGACAGGTCATCCCTCACACAGCCCGGCTGGCTTAAGGCGCTCGCTTCTACGGTACGGATATGGGCTTCTTTTGGCTTTTCTTTTTTCTTTTTTTCATGTTCTCGATTTTGGGTCTTGGCTCCAAACATTGTTTGGTGTGTCAAGACTGGCTTATGGGCAAGTCCTTGCGTCAAATAGCGCGACTACTACTACTACTACTACTACGGCTAGACAGAGTGGCAAGTTTTGGGAGTACGACATGAATAGGGGAAAGAATCGGCCGGAGCAGGCAATGACCGTAAGGGGTGATAACAGAACAGGCAACGTGAAAGGCTTTGTATGGTTGCTAGAACAGAGTTTTATATCTTCTCAGTGTTGGCTTGATTTGCCACTGTTGGAATACGGAATCAAGAGCGTCTAGACATACAGGATCAGGGTGAAGACCAAGTACGTTCTCGCACTTAAGTAAAGTGACTGCTGAAAGAAGGTTTATATAATATAGGCTTTGTTGTTTGATCTCCATAAAAACAAACAGTTAAATAGTCGGGAGGGGGGAGGGGGGTGGTGAGTTGCAGGGAGGGGACAAAGCTTATTTTTCTTCCTATATTCCATGTATTTCTGGGCTAATATTGTTTTCTTTCATTGCCCCAAAAGGGGTTGGATTATCTCATCCTTACGAAAGTGTGCGTACTAGCAAAAAGGACATGGGGGATAAGAAGTGGGAATAGGATAGACACTAAGGCAGGCTTGTCTTTTCTCTTTCTGGTTGGTTTCTGACTGTCTTCTACTAGCTTGTCTATTTGATAGACAGACATTGCTCCATCACTTGCCAGTCTTGCATAGCTCAAGTGGAGGAGGCATTTGGATATGCTACACCAAATCCAGTCCGAGATCCGATAGAAGCTGTGTTTAGATCGGCTCTTGGGGCGGCATTGAGCATGGAGTGATAAAGACCAAGAGGAAAGAAGAAAGGATGAAGAGCCATAGAAGGAGCACATAGGAGAAACTTGAAGATGCAAAATATCACAATCATAGGTAATGCAACAACAATGGAGCAGGAGACAGTAATGGAACGAAATCCCATGAAAAAAAAAAGGAAGGGCAAGTCAGAGTGAGGAGATGAGTGAGAAGGACAAAGAGAGAGAGAGAGGGGAGCGAAAAACATGCCAGAATGACAGCATGACCTTTGGCTTTGCTCTGCAGAGGGGAGTAAGCTTCGACAAAAAGAAAATAGACACAAGTCAGACTTGCTTGCTTGCCACCTGGATGTAATAGGCAAAATTGGAAAGAGTCTACAACAAAAGAGACTCGATCTCGATCTCGTTCTGGGCTGCGTGCCATTCACCACCCTCCTTCGCCAAGCAAAAAAAAAGTTCCACCCCCCCCCCCCCCAAAACTCAGCTATTTCACTTACACCCAATTAGCCCAAAGAAGAAGTTATTTGCAAACTTTTACCTCATCGAGGCTTGCCATTAGTTTGTCTATTGAAATATGGCTATTTTGTTTAATCTCTTAGTCTAATAGCTCGCTGAAGTGGTATGATGCTCTCTTCAATTCCAATAACTGAGGCACCCTCTGATTCCGGCTCTGACTCCTTTGGAAACCTGTCATTCACCATAGCAAGCCTCTTTTCACTGTACCTTTTTGGAAATACCTTCTCCAGCTACTAGAGCTTTGCTTAGGGCTACAGAACGCTTATTGAAGTAGTTAGATAACATCTTCCTCTTCCTCCCTCTTTTCCGGCAATCTAGTTGCTCTTCTAGACCAGCAATCCTCTTGCCATACCCAGCAACGTCTGCTGCTGCGCCTCAAACGCTTTGACTATGACCCTATACCGGTTTCGCATCTTTGGTGTTTGGTCAAGTCCAAGATAGCGAGTGTGGAGGCTAGATTTTGGTGTATCATCCGGCCGGAAGTATGGTGCCGGCTCTGGAGCTTCCTTCGGACCATATTTTGGCCGATCCTTTTTGAACTTGTGGATGCCGCAATGCGTCGGATTGAGAAGTTGGTCAATTTTCCGTGGTTCACAAACCAGATAATATATTCTTAGTTATTGATCCCCCCATGAGGCTTGACACAGGCTTTGATGAGACTGGTCATGTTCATTGAAGCAGAATCAGGCAGGGAAGCTTTGGAGGCATGAAACACTTGCATTGCCATGGTATAGCTACCATAGTCGTACATAACGTTTAATCTGGCGTCAGGCTTGGCTTTAGGCTTGTTTTTGGGGAAATAGACTCTTTCAAGTCGTTTAACTCCGATGTGGCCATCAGCCTGACCTACCTATTGAGTGAATTCATGCAATACCAGTCGGTTGTCTTTCTGAATTTGTCAAGGAATCTGTGTTTCTAAAGTTATTTTTCTTTGTATATTTGCCTAGAGTAAAGGCGTCACTGTAAACAGCAGTAGCATTGATGAATGAGGTCCAATTTTTGAGCTTGTGGTCCCTTGAGAAGAGTCTTCCGCTTCACGTTCGCGCTTTCTACTACCAGACCATCCAGCACTCACAAAGAGAGCCAAATTTTGAGACTATGGCAACAAAAGAATCAGAGACTTGCTAGAACCAAACATGGCACCTCGTTCGTGAGCATCAGTAGTATTCTCGGACCAAATCTCGCCGTACTGACACATCCTGATGACGGAGTACTAGAGGACTGTTTTGGACGAACACGATTCAAACCGACCAGCTTCTTCACGTCGATCAGTCTTGGTTTTAAGGTGCGAGTGATGACTAATGTATCTGGCTACGCGGTTGCGTCTGAGTGTCGGTTGGTCGCCTTGCAGTCTTAACTTTACCACAACACAAGCACGAATCTGATCGTAAGACGGGGCGTGCCCCAGGGACCGCTTACAAAGAGACCAAAAAGGCAGTTTGTATTCCTGATTCTTTTATAACCATTAACTATGTTGTGATTGCTCTTTTACAACTGCATGATCATTAAGTCCGTCGATGAGAGTGGTTTGAGACACTCGTCGTCGCTGAGACACCCGAGAGGGTGAAAAGCCATTATCGGTGATATCCGATATAATAACAGCCATACATGCCGTCTTCTGTGCATTTCCAACGAGGCCGCAATGAAGGCATTCCGATCATGACTATCAGGAATGATATCTGAGAAGAGTGGCGAAGTAATTAGGGGCTGAAGTGATAATATTTTCTTACTACTATCCACTTATATAAGGTGTCCAACTTAGCAGTTAAAGAGCAGTATTAGAAATTACAATTAATTATATACTTAATAGAAGAAACTGAACTTTGATAACCTCCATTTTGGCCGAGATGTGTGTAAATGAAAGTGATATGAGATTTGGTGGGAGGTGACGGAAGCGTGGGTGGTCGTAGTAGTACTTGCCCTGTTGGGTGAGTTATATTTATTGTACCTTCCAGAGAGGGAAATTATGGATTTTATTTTATCTAAATTATTACAGGCAAGGCAAGAGGGAAGAAAAGAAGGCAAGTACTGAATATATCTTTATGTTTACTTTTATTCTACAGTACCTTCCTTGAACTTGATTCATTTTGTATTATCAACGCTTTCATCGGTGCTCAGTCACAGGAGGTGTGGGTCTTGGCTATCAAGAAGTGAACGCCACTTAACATGTATAGCGCTACGCGGCAAAGGAACTAAATTAGAAGAAGAAGACTTATGCAAAGAACAAAGGAATAAACAAACAAACAAAGCACGAATTAAAAATGAGGTAAAAAAGAAAATTGGGAAAAAAAGAAATTGCTAAAACGGAAGGAGCGTCGGGAATAACCCCCGAATGCTACCTTCCTAAAGGGGCAAGCTTCTAGAACACCAAATGTAACGTACATCTTTTTTTGTGACATCAGCTTCTTCATGCTCTGATGTCGTTCTGCTGATGTGCGTATTGTACACATAAATGTAGCCTTGAAAGAAGATATTAGATACAAAAGATCAGAGACAATGAAGGCGAAAGGAAGAGGCGAACGGTGCTCTACGGCATATAAAAAGAAATGGAGGGTAGAGTGCGTAATTTTACCATTTGCTGTCCACTCCCCTCTCCTCTTTTATTTTCCCTCTTCTCTTCCAGCTTTTGCTGAAATTAGACTTTGTTTCTAGGCCTGTGCTATAACCACGTTACTTTGCCAGAGTCCGACTGGGCTAGAGCTTCTTGTGGGAGTTACGTAAGCTTGCACTTCGGCATCGCATACAGATCACAATAATGGAGCACACAGTATTGCGATCAATTGGGTGTCCGAGTTACAGTAATAACTCTATTATCAAATAGCAGTGGGCTCTATTGCGAGTTGACTATAACACAGAAGTGTATCTGTTGTTGCTCTTCAATATCCGTAGCGAAAGACTGTTTATTTTCCAATAATGACAGCGGGTAGTTGGTACCTCGAGTAGTAGTCTTCCGTTGTCGGCTCTTCAAAGCATTGGAAGGCGTATATGCTCTATTGCGGTGCGGGTATATGGAACTGTCAGTTGGTCGGGGTTCTCCCTAGTGGACTCCACCGTGACAAAGGTATAGCCAGGATCAGGTGCACAAGAATTGATTTATTTCAAATACGACTCTCGAGATCCATATTCGCTTTCGGCAAGGAGACTATCGTCCGGGCACGAAGCTACGACTTCAGTTGACGCTTGGTCCCTGCTTGTATGACTTACTTCTTCGTGATCACGGAGGGCTATTACCGTTGTTATGTGCGTTATATGGCGTTTAGTGACGCCGATAGTAGAAGCTTTCTCGTTTACTACGGATACCTGTGCCGTTTCATAGCCAGAAGTCAGCGCGGCCCTATTAGGGCCCTGTCTTGCCTGGTGTTTTAGTCAGCTTGAGATGTATACATCATGTGTCGAAGACAAGGGAGATAGGTAGTAGATAACAAGAAGGACGCCAAACTAAGACCCTAAGGCAAAATAAAAATAGGCAACATAGATGACAAGATGGCGAGGCAAGCTGCTGAATATATACAATTTAGAAGGTCGGGATTATGGTCCATGCATCCCGAACTAGAAACTACGAGGTTTATTTTCTCACAAGGTCCAACAATAATACTCTTTGGGTGTTGGGGCTGGCTCCGTGACTTTATTTCCATAAGCCTGGTTTCAGGGAGATGCCATGTCCGTCTGTCTGTCTTGTCTGGCTTGGCTACGGTTGAGGGAAAGGAAGTATCTCTTCAGAAAGAGAGAGAGGGAGCAGAAACAGAGGAGAAAGACAACGAGGGCAAAGCTTTGAAGGGCCGATGAAGAAAATAAATTTTAAAATAAACGAAGGAAACGGGAAAAAAAAAGCAATGAACCTTGAGTGGAAGACATGTCATTGGCCGGGGTCATGTTGCCTATCAGAGGAAATAAATGCGTGAAAACCAAGATTACAAATACATTATGCATGTCAAGACGTTCAATCTTTGATTCTTTATTATTTATTGTTTTTCTTTCAGCCTGATGATGTCCTTGCTTTTCTGATGCATTTAACGAGCGGATTTATTGCTGGATAGAGCGTGGCTGAGTATGTATTACTCAAAGGAAAAGGAAAAACCAGGCAGGTATAGACTCTTTCCATACCTTGTCCGTCATCTACAAGAGAGAGAGAGAGAGAGAGAATATCAATACTACAATTTGCTTTACTAAGAGATGCGGAAGCTAGAGCGTAGAAATGATGGCGCAGCTATCAAGGCCTTTGTGATGGCGATGACCCTTTGTCAGCTTTGTGGTCATGTGGGTGTCTGGGTCGTACCGAAACGTAATAGACAAAGGTGCGATATCAGACGATGCCGAGGAGAGAAAGGCAAAAAACCACCAGGACACTCTGGGGCAATGGCGGAAGACAAGAGACAAGAGACAAGAGGCAATAAACAAGAAACAGGCACAAAGCAATGGGGAGAGGAGCATTTAGGCTAACCTGAGCCCCTGAAAAGAACCGAGCACCATGTTTATGGACCATGAAAGATCACGGGAAGAAAGTGGGATATCATAAGCAGAAACTGATAGAGACACAGGCAGTGTGGCAAGGTGGGGTGGAATAACTTGGGTATGAGATAGGACAAGAAACTGGGTAACATGCGAGCAGCATTTTCACCCGGCTGTAGATATAGCTCTAGCTTCGATAGTAAAGCTTATATATCGTATTTAAATTTCATACGCATTTGACTATTGACACGCCCCTAGCACAAAGTTCGGCGACCGCTGGGATACCAGCCGCCAATGGATATGGATATATAGCAGCTGGAGAACTCGGAATGGAAACGAAGAAATAAGAGCAACATATAAGACTGCCAGTCAGCCCCCCTCCCCCTCGAGAACCACACGGTTGAAGAAGGCTTTGCTATCTTTGTTCTTGCTTCATCCAAGCTTGTTCCTTGTGCTCCAATTTTGGCTTTCTTTCTTTATAAGACCTTCTTTTCCATTGTTTGTTGCAATATCTTTGGCAGATTTATAGAACAAAAGAAACAAGTTCATCTGCTTTTCAATATACACTCTCTACCTTCTCCTTGAGCCATGAAGCTATCTACTCTGGCCAGCTTGGCTGTTGCTGGCCTGGTGGCTGCCAATGATGTTTTATATAGTCAGAGGCTTGCTAAGCGTGACCCTGACGCTCCGGAGCCTTACAAGGCTAGTAAGTAGCAAGAAGCCACTCAGTCTCTCTCTCTCTACATTCCTCAGTGAGACCAAACTAACATCCCTCTTTCTGCCAGAGTTCTATCACGTCAACGATATCCACTCTCATCTGGATATCTTTGCAAAGTCGGGTCTTGACTGCAAGAACCCTGAACATGGCTGCTACGGCGGATACTCCCGCATCAAGCATGTCCTTGATACAGCACGCGCCAAAGACGAGAACGCTCTTGTTTTCGATGCCGGCGACGAGTTCCAGGGCACTCTTTTCTATGCTCACTACAGGACTGCCAAGATTGGCGAGACTCTCAACCGGGTCGGCTTCGATGCCATGACACTTGGCAACCACGAATGGGACGGTGGTGATGCTGAGCTTGGCGAGTTTCTTAGAACTCTGAATTTCCCTGTTCTCTCCGCCAACATCGACTCGGCTGACCCCAACATCAACGCTACTGTCAAGCCATACGTTATCTTTGAAAAGCAACAGATTGCTGTCATCGGTGTTACGACTGAGGACACTGATATCTTGTCTAGCCCCGATAATACCAAGTTCCATGATGTAGTGCCGGCTGTGCAACGCACTATCGAGCATATCCAGGCCACTACCGACATCAAGCGCATTGTAGCCCTGACCCACATCGGTATTAAGCACGATATCAGACTGGCTGAAGCCACTCGGGGTCTTTCGCTGATCATGGGTGGCCATTCCCACACACTGCTTGGAGACATGCCCGATGCTGAGGGCAAGTACCCTACTATCGCCCATGATGCTGACGGTAACGAGGTCTTCGTTGTCACAGCCCACCGTTGGGGTACCTATGTCGGCGAGATTGAGGTGACCTTTGACGAGGACGGCCATGCCCTGTCCTATGAGGGTGCTCCTATTCCCATCACTGACAAGACTCCCTTTGACGCCGAGCTTCAGGCTGATATCGATCAGTGGCGTAAAGGCTTTAACGATTATGCGAGTGTGGTGGTTGGCAGTGCTGTTACGGATCTGGATCAAAGTATCTGCCGGAAGGAGGAGTGTCTGCTGGGCAACGTGGTGGCTGATGCCATGCTGGAGTATGCCATGCGTAACTCCAAGTCAGAAATCTACAAGGATGACGAGAAGCGGTACTTTGCGCTGGTCAACTCGGCCGGTATCAGGGCTAGTATTGACAGTGGAGACATCACTCTCAACGATATCTTGACCGCGCTGCCATTTAGAAGTATGATGGTTGATGCTGAATTAGATGGAAAGACTCTATGGGATGTTATCGAGGGTGCTGTCTCTAGAAAGAACGTTGCAACTGGCCAGACCGTTACTTCATTCTTCCAGGTTTCTCACGGTGTTGAGATTGTCTACAACTTCACAATGCCGGCTGGATCGCGCCTGATCAGTGTCAAGATCAACGGCCAACAGCTTACGCCTGACGAGACTTACCGTATGGTGACTGTCGATTTTATGCTCAAGGGCGGCGACAACATGCTTTTGGCGAACACCTTTAGCAAGAAATCATCTTATAAGGAAGTGGACCTTGTCTTGCTGGAGTATCTGAAGCATCATTCACCAATCAAGGCCGAAATTGAAGGCCGCATCGTCAAGTATGACGACAGTTCTAGCTCCAAGCATGAGACTGCCTCGAGCACTCATTCTTACTCTGACAACAAGGCAGTGTCCTATACCGGAGGCTATGTGGCATCCACTGGAGCCTTTCCAACTCACACTGCTGTTTCTACTGGCGTTTTCACCAATGTTACTACTGACTATGCCAAGTCTACGAAGGTTCCCCTCATCACTGGAACTAACCCCAGCTTCAACACCCATACCACTGCCGCCGCTGTCGGGCCTTACTTGAAGGCTCCTGTCAAGGAACAAGAAGAGTCTTGGGGCAGTTTTTCAAGTGACTCGGAATCTGATGACGATGATGAGGCCTGGAAGTCTGCCAAGACTAGAAAGACCAAGACCACCAAGGCTTACCCAGTATCCTCCGGCTCGCCTGTTCACCCCTATGGCAACAACACTGTTCCTGCTACCCTGCTGACTGCTACAGCCGGCAGACCTGTCACTACTAGCCTGGCCAACACCATACCCGGTACTGGTCTGCCCATCAGCCCACTCAGAGCTTCCACTTATACCCACAGCACCGCTCGCCCGACCTTTACCGGCGTGCCAGATATCGACGTCGTCTACGTTACTTCACAGCTGACGCACACCGTTGTTGTTACCGTTGACTGCACCTCAACTACCGCTACTACTGGTACCGATGGAATGGTGACTCCCGGAAAGTGCGAGCCTGTTGTTAGCACCAGCTTCTATGTTACAGATGTGACAACTACGGCTCCTAAGCCCACCGACGCCTACTCTGGTGCTCCAGCCGGCCCTGGACCTGCTGCTGGTGCCCACGGCTCTGCACCTGCCGGCCCCAGTGCCCCATCTTTGGTTCTTGGCGCTGCTGCCATTCACGGTGCTTTCAACTCTGACTCTGGCTTGAGTTCTGGTTCCGATTCTGGGTCCAGCTCTAGCTCCAGCTCCAGCTCCAGCTCTGGCTCTAGCTCTGGCTTTGGCACTGATTCCAACCCTGGCTCTGGCGCAGCTCCCGCCGGCCCTGCCAGCCCCAACGCCTTCTCTACCTACACTGGAATGGCTCATAGTGCTATCCCCACAACCCTGCCGGTCACAATCTCCTCGGTAGTCGCTCCTGCTGGCTCCGACACGCCGGCTACTTCGTCCAAGTCTAACCCTGCTAGCTCTGCGAGCAGCGACGTTCCAGTAGTGACTGCTGCGGCCACCACAATGGCAGCCTCCTTTTCGGCAGTTGTTGTGGCCCTGACTGCAGCTCTGCTGCTGTAAAGTAGAAACTCATGTCGAATTGCAAGTGTGGGTTGGAAGTTGAGGGCATTGTATAGAATAGAGTATATTTGTGTTGTAGCTATAAATATTGAGAGTCAAACGAAGACACTACTTAATGTCTTGACAAAACAGTCTAATATTACCATGCACCACCTGTCACGGTACGCTGGTGTTTCCTGCTTCAACTGCTGCTATAACTCTGTGCCTTTCTGTTCACCGTAGTGGCCTTGTGCTTCCCTTTTCGCCGCTGTAGCTTCGCTCATCACTATATCCTCATTACATGCTGTAGGTCCTGCTCACCATGACTCTTGTAGCAAACATCACTATCTCTGTCTTCTGAATGTTGGTCCTCGAGCAACGTCCTCGTCCATCTTCTGTACCTATCTGTTCGAATACACATTATGTATCTTCACTCTCGTCCCCGTCTACCAATTCTGCCTATCTCTTGACAATGCCACCCTCTAACAAGAAAATGCATAACCATCACCAAAGCCCAGCCATGTCACTTACACACAATTCATCCAAAAAAGAAGCCACTAGTAGACTGTTACTATATTTTGGGTTGGCATTGATTTACCTGTTAAATATTGGCTCTCCTTTGGCTATAGTCTCCCCTCACAGGCCCAGTTGTTCTCTGCGGTGGCATGCCTTCTTCCATCTTTTCACTTCCTTCCTCATATTCCCTCCTTTAAGACAGGCCAGTTTGATTTTCAGGCCAGCAAGCCGCATGGTATACCTTGTCAGCGTATGCTGCTGCACTGCAACTCCTTCATATATCATCCAGCACTCACAGAGAGAGCCAGACTTCGAAACTATGGTGATAAAAGAACCAGAGACTTGCTAGAACCAAACATAGTACCTCGTTCGTGAGCATCAGTAGTATTCTCGGGCCAAATCTCGCCGTACTGACACATCCTGATGACGGATTACGAGAGGACTGCTTTGGAAGAACATGATTCAAACCGACCAGCTTCCTCACGTCGATCAGTCTTGGTTTTAAGGTGCGAGTGATGACTAATGTATCTGGCTGCGTCTGAGTGCCGGCTGGTCGCCTTGTAGTCTTAACTTTACCACAACACAAGCGCGAATCTGATCGTAAGACGGGGCGTGCCCCAGGGACCGCTTACAAAGAGACCAAAAAGGCAGTTTGTATTCCTGATTCTGTTATAACCGCTAACTATGTTGTAATTGCTTTTTTACAGCTGCATAGCCATTAAGTCCGTGGATGACAGTGGTTCGAGGCACTCGTCGTTGCTCAGACACCGGAAAGGATAGAAAAACCATTATCGATTACATCTAATACAGCCCCAGCCATGTCGTCTTGTATACGTTACTAACGAGGCTAAGATGAAGGCATTCCAATCATCCTGTAGGGGACTATCAGGAATAGTATTGGAAAAGAGTGGCTTGGAAGTTCGGGACTGAAGTGGCAATATTTTCCTTACTGCCTGCCACCCACGCACATCGAGTGCCCAACTGAACAGTATGAGAATAGAATTAGGAATTATGATTAATTATCATGCTATACTTAACAGAAGAAACTACCCTTGAATAATCTTCACCCTAGTCGAGATCTGTGTAAATCAGAATCTTGAGTTTTGGTGGGCTACTTTACTTTTGTCTGACGAAAGGGGAGGGGGTTTTGTCAGAAGGGTAGTGGTTGCATGATAGAGTTTAATCAAGGTCATCCATTGGGCGTCCAGAGACTGTGGCCCATACCATACCTGAGCTAGAACACCTGACGTCCCCTTTAGCCTTCAGCCTTCGGTCATAAATCTTCTCGGCCTTCTCCCTTCCCCCTGCTCTACTCCTGGGCCAGCTTTGCTGAAACGCAGAAACTTTGTATGCCGGTCGAGAATGATGGGAGTGCCCCCCCCCCTCTTTCCCTGAGCATCGACGTTCCAGATACCGACTGACGTAAAGCCGAGATTTGACCCGAGACGGTCACCACGACCCTGAATCTCTACAATGCCATCGCCAGCAGTACTTAGATAACTAAGATTGATATCAACACTAGGTCCTGTCTGGTCTCGCCGATCCCATGCCGTAATAGCTAGTCCGCCAGCCCAATCGAGGATAGTTGCTGAGACCGGCCCGTGTATACTGCCGGAATTGTTCAAATGCTCGGCCCGAACTGGCATTTGCGCCACTATCAAACCGCGTGACGCCTGTGTGAAGGTTATTTTTGACAGCAGGAACTTGTAAATCGGCAACCCTAGACAATGTTCATCGTGGCATGACTATGAATGAGAAAGAACTTGGGGCACTATGCTCGCCAGACTCGGCCATTTGTAGCCAGGGAGTAAGCAGGAAAAAATTGTGAAAATACGAGAAGCATATACCCATGTTCTTGTGGGGATTAAAACAAAGGCGCGAGAAGCTGAAGCAAGTGACTGTAATGTAGATGAAATCTACTTGTTCGCAGTCACGCGCCCGCCCCAGTGCCATCTCAAGAGACTCGAGCGTTTCCAGATTGCGTTTTGCTGCCACTGCTCTCTTGTTTTCCCGCGCGTTGCGGCCTTATTGCCACGGACACTTCTGTTGTTTTTTTTTCTCTCCTTTTTTTTTTCTTCCCTTCTTAATTTCTTCGTGCACTTTATCCTCGTAAAACTCATATCGGTCCACTTCGAGGTGGGTTATCTTACACAGGCCAGTAATACGGTAGAATTCCGAAGAGCGACTTTTTCAAGAGATATCCATAGAAGAAGATAGGCAAAGGGGGAGATGTGTAAGCAAAAAGGCAACTGGATACTGACCTGCCAGTCCTTCGTATTTCTAGTCTGTGCGCCTGTGGGAATCTAAAAGAATCAAGACAAAAGGACTGGTCGGGCATGGCTTATAATCTCGTGACTTGCCTTCTATCCATTACTTTCCTTTCCTTGTCATATATCTCTCTCCTAATTAGGTTTGGCCTTATATCGGAATGGGAACCCCGAAGTTTAAGGGATACCCACTTGCCCACTCCATGGTTTTCCGTGGGAAGACATCTCGAGGCGGACTTGTAATGTAGTGAGTGCATTCCGCTATTATTCTGCCTCGATTTAGCTAAGGGGAAACCTTGTAACTCCAGTCAATATTTCTTTCAGTATTGTCTTAATTTGCCACTATTGGAAGAAGATTGTTTGCATAGAGCACGAGAGCGATTTAGATGATGTAGAGATAACCAAGAGCACCTTGACATACAGGGTTAGGGTCAAGACACAACGATGTTGACGATGTTCTCGCGGCCAAGTGAAGCAAGTGGCTGCTGAAAGAAGGTTTATATGTTTGATCTCCATAAAAACAGCCAGCTAAAACAATCGGGTGTGATTTGCAGCGGACAAAGCTTATTTTTCTTCCTTACGTTCTATGTACTTCTGGACCGATATTGTTTTTTTTTTTTTCTTGATAAGAGATCAGGACTCCCAAAAGGGTTTAGATTCTTTGCTAAAGTACCTGCTTGCAAAACGGCTAGTTTGAGTGGGCATTAGAGGCAAGAAGTGGAAATTTGATAGACGCCAAGCCAAGCTTGGGGTTTTTTTTTTCTTGTTGTCTTTGACTCTTTTCTGCTTTATTCGACAAACCTCCTCCACCACTTACTTACTTATCAGTGTTGCATGGCCTAAGTGTAGGGAGCATTTTGGATATGCAACGCTAAATTCGATTGTGCTCAGGCCAGCAGCACTTGGGGCATGGGAAGGAACTTCACTTGGAGCAGCATTGAGCATGAGGTGGCCAAAGCCAAAAAGAAAAAGAAAAAAAAAAGACAAGAACCAGAGAAGGAGCACAAAAGAGAAATTTAAAGATGCAAAAGATCATAGGTGACGCAACAACCGTGGAGTACTAAATGATAATAGAATGGGGTCTCAACACGGACATCACAGAAAAAGGAAGGAAAAAAAAACAAAGACAGGTTAAAGGGAGGGAAAGAGGGGAATGATAAAAAGCGAAAACAAGTCAGAATAACAACACGGACTTGGACTTTGCTTTGAAGAGGGTCTAGCAAAAGAAGGTGGGGGGAGGGGTAGGCGTCAAAACAAAAGGACAATAGCGACCAGTGAAACAAAGACTTTCCATCTACATGTAATAGTCGAAATAGGAAAGAGTACAAAAAGACTCGAACTCGAACTCAAACTCGGACTCGATCCGACTCTGCTACTACTTTCCCTTTTGGGTAGACTAGATTTCTTGTTCCTTCCAGAGCGAGAAACTATGGAAAAATGTTTTATTTGAATTGTGGCAGGGAAGGAAGGAAGGTGATAACAAAAGAACCAAATTAGAAAAGGAATGGAAAGAACAAAGAACAGATTAGGAAGAAGGTAAAAAGATATAGGAGAGAAAAAAAAAGCGGAAGGAGCTTCGAGAATAAATCCCTAGAAGCTACCTTCCTAAAAGGGCAAATTGTTGGGACATCACATGTAACGTGCAGTTTTTTTGTGGCATTAAGTTTTCATATTCTGATGTTCTTCTGCTGCTGTGCTCATTGTACATATAGATGGAGCCTCAGAAGGAAGAGAGTAGATACTAAAGTTCACAATAAGTAGATGTGAAAGGAAGAGGTGAACAGTGCTCTGTAGCGCAAAGAAGAAGGAGCGTAATTTTACTGCTTTGCCTCCTAGTCCCTTTTTTTTTCTTCGTGTCCTCCTTCGAGCTTTGTCTAGCATTAGACTTTGTCTCTACGTCTGTGCTATGATCAAGTGTTTTAGTCATCTTGGTATGTATACATCATGTGTCGAAGGTAGATAACAGAACGCAAGACCAAGACCCTAAGGCAAAAAATGAGAATAGGGAACGTAAATGGCAAGGCAAGCCTCCGGAGATATACGATGTAGAACACTGGGATTATAGTGCATGCATCCCGAGTTAGAGACTGCGAGTTTTATTTTTCCAAAGGTTTAACCAATAATACTCTTTGGGTATTGGGGGTGGTTCCCCGACTTTGTTTCCACAAGCCTGGTTTTAGGGAGATGCCATGTCTGTCTGTCTGTCAGTCATGTTTGTCTTGGCTACAGTTCATGGAAAAGAGACATCTCTATAGAGAGAGAGAGAGAGAGAGAGAGAGGGAGGGAGAAGATGTAAAATAGACGAGGGAAAAAGAGAGAAAAAGGCAAGGAACCATGAGAAGGATATGTCATTGACTGGGATTATCTTTCCCCCAAACATACATTTTTGACCACTGGAGGAAGCGAACGAGTGAAATCCAAGGATTCCAAAAAATTATGCATGTCATGACGTCCAAGCTTTGATTCTTTTTATTCTTCTTCTTTTTATATCCATATTTTTATCTGACATTGTCCTTGCTTTGCAAATGTATTTTTACGAGAAAATTTCCTGCTGCGTAGAGCATGGCTGAGTATGCAGGAGGCACACTTCTCAGACAAAAGATACCGACCGAGCATGTACTGTTGTCATACCTTGTCCACTACCGGTGGGATAGAAAAAAAAAAAAAGAAAAAAGGACAAAGACCGGCATTTACTAAAAGATGCCAAAATTATGAATATATAAATACTCGGGAGCAGCTCTCAAGGCCTCCTTAAGTGTTCAATGCGTCGTTTGATCTTAGCGATGCCAGTAGACGTTAAATATGTTCCAAATCTACTCAAGGCCTCCCTCCTTCACGGAGATGACCATTTTTTGGCGGGGCAAAGAAACCCTCGTGTCGGTCATAGGATCATGTGGATGTCTATGTCATATCGAATAGGAATGAACAAAGGTGCGGCATGGGATGATAAGGGCGAGAAAGAGGAACAGCACAAGTGGGGGGGACGACAAGAGACAACAAAAAAGAAACAAGAAAGCAACCAAGGGAGATAGGAGCACATGGACTGACCTAGACCCCTGAAAAGAACAGAATCCCGTCGTCATAGACTATGGAAAAGATAGTGAGAACAGACACGGCATGAAGTGGAATCCGCAGCACTCAAGATAGTCGCATTTGGCTTGGCTTCGGGGTATCAAAACATAAAGGTGAGATAGCATATGCAGATATAGATATGGATGTACCCAGGTACAGATTGGGATAGGAGTAGCTTGGGTGTGAGATAGGGCAAGAAACCGGATAACATGCAAATCTATTTTCTTTCAGTTGTAGATTTAGCCGCAGCATTGATAGTCGGGTGTTTATCTCTTCTAGATCGCACGTTTTGACTACTGACACACCCCCGGCATCCAACGCAGGTATAATCTAGGATCTGCTTTGATAGATGGCGGACGGGGCATCCTGCTCTTCTGTTCCCTCCTTCCCCGCCCAAAAATAGGCGAGTGCTAGAATAAAGGCCGCAGATTAGGATATAACTGAAGCCAGCGTAACTAAGGAATGGAAACGGAGACACAAGAGGAGAGAAACAAAAGCAGCATATAAGAAGACCAAGCAACCCCCAAGATCCCACGGTTAAGGAAGGCTTTTCTCTCTTTTTTTTCTTGTTTCACTAGGCTTGTTCCCTGTGCTCCAATTTTGTATTTCTTTCTTTAAAAGAGCTTCTTGATTGAAGTCCTTCTTTTCCATTCTTTGTTGAGCTTTTAGGTGAAAAATATAGATAAAAGGAAACAGCTTCCTTTGTTATTCTATATACACACTCTCTACCTTCTCCTTGAGCCATGAAGCTATCTACTCTGGCCAGCTTGGCTGTGGCTGGCCTGGTGGCTGCCAATGATGTTTTATATAGTCAGAGGCTTGCTAAGCGTGACCCTGACGCTCCGGAGCCTTACAAGGCTAGTAAGTAGCAAGAAGCCACTCAGTCTCTCTCTCTCTCTCTCTCTCTCTCTCTCTCCATATTCCTCGATGAGATCAAACTAACATCCCTCTTCCTGCCAGAGTTCTATCACGTCAACGATATCCATGCCCACCTGGACCTCTCCTCAAAGTCGGGTCTTGACTGCAAGAACCCCGAGCGCGGCTGCTTGGGTGGATACTCCCGCATCAAACATGTCCTTGATACAGCACGTGCCAAAGACGAGAACGCTCTTGTCTTCGATGCCGGCGACGAGTTCCAGGGCACTCTTTTCTATGCTCACTACAAGACTGCCAAGATTGGCGAGACTCTCAACCGGGTCGGCTTCGATGCCATGACACTTGGAAACCACGAGTGGGATGGTGGTGATGCTGAGCTTGGCGAGTATCTTAAAACTCTGAATTTCCCTGTTATCTCAGCCAACATCGACTCGGCTGACCCCAACATCAATGCTACCGTCAAGCCATACGTTATCTTTGAAAAGCAACAGATTGCTGTCATCGGTGTCACTACCCAGGAAACCGAGGCCCAGTCTAACCCCGATAATACCAAGTTCCTTGATGTAGTGCCAGCCGTGCAACGCACTATCGAGCATATCCAGGCCAATACCAACATCAAGCGCATTGTAGCTCTGACCCACATCGGTATCGAACACGATATCGAACTAGCCAAGGCCACTCGGGGTCTTTCGCTGATCATGGGTGGCCATACCCACACACTGCTTGGAGATATGCCCGGTGCTGAGGGCAAGTACCCTACTATTGCCCATGATGCTGACGGTAACGAGGTCTTCGTTGTTACAGCCCACCGTTGGGGTACCTATGTCGGCGAGATTGAGGTGACCTTTGACGAGGACGGCCATGCCCTGTCCTATGAGGGTGCTCCTATTCCCATCACTGACAAGACTCCCTTTGACGCTGAGCTTCAGGCTGATATCGATGAGTGGCGTACGGGCTTCGACTACTATGCTAGCGAGATCGTTGGCAGTGCTGTTGTCGATCTGGATCAGACCATGTGCCAGCTAGAGGAATGTCTGCTGGGTAACGTTGTGGCCGATGCCATGCTTGATTATGTCATGCGCAATCCCCAGTCAGAAATTTCCAAGTATGAAAAGAAGCAGTACTTTGCGCTGGTCAACTCCGGTGGTATCAGAGCTACCATTGAGACCGGCAAGGTTACTCTTGGCGAAGTCTTGACTGTGCTGCCATTCAGAAATAATGTGGTTGATGTCGAATTTGACGGAAAGACTCTATGGGACATCTTTGAGGGTGCTGTTGCTAAGCAGAACCTTGTAAACGGCCATCCTATTACTTCATTCTTCCAGGTCTCTCGTGGTGTTGAGATTGTCTACAACCCTTCAATGCCGGCTGGATCGCGCCTGATCAGTGTAAAGATCAACGGCAAGCCGCTTATGCCTAACCAGATTTACCACATGGTCACTATCGACTTTATGCTTGAGGGTGGCGACAACATGCTTGTGCTGGATAATGCCAACCAGATAGCAACTTATAAGGAACTGGATACCGTCATGCTGGACTATCTGAAGCATCGGTCACCTATTGAAGCCGAGATTGACGGTCGCATTGTCAAGTCTGATGCTAGTTCTAGTTCCGAATATGAGGCTGCCTCGAGCTCCGACTCCGACTCCGACTCCGACTCCGACTCTGACTCTGACTCTGATTCTGACTCTGATAACGAGACTGCGCCCTATGATGACGTTCATGTGGCATCTACCGGGGCTCTTCCAGTTCACACTGCTGTTTCCACCGGAATTTACCACAACACTACTTCTGGCTATGCCAACCCTACCTCTGCTCCTGTTGCCTTGGGCTCTGCTGGCTCTACTGGCTCTACTGGCCCTACTGCCGTTTCTTCTGTCCCCCGTCCTACTCATTCGGAGACCGAGGTTGATGGCTTGGACTACTACTGCAATGACAGTGATGATGAGGACGACTATCATAGCTGCAGTAGTGACATGGAGGCCAGCTACGCCTGGGAGAGCGATGATGAGTCTATTGACGAGGACACCATCTATGACGCCACCACCACTACTATCAACTTGGTCACTAGCGCTCTAGTGACTGCGCCGGCTGCGACCGGATCTGGGGTTCCCATTTCTTATCAAGTAACAGATTCTGGTTACAACAAAACTACTTCAGTTGGAGCTTTGTCAACTGGGCCTTCTGTGGTCTTGACTACCGGCCCTACCAAGAGTACTTCGATGACTGTTCGTCCGACACATTCAGAGGCCGAGATCAACGGCCTGGACTATTATGTGGATTGGAGCGACAGTGAGTTTGAAAGTGACTACGACACGGACAGCAGTGACGAAGACGAGTACTATGGTGCTCCCGTCAGTGTCGGTACTGGGGTTGGCGCCGCTGCTTCGTCCACCCCTTTGCAGGCCTATCCTACTGGTATGAGCTCTGCTGCTGGTAATAAGAAGCCAGCTGGGAAGACAGGGGGTGAATCTTCGGACTCTGAGTCTGAATCTGATTATGACTCGGATGATGAGAGCGAGGGTCGGAAGGATCGCAAGCGCCCTAAGACCAAGTCTGCGAAGCTCCCTCTGGTCACTGGAACTATCCCCAGCTTCAACGTCAACCCCACCGGCACCGTTGTCAGCCCTCACTCAAAGGCTCCTGCCAAGGAGCACAACGAGCCTTGGATCACCTTCCCGAGCGACTCTGACTCTGACTCTGACTCGGGCTCGGACTCGGACTCGGACTCTGATGACGAGGATGAGGTCAAGAGCCCTAAGACTGAGTCTCCCAAGCTCCCTCTGATCACTGGAACTATCCCCAGCTTCAACATTAACCCCACCGGCACCGTTGTCAGCCCTCACTCGAAGGCTCCTGCCAAGGAGCACAACGAGCCTTGGATCAGCTTCTCGAGCGACTCTGACTCTGACTCTGACTCTGACTCGGGCTCGGACTCGGACTCGGACTCTGATGACGAGGATGAGGTCAAGAGCCCTAAGACTGAGTCTCCCAAGCTCCCTCTGATCACTGGAACTATCCCCAGCTTCAACGTCAACCCCACCGGCACCGTTGTCAGCCCTCACTCGAAGGCTCCTGCCAAGGAGCACAACGAGCCTTGGATCACCTTCCCGAGCGACTCTGACTCTGACTCTGACTCGGGCTCGGACTCGGACTCGGACTCTGATGACGAGGATGAGGTCAAGAGCCCTAAGACTGAGTCTCCCAAGCTCCCTCTGATCACTGGAACTATGCCCAGCTTCAACGTCAACCCCACCGGCACCGTTGTCAGCCCTCACTCGAAGGCTCCTGCCAAGGAGCACAACGAGCCTTGGATCAGCTTCTCGAGCGACTCTGACTCTGACTCTGACTCTGACTCGGGCTCGGACTCGGACTCGGACTCTGATGACGAGGATGAGGTCAAGAGCCCTAAGACTGAGTCTCCCAAGCTCCCTCTGATCACTGGAACTATGCCCAGCTTCAACGTCAACCCCACCGGCACCGTTGTCAGCCCTCACTCGAAGGCTCCTGCCAAGGAGCACAACGAGCCTTGGATCACCTTCCCGAGCGACTCTGACTCTGACTCTGACTCGGGCTCGGACTCGGACTCGGACTCTGATGACGAGGATGAGGTCAAGAGCCCTAAGACTGAGTCTCCAAGCTCCCTCTGATCACTGGAACTATCCCCAGCTTCAACATTAACCCCACCGGCACCGTTGTCAGCCCTCACTCGAAGGCTCCTGCCAAGGAGCACAACGAGCCTTGGATCAGCTTCTCGAGCGACTCTGACTCTGACTCTGACTCTGACTCGGACTCTGATGACGAGGATGAGGTCAAGAGCCCTAAGACTAAGTCTCCCAAGCTCCCTCTGATCACCGTGACCATCCCCAGCTTCACCGTTAACCCCACTGGCACTGTTGTCAGTCCTTACTTGAAGGCCCCTGCCAAGGGGCACAAACAGCCCTGGATCGACTTCCCGAGCGACTCTGATTCTGACTCGGACTCGGACTCGGACTCTGACTCTGATGACGAGGATGAGGTCAAGAGCCCTAAGACTAAGTCTCCCAAGCTCCCTCTGATCACTGGAACTATGCCCAGCTTCAACATCAACCCCACCGGCACCGTTGTCAGTCCTCAATTGAAGGCCCCTGCCAAGGGAAACAAACAGCCTTGGATCAGCTTCTCGAGCGACTCGGACTCGGACTCTGACTCTGACTCTGATGACGAGGATGAGGTCAAGAGCCCTAAGACTAAGTCTCCCAAGCTCCCTCTGATCACTGGAACTATGCCCAGCTTCAACATCAACCCTACTGGCACCGTTGTCAGTCCTCACTCGAAGGCCCCTGCCAAGGGATACAAACAGCCTTGGATCAGCTTCTCGAGCGACTCGGACTCGGACTCTGACTCTGACTCTGACTCTGACTCGGACTCTGATGACGAGGATGAGGCCTGGAAGTCTGCCAAGACTAGAAAGACCAAGACCACCAAGGCTTACCCAGTATCCTCCGGCTCGCCTGTTCACCCCTATGGCAACAACACTGTTCCTGCTACCCTGCTGACTGCTACAGCCGGCAGACCTGTCACTACTAGCCTGGCCAACACCATACCCGGTACTGGTCTGCCCATCAGCCCACTCAGAGCTTCCACTTATACCCACAGCACCGCTCGCCCGGCCTTTACCGGCGTGCCAGATATCGACGTCGTCTACGTTACTTCACAGCTGACGCACACCGTTGTTGTTACCGTTGACTGCACCTCAACTACCGCTACTACTGGTACCGATGGAATGGTGACTCCCGGCAAGTGTGAGCCTGTTGTTAGCACCAGCTTCTATGTTACAGATGTGACAACTACGGCTCCTAAGCCCACCGACGCCTACTCTGGTGCTCCAGCCGGCCCTGGACCTGCTGCTGGTGCCCACGGCTCTGCACCTGCCGGCCCCAGTGCCTCATCTTTGGTTCCTGGCGCTGCTGCCACTCACGGTGCTTTCAACTCTGGCTCTGGCTTGAGCTCTGGTTCCGATTCTGGGTCCAGCTCTAGCTCCAGCTCCAGCTCCAGCTCCGGCTCTGGCTCTAGCTCTGGCTTTGGCACTGATTCCAACCCTGGCTCTGGCGCAGCTCCCGCCGGCCCTGCCAGCCCCAACGCCTTCTCTACCTACACTGGAATGGCTCATAGTGCTATCCCCACCACCCTGCCGGTCACGTTCTCCTCGGTGGTCGCTCCTGCTGGCCCCAACACGCCGGCTACTTCGTCCAAGTCTAACCCTGCCAGCTCCGAGAGCAGCGACGTTCCAGTGGCGACTGCTGCTGCCACCACAATGGCAGCCTCCTTTTCGGCAGTCGTTGTGGCCCTGGCTGCAGCTCTTCTGCTGTAAAATAGGAACTCTTGTCGAATTGCAAGTGTGAGTTGGAAGTTGAGGGCATTGTATAGAATAAAGTAAATTTGTGTTGCAACTACAAGATATCAAGACTCGAACGAGGACACTGTTATCTAAAGAAAAAGTTTAATATTAGAGTTTAATGAAAGACATCTCATAGGCCTCCAGAGACTGTGACCCATATCCAAGTTATAACACCCGATGTCCCCTTTGGCCTTCAGCCTCCGGCCTTAGATCTTCTCAGCCTTCTCCCTTTCCCCCTGCTCTACTCCTGGGCCGGCTTTGCTGAAACGCAGAAACTTTGTATGCCGGCCGAGAATAACAGGAGCGCCTCTCTTTCCCTGAGCATCGACTTTCCAGATACCGACTGACGTAAAGCCGAGATTTGACCCGAGACGGTCAACACGACCCTCAATCTCTACAATGCCATCGCCAGCAGTGCCTAGATAACTAACATTGATATCAACACTGGGTCCTGTCTGGTCTCGCCGATCCCATGCCGCAATAGCTAGTCCACCAGCCCAATCGACGATAGTTGCTGAGACCGACCCGTGTATACTGCCGGAATTGTTCAAATGCTCGGCCCGAACTGGCATTTGCGCCACTATCAAGCCGCGTGACGCATGCGTGAAGGTTACTTCTGACAGCAGAAACTTGTAAATTGGCGACTCTAGACAACGTTCGTTGTGGTATGTCTGTACATGTGAAAGAATTTGGGCACTAGGCTCGCTTGACTCGGCCATTTGTCGTCAGGGAGTAAGCAGGAAAAGCTGAAAAAAAGAACAAGAGAAGCAAAAAGCGAGTGATCTTGTGGAGAGCAAGCAGCTGAGGCAAAGAGGCGAAAAGAGAGGCGTGAGAAGCTGAATCAAATGACTGTAATGTAGATGAACTTTACTTATTCGAGGTTGATCATGAAGAGTCACACGTAATATAAGACCCACTATTCACTATTTATGCATGATAAACCCTAGGGTTAATTACCGCCACCGGTCACGTGCAGGTCCGAAAATTGACACACCGGCACTTTGGATCTTTGCCTTTCAGATTCCTCACGATCTAAGAATCCAGGGCATCCAATCAAGGGCTAGGGCCTGCTGAACTGCAAGCGAAGAAAGTCCTAGCAAAAGATCGTGGCGAAAAATAATAAAAAAAGGAAGAAAAAAAAACGAATAAAATCAGACACGCTCCAAGAGTTTTGCCGAATCTCCAATGCTTTGGAACTCCAATCAGTCTCCAGCTTCTTCAACCTCTAGCCATAGCTGGCTCCGAAGGCTCTCCTCTCCGTCTTTCTGCTGCTGACTCGCCGGTACGCAGTCGCCTCTGCGCTATGCGGTCTTAGCAGGTGGAGATGGGCAATAGAGTATGCTACGTACCAGACTAGGGTAGACGCACGTTGCCTTCTTCGAATTACATACCGCTAATGGATGCGCATGGCACGGCATGGCTGGCCCTCCAGATAAAGGCTAAGCCTCTTTATGCCGAAAACCTTGCCTGATCAGATCCAGAAATCAAAGAATATGCAAAAGTACAAATAGCCAACTTCACTCGCCGTCTGTTGTCTTCCATGTTTTGCTCTCCTTCACCAACTCTACCCTACCCCATCTTGAACATCATATCAAACTTTATTCACTTACTACGCCGCCTACAACATATCTCTCACCATGCAGTTCTCTTCCATCTTCTCGCTTGCTATTCTAGCCTCTGGCGCTGCAGCCGCCGGTGTTACTGCCTGCAACGGCAAGGCCCAGGCCTGCATTGACCAGGCCACCACGAGCGCCACGTCGTGCCAGGCTGGTGATTGGGCCTGTGGCTGCAAGAACATTGACAAGATCCAGCAGGCGGCTACCAGCTGCGTTATCAATGCCTGTGGAGACATCAACAGCGCTCTGGGTGCTGCTCAGGAGGCCCGCGCAATCTGCGGCAAGCAGAAGTAAGAGCGTAAGAGCACGTGGGAAGAATGCAGGCAGGGTTTGGCTTGCTGTTAGAAAGGCTTTTTACCTCCGATTTTCCTTCTGACATAGAGAAAGTGATCACTTTCTCTAGATCCTTCTTTCGGCATTGCCGAGCGTATAGCTCGAGGAAAGACGGGAACTTGTCTCGAGTGCTTAGCTCTTTTCTTCATTTCATACTGATGCACTGAGCCTGTGCCGGACCAAGCGTCGAGAGATCCCCAGCAAACCCTGTTAACTTTTTTGTTTTCTTTATCCTCCATTTATTATTCTCGGGCCAGGCGTCCTCTTATTCTCGGTTTTACCTTTGTCATCCTTTTAATATTTTTCTTTTTCTAAGCAAAGTCAACGACAAAGCCACCCGCCCAATACTACGTTTCCCTCGGAGACTCCCAAACATGAGGACTAGGCTTTTTATATTGCTGCAGATTTTGTTTATTTTTTCCTTTTTCTTTTTTTTTTCACTCGTTTATGAATATATAACCTTTAATCTCTATATCCTGTGCTCGTAATCCTTAGGTTCTGAATCATATCTTCAAAATCCATGACCGACTTCTGTCGTACAGGGTACTAGAAATACAAGTCCAAGATAGGTGCAAGTTTCAAATGCAAAGCCTTGGCTATACGTAGCTGTTATCCTGTGAACTGCTGTATTGTACTACTTGAAGTCGGTCAACATAGACCGGGACATTCAGGCGCTGAGCCACAGAGTCTAGGTTCAAAGGGATCGGCTAGAAGTTACGGAGAAGCAAACATGGCCACGGCGCCAGGTAAGACGTAGAAGAGATGAGACTGAAGGCCGGGTGATAGTTTGGCAATGTCGTTTCTGGCTAGTACTTGCAGTAGTCTTTTTCGTAAGGGCTTCTCCAAGCCGCAGTTCCAAAGCTGACGTTTCCTTGCAAAGTCTGACCTCGAGGTCCTGTAGTTGAGGGTGGAGATGACAAGAGTCCAACTTCAGCTCCAGCTCAGCCCAATGCGTAGACAGGGGCTAGTACCAAACCAGTAAGTTGCATTGGAAACGAAGGAACGGACCTTATGTTTATGAAGAGATGAAAGAAGCTTTTGTCGTAGTTGGAGAACAGATTTAGCGCAAGATATTTTGATCCCGAAAGCTAAATATGAGTAAGTGATTTGGAGACTGCTCGGCTGCCAGGTCTAGAGATTCACTAAGAGTAGCACAATAGATAATATTGGAGACCCGGGAATAAATACAAGGTCATCGGTGACGTATGGAAAGTTAGGGCAGGAACTTTGACAAAGGAGTACCGGTTGGAGTAGCAGCAGCTCAGGCCGAGTCAAGATTTAAGGTGATGAGGCATGTGATATTACGCATCAACAGGCCTTGAGGGAAAATGAAGCATTTATGCATGTTATTCATAGTCGTATTCTCGCATAAAGCTCATCTCGACATGAGGTATGAGGCTCAAGTTGTCGTGTATCATTGCCTATGCACCTCGCAATGCCTATTTCTACCCATATGTAGTTGTATTGCCTTTCTCAAACTCTTCTTCTCCTAAACCAACTCATCGCTCCAAAATCCAGAGTGCCACCCAAGTGCATAATCCTTTGCCCGCAGTCCCCGAGACTGTGGGCTTATTGATGGCAGCAGGTGCAGAGCAACAACAACATGCTTGAGGGCTAGCAGTCAGAGGGGTGTCTAGACACTGTGTTTCTTTGGGGAATATCTCTATAAAGTTAGAGAGCTCTACAACATTAGCTAAATAGTCATATGAAGTGGAAAGATGCTCTCTGCTTCAAGTCGACTCTGGGCTACCAAAGGTACAGCTGTCCTATCCGATATAGAGCCTATTGGAAGGGGAGTGAAGATGATGGACGAGCCAGACTACTAGTCATCCTAGGTCGTGTTGTCTTGATACCTCCGTGGATCTGATCTGTTTCTATTGATTGGGGGTGTCAGGATTCGGGTTTAGGCTTCATGTACCTTTGAAAGAGGGCCATGGCGAGGTAGACCACACACAAATGTATACCTATAGACAAATCAACACCTAGTCTGGCATAAGGTAAATAGAACAGAAGTTCAACCTGAGTTTACATATGCTTGGCGTATAGACTGTTCACGGCAGACTATGAGCCTAGCATGCAACAATGAAACGGTGAGATACATAGGGTAACTGTGTATCGTCATCCATAACTACAGCTATCCTTGGGCTTGAGATCTGGACAGTGAGTGTGAGTCTACTGTTACAGTATTGTCGTTGCAAAATTCCCCGGCCATCATCCTGTTTAGCCAATCGTGAAGCTTAACGACGGATATCTGTCTGCTGATATCCGGGTGTGTGACCTATCTGGAGGCCATTTACCATACTGTCAACAATGGTTATAAATCAAGAAGAATCGGGAGTTAGCCCTAGTTTATATCGTGTCTAAAAGATCCAATGCAACAAATGCCTTCTACTTGGCTCTCAATTACTACCTTGGTAGCAAGAGGAAGACGAGAAGAATACTAGAAAGAGATATACATAGACATGTCCTCTTTATATATGTGGTTAAAACACAGGCAGTCATCTACATTCTTAGATACTCCAGAAACAGTCCTACTCATGATATATCAGTAAAAGCCTCTCAAAGTGCTGTGCTACCCAATTGCCCACACCATCAGATATCCCACATACCCCCTTTTCATTAGCCCTTATATAGGCTGCTAGGAATCGAGCCCCAGCCATATAAAGACTCGAGAGATCTGGCTCTATGGTCAAACTAGGGGTTTCGAAGCTCAAATGTCAAAAGCTAGGGATTCAAAGACGTACCGTCCCGTACCGATAGACGAGCATGTAGTGACCGACCTCGCTATACGCATATGTGCATATATGCATATTTCTCTCCTGCAGCGAAAGCTCCACTTCAACCTCATAGGACAAGAAGTCCCCGCTTATTGCCATGCCCTTTAACCCAAAGTCTAGACCTCAATCGATCTCCAGAAGCCTCCTGCGTCTATAATTAGCAGTCGTTCTGACTGCCATTTTGCAATTTCCTCCGTGTGATACTACATCTGGACTATCTGGCCAAACAAAGCCACGACGACTATGCAATGCTATCAAGCCAAAGTGCCTCTTTTTATGGCAAACCCAACTCATTTTGATACCATGGCTACGATGAGATCAGTAGTGGATTAGGCCATCTTCCAAGGACATTTTTGCCCGATCAAAACATGGTCCACTCGCCTGATGCTCGCTTCTGCCGCCCTTGCTTCAATTTCCGCTCTTCCTCTCGCGCGCTGTTTCCTACCCCTTCTCCCATATTTTTGAAAGATCCGTCGTTGCAGTAGTCTAATCACCTATTTGACGGTTCCTCCCGTGTAAGTCGTCTGCTTCGGGTTGAGATTATCCATCTCATACTACAAGGGTGCAGATCTGTGCCGATCCTGGTATCTACATCTTGCTATGGCGTTTTATGCCTAAGAGACGCGCCTCACTAGTCTAGAGGGAAAGTACCAAGATACCTATGCTATGCTACTACACACCTGCAACATCGGAACCAGCACAAATATTGAATGACTAGCATTTACAGCTTGTAAGATGCCATCGACAGCCATGGCAGTCATGCATGAATCCGAGCCATCCATCAGTCCAATGTATAAACGCATACAAGAGGCAATGCTATGTGTGTGCTAAAACCGACCAATCAACACTTGCTCCAGACCCCTCACTTTTGCAGGCCGGACATTCTTTTTTCACTCTACGATAACCTCACCCTCCCGATGGCCCATGACTATGAATTATCTACCTGATCAATTTAAAACAACAACATGAGATCCAGTTACAAAACTGGCACATTGCGGCGGCTGATTATGGTCATTGTGTTGCTGCGTGTTTTTACAAAAAAAAAAAAAAAAAGGAGGAAAGAATACTCGGTTCTATAAAATGACCAATGCAATCACGACTATGGTCAATCTTCTAGGGAAGCCTGTTCTTCTCTACAGCCTCCTGGAAAGCGCTCACGCCGTGCTTTTCCGTAGATCTTCACATCAAGGCTTGCGTCAGCCAGTCTCCCGGAGAGTGTTTTTGATATATGGTATGTGTTTACCCTTCCAACAAACAAATCTAGATGAGGTGTTGGAATTTGCTACAAAAGTAATGACCCCAAACGCCCTTATCTCTGAGGTGAGCCTGCTAGGGGGAAGATCGTCAGGTTGAAAAGGACGCCCGCTGCCTTCCCTTCACAATGTATCAATGAACTCATTACCTTGGATATCCATCCATCCCTCCAAGACATCGCGGCTAATCCTATATTCTACTGTTACACACATATACCACATCCATGCTTATATAGTCACGTGATATTGTCCACCTAGATTTTGTCCCACTTCACTCTTGAAGGCTTCATTGTAGGTATGAGTCCCCCTCCTCCGGCTGGCTTTCTTAAGTTTCTGCATTCTGCCGCTACCACGGCGTTTCCTAGACATCCAATTAGCCTCGTGCTGCCCTCTACAGTGCTTGCCAGCTACTTCCAATCTCTCTCTATTACCATGCGCCCTCCCACACTTACTTGTTCATGGGCTGCTCGTCGCAGTTCTATCCCTCACACCATCACCACATCTAGAGCCTTCACACGGCATCCTAGAAATAGTCCGTCTCTTCGACCCACATGTACTCGACAGCTTGCCCACTCTTCTATATGCCTAAGCAACAGTACTGCCACCGACACTGCGCCCCCTACAAGCCCTTCACCGCCACAAATCTCAGCTACCATTCCTCCCGTCTCGACCCCCGGCTTTACCCCACGCATCTCCTTTGACACACCTCAGATTCGCGAATCATATTTCATCGGCCATCATCGTTCTGCTCTGCGCAACATCGAAGCGCGCCTCTCTGACATTGGCCTTGTCATCGAATGCCGTGATGCCCGTCTACCCCTTACCTCATGGAACCCCATGCTCGAGAATGTGTTATCCAACTGTACCCAGCGCATTGTCGCCTACACCAAGTGTGATTTGATCAGTGAATCACCCCACAATGGAAACATCCAAACTGCCCTCGGCCGTTTCCATGCATCACGGCCTGGCTCAGGCAAGCCCATCTTTTTGCGTAAAGGCATGCAGGCAACCAACCTGCTGAATATGCTGCGCGACTGTGCCGCTAATGCCGAAAGCTTGACAGGCCTGCGGATCTTTGTCGTCGGCATGCCCAACGTCGGCAAAAGCTCATTGATCAATATGTTGCGTGGTCAGGGCATGGGGGCCGGTGGCAAACCTAAAGTGGCTCCTACTGCAGATTACCCCGGAGTTACGCGCAAACTATCCAGTCCTGTACGCGTACTAGGAGGCAAAACTAGGCCACAAGACAATGTGCCTGGCGAAGGAGTATTTGTGATCGATACGCCAGGTGTTTTCATACCGTATGTAGCTGACAAAGAAGTCATGCTTAAGCTTGCGCTGGCACACGGCATCCGCGATGGCATCGTGCCATACGAGATTCAAGCTGACTACCTTCTGTACAAGATGAATCATTGGAACACGAAACTATACGAACACTTCTGCCCACCCACCAACGATGTGATGGAGCTCCTATCGGCCGTCGCCACCAAGACAGGCCGTCTCTCGCGTGCTGCTCCTGGTCACGAACATCATGCTGCCGCATGGATGGTTAGTCAATGGCGTTCTGGCAAGCTAGGCAGGTATCCTCTCGAAGACGTTAACAAGACAACCATTGAGGCGGCCATCAAGAACTTGGAAGACCCAGCGATATCCTTGAGTCAGGCCAAGAAACTTGCCAAGGATGCTAAACGGGAAATCACAAAAGCGCGACGAAAAGCGCACTCGTAAGAGCAAGTTGAGACTGAAGATATTTATGGGTTCTGTTTAGTTTTTTTTTTTTTTTTATAATCCATTAATTGCGTCTTGGTACATAAGCCTATGGCAATATCGAGTAAAGTCTCGACGGACTATTTAACTAATTTTCATATCCATTTTCTAAAAATTTATCCTCCACGCAACACCCCTGCACTCCTCCTTCCCCCAACTTCCTCCCCCTAGTCCACGATGTTTTGTACCAATGATAAATTTCCACACTATACATACAGGTACTTCACAATTGGGACCTTCTGAGCCGCGAAAAATATCGGGCCCTGTAGGCATTTAGCCGCTTCCTCAGGTGTTGCCACAGAAAAAACGACTGAAACTGCCTTTTGGTTGGCACGTTGGCGCTTAAGCAAGCGACAGGTGCCACGGGTCTCAATCCCATTCGACGCCTTAAATTCGGCGTGGAAGTTTTGTAGTTCGTCGACTGGGATGCCATGGGACACCAGTCGCTGCCACTTTTCAGTGGCTGCAACTGATGTCCAGCCGAGCGGACGTAGTGTGGCTAGCCACGAGTTGCGGGAAGCCCACAGCTCGTTTCTAGCCTTTTCGTTGGCGCAGGTAACCGCGAGGTTTCCTTTGCCAGTTAGTCGCACGCCAATGGCAAGCATGCCGCGGCGGCAGTTTATCTGGTCACGAATTTGTTTGGCAGAGGTGACCTTGCCCTTCTTGCCCTCACTGCTCAAAATGAGCTCGCAAGGACCAGGAGTATTTTTGTTCACGCGCTTGGAAGGGCGCGCAACAGTGGTGAAGCCATCCAATTTATGCTGGGTGGCAGTCTGGGGTGGCAGGTTGCTGCACAAAGCTGCCTTGTAGGGCGAAGCTGGAAGTGCAGTTTTTGTGCTGCGTGCAGGGGCAGCAGGGGTTTCCAGTGTAGCGTCGGCATGTGGCGTCGCCTTCGCATTTTTGCCAGTAGAACTGGGTTTGATTGGTGGAGCTCTCAGGCCTGCCCGCTCTGGGACAGCTGGAGCTGTTGTTGGTTGTGGTGGTGGCGACGAGTCTGCGTGTCGAGAGGCTGCGAGGCCGCGCGGCACGTCGCTCATCGTAGTGTCAATTGTCTCGCTGCAGGGCAGCAAGAGTTGTTGTTCAGGGGTTTCTTCGTCAACTTGGTCTTCGAGCCAAGCCTGTTTTTGTAAAAAAGCGAGCTTTACACTCGCCCAATTGTAGTCATCCATGGTTAGGAAATTTAGGCAATAAAGTGCCATTTCTTTCATAAGGGCGCGCTTTTCGTTGGCGCTGGCCTCATTGTTAAGTTCGTGCCTGAACCTTTTGGGGTCAGGGTTGGGGGGAGATGATGAAAAAGTGTGTTTATCACCAACTTCACACTCCTGCAGGGGTGTGAAAGATGGCAGCTGCGGCGGTTCCTCGCTGCTGGGCGTGCGCGCTCGATGCGCCATTGTAAAATTATATGAAACGAAAGTACTCGATGTTACGAATTCAGTCGTGTTATTTTTATATATTTTTCGATGGTATTCGTCGAGTAAACGATGATCGAAAATGTGGTTGTTGTGTGCGAAAAAACTTTTTGCCGGGGCGAAAAGATTTCTCGATCGTCAAAAGAGGGGTTGACGACGACGACAAAAACGGTTTTCTGGCTGTAAAACAACGCGCAGAAAAGCCGCCAAGGTGCATCAAACTGTCAACGATGCAGCTCGTCGTAATAAATCGATTGCTGGGATTATCAACGTCTTTTGGATGGAATTGGGCGAGTTATGGACAAAAAGGTGCCATAAACTCGTGTTGTTGTAGGAAGTTGTTCTGTTTAGTTGAATACACCCTGTTTGGGCTGAGCTTGGCAAACTTGTTTTTGACTGTTGTATTAATTTTCTGTACTACCACCCACCATTGTCACTATCACCATCTATTACCATCAGGACCAACCAATGCTCAGGTGAAGCCTAACCTCTATATTCAATACTGTGGTCTCCCGTGATATACCGCTCTCGATTCAAAAGGCCGAGCAAAATCGCCAGATCATCTCGCTACTTCCCTAACCTATAAACACACTCCACCACATACAAGTGTGAAATAATAAAGACAAGACACAGTGCTTAGGTGAATAGAGCCTAGAAAGGCAAGTTTGGACACATTGCAAAACAATCAAAACAAAGGAAACGCTGCGGGTATTATTCACTACAAACACGTAGAACGCTGATTCTACAACAACATGACGACTTTTTTTAAGGGCTTTTGCTTTGACCTGCTAGGGAGGGGGTTGACTACCTGCCTGGCTTTCTATACTCTAATCTGGACGTATCGAGCGAGCCTACTACTCCCGGCATGACAACGCCCATCGGATTAGACCAGGCAAGGTTCCAGATATCACGACAGATACTGGTTTTGCCACTTGAGCAAGTCCCGCGTCAACACATCCATCATCTCACCACAGCTCAAGTCGCCAAAGTCCTTGCGGGCGGTCGATGGCTCAGGCGTTCCTTGCCTTGTACCTGGTACCGCTGTGGCTTCTCTTTCTCTTCCTGTATTTCCCCCATTGCCATCACCCGCGCGGCGCTCTTCGAGCGACACCCCATGCCCCTCGTCGTCGCTATTACTTCCGCTCCGACTTGGTGTCGCTTCAGCCGCTAACTCTAGCTGTGTTTTTTGGATAAAGTCCAAGAACGCCGCCGACCGGCGCTTCAGTTCAGGGATAGACAGTTTGCTCACGGAGCTCTTGCTCTTCGATGACTTTGCATCATGGGTGTGACGCGACCCACGAGCACCAGTGCCGCTTCCGTTATTGTGGTTGTTGTGGCCATTACTAGTGCTGCTGTGACTTGAATAGTTGTCTTGTTGGGCAGCAGCGGCAGCGGCGGCAGCAGACTTATGTCGCGATTCGCGGGTACTGCGTACGGGAGAGTCCTCAATCTCGTCTCGGTCGCGGGTATATTGATTGCGACCACGGCCCTTCTTGCTAGTCTTGGAGGTCTTTTTAGCTGAGACGGCTGGCGCAGCAGCTGGGGCCGCTGCTAACGGAATTTCTGATGTAGGCGTTGGGGCGCAAGTGGGAAGAGTCAGTGCTGTAGTTGGAGGGGTATCGGGGGTCTTGATGACGACGGGAACGAATGGTGCTGGAGAGGCGGTCGCGGAGGAAATTTCTGTTGTTTTTATGGGGGCCTTTTCAGTTTCTGACTCCAACTTTTCAATAGTCTTTTTGTCAGAAGGCTTCTTCTCTGGAAAATCCATAGAAGTTTCTGTTGATGCTGTGGTAGAGGGTGGGGTAGTTCTCGCTGTAGCTTTGTTGGGAGTTTGTGATATCGTATTAACAGCAACATCAGCAGCATCAGCGGCAGGAGCGGCAGAAGCAGCAGCAGGAGCAGTAGCAGTAGTAGTAGTAGTAGTATTAGTAGTAGTAGTAGTGGCAGTAGCCGCTGAAGCTTCAACATCAGCTATTCTACCTGACTCTGTAGCGGTCGGATCAGGTTCTGTATTATCGGGCACAACAGCCTTTGCATCAGCTTCGGCTTTAGCTGAGGGCTCGTCTGGCTCTTTGCTATCGGCAGAATAATCATCTTTTTCCGAGTCTCGCCAGGTCGAGCCGTCTGCGCGTCGACGATCAGCACGAACGCGGCGCTTATTTGCTGCATCTTGGCGCTGGCGTTCCTTTTGCTGACGCTCTAAATTTTCACGCTGTGACCGAGATTGTCGAGACCTTTTCACGTTTCGTGCTGCCGAGCTGTCTTCCGAGTCATCGGGCGATTGCCCGGATTTTTCTGTTGGTGGAGAGGCGGAGGGAGAACTTGTTCGGGGTCGTTTAGCGGTACTATTGTTGTTTCTGTGTCAATTAACAACCAAGGTGAAATAAAATGTCAGCAAATAGCTAGATTGGCTGGAGGCATTCTCGCCAAGGACATTGGAAGATGGGAATTTGTACGTACTCTTCGCTGTTGCTGCGGCCGCGTTTTAGGCGACGGGAACTGTTATCACTGGTTTCTACTACTGGCGCGTCTTCTTTGCTGGCCTCGATAGCCCGGCGAAGCTCCTCTTCCTCGTCATAAGCGGCATCGCGACTGTTCATGGTTGAACGACGTTTTGCAGTTTGTGAGGCTGTTGACAGTCTCCCCGAGCGGGATGTACCATCTTTATCTTTTTCTCTATCTTTGGCTCCGGCGGCAGCGCGCGAGGTGGAGCGCGAAACAATCGTTGCGTAGGTGTAGTGGGAGTATCGTTGGCTAAAGAGAGTAGAGAGTATTAGCTAAGGGGGGTTGTTCTTTTGAGATGGTGGACAGAAGGAGATGAGAACCAAGTGAAACATAGTCATGGCTATACCTCAGCCAAGCCTCACGATGTGTCCATGTCTAGCTGGCTGCCTTACCCATTAGTGGCAATGTGAATCTTGTGCAAATCTTTTCGGCATTTTTCGCAGTAGTACTCATCAGGTGAGCTTTCTTCAGTCATTATTCCCACACACGCGCCGTGCTGCCAGACCTTACACACATCACATTGCACATAGAACCCAGAAACATCTTCGTTGACCTCAATGCCGTTGATAAACTCGCTGTCAGAGCCTGAATCTCGTTCTCTGCTACGTTTAGTTGATGCGGACGGAGTTGAGGCGGCGTCGGAGACTTGTGGCGCTGGAAGTGGTGGTGGGCCGGGATAATCGTCGAAGCCGCAGACACACCGGACGGCTTCGTCGTCCTCCTGTATTTCTTCGTTGTTGTGGTTTGCCATGTTGGCAATCGTGATCGAAGTAGTGTTATCACGGCGAGAAGGTCGGGATTTGGAGTTAGGAGTGGATGAGTCGTCGTCTGGGCCTCGTCGACGGCTGCTTCTAAGGATATGGATATCGTCGTAATCGTCGGGAGATTCAGACGAGAGTGAAGCGCTTGGTGTAGACTTGGTCGAGGATGGGCGGTTAGATCGAGTGGTACGTTCAGGGCGTGATGAGGCAATGGCAGCAGCAGAAGAGACTGGGTTTGTTGGAAGGTTGTTATTTGGTATTCGAGCTCTAGAGGAACGTCTTGGAGAGAGGGGTGCCATTGGGGTAGGGTGAGGAGAAAGAGAGGCGAGAGAAGAGAGAGAAGGGGATGGGAAGAAGACGAGGGACCGTAGAGTAATAACGAATGAGATGCGTGTTGGTCGGCCTGTACTATGGGAACAAGAGAAGAGAAGAGAGGAAGAAAGGAAGAGAAGAGGAAACCCCGACGCGATTCAAAGCCTGCAAGAAAAAGAGTACAAAAACGAAGACAAGCAGCAGCAGCAACAAGCAGCGAAGAACAAGATGCGAAGAGCGACAAAGACGGGTGAAAAGGTAAAAGAAAAGACAAAAAAAAAAAAAAAAAAAAGATAAATTCAGCACGCTTTGCGACACGCCTTTTTCGCTTTTCCTGTGATGAAAATTTGGGGACTCTAGGCTCTGAGATATAGCGGCAATAGCCCAAAATACAGCGGTCATTTGTCTTCTTTAGAGCCTCCCGCCGTGCCACAGCGCTGAGCCACCCTAAGCCCTGGTGCTACTATCAGCAGCAACAGCCGCGATGAAGCTCTTGGACCCAATGCATGCGCTAAAGCAAGCTCTATGATCTTCCATCCGCTCAAGGTAGCCTGCGAGTACCCTCAAGCTAGCCTCACTACTAAGTTGCAACCAAACTTCAAAGTGCGGGGTACATGAACAGTACAAAGCGAGGAAGCAGGGCCACAAGCCCAGAAGTCTGTAGGGTTGAACCAAAATCACAGGGTTATCACAGGGTTAAAAGCACCCTGCATATTTTTTTTCTCTTGCCTTTTCACGCTTGTTCTCTCCGCTCTTCAAAAAGGCTATTGGCCAATTAAATTCATCACTGTGAAAAACTGACATCATCATCAGCGGTAGCCTCTCTTGCTGCAAAAGCATGGTAAACAAGCAACATGGCTTGGCTTCTATTGCTCAAGCTCAGACTTCAGCCACTTTGAATTTAATTCTGCCTACCACGCATCGCATTTGTAGTTCTGTCCTCCTCCCTTCTCCCAACAAAAAAAAGAAGAAAAGACACCAGAGATTGGAAATTGGAAATCGGAAATCGGAAGAAATCTCTTGCGCAGTTGACGTCAGAGAATCAAACAGGAGAAGCCCCTCCTTGGCCCACTATATTTGCAGTGCCTGACCCGCTGTGCACTGCAGCTTCAGCGTGGGACTCCACTGTAGCCGCCACTAATTGCCTTTGCCCACAACGCCCTGTCCTGGGGCTTCTTTGGCTAAATTGTGGCTGAGAGAGAGAGAGAGAGAGAGAGAGAGGCTGATGTGCCTGACGGAACTTTGCTGGACTGACTCCTCCTTGCTCTCTCAAGAAGACGCAGCAAGTTTCCAACGAACTACACCGGCAAGCAAAGTTCCTTTCTTGGTTCTTTGACCGATCGCCTCCCCGACCGAACGTTCCGAGCGGCCTAGACACCTAGTTTTCATCCTCACGTTGACGCTTAGCTCGCATTGTGTTTTCACTCTTCTGCTTTGTGGCTTGTTGTCACTTGTTTCAGGCACACGCCCTGCTTGCTTGGCCACTTGGCTGCTGTTGCTGCCGCTGTTGCTGCTGCCCTCTGAAATCCTGTATGTATCTTACATTGCATGGAATACCGTACGCTGGCTGTGCTCTGCTGTGTTTGTGACCGGTTGACCCTGCTGGCTGCCTTGCTCATATATCGCATCCCCTTATGGCACTTTGGGTGGGTGGCCCTTTGATTTATCATCCAACCATTGAGGTCGTATTTTCATCTGTTCCAAGTTGCTTCTGTCTGTCGCCGTCGCTGCTGGTCCTGCTTTTATCCAACCTCTGCCCTCTGCCCTCTGCCCTTTGCCCTCTGTCTTCTTCCTCGTCTTATATTCATTCGTATCTAGTCCGTTTCTTTGCATCATTTTTGCTGGCTTCCTCACGCTGTGCTGCTTGTGGATAGCCCGATCTGTTCTTCTGCTTTGTTCTTTTATCCTGCCAATATCTCCTTTATTTCTTACTGCCTCTTTCATGACGTATTGACTGACTCTCTTTCTTCCTGCTGCCCAACAGACAGGCTGACGAAAGAATAGCATTCCTCTCCGTTTAGTGAGACTATATCCTCCCAATCCACGGGATCTTCTTCATCCATAATCTACGGACAACCTACGGATACCCATCTACTTTCTACTCGACCATACGTCTCTCGTCAAGTCCTGACATCTGTGCCGCTGTTTTCCGCTAGATCCCAAGATACCCCTCCTTCAGCCTCAGCCTCAGCCTCAGCCTCAGCCCCAGCCTCGACCCTATCTCCCTCATATATTGCCTCTTTACCCGGGCCAGCATGCAACCCATTTCTGACCCCGTTTCTCCGCGGGTCCGTCCTATCCACCCTTTGCCAAAGCGCCGTCTCCGCGAGCGTCTCTCCGACGAAGTTGCTGAATCTATTGAATACCCACCATCCAGTCCTGCCACCCCTAACCCCATTTTCCACTATTCTGCCTACAACCAAGAGCTTGATTACGTCTTGAAGTCTGAGCTCTTTCCCTCTGGGTCTAGGTCTGGGTCTGGGTCTGGGTCTGGGTCTGGGTCTGGGTCTGGGTCTGGATCTGGGTCTCCTTCCGCCCATAGCCCTCCGCCAGACCCTCGATTACGCAACCATCCAGGGTTTGGAGTAAATAGTACCCCGGTAGTAACAACGTCAACTTTGCCAGCAGCACTTCTGCCAACAACTCCGCTGTTGGAAGCCGTCACACATTGACCCGACATGGGTCTATCTCCAGCCGCGCCTTTTCTATTTCAAATCCTCCTCTAACCCCCAGATCAGACTCTCCAGTAAATCTTGTGCTGGACTCTGCTTCAGGACCTGCATCTGCGTCCACCTCTGCCTTGCCTTCATCATTCCCTTCCTCTAAATCCAAAGGCAAAGCCCGTCGCTATTCACACCCCCCCGAATTATCGGCTACTGCCGTCACTCTCCCAACCCCCAAAAGCCAACCTTCTAAAACAAAACTCAACCAATCTACCTTCAGTAGTAGTCTCGAAAACGGAAACAACAAGAAACGCAAGATTCCCATCATGGCAGAACCGCCGGTTTTTAGTAACAATTCTAGCATTGCGCTGTCTATTCCCACTGGCACACGATCGGCTCCCAATACCGCTGGGTCTTCGTCTCGTGGCGAGACTTACGACTCCACCGACCCTTCCATGTCATCGCCAGGCCCTAGAGATGGGCCTGGCTTTAGCCATGGCTTAAACTATGTTTCGACACCCCCTCCCAACTCCGTAATGACTACACCGACATCTACGAAGGGAGGTATTTCTGGTCCAGGTCGTGGTATGTTTGGTCGTCCAAGGAATCCTAGAACCCCTCTACGGGCTGCGGCAAATCCTAGTCCGCACGCTTGGCCTGACCACCGCACAACGGGTATTGGGCCCGTCCCTGCTTCAGCTATGGGGGGGCCTAGTAGCTCTGAAAGGATGCGTTCTGCTCCTGCATGGACAACAACGGGTAGGCTTCTTTTTTTTTGTCTCTCGAATCTCTTGTTCTCTATTGCGTGCATGCCTTGTTATATATAGCATTCTACTCACATATTTTTTCTTTCCCCCCACATAGATACCCATCCGGGCGGTATCATCTCTAATGCAATTGCCATGGCCGAGAAGATGCCGGTCACCACCGGTAATGATAACGTCAGTCTTCTCGCCCAACATACTGAATCCAAGACGACCCCCACAGAAACCCAGTTTACTTTTGTTTGCGACTCGCCTGATGCTGGGACTGTCAAATGGCCTGGCCCAGGCATGCAGGAAGCTGATGGACCATACGACCCTCACTACATGCCTTCGCCCACTGAACAATATTCCCAACCTGTTGAAGAACGCCCGATGAGCACGCGAACCGCTCCCCCACCGGCCGAAAAAGTTAAGGAGCCCGCCCCTATGACTACAGAACAGCAGCGCCAGGAGAAGCGCAAGAACCGGCGAGTGCTGGAGAAGGAGCTAGCTGAACAAGCCCGTGAACGGCGCTTTCAGGCCCAACGCCGGTTGTCCAAGAACCCTCCGCCTGCCCCATTGCTTGATGAGGAAGAGTATATCTGCCTGTTTTGCGACTACGAAGCTATCTTTGGCGAGCCTCCACGTTATCTAATACGGTCGTTTGAACTGCGGGCCCGCAATGAACGTATTGAAGAGGAAAAAAAGCGTCGTCGTCTTGAGCAGGTTAAGGCCCGTAATCGCAAGGGTAAGAAGGCCACGGCCGGAAAGACGCCTGTGTCAAAGGGCCCGACCCCCAGTTCGACTAAGACTGATGCTTTGCCTCATGAGGATGATGGAGACGTATCTACACATGATGAACCGCACCCTGAAGACGACGGGGGCTGTCTTTACGATGATTGCAATACAAACGGGCATAGTCTAGGCCTTGGCCTTGGTCTTGGTCTTGGGGCTGCTGGTATTGGTGATGACGACGACGACGACGATGATGGCGATGCTGTCTCAACGGATGACAGCTATAGAATAGACTCCAGCGATGACGGGGACGCAGATGTAGAAGAAGCACAGCTAGAGGACGAGTTTGGGGGCACGATTCATGCTAAAATCCGAGACTTGACGGTCCGTGTGCGTGAGTCTGTTGCAAATATTAGGATGCAACGTGAGCAAAGAGAGCTTAGAAGAGAAAGGCATAGACTGAGGCGAGAGAGTCTGGCGTATGAGAAGGGGAGAATGAGAGGAAGACATGAGGGCAAATATGAGGGGAGATATGAGGGAAGATATGAGGGCAGATATGAGGGCAGATATGAGGGCAGATATGAGGGAAGGTACGAAGGGAGGTATGAGGGCAGATACGAAGGGAAGTATGAGGGAAGACATGACGAAACGTGAGGAGCAGGTCAGGAAAGGGGGACTGCGAACGGAAAGCTCAACGAAGAACAAAAAAGTCAACTCTGTACCCACAGGTAGTTGTTTGTGCGTTCATAGATACATGAGAGTATACTGAGGATACAGGCAGGAGACGGGATTAACGGTGCGAAACTCGAGATTGACAAATGGGGGATGGCGTAGATTGATAGACCTGTTAGACTTGTATTGCTGGAGTTGACTGGTATGGATAGAGGTGTATCTTTACGCCATGTTAGTCTAGTCTTAACAGATTCTCCCGCACTATCCGCCTCTAATGTTGAACTGTTACTGTTTGTATAATCTTGAGTTGATAAAGACTGAGAAAGACAAGATAATCGTTAGGGCAGCGGCATCAGAGGAGAGAAGACTAGACACTCAAGAAACAAACAAGTTCTTGAACCTACGCGACCTAAGCCATATATATGGCAGCAGGGGCTAGACAAGTCCATCCGAGGCATGCCCAATAGTGACTCAAGCGATTTGCCAGCCGTGATGGTGGTGATGATTCTATTTGTACCGTTGGGACTACCTGGTGCCTCACTTTGGATGTCGGGAGCTTTGGAGAGGTTCAAGTCTTTTGGCCCTCGTCTTTCTCTGTACCACTAATGCCCATGTCCATGTCGTTCCGAGCTACAATGAAGACGCGTTGCTGTGGTCTTGCTTAGAACCGCTTTCCAGATGGGTAGCCTCGTTTCTGACCGGCACACGGGCGGGTACCTGCCACAACATCAACATCAATGATGTCTATCTAGTCTTCTCTTACGAGCGTTAATATGTCAAGCATGCATATCTTCTTATATATTGCGATAGCAATGAACGAAACTATAGGTAAAGCAAAGACAATGCCGATACTTCCAATCAAAAGCTTGACTAAGCTTGTGCAGGAGATATAGGAGCTACAGCCTAACACAGCTGTGCTAATTGGTGTCTTTATTCTCTTCATATGTATATGTTCTTGGTATACTAGGCAGGAACTCAATACAACATAGCTCTGAATGAGCTTGAATCATCAAGAGAGGGGCAATACTGGCACCGGTGTTACATGTGCTTTTAGAAGCAGACGCGATGCTTCCATAATTCAATAACGTAAGCCAGGTTACACAGGCTTCAACTATGTTACACCATGAATCCTATTCAGCCAGACAGCAAATAGCATTATTGGCGTTATGTCCAACGAAGTCATACAAGTCTCGTATATGCCAAGCTCAAACTGCAAGATGCGTATCGTTGATGGACCTAGTTTGCTACCCGGTGCTAGGAGAACTGTTGTGAAGAAGAGAATTGCAAAAAGAAAATCCAGATCTTAGCACGCACAGCATATGGCGTGGCTTAACAATGAAGACTACGAAAACCGGGTTACCATTCATCTCGGTACAGGGAGCATACTATAGCCATATACACAGACGGATCTGCACATATTCATGGCTGTTCCTCTTCTTTCTTGCTACAGTCGGTCGATCTTTGGTGCCTCGGCCATCATGTCCTTCCAAGAGGATACGAACGTTACCATTGGCCCTGTAGATGATTCTGTCGTCAAGTACAACAACACTCCTGCGCAGGAGGTTACGGAGAATGTTTGAAAATTGGGTTGAAGTCTGTCCTAGCGAAAGCTTTGCATGCTCACTAGGTAACTTCTCTATCTCCTGTTATCAGGCCTGCTCCAAAGCCTGTTCCAAAATCTACTTCTTAAAATTGCAAGAAGACTGATTCTCAAGAGCAATTTTACAGAGTAGCAAGGGGTAGCTCGTAGATGCTTTCAAGGTGATTGGACTACCGTTAGTGGAACAAAGCTCAGTATGCACTGCGTGATACCAATCAGCAGGACTGACTGACAAGTTAGAGAATGGAGTGAGAAGTAGAGATTGCACTATTAGATCTTGACGAGGCATTCAGTCAATGATAAACGTGCATGCTTGACCAAGCTGAGCTACTTTCGACTATGCTATATCTGCGTATGGCCCGGGATACATGATTAATAAAGCACGAAGTTCTAAAAGCAGCCCCATACTCTCATGCTATTCAAGCTGATGAGGTAGAATGAGCACGGGTCTTTTGCAGGCCTTGCAACTACATAGACCAGGAGCTAGTATTATTTTACCTGGGGGGAGTGGGGGGTTGGTAGAAGAGACAAGATCAGGAAACTTACTACTCATACTTATGGTTAGTAATGGTAATAACAGTAGTAACGCTGTTAACAACGGTCACGGTGGAGGTGGTGGTAATAGCACTTGCTGAGCAGAGATATACGAGAGTAGGGATATCAAGAATTGACGCTACGACCCCATAAAAAGCTGACTAGGTATAGGTACGCAAAGGGAAATAGAGCAAAACGTAGTAGATGAAGAGAAAGATTTTTGTTGCAGGGATTATGGATGCCGAGGCGGGTTGAGATGTGACACATCCCTCATAGAATGCGTGCGTCCTCTTCCCTATGCTTGGGCTTTTACAGAGGGAAGGGGGCTTGTTTGTCGATAGAGGGTATAGTGATTGTGCTAAACACGTTCTGGTGTTGGTGTCCAGGTGAGCTTGACAAAAGTATTAGAGGCATCCTTTATTAGTGCTGGGTTTTTGGAAATGCCGACATTCCATATGCTTGACTAACGCGAAAAGCCATTCCTATATGATAACCAAAGTCGGGATGAATTAGACAGCGTAGGAGATGATGATGATGATGATGATGATGGAAGTTTTCAATATCAACTTCCAATAGGATTAGTAGATATATATTTCCTAAGTGTGGCTGACATGTCCATCTGTGGCTGTGTGGCGCCAGCTCCTTCATTGTTGGGGGCGGCCGTGAAAAGCGGGAAGGAAGGCGGCCGTTGTCCTATTTCATACCGGCCTGCCCACTACGTTGGTGATAGTTGACTGCTACTTAGCAAATCAATCTTGTTCAGCCACCCACTCAGCCACATACTCACTCAGCCACATCTCCTCAAATCATCCGTGTCTCCTCCGCGTGATTTGCTGTATAATCGTCAGATAGACACAATGAGCAACCTCTTTCCCCGCTGGGGCCCCCCTGCTATTCGGCGCATGTATGCTACGGGGTCACAGATGCCTCTGCCGCAAAAACAGCTACAATCACAACCCAGAGTAACTCGCGATGGGCCAGCGTCAAAGGACAGCGTGGTACTAGATTACAAGCCACGCAGTGCCGCATCTACTGCATCTACTCAAGCTACAGCCCAAAAGCCAGCAGAGACGCCCCATAAGACTACAGACCCATCGAAGCACCATGGCACGGCTGTCGCCGTTGCTGAAAAAAGCATTCCGTACTCGCAGCAGCCTCTCGAAGTACAAAAGCGCATGTACAAAAAGGCGGCGGGCAAATGGACTCGAGGCATGATTTCACTACCGATCCTAATAATGTCGTCATATTGGCTGTTTGATCGATGTGAGTACTTTCCAACAGATGACCGATTTCCATCTTGTATCCCTCTATTTATTCTCGAGCCTCTCTGTATCCACGTACTTTGTTGGTATTCATCAATGCTTTTCCGTCTACGTCGTGACTGACCTTCTCTTTCTAGTGGTCCTTGGAAACGAAAAGAAAGAGTTTCCCGAGAGTTGGAAGAACCCTCCTGTGCCCAAGGCAGAGACCGATATTGAGACCCAGGTGTCTGGCACTGATATCAGTGCAAAAACAGTGACAGGATAGAATCAACCAGAATATGACATTCTCCTAAAAGCCTTGGTCGTGCTGATATTTCCGCGTCCCTGTGTTACCGACTCTATGGACTCCGTCCGGTGCTTTCAATCAAGCGATCTGTCTTCTATCTCTCGTTTTCCTGTTACCTCGTGTAACTAAGACTGTGATAGTACCCGTTCTTATTAAATGGCCGTTCGACGTTTATCCCGCACAGAAGTAACAAACCCTCAAGTGGTACGACTGAAGAGTCCGAGTTAGAGTTTGTGCCTGCTTCAAGTTATTTCAAGAAAAAGAACATCTAAATCTCTGGATATTGCAGATTGAAGCGCCATGTATATCATGATTTGCCATGAAACTCATCAACATCTCTCCCCCTAGTGGTCAGTAGAAAATCCTTTGGACTTCGCATGCGTTACTTAGAGATCACCTAGATGTCTTTTTACTAGCATCAAAATGTCACGAAGTGAAACGTTGATCTGAATTTCTTTCCTCTACCCATCTGCTCAAGAACTTCTAAATCTCCCATAATTTCTCCCCCTTATGCCATGTCATGTAGCACATACGAACAATATGGTTCTTATATAGTCAGAACACACTGTGACACCATCACATTTAGATGAATAAACACATGTCAATTAAGCAGCGTATTGATTCAAAGATTCCTGTTCATGAAACGCCTCATATATCACTCATCACATTATTCAATCCTTCCCCTTACTTTGACCTATTCCTTTTTTCAAGGTTTGACCTGTGTCATTCCTGTTGTCTCCTGGAGATGTGATCTCGGCGTGGAGATTCTCTCCTCCTGCATACCCGCGCCCTTCTCCTCGTCAGAGAACTGCAAATCCTTTTCCTTGGCAATACCGGCATCTTCAGTGACGCCAGCAACAGCATGCTCAAAGGCACGACCTTTCTTTTCGGGGCCAAAGATGGTGGTGATTGCCAGACCAATGGCGATTATTGCCGTGGCAATGCCCATAGTTGGCCCGTAAGCTTCGACGCGGTCACCGCTAGGTGCGCGGACATAGTTGCTCTCAGCGATAGCGTTGATAATCTGTGATGAGGGAGAAGATATCATGTTTCCCAGTTGATAGGTCATACCCGAAAAACTGGAGCGGAAGGCTGGGGGTGACAGCTCACTGAGGTGAATGGGAACAACACCCCAAGCGCCCTGAACAAAGAACTGCAGGAAAAAACCACCAACAGAGAGGCCACGCTCAGTAGTAGGCAGAATCCAGGCAGGGATAAGGGCACCAGCAGCCAAGGCCGAGCAAACAATAGCTCGGCGACGGCCAACAAACTGGGACAGATAGCCAATTATAGTTCCGCCAACACAAGCACCAGTCTTCATAAGAATAGAGGCACGAGATGCGCCATCGTTGCTGAGTTCCTTCTGGGTCAACATGAAGGTAGTGTACGAATCTTGGGTGGTGTGCGAAAAGTAGTTGAACCAGGTCATTAGGATCACACAGTAGACGCACATACGCCACTCCTCGCGCAGCATCTTCTTAGTGTCTCTCCAAAAGGCACCAGGGTCACCAGCCTTGGCAGTGCTATTCTTCTTGGCCTCGATGAACTGCTGGGACTCGGGGAAACAAATGCGCAAAAGACCGACGCCAATAGACAAGCCAGCTAGAAAGAAAAAGAGGAAAAAAAAAACAAAGTTAGCTATAGCTTAGAAAAAGAGGTATAGGTTATCAATACGTACATCCAGCCCAAAAGATAGTCTTCCAGGTATCTGTTCCAGGACCAACAGAAAGATTGGCAATGGCAGCAAGAACGTAACCGAAAGAGTATCCCTGTTGCAAAATACCAGACATAAGACCACGGGAGACGGCACTAGAGAAATGGAACGTTAGTAAGTAGTCTTTATTACAGACTGATCGGGGCTGTTTGAAGTGGGGACTCACGGGCAGTGCTCCAGCGACATTGACACAGCGTTTCCGTATACACCACCCATGAACAGACCAAAAAGACTGCGCACGGCAAGGAATTGACCAAAAGTCTTGCAGTAGATGGTAGCAATCTGTAGCAAACCAAGGATGATCATGTTACAAACCAGAGGCCATTTGCGACCCCATTTGTCACCAGGCAGGCCAAACATGGCAGCACCGACACTGCGCAGTAACAACGTCAGTGTAATGGCTGTGGTGATATCAGTTTTACTGCGCCCATAGTAATGACCCAGCTTAACAGTCTGAATACTTAGGGCATGGAAATCAAAGGCGTCGGCAGTCCAAGCGGCAAAGCCAACAAAGAAGTTGATCCAAGCACGGAGGTCTAGTGCAGCAAAAAGTTTGAAGGGGTTGGCAATAGGGTCAGGATCGTGCCACTCGCATTGAGTCTCGCCAGCCTCATTAGTCACGACAACGCGCTGCTTCCAGATAAAGAGGTCTCTAAAAGCCTGCTTAGCTGTAGACAAAGTGCCCTTAGCAAGAGGGTCAGCCGGCTCAATCATTGTATGGAGGGAGGATAGAATGAACGACAGCAAGGACAAGAATAGGAAGAACAAGAGGAAAAAAAAAAGATGGAAGTGAAAACAGAAAGACCAATAGAGTGCTCAACACAGATTGACCAACGCAAACACGCCTGATAGAGCAAAAAAGCGTAGGAAGCAAAGAGGAAAAGCCGCCGAGGACGGAAGTAGGGGTTGTTTTCGAGTTCGTAGAAGGTCTGGAATGAATGTGATCAACAAGAAAATCAAAAGGCCCAGAGGAGGATCACTGTCTACCCTTATATAGATGACAACTTTTGTAATACGGACAAGGACGATCGACGGAAATGTACATCCCTAGCCATATTGGCTTGTTTAGGCGCGATAGGTGCAAGAGGCCCTTGGTCACAGGCAGCCAGCCACTATAGCACGGACAGACGACAAGTAAACGACTGTTTGAATGACGTGGAATGAGTGGTTTTAGACCAAGTATGCTGGATCTTTTTGGGTAGTTTGCTACTGGATTACAGGTTGTTAGTGGGCGACGTATGGTCTGTGTAGCGTGAAGCTAGCCGGAAGGGGGGGCGTCAACGAATAAACGCCGGTAAATATGAGCCAAAGTGAGAAAACAAGCGGAGAAAAGAAGCTTGAATCCGTGCACCCCTGCTTGGTGCTGCGCTTGCTTAGGAGGGAGAGGGGGGCAAAACGCGGGGTATCGTAAAGCTAGTGAGGCAAAAGCGAGAAATGAGAGACGATAGGAAAAAGCCAAGCCCAACCACATATGGTATAGCGTCTATAGTCAGGGATGTGGTGAAAATAACAGAGATTGGGGTAAATGAAACACCGGCACTCTAAGACACACACCAAGCAAAGCCAAGCCAAGCCAAGCCAAGTCAAGTCAAGCCTCCATAAGGAACTAGACAAGAACAGAAGAACAGAAGAAAAAAATAAAAAAATAAAACCGCCAAGACAGAAGGACAGAAGACAGGAGGAATTCGCGCGTTTAGATTTGGAGTCGACCTGTGTACAATGCTGTCTACGTCTTGTGTTGCGGCATCTGTCGCGATGATAATGATCGAGGCGCTAGTGTTGCTTGTTTTCTTTACCGACTAACAACAGCCCCCCGTCCAAGTGAGCAGGTGAGGGGTGAGGGAGGTATAGAGTCGTAGTGTAAATAAGTTCTGTCTATGGCCCTGTAACAAGTCCGTGGGGGGAGAGAGAGATAGAGAGCCCTATAACTTTTTTGTAGGGTAGGCGGTTTAGCAAATTGGAGGTCTGTGGTGGTCCGACAAAGGGCCATTTGCTGTTAGCCCAGTGGCCACATCTGTAATCTCCGTGCTTCTTGCTGGCTAGCCCTCCCGCCCCATCCACTACTTCGTATCTAGTGGGTTTGGTTGAAAACTAATGTCTCGCTGAGTACTGGGAGAGCGGAGGAGTGAGGGAGGGGGAGGAGGGCTGCTGGTCATTTACCAAAGACACGCCGACGTGCTTTCTGCGATGTGACGTTGACCGCAACGGAGGTTGCATGCCAAGCGGAGTGTTTGTGTGCACGTCGATTGAGTTCTGCATGAAGTTCATGATTGAGTATATTTTCCGTGTACCTCTTTATCTATGCACACGCATCTCCGAGATCGCGATGCGATGCTTGGGGCTCATTTTGGCAATGTTATCATGACCAAACTGCGAACTTGACTTCGGTTTTTTTTTTCTTTTTCTCTTTTTTTTTTATCTCAACACACAAATCCCAATTCTCTTCGCGTAATTACCTGTTTCAATTTTCCTTTTTTTTCAACCTCAACCCTCAAAAGTGGACCTTTCACAAAGACCCATGCCCTACTCCTAGCAAACAAGATAACCAAAGCAACCCTATATGTCTCTAGATTATTGGCCGGGTAAGATTTCTTCCCTTATCCCTTTCGTGCACAAGTACTCCGCTTTTGTCACCCCTCCTCTCCTCTCCTCTCCTCTCTCCCCCTCCCCCAATTCTGCTTCATCGCCGTTCCATGGCCTCTTACCTCTTATCTTGCAGCTGTCGTCATCGTCTGCCCTTCTCCTCTTATCATGGGGGTTCTTTGCCTTCTTCAACTCTTTCTTCATCATTTCTCATGTGCGCGAGCTTTGCTTTGTCTGTATGAGGTAACGTATTAATAAATAAAAGATGGTCTTGCCGTCCTAATTAGGAAAAGCATCTTTACACACCCATAGTATTACTTACCTACTTACACTTACACATGTCAGGTCTCTCTTGGCTCTCTTGGCGTTTCCTCGTTAACCTTTATTTCCAGGAATTGTTTCTCTTTTGCTTCTCCAACTCTAAAGCTTGCTTCCCAGAATGAGTCTTGGCTATATTATCGTCTTGGCGATGTACCTACCCCTAAATTCGGCCAGCAGACGAACGCTGCATCGTCGGCCCCCCGCTTAAGTGTGTCACAGGATAACTTTCCAGAAACTTATATTATATACATGGCTTCTAAGCGCGAGCCATGCTCAAGGACCTTTTGGCAAAGTCTGCATGCATGGCCTTGCTGACTAAACACCTTGCATGTACACAGGCATCCAGCATCCAGCATCCAGCATATACTGGAGGATTCCTACTGTCGGCTCGGCTGACTCTCTGCCTTTGTCTCTGCCTCTTGGTTTCCCTGTCGGGCTGTCTTCGGCCCATTACTGTAAAGAAAGCTTGGTTTGAGATAACAATCTGGTGGAACACTACATACGAGCTTCTCTACCTTCTTTACACCCTTGCCGCTCATGATGTTTTCCTTCATCTGTATAGCCTCTTTGCCAATCACACGCTTGAAACGCGCCCCTCTAAACTCCGCATCTACATCTACGTGTATGCCTGGGTATGTGCGTCTGTGTGCTGTACGTGTATAGCCCCTTGATTGTCATTATCACTGTACCAAGTATTGTGTACTGCCTCTCTCCGTCTTAGCAGGTTTCCTTTTTGTCTGTATAGCCCTCCATTATGAGGGTTAACTATGGTTATATAGCCTTTGCTTCGGGGCCCATCTCAGGCCCTCTCCCAATGCCCTCGCCCAAGCCATCTCAGGCCTCCTCGAGCCATCCTCTCAGACCCATCTCAGGCTCAACCTTTTCTCCATCTGTGGCAACAACAGGACTAGACCCTGTGTATCCTTGTCTATATTGACTCCCTGCCGTCTACCGTTTTTGCTTACCGCCCACTCCCTCCTCTGTCCTGCCCCATCCTAGTACACTGTGCTGTCCTTTTCTCCCCCGCAAATACGCCAAAGTCGGCGCTCGAGCCTGTTTTCCCGGGGAACTCTCCCTTGTCTCTCTTTTGCCCATTATTCTCGCAAAACTCTGTCTTCTGCCTTCTCTTACCTGTTCTTTTCTTGTTTCTCCTTCTTCTTGCTGTTTCAACATTCTCTAGTTTGCTAAGAAACGCGAGTTGGCCCCAGCTTTGCTTACTGCCTGATGTTCTCATTTGCAGGCTGGCCGAAGCTTTGATTGCCTTGCCTGTTTGAAATACTTGATTTGTCTTTTGCGTCGGTACTCATTTCCGGAAAGAAGGCTCTTTTTTAGCCTATTTGACTAGTAATATTACCCGATGGCCATGAATCACACCTCGTAGGCTCTTATTCCTTTCGGCGTGCATTTCCCTGCAGCTTTGTCTCTTTTTACTCTAGGCTATACTCTTCAGAGACTTGACCCTTGGGCTTGGTATGCTATCTCCAACATCTTACTTCCCTTCCCTGTCACTCTCCTTAAAATCCCCCATACTATTACAATCCCTCTGTCGCCATCATCCTCTACCCCATACTATTGCGATCCTCATAACTACGACCGACCATTGTTACTACGCGCCAGCCTTGCATCTTCTCTTCTCCAACCTGGCTCGTTAGATTGCATCTGTTTCGGTCAGGTCCGGATCAGCTTAGACCAGGTCGCTTTACGCCATGCCCTACCAAGGCATGTCAAGTTCTCCGTCATCACCAACGTCCTTGACATATCTCCAAAAAAAAGGAAAGAAGAATGAGCACCTTATACAGCCCAGGCTTCTTTCTCCCCTTCTATGTCCAAAAGTAGAAACTCCGGGACTAGCTTCCAGGATGAGAACAATGACAATTGAACCATGCCCTGTCGTATCACATCGTAATAGCACACATGATCCAAGACCGGCAGACAGAGCCCTTGTTATTCGGACAGAACCGGGTGCTGACCGTTTCTACATTGCGTGGGACGCTTAACTTTAACTACTAGTAGACCGAGTCCGGGGAGAGCAAGACGGGGATGTGCCAGAAGAAGAGAGGCGAAAGGAATTCAATGCTACGCAGCCCGGAATACACTCTCTAATCCTCGTTCGCTCTTACCTACCCATCTCTCTTTTTCCTAGGCGAGTAAATCACGCCACGTAGCCGGTTGTGTGGTCATACACCACGTACTCCAACTCTGTAGCCAGCAGGTTTATGAGCCAGCGATTCGAGTAGTAAAGAACCGGTTATCCAAGGAGTCAAACAGTCGACGCATGTTTGGGGATTTAAGAATCAAAATAGACACACGTATATGCACATATCTGTGTAATTGACGCTTGGCATCTGGCATATTTGCTTACACTTATGCATTTATATCCACGCCGTGGCGTAAAAAGTCGACTTGCCGAGTTGTTTTCTTCCACCCGTATGTATATGCCAGCCGGCTAAAACAAACTTGATCCATTGACATCGTTTGCGCTCTTCCGTTCGGACCTCGCTGTTTGGGTGTACGAGTTGTTCCCGTGATAAAGCTCTCGTTTCATCTCCCATTCTCCATTCTCGAACTTGAGGGTCAACAGCAACTCTGAAAATACCCCCTTCATCCTATTCCTACCTCTCCCCTCCCTGCACCTGCCTTATCACCTGCCATCTTCCTCTACCGTTCCTTCATCGGGCTTCGGCTCCGACTCCGCTGGCGGCCGCGATTCGGCCCACCACGGGGCCCGCCGTTTGAGCTTGCAGTACCGGATATCTTGATTCCGGGCGGTGGACGCACAAAGGCAAAGTCAACGTTGACGGTTTGGTCGAGTATTTTCTCCTTGTGCATGCCACAGATGGCTTGGCGGGCTTCATCAAGAGTGGCGTATTCAATCAGTGCATAGCCCTGGTGAGTAGATGAGTGGTGTTAGCAGTTTTGATCCATTTCTTTTGGGGTTTAGAGAACTTATTCCCTTGCCCTATCCCCGGCTATTATTCTCTCCATTCTCTCTTCTCCCTCTGGCCAGTTTCAGACTCACCTTTGCGTATCCACTGCGCCGGTCCAGGTTCATGTGCATACTCTTAATCTCCCCAAATTCACGGAACTGGTCCAGAAGACTCTCCTCGTCCATTTCCTCGTGCAGGTTCGACACAGCGATAATCCACCCTTCAACCGAGCGCACAGCCGTGGCGCCCTCATGTGTCTTCATCTCCGATCCGGCACCTGTAGCAACAGAGCTAGCCACAGGCGCAGTGTCAAGATCCATAGTATCGGCCATTTGAGCCTGGTTCGATGAGGGATGCGTATGTGTACTATGGTGTGTATATGTACGTTTTATTCCGTTGTTTGCACAGCTTCCGCCTAAAGGCCTGTTGTTATTTTTGCGCCAGCTCGCTTGCTTGATCGTTAACAGCTTAGACGAGTTAGCTCAGATTGTCTTATACTGATAATGCGCTTTATGTTCGATTCTCTAGTTGACTTCCGGATATCGGTTTGACTAATGTCGTCTGATATTTCCCTCGATTATAGTCGGTCTTTGTTCGTCAGTTATTCTTTGTCCACCATATTAGTTGTCATCTGTCTCTTACTGAACAAAAAATTAGAACAAGGCTTAGCTTTCCTAACAAGGCTGAAAAAAAAAGGCCTAGCAATAAGTTTTGCGGCAAGTTAGAATTCGGGTAAGGATTGGGCGAGAGCCCCACTTACGATGACTAAACGTCATAGCTAGTTAAACCCTAGTGTCAACCCTAGGGCGCAATTAACTTATCGAGTTCGTATCTGCCACATTTACAGCTCTTAGCCCGAGTCCTGGTTAGGATAAGTTGAAATGCAGACTGCCATTCAATGCACGTACTATACAAATAACACCTTCAACTTCTGTGTGTCGAAATATACCATCGCTTCCACAGAATCTATCTGACAATCGCAGGTCCCCTTGCCAAGATCTAATCCCTCCACTCATCGTTTCTAACTCCTGCGCCACTACCACCAGTCAAAGGTTTTTTCGCTGCGGCTGGCGATGTATCATCATCACTCTCCTCATCCGATGAGACATCGCGACCTAAGCCATTGCTTGTTCCCTCGTTGTCGCTATCGTCGTCGAGAGCAAGTGCCAGCTCATCAGGGTCCTTCATCTTGGCGTCTGGGTCAACGTTATGGCTCAGGTTATCGCGGGTGCTTCCCTCAGCCTGTGCTAGAGTTTCATCGTCAGCGCTGATGGAGATGCCTCTAGAGCCCCACTTGGCGCGCGAAGCTGATGCTGACTGGTTGTGGCTGCCAGCATTTACACTCAAGTCGCCATTGCGGCGCAAGGAGCGTGGGTTCTCCTCATCATTATGGGCCAGAGGCTCGATATTATGACCAAAGAGACGGTTGATGATCCAGCCACGGTCCATATCTTCAGAATCAATAATGGCGCCGTTGCGGAGCTTGACGCGCTGGCGGCTATAGTAGACATAGAAGAAGTCGGCGTATAAAATGGTTTGAACAATGCCGAAGAAGACGGACACGTGGTTGAGCGGGTAGTCGTCCTTGTCTAGACTGCGGACACACCAGTTGAGCACGTACAGGCCACGGTATGCGCCCAGGGCAAGGAGATAAAATGAGTTGATAACAGTGGGGATACTGGTCTGGCGCAGCAGGAGCAACTGTGGCAGAATACACACTGATTCGAGAATGAGAGAAAAGTCGTATAGAGACTATAGGATAGAATAAATGAAGGTTAGCTAGGATCAATACGGAAGAGTTCAAGAGTATGTGTGATCTTACAGTGACAAAGAAATGCCCACTAGGGTGGTTGCTGAACCAGTAGACAAATGGTGTTAAACCAAGCGAGCCAACAAAGATGATGCCGCCAAGCTTCCAGGATAGTTCCAGCTCGCGGGTGCGGGGAAAGTAAAATTGCATGATGGCAACGATGTATAACGACGAAAAAATGTAGAAGATTTTGAAGATAGTGTTCCATAGGTAGGTTTCTTGGAAAAGATCGGTGTATCGCGTGAGGAAAACGAGGGCATAGAATATCTGGCTGATGAGGGAGACGCCTGCATGAGGGGAGTAAGAATGTTAGCACGACATTTTCAGGCAGAAAATGGGAAACTAAGAAGGCGATGAGGAAAAGGACAAACCTTCAGCGCTGGCATTTCTGTGAATGGCCGTTATCAGGATGCATTTTGAAGAGGCATGTGAGATGTCGCCAAGTATTCGAAAGAGCTATTAGGCGGGTTAGTGAGAGCAGAAGATAGAAGTAGAGAATAAAGGACGTGCATTGAAGACAGCCATAATGGCGGCTCGTGTATTCGTATGTGAAGTTTTGCGACGGAGGTGTCGGTATTTGGGGTTGTATCGAGAGATAAGCTTGTCGCCTGGTGTCGACAGCAAGTGACGAAGAGATGACGAAAGCCGGGAGACGGATGCTAGAGACGGGAGGCGAAAAAAAGAAATCAAAGCCTTAAAGACAAGGCGGACAGAATAGATGTCAGGTTATGTGGCAAGGAGTCTAACCAGCTATCTTACAACTTGACTGGTCTGCGATATTTTGCATCTGTAACAAGTAACACGTAAAGCAAATAAAGCAAATGATGAAAATAGGCCGAAGAGACAAGAGAAGAGAGGCAAAGACGAGAGCCTAGGCAAACAATGAGCCACAAATACGTGCGCACAGACTTGGGGGAGGAAAAAAAAAGAGGTGAATAGGCCAATTCTGGAACAAGACAAAACAGAAAGAAAAGTAAATCAGACAAATCAGGCGAGAAGAAGAAAAGAAAGAAAAAGAAAAAAAAAAAGTCGAGTCAAGAGAAGAAGAAGAAGTCGTGGTTGCTTTCCTTGATGACTTCAGAAACTCGCTCACACGACAGCCTAGCTGATGTCAGAACAAAGCTTCCTCTAGGGTCTAGTATGGCCTAAGCAAATACCGCTCTGTTCGCGATCTCAATTACAAGCTTGCTCCATGACATAAGCGAAAAGTGGAGAACTTGAACTTTGCAGGTGGGGGGGGCCGAAGGGATACCCAAAATAGATGCAGGCTGTCTGCACCTGGTGCCAGACGGTGTCAGGTGTCCTCAGCTGTGGCGAGCATGTGCATGTGGCTGCAGGTTGTGGCGCAATATGTGCAGCGCATGAGCCTCGATGACGATGATGACCCGAATACGTAAGTTTGGCTTGGGATTCCAGACAGAAACTGTTCTTAGAGCAAGCCCTAGGGTACTCCTCCTTGGTTGCACTAGACGCTGAGCACTTTCAAACTTGCTCTGGTTGGCTTTTTGACAACTTTATTTACTCACCTGATGACGCGGCCTTTCTCTGCTGTTTTTGCGCCCCCTACCACTCTACAAACTAGCAAACAAACAAACTTCCTGAGACTCTTTTGCACAGCCAGATACTGAAAGAGAAAGGATGGTCCGGGTCTACGTACGCGGCAAGACTATGTGGGGCTCTTGTGTTAGCCATAGGAACATGAGAAACAGGGGTGAAGAGCCTATCCAGCATCAAGCGTCCATGTCACGCACCTTGACAGGAACTTGTTTCGAAAACGAAATGGCCGCGTGTAGCTCACGTAGTTCTGCTTCAAGCTTGCATGTATATAGAAACGACAGTGCCCCCTTTTATTCCAATACCTATCGTGAGTTCTGTGTATAACACTCCCTCTTTGTGATATACATAACCAGTGCGTCTGATAGTATTCAATAATCTCTCATTCTATACTATCCTCTTAGTTCTGCTCCTCCCCTCTCTCCCACCATGAAACCCGCCCCAATGTTGACGTCGTTGCTATTGGCTGTTTTTGTCTCAGCTGCGGCAATCACAAACACCATCCCGTCTCGCCAAGATTCTCAGCAATCACTTTCAAGTATCAGCGCGGAGCACGAGTACTTTAGTAAGTAGCCACAACCACAACCATAGAGACTTGTGTAACACTCCGCACAGCTACTAACAACTATTAGAACAAGCGTCGTATGTGCCAGCCACCTACTCTCAGCCTCTAGCTCTCTCCTAACCACCTTTATCTCCAGGTTCAACCCGCAGTATGACCCCCGCTTTGCCTCTGAGCCGCAGCCCTACGCCCAGCAAAAGGCAGCGATGCAAGTGCTCATTCAGACTTGCTTGTCAACTTTAGCTGATCTCGGAATCGAGGCATGGCTAATGCACAACACTCTTCTTGGGTGGTGGTGGGGCCAACATGTAAGTCTCCGACTCCCATTTCCCTCTGTATCTCCCGTCTGACCCCATCTCTCTCTTTACGCAGAACCTCCCTTGGACCGCCGAGGCCGACCTACAAATCACTGCTCATGGTCTCTCTTTTCTAGCGGCGTATTACAACATGACGTTGTTCTTTTACAAATACCCTGATGTACCCGAAGGCCGTCATTTCCGCCTCGAAATCAACCCACACTTTGCCTCGACTACTGTCTCAACTGCCAATCACGTTGATGCACGATGGATCGACCTGCAAACCGGCCTATACATCGATCTTGCGGCTATCCGCTATGAGCGACCGAGGGCGCCTGGTGCGGCACCTACGCTCAGAGACAAGAGCGGCTTTCATTATGCCGACACCGATATCTTCCCACTGTGGGAGACGACCTTCGAGGGTGTCAATGCCATGATCCCGCACAACTTCAAACGACTTCTAGTGGATGAGTTTGGAGTTTCTGCTCTAACGGATACGCGAGCCAAGAGGTAAGCTACACCCTGTCATCTTGTACTCTCCGGGCGTTGTGATTTCTAACTCGGGTTTGCCCAAAACTATAGCCACTTCTTCCGAGAAGACACTATGACGTGGGAGCACGCACGTCCCGAAAGGGAGTTCTCCGAACTGTAATGTCCGTGGTTTTCTTGTTCTTTGTTTTCCTGCGTTTCTTCGTTTCAAGCTTGTTTATCTATCATCCTATTGCATATTATGTCAATAGCTAGGTCTAGCGTGTATATATTGTTTTTATTTTCTTCTACTCAGCTTCAATAGCCTTTTCCCATGTCTCTTGTATCAGCTTCCAGTATTTCTCTGGTGATTGGCGCATGTGCCCGACATGTCCACTACCTGTAAAGATCTCAGACTCTACCTTATAACCTTTCTGTAGGCTATGTGCCATGGCTGCCTCCACGTCCTCCCAGTATATTATCTCATCCTCCTTGCTGTATATGAACAATTTGACCATGTTCTTATCTGTAAACTCTTCGTCGACTGTCAGCCTGGCCGCTGTCACTGGTGCTGTCTCGGCACCGACGATCCAATGACCAAGCTCATTGACGGCGAGAAACAGGCCCCAAATGCCCTGAGTCACGAAAAATGGCCACGGGAAGAAGGCTGCCGTGCCTAGTGCCATTGCACGCGACCAACGCGGCATGTTTTCCCACGTTAGTTTGACGCTGCCTGGCATTGAGTCATGACTAAGTAATCTGCACGGCATAGGGCGGCCGAACCGCTGATTATATGCGTGAATAGTAGCCGTGTAGTTTATAGCGCCGGTGTTGGACATGGCATGTACAAGCACAGCGTCCTCGGGTGAGCTAGCCGTGTACGTCGCATCGGTGGGGTAGGCAATGTCTAGTAACTGGCCCATGTTTTGCGAGCGTGCAGTCAAGCTCTGCGTCAATGCCTTGAAAATAGGCGAAAGCACGGCTATTATAGTGGCATTAGGGAAGAGCGTGCGAAAGCCATCGGTATATTTCGATACGTGGCGTGGAAGTCCGTCACCCCACCCATAGATAATTATTACACGGGGCCCGGAGGTTGGAGTTATGAAGGCATTGATGGCCTGAGGCTTGTGAACGTATATTTGCTCCGTGATGCGGGTAAATCCCGGGAAAGCCTCAAGCTTAGGCTTGGCTGGAGTAGTATTAACAAGAGTCTGAGTGGACATTAAGAACGAAATGAGGGGTTCGTGAGGGTCAAAAGATGTGCAGAATCAGATTGATAATCGGCAGGCCAGGTCCATTTTATACTAGTATACAGCATGTTTCTTTGTTCCTTCGTTGATATCGTCGTTATTGTTGGGCCATTTAAGCCTCGGCTCAAGACCTAATTCAACAATAAACCAGAGTATCTGGAGCGGAGTTTGAGACAAATCTAGAAATCCGACCCATCTTTTTTTTTTGGGTCTTTAAGTGGGTCATGAGCAAGCAGGTTCAAGTCCTATCAGAAGCCAGATTAGAAGCAGGTTTGGCTGGAGAAGTCAGGGGTTGCACGGAGGAAGGAGCAACTTGTATTCCTGGATGAGAAATCAAAATACACAGACAAGGCTTGTGTAGGGTTACGCAGAGCTATCAGGGTTATAAGCCGAGGCTTCTAGCGACTCAAGAGTGAGTGTTTGATAGCAAGGGTTAATAAAGGATTAGGGTTGACTTGGACATGCGCGGCTGCTAGGAGTGCTGTGGGAAGGGTTGATTGTGTCATCGAAGATGATCCCCTCGAGCTCTCGTAATTAATTTCACAGACACTCTGGTGCTCAGTAGTGGAAGTGGACCCCTTGTTCTTTTAATTATTATAAGCTATCGCCCCTCCTGATAAGGAGATACCACTTCTAGCACAAGTCAAGTATTACCCTGGTATTCCACGCGTTCTAGCCCGCCTAAACGCGTCATCGCCATACTTATATTTTTATACTTGGGGCTTGGTAGATGACATCAGCAATATCCTCACAATCTGGCTTGTATCGAATAGAGGATCAAGAATACAAGTTGGTTTTGCTTTGATCAGAGCAAAAAAGAACGGCATGGCTAGTAAGTGCGCTCTTGCTGTAAGTGTTATGTGTGCTGATTAGCTAACGCGTTTTTTTCTTGTTAGCTCGAGCCGAGCGCATGCAACAGCGCCTTCGGGGTGCCCAGTAAGTCACTAGCGAGGAGACCTCCGAAGTTACAAGACCACAGAGAAGCTGACTGTTGGTGTTTCTAGACGTCATCAAGTTGAGGACCTTGAGTTTGGGTCGTTGTTTCCCACCGAAAGTTTCCCGGTCGCGACATTGGATGAACCAGCACCGGAGTCGGAATCCCAAGAGTCATCTTCCCTGGAGACTGAGTCTTCAATAACACCCCCACCCCGAATAGACACGACAGCAGAGGCGACTGAACCAGCGCTGGTGGAAGAAAACCCCAGAGAAACGGAACCACTGTCTATACAGCCACAGCATCAATCACCACTCAGACAATCGCCTCCTCTTCGCCGATCACCACGGAACAAAAGCGTAACGCCTCCTGCGCTTGACGAACAGCCAGAGCTTCCACCTCACCCAAGCAACTCTGTCATTATCGATGAAGTAACAGAAAGTCCCACCGATGCACCAGGTAGTGGGCACCGCCAGCGACGAATTGAGCGCGTTGCTCTACAATCGTCTGGCGCTGGACTACAGCATGTCCTAGACGATCTAGACTCGGGCGCCGTGGCCGTTGCGATGCTAAATTCATCATCGCCACTCACCCGAAAGTCACGTATGGCTAGCCGGCAGCGCACACGGCTATCACGTGCATCACGGCTATCGCGCATCACGGGCGCAGTCCCAGAGGAGATTGAGGCTATAGATGAGCTGTCGCCTGATGCAGATCGTATACGAAGAGCGTCGAACGTAGAAATCCCGGCATCGCCTGAAATACCACCAGTAGCCGATGACACTGAGCCAACCACAACTGCTCGTGTGGATTACCCCGATGTAGAAGAGGCGGAGGTGGCCACTGACGAAGAAGCTGCACAAGTGCTTTCAAATAATAAGAGATTACGTGATGAATCTCCGGAACTTCTTCTGAGTGAACCACCACAACGGATAAGCTCGCCTTCTATACCACAGTCTTCCGAGGTGCCTGAAGCACAGTTGTCGCCATCACCATCTCCGTCACCAACACCAGAACTAGTAGACCTTCAGCCCCCACAAAAACGTAGTCGACGAACACAAGCGCAATCGTTGTCTCCATCGCAGTCACAATCTCAGTCTCAGGCGCAGCTTCAACCAAAATCTCGTCCCAAAGCTCACAAAGCTAAGAAGACACGGTCTGAAAACGCCTTCAACCGCTCCTCAAATCTCGACAAAAAAACCACAATCCCTATCGCCGTCCAGCGCTTCTCAGCGCCCTCCAAGGCGTCTCAGGAAACAGACAAGGATGGTGATTCGACGATGATCGCCATATCTAAGATCCCATGCACATCCCGTAGTGGTGTCAACACCATCGATGTGCTCAGCCAAGTATGTGAAGAAGTGCTGGACAATAGCATCGCACAGCTCCTTGCAGCTGCTGAGTCGGCCGATGCCAGTGTCGCTGGTCCTCATGCCAAGAAGGAATATAAAGCTAAAATCCGTGCGCTTGAAGCCTTCCAACAGGAGCTACGCTCACGCCTGTTACAACATACTATCCACGTTGACGCGCTACATACCCTGAAGAAACGTGTTCGCCGTGCCGCGGCCGACAAGGCTCGCTTACGTGCCCAGGTTCTACAGTTACGTGCCGAAAAGGACCAACTAGCATTGCGGATGGATGCTGCACGCGACATGCACGAAACGAATACACGCAATCTGCATGCGCGACTAGATATGTCGGCTACCATGCATGCTGTCGAGAGTGTCCTAGACAGGGGCGCAATGGCATCCGATCTGCCGCCCGCGGAGGCTCGAGAGGCAGAGCTGGCGAACCTAGAACTTGTAGTGGCAACGGTATCAGAGCAGGCGTCGAGTAGGGGACCAGGCGGAGGCGCGTTGAATCAGATCCGGGAGTTCAATCGGTTCTTGGAACGGGCAGCACGAGCGTTAGAGTCACGGTAGGAATTTTGTGGGTCGTGGTAGTTAGTGACGGTTGTACTTTGATATCCCTGGATCTGTTATTTGGCTGGTTGGTATTTTGTCTTTTCTGTTTATTTTTGGTTTCCTGATGATGGTTATACCCCTTTGCCTTTCTATCTTTGCATGAATATAAATGCTAGTCAATGCACTGCCTCATCTGCAACCTCTTCCGTCTCTGGATCTGTTATTCTCTCTTTTCTTTTGACAAGGTCCCTGTAATTTACATGATCGTACATGCGATGCGATGGATGTCTTCCACGCCCTACTTCTTCTCACCCCCCGCCTGCGATTTGAATAAAGCCCAGATATGATCTGTCAACGAAGCTTTGCCTGCTTTTCTTCGCGCTTCTACCTCCTTGCCCTCATCCTCCATCAGTTTGGACACACGGCCAGCCGTATTGGCTTTGACGTTAAAATCGGCCTCCATGGCGGCCTTTTCAAACGGCCGCTCTTCCTCAGGCGTAGCTGCCAGTCGCTCATCCCAATGCCTCTGCTCCTCCTCAGTCTTGACCGCTGGGACCGTTGGCGACGTATGTGGAGCAGGCACAACGGGCACGACGGGCTTCCAATCGGGCTCAGGCTGACCGGCTGCGGCTGCAGCTGCGACTGCTTCTTCGTGCTCGAGCATCCGTGCGTACAAAGCATCCGCGTGGACTTGTATGGCGTCATTAAATTCGTCCCCACGAGAGGGGTCAGCCTGATATCCCAGGGTTCGAAGGAAACGCTATAAATGAGGTTAGCTATCGACAAGTCACCCATGTCTCTTGTTTTTTTTTTCCCTCTCTCGCTCTCTCTTCACTACACCATCTCCATGAATATTGGGAATCATACTTACATTCTGCATGTTGTAGCAGCGTTCAAACTTACGCACCTGCGTCCGGCACAGCATCAAACGATCATCCCATGAGCCGTTCTTGAGGCACTGCATCCACTCTTCCTGCTGAATTGCACAGTTCTCCAACGCTGCCCGACCGATTGAGTCCTTGCGAGTCTTATATCCATCCAGGACATCTGCCATCTTCTCGTTGTTCGTTTTACCCTCGTCTTCTATAGAGCTTAGCGGCTTGTAGGTCTTCCACAGATGTGCGTAGCGTCCATCTGGGAACAAGCTCTCACGTGGTACAGCTGGTGGCTGCGACTGAGCAGCTGATGCTGCAGCAGACTCGGCCTTTTGCCTAGCTTCATCGTCCTTGGTACTGGCAAACTTGTTCTCAGCTTCGGCTTTCTGGTGTTTGATAGGTGACTCGCGGTCGAGGAACTCGCGTAGCTTTGGGTCGAGGTTTTTAAGCGGGTCATCCTTGTTATTAGACGACCCGAAGAGGCTTTCGAGCCAGCCCATAGCGGGTTTTGTTTGCGGGAGCACAAAGGAAAGGGGTAGGGCGTTGCGAAATTAATCAGCTTTATAGCTTGAAGTATCATGGGTTTAGGTAGTAGCTACTCTGAGTAGGCTTTGTAGTGGGGTCGTATACACGTGACGTTTGGCTAGGGTTGGTTCACTTCTTTTGAAAGGGTTGAAACAGTTCTTAGCAACATCATGCTTTAAATGTGCTTTTCATCAAATGGTATGATCATTTCAGGCTTTGATACAAGATTTCATCAATACCATACGTCTCATTACTTAGTTAGGTTACGTTAATATCAATAGATCATTTGATCTCATACTACCCATATCGACGCCCAAATTCCATCGAGGCATCGATTAGAGTACATGGAACCCAGCACCAATGACCACAATAAAACGGACGACCATCTTGAGTTATACGAATGTTTTTTTTTTTGTTTTCATCTTGTTCACAAGTCCATTTTTGATTGAAAAGAACCCAGCGCCTAGGCACTTCATTTTCACCTTAGTACGCAACAGTAGCAGTCCCGTAAAAGCCGTCCGTCCATATTTAGTGTAAAGACCATGCCCCTCGTAGCTCCGGAAAGAAAAAAATGACAGAAATTTTTATTTGACTGCTTAGAACTTGCTGAACTTCTTGACAGCCTTGCCGGTGCGGGGAAGCACACGCAGGACGTTGAAGCGGACCTATTATGAATGTTAGCACCTAATTTCTAATGTTGTTCGGTTTCAACATCAGGAAACTCTAGCATAGGTTTGGCAGCAAGAAAGGGATGAGAGGATTCAAGAATATGGTAGAAGCTTCCTTTAATGCTCTCTGCTTTATGCTGGCCAAATTCCATCATGCACTCTTCTTAATGTTTCCTGTTGCGAAAGGTCTATAGTTGGATAGTCGGCACGTACAGTCTTGCTCAGCGGCCGGCACTGGCCAACGGTAACCTGGTCACCCTCCTCGACACGGAAAGCGGGAGAAACGTGGGCGGCAAGGTTCTTGTGGCGCTTCTCGTAACGGTCGTACTTGGGGATGAAGTGAAGGTACTCTCTCCGGATGATCAAGGTGCGGTGCATCTTGGTGGAGACGACAGTGCCAGTCAGGATACGGCCACGGATAGAGACTTCACCGGTGAAGGGGCACTTCTTGTCTGTAGCGCAGAAAATATAAGTTAGTAAAACGGCCTGAAAGTCTTATGTGCTTGTTGCTTGTTGGTAGAGTTCTGAGAGATTGAAGCATTGAGCTGTTTCGAGATTGATGTTTCGCGATAAGCACCACGTTGAATGCGGCGAAAATGATGGCGGTCAGGGCTTATCGTGTGCAGTATCTATGTCGGTATTTGTCTTCTGTATCGTCCCCCATATATACAAGAATTTTCAATTTGCGTATCAGAAGTCACACCCGGTAAAAGCTACCAGCCAATGTGGGCGGGTGCACGTAGCACATCAAACAAAACAGTGATCAAAGTCGCTCGGTTCTCTCCTCCACCCAAATCAGATCACCACATACCAATGTAGTTGCCCTCAATGGCGGTAGCGGGGGTACGGAAACCCAGGCCAACGTCCTTGTACCATCTCCGGCCGTTCTTGCCAGGACGGGCAGACTTGGTCTTGACCTTGGCGTTGGTGAAGATGTGAGGCTGCTTCTGGAAAGCCTTCTCAGACTGGACGGTCAATTCGGTCGCCATTGTGGATATGTGTCGACTGGTATCGTTACGACGGGTTTAAAGGTCGATTGGAGCCGGGCAAAATAGTCGTCGAAAAGCGTATTGAGCAGTATACAAACCAACGTAGGCGAGTGCAAAAGTCTGGCGGATGGAGCCCACAATTTCCCACCAAAAAATGATTAGGGCCAGAAAACCTACGCGAATCAAAAATATGTGTGGCACCCTGCCCAAAAGAAATCTGGATGCACTCCTCTTGTAGGCTAAAGTACAACGGTCTGGTGGATCCAGTAAAGGGAGCCTCAACGCCACTTAGAAACGCCACAATTATCGCTTGAATGCTGGGTGATTTTCCTAGAGTTACTGACAAGCTAACCGCAATAGACGCGAGAATCAAGAGTATATTAAGAACCAAGACTCGGTGATACACTTACTATTGCATACAATTATTTTAACGTTATCATATTTCCTGTGTAATGCTGCAACTGTACTTGTATACATTTTTGCATTGTTACCCGATTGCTGATAGAGTTTAAGCGTGCTGTGGATCTACAGTAAACCAATGCGACAGGGCCTCCAAAAACTCTCAACCCAAATATTAACCCTAGCAACAAGGGTCCGGGGCTTCCTAATAAACAATAAAGTAAACAATTGCGCGTCTTGAAATCGCGACCAGGCTTGAAAGAAGTGAAAGAATAGAGTTAGTGGTAGTAGCAACACATTTCTCACAGACTTGTTTACTACTGACTTTGTTCTTCCATATCGCCTAATCCAGCTTGACTGCAGACTGCATGATAGTTAGGGTCAATGGGAGTGATTCTTGTTTCTTTCATACTTTCAATACACATTATCCCCCGCCCCTCCATAATCCATGTCACCAGCCGGAGACCAAACCTTACCGGCAGCTCGCCGGGCTCGCAAGTCAATTGGATCGCTGGTCCGGAGAAGCGACGAGAAAGAAAATGCGACCATAGACATCGTCGAAAATCTAGGCGTGAACCGCAAGAAATCGCGGAGCAAGAGCATAGGGCCAGGAGGATTGGATGCTCTTAAGCAGGGCACTAGCAAGCGTCGTGCTGTGCGTATTATTATGTCAAATCCCATATGATTACGTAGATCGAAGCGACTAACACATGATGTATGCTCTCATTAGTCTCTCGCTGTCCCCGCGCGACTCCCACCACGATCTATCCTTAAGCCAGCCCCTTCATTGATCCCCGAGATACCCCCATCTACAACGCAGAACAAAAAGAACAGCGCCACCACTAGCAATGGGAGTAACAGTAACAGCAACAATGCATTCAGTATCGGCGCGGATCCATTATCAAATGTGCCCGAGGTGCCTAAAGGCTCCAAGGTTGCCCTGCGCACCGAAGAACAACAGCAAAAAGCCGCTCGCGACCGAGAAGAACGAGAGCGCCGAGCCGCACGTCGAAAGTCATTGGCCAACCGCCGAGTATCCTTTGCTGCCGAAGCAACGCTGCACACGTTCCATGAAATTGAGTACATGCAAGATTCTACAGCATCTACTGATCACACACGCCAGAAATCATCAGCCGCAGCCTCTGATAAGGACATTGGACGTTTAGCCGAGGAAGATACGGATAAAGCACAGTCGCGAACTCGAAGAAGCAGCACTGGATTACAGCCCATGAGCTCACGAAGTAACAATGATGACGACACAATGGCTTCAACGGTCTACGGCAGCTCTGATTCTGAGCTTGTTGAGGATGTTGAAGAAGAGTCAAGCAATAGTGATTCAGATGCGGATGATGGCACAATGATGAGTGTTGAGGTTGAAGAAATGACATCAGCCTCAATGGGCTCGATCATGGAATCACCAGGACTAGACCCGGACCAGCAGGATGAGTCGGACACGCTGGAGAAAGCATTGCGTCTTGCAGCCCGACAGGCTGGAACCCAGAGGTTGGGTGACGATGAAGAGGAAGAAGAGGAGGTTATACCATCCTTCGGTTGGGCCAAGAAGCCGGTCCCAAAGGCGAAATCTGCGGTATCGACATTGGCGCCTGGCGATGGAACACAACCGATGGATGTAGATATGGACATGGATATGACGACTGCCATGGGTGGAATCTTACGGCCTGGCCAGAGTGCTGCAGCTAAACAGAATAACCCTGAGCCAACAGAAATGATGGACATGACAATGGATGTTACAAAAGCTGTTGGCGGAATTCTGTCACGGCAAATGAACGAGCCTCTCTTATCTATGAACCATGACTACTCTCAGGATGAGGCAACAATGGAGTTCACAACTGCGCTTGGCGCTATTAAAAGCAGAACTTCGAGTGCCCCAAGCGAGGTAGATGAAAACGAGGACATGTCCATGGAACTAACGACTGTCATGGGAAGTGTCTTACCATCTGCGATCTCAGCGGCAGCTAGTCAGCGACAACAGACGTTGGCGAGAGTACAGAATGAAGATAACACAACGTCGGCTATGAGTATGGATTTGGATATGGACATGGAAATGACGACTGCCATGGGTGGCATTCTGAGCCGGCGAATTTCACTGCCTGATGATGACGAGGATGCCCAAAATGATGGGCAGACGATGACAATGGGAATGGACATCACGGCTGCTGTTGGACGCATTTTAGGCACTGGCTCTAGCACTAACATGGAGCCTGAGGAAGACGAAACTTTTGGCATGGAGATGACAACTGTTTTAGGTGGAATCCTCGCCAAGAGTCAGCCAGCTGTTGCACCCGTGCAAGATGTCACCGACCAACCACTCATTGATTTTTCAGTTGCGGCAGAAGCCCCGTCTGAATTACCAGAAATTAGCAGCCCGTTTAGGGATCCCCAGTCGCCGGCAAGAAGCTACTCTAGTTCACCCTTCAAGTCGCCCGAACGATCACCGCCTAGTCTGCTGTCTAACACAGTAGCCATGCCTCCCTCAAACCTTGCATCCGCTATAGCCCCCGAATCGTCTGCTCCCGATGTTCAAGTAACTCGGCCCAGATCCCGTTCCAAATCCCCACAAAAGTCGCCACCAAAGCCGGGTTCTCTTCGACGAAGTACTCGGTCACGTTCGAGATCACAGTCACCGAGTAAACCAATGCAGCAGTCTATCCTCCCTTCAACAACCCCGACCGCACCACCTCCACCCATTCCTAACGTATTAGATCCTAATCCGATACTAGTAGATCTTGGTCAAAGTGCAGTGATTGCCGCTGCACCGGAATTGCCCGCCACTCCAATGGACATTGAAACGCCACTCAAACCATTCAACAGCAATGCACTGAGCAGTCCATCTGGGTCACCATCTCTGGCCCGTGCTAATCGACAGGCTGCACCCCGCGTTTCTCAAAACCACCAGGATAAGTTGGCTAATAGGCCGGCGACATCGCTTTTTCAAAAGGACCCTAAAACTGGAAATATGGGGCCCTCTGTAGTTCTCACACCTCAGACTCGCAGACTATCTGGTATCGGCGCGGATAAAAATGGACTGGGGTCTCCCCGAGTTACCGCTATTCTTAATACGCGGCCGTCTCTTGGCGAGTCCGGTGGCTTTGTGCCAGCCGTAGGCCATGGCGCATGCAGTGTTGCTTTTGAAAGCCCCAAGGCTATAGAACGGGAAGTCATCGAGGAGGAAGTGCGCGAAAACGCGTGGCGTATGGCACAAAAGGAGGCCGAGGGTGGCGAAGCTACGCTTAACCTCCGTGAAATGATACAGAGTCTTTCGCCCAAGAAGCGCCCCTTTTCAAATCGCAAGAGTCTCCATGTTGGGAGTGCACGTGGACTTTTGGGGAAGCGACCAGCTGAGTTGGATAGCGAAGAAGAGGATAATGAGGCCCGCGATGGTGTTAAGAGACTCCGTGGGCTCCCGGCTAGTCCTGTGAAGAATGTCCGTTTGCAACAGCCCCCTTCTAAGCAAGAGACAGCAGCTGGTCGGGTGTCCAAGACTGCAGCAACCTCTGGCCTCGAGTCTCCTGACAAGCAATCTACTGCAACAACCGCGACAACACCTAAACGAGATATAACCAAGTTCTCTAATTTCCTCCCTGCTAGTGATGTAACACGAACTGGGCAGTTCGACTTTGAAGAGCTTCCACAGCTTCCTCCTAAAGATGAGGGTGGCGACCGCATACACCTACACGACTTCCTTAATATGACGTCTATTCGTTTCATGGAACTCAACACCACTAAGAGACGCCACACGATTGCCCCGACCAAAATGGATGGATCAGTGATGGATTTCAAAGCGGACATGAGTCTGGAGCGGTGTGTGGTTGCGGGCGCCTGCACAGTGCCGATGCTGGAATTGTATCAACATGTGAGTTTAAACATTTGGTGTATGTGCCCCAAGGAAAAAAAAATAAAACAACTAACAGATGGGGTAGTCTTGTCGGGAACTCAAAAAGTACATTTCTGAGGGCCGCCGCATCGTGCGTGAGATCGAAACAGAGACTTTTGAAGAAAACCCACCACTCTTTCGCGAATACATGTCTGCGACACCCGAGTTCAAAGCGCTCATGGATAACCAGTTTAAGAATGTCAAGACACACGCACGTCTACTTAGCAAGGCAATGTGGTATGAGTGGCGTATGAAGTTACAAGATGGAATCAAAGAGGGGCTTTTGCGTATTCGTGAGGGCATGGATGATGACCAAGCCTTAGTAGAAAAGCAAGAGGGCCTTGTAGCGTCCGTTCTTCCAGCTGCGGTTGAGAAGCAGCAGACGCTAACCAAAGAAAAGGACAATATCGAAGCCTTTGTTAAGGAGATTTCAGCATGCGACCCACAAGAGCTTCAAACCGCACGTTATGATCTTGCCAACACGACTGAGAAGATTGCGGCGAAGCGCAAGGAGATTGAGGATTTGAAGCGTGAGTTGGAGGAGACCGAGACTGACATTGCATCAAGCATTGAGTACAAGAGAGAGTGTCAGGAAGCCATTGTTGAGGCCGAGAGGATACGGGAGGAATGCCGCGGTTGGTCAACTGTTGAGATCAACGCTCTCAAGGCACGTGTGGAGCGCCTTGAGAAGAAGCACGGCTGGGCTGTCTCTGCCATTACGGGCACCCAGATTAAAATGACGTATCTTGGTGATATTGAGCTCGTCTTCGATGCAGCCGCTTTCCAACGAGGCCAGCGTAACCGTCCTATCGATGTGTCATATATTGGTGCTACACATGCCTCGTCCCCACGGCCTAATACACCCGAACGCTCATTCTTTGTAAGCTGCATCCGTGATCACTTGCGGTGCATTCCTCAAAGTCGCACATCGATAGGCGATATGCTTTGTCGTGTTGCAGCCGCATGGGATAAGTGCTGTGCTGTCTGCGATGATCTGCGTATCGCCAACACCATGTTCCCAACACGCGTTGTCGCGCCTGCTTCTGCTGCTACAGGTATTGGTCCGGCCGATTCGGCCCCTAGCATTTCCGTACACTGGTCGCTTCTTATCTCGCAGTTGGAAACGCGCGTTGAGATTGCGATACGACTAGAGGCGCGCTTGTCACCTGACGGCGTTGATGTGGCTGTTGTGCCTGATGCACACATCATATATGGTGAGGCTTTCAACACGGCTAAGATGTTGGAGTTCTGGCGGGCTAAGGCTGGTGACAAGGTTTGTGTCCGAGCTGATCGCGACAAAACTGACAAGACTGGCTGGTGCGATGTCCTTGTGGATTTACAAGCAAGGTTGCTGGCACGCGGGAGGAAGGAGCGGAGTGCGTGAGGTAACTACCGAGTCTGAATTTAATGGAATTCAAGTTGTGCGAAGGGCTAACACCCAAGGGCTTGTGGGTTAGCCCTGGGTTTGTATAGATGGTTGTGCTATTTCGGTTCGTTTTGGCGTGCAGCTTTGTGTGTTTTATGGTTGGTTTGGTTTGGCGCGTATGTTTTTCTCTAGCAAACTCTTAATACAACTCGTTGATTGATACCCGAAAGCTTGTATGGATATTATTATTAATGTAGGAAAGTGGCGCGTGGCGTGTGTTCACTTAGCCGCGAGGCCCTGAAGATACTGTCTAAGCCCTGTTGTTCTACCATCATTGTATTGTCCTCTCTTATCATTCTTTACTTACGACTCCCATAGCCCCGCACTTTGGTCCACGGTGAGGCATTTATATTACCGTTCACCGGTTTGCTGTTTCTCTCACGAGCCTCTGGAATCATTGTGGCGGACACCAGCACAGCGTCGGCTTCTTCAGGCGCATCCTCTACTTGCCACTCATGTGTGTCTAGCAGCTCCCACTCGGGCAGGGCTAAATCGGTTACAAGCTTGGTCAGCAAGCGGTCATGGATGACGCGTGCCATAGGAAACCTGGACATGCGGCTAATGTTGAAACCATTGGCTGCGTGCAGGAAGTTGCATGCTGTGCCGTGTGAAAAGCGGCCATGCACGGGGTCTGGGTTTGGTTCAGGCTTGGAGGTTCTAGATGACTGTGTGCTTGTAGGCTGCAAGGGCGTTGGGGTCTTGAAAGATCCGGAGGCCGTCCCTGATAGTATGGGCGGGCGCTCGCTGAAGAGCAAGGTGTAAAGATTGAGTCCCATGTTGGTCGCTTCATCGAGGGTGACGCGGTCAGAGAAAACCATGCCCTGGCTGATGCAGAGCCAGGCAACGTTGTAAGCAAGGAGTGCACAGGCTTCGATAAAGGCACTGTGGCTCTCTGGATCATCTTTGTATAGCATGGCAAGAGGCTTGGTGATGAAGAGCGATCGTGGCTGTACACGGACCGAAGGTTCAGAGGGGCTAGTTGGAGGCTCCCGAGAGGTAGAGACTGGAGGGGATTTTTCATTAGGAATAGAATAGTCGGGGAGTGGACTGGCATATGAAGACTCTATGGGAAAAATGGTGGGCCGGGGATAGTCTTTATGTGGAAGGGTAATCTCGGCTGGCAAGCGGACGCTGAGATAGTGAGCAATGAGTACTAGCAAGTGGGCGACGTTGGCCAAAGAGGTAGAGATGTGTTCTGGTGGATAATCTATAATTTGGTGAGTAAAAAAGGGATCGTGTGATTGTTATGCTGCTTGCTTACTGTTCATGTTTGTGATATCGACCACTTCTAGGTGTCCGATTTCAAATACCCACTTACCGGGGGTCTCCGGTTTGCGCACACGGATAGGCCCAAATAACTTTGCAGCCTCTCGACATAGAAACGCCCTTGTACGGACCAAGTCATCAGCTGTGTTTGCCCACGCCGCTCTGACGTCTCCAATGACGCGGCGGGTTTCATCCATCTGATGGGCGCGACGGGCTTCCAGGCCTAGACCGGCTGCCGTTAAATCGTCCCGGCGATGTTCTAGACAGGCTTTCTTAGCGGCCATGTGCTCGCGCTGGATAGAAATCTGGCTGCGGAGAGCGGCGGCGGCGGCCTTGGCAGTCTTGGTACGAGCACAGGCAATCTCCGTCTCAGAGCGCAGCTTGTCGTAGGACATGAATTTATCCTGCCTCAAGCTAGCACCATCTATACGAGAAGCGAAAGAGTCTCTTTCCATGATGACCTCAAGCAACTGTAGCCGGCTTATATAGCAGGTGTTTTGGGCGTCTACTGCACATAGAAAGGGAAGCCTGGCAGCGTCATGGTGACGGCTGCAGATGGCACAGGAAATGCTATGATTTTGGTCTTCCATAGCAGCACAGACAAGACAAGACGATGAAGCAGATATGCTTATAGATGGCGGGGAACAAGACTTGGATCGCTGGTTTGGCACGACAAAGAAGTCTAGATGAGAATTCGATGTGACGCAACTAGGCCAGAGATTCGCTTCACATGATATGTCAGGTAGTAATCAGTTAGTTACGGCTAAGTTGGCGGAGAGAGGGACACAGTAGGAAAATATAAGTGAGGCGGTTTGTTACCCAACGACCAGTTAACTGAGATGGGGGAGAGAAGGTTTTGAGGCTGTGGCTGAGATTCTATAAGTTCTGGTGGTTGCTAACAAAATCCAAGGGTTTAGCTGCACTTGTGATGTTATCGAGCGTGATGTGCTCTAGGCTGAAGAAGGGGGCGACAGGGGTCACGCAAGACAGTGTAGGTACTGTTTGCTATATAAGGGAATCAGCCAACGTTTGCACAGGGCTACATCTGGGCACGCACTGTATCTGCTTTCTTCTCCCAAGCCACACTAGAATGACTAAATTGGCCTGTAACTAAAAGTTCCCCAACTTCCTGCATCAATTTCATGTGCTGATTGAGCTTAGTAGCTGTTTTTTTTTGCTAGACCAAGGCCTCTCTTCTCTATTATCCCTTTAGCTTACAAAACCGATTGCTTACCAGATACTACCACACGACAGCCTCATACAATCCTAACTTGTCGCCATGGCTAGCCGCACATCTCCTTCCATTGTCAACACCACGGCCAACGCACCGAGAGACACACCCCACGAGAACACAGACATGTTTTCTGACCTTCCCAAGTTGACTACACGCACCCCAGAACCTCGTCTTGATCAGGCTGCCAATGGCGCTGGTAGCGGTGATTACGGTGCCACCATTCCAAACTCGCCCAACACGCCTGGAGACCTGCCAGCTTTTGATTGGGATGAGTTTGGAGACCGTTATGAGAAGGCTATATTTGACGCTGATGCAAATGAGCGCGACATCATCGAGGAATTTGACCGGGTGATTAATGTACGGACGGGAAGAAATAAGCCCATGAAGCCCAGCTGTGTTGTAACTACTAATACATATGTGTTTACTTCTAGTATTTCGGAGTATGGGCCTCAACTTCATCATCTGTTGACAATGAAAGGGCTGCAAAGCGCTTACAAACTCGCCAGCGGTTCGTTTCACTTTCCGAGAAACGGACAGCCGAAAAGCAGGACCATTGTGAGACACTTGGATCATGTTATATGTATTACGCTAGTGTATACTAACAATTGCCATAGATACCCGTGTACTCCGGGCATTCCAAAGCGCGTTAGAGCTACTGAGGATGTAATAAACCTCTGGTGATGAACATGACGTCAACACGCGGTCAAGTATGGGCCTACTTCATCAAATCTTAACACCAAATTTCGCGTTGACCCCATGAGGAAGAACAAGGTCACGTGATCGCGACGAATATGTTCAGTCAGCATTGTGGTCTCCTATTATTCCCAGCCTTCATTATTACACATTCTTACTCTTATTTTCATTCTTTTACACTGGCTCAGATTCTAGCGGGTAAGGATGGAGATTAGAAATATCATATTGTATCTCATATTCCAGACGTGAAGAATGGAGCCATCATCTATTACCGGCGCGTTTCCCACTCCGGAAATTTCCTTGGTAAGCATCACCTTTACTGTTTTGACTTTATTTACTGTTGCAGTATCCTTTCTAATGCGAGGTAAAAGACAGATTTGAAGCGTTTCCACGATGATTTATTTTCTCCCTCCAGCTTAGCAGCCTTTGGAGCAAACTTCTTCCCAGCCAAGCCGCCGACAGGAGGTATTTCTGCACGGACGTCAAATACCAATACCCGGAACGAAGACGAATATACCAATCTCGGCGATGACTATGAAGATCTCGGATGCTACTCTGATGGCAACCAGCGCACATTGACCGACGAACAGGTGTACATGTTCCGCCAATCAGAGCTGAAAGAAATGATTAAAAACTGGCAGAAGCGGAAGGCTATTGCTGAGAAGAATAGTGTTGAAGCTGTGTTTTCCGTATCTGATCCTAGGCAGGACAAACAGGAGTCTAAATCGTCTACAAAGACTAATGATCCACCCGACACTGATGATGATATTAGTGATGCATCGACTCCCTCTTGGGGGAAAAAGCGAAAGAAGACAAAGAACAGCGCCTCGGGGCTGCGCAAGGAGCCAAAACCTGATCTACGCAAGCGTACATGGGATGTAGTTGACACAGGTTTGGACAGTTTGGAATATGACTGAGGAACAATCTTCCCACAGGTATGTTTTCTTCTAGGTGCTTTTTCACCACGCCTACTTCACATATGACAGCCCAAAATGATGAGAACACCATGTATCGTCATCCTTAGCCTGACCGGTTACGTGGAGCTCTTCGGACATGAATGACCGGTGCTCGGGTTCTTTTACGAACACAGGGAGGACTTCAGTGTCTGGAGACTCTAGTCAGTGCCGGCATGACGAAACAAATAATCTTCTCTCTGATACATTTGGCTTTATTAGTCTCTATCTATCTGGTACAGTGTAATATTCTAGAGAGAGTTGGCTAACATTTGTGGTAGGTGTACTACGGATGGATTGGGTTCTAGCTTTTTGTTTCTTTTTCCTTTGGTGCATACGTAGCAAGGTGTTTTCGGGGGATTCTAAGTGAATATAATGTATCTATGAACGCGCGATATATGAACTTGGAAATTGGGTGCATGTGCTGGGCGATGTCGTGAACCATACCAACCAGCTGTCGCCAGCTGTAAAAACTACCCTAGTCTATCTGACGGCGCTTAGCGCGTTTATCAGCCTCCCCGTCAGTGTCCAATCACGAGAGTTGGTAGCCTTGTCGGATTTGCTGCCTTGTGGGCTATCTCGAAGCCAAGAAAGAGGCAAAAGGGAGCGAAGAAGACCCCTCGTAGAAAGGACGAAGAAGGCGAGCTAAAACAGACCGGACCAGCGAAAATCGAATTGGACCTTTTATTTCTTTTCTTTTCTTGAAGCCTTGGAGACTGAGACTAAACAAGGGAAAAAAAAAAAGGAAGAAAACGGCTTTGAAGCCTGACGTCTCTGACCAGCACAAATTTGTTCTTGTATACACTTCCCCCCCTCCCTTTCGTGATACTTTCTCCTACTTTGCCTCGGCCTTGAACTAGAAAGAGACGTTGACCCTGGATTTAGCTTTAACTAACCTTGAATTGTTGCGACCTCTCCAAAGCTTTGCATCTGCCACCCTCTCGATATAACTAACGATCTAAACTATCCAAGAACGGCCCGGCCCCTCTTTCCTTCCGAGAAGATACCTCCCAGTGCTGAGCCCCGAGTCTTGGTCCACCCCCGCCTCATTTGTACATATACGCCCGCTGCCATGCCTAGTCTTGCTCGGGTTTACCCCGACGTTAACCAGACTATGCCTCGTGCATACTGGGACTACGATGCTGTCAACATTAGTGAGCCTAGTTGTCCCTATTTCTACCTAAACCATTTTTTCCATGACCATTCAGAGGTCGCTAACCATCCGTCCCTCTTTCATCTTGGGTTTTGCAGGCTGGGGAATCCTGGAAAACTACGAAGTGGTCCGCAAAATCGGCCGCGGCAAGTACTCAGAGGTGTTTGAGGGCATCAACGTGGCCAACTACCAGAAGTGTGTCATCAAAGTGCTGAAGCCGGTCAAGAAGAAGAAGATTAAGCGCGAGATCAAGATTCTGCAGAACCTTTCGGGCGGCCCTAACATTGTGGCACTGCTAGACGTGGTGCGCGACCCGCAGAGCAAGACGCCATCGCTGGTCTTCGAGTGTGTCAACAATACCGACTTCCGCACGCTCTACCCTCGGTTCACGGACCTAGACGTGCGCTTTTATATCTTTGAGCTGCTTAAGGCTCTGGACTTCTGCCATAGCAAAGGCATCATGCACCGCGACGTTAAGCCGCATAACATCATGATTGATCATGAAAATAGAAAGGTAATTTGAGCAGATGAGAGTGTCGTTGGCCTTCCTCTTTTTCCTCCTTGTTTACTTTACGTCTGTTTCTTTCTTTCCCTCTCCTCTTACCTTCATACTAACGATTTGCCTACAGCTACGTCTCATCGACTGGGGCCTGGCTGAATTCTACCACCCTGGCACTGAATACAACGTGCGTGTTGCGTCGCGGTATTTCAAGGGCCCTGAGTTGTTGGTTGACTTCCAAGAGTATGACTACAGCCTAGACATGTGGAGTTTGGGTGCCATGTACGCGTCTATGATCTTCCGCAAGGAACCATTCTTCCACGGGAACAGCAACAGCGACCAGCTCGTCAAGATTGCCAAGGTGCTTGGTACCGACGACTTGTTCGACTATCTCGACAAGTACGAAATTGAGCTGGACCCGCAGTATGACGATGTGCTCGGGCGTTTTCCTAAGAAGCCCTGGCACAGCTTTGTCACTGCCGACAACCAGCGCTATGTGAGCAATGAAGCTATCGATTTTCTTGACAAGCTGCTGCGTTACGACCATCAGGTGAGTTCTTTTTCGTTCCTTTCTTTCTTCTTTCTGTTCTTGATTCCTTTCTCTGCATGGATTTCGTGGAGCCACAGTCAGCACAATCAGAGACACTTTTAGCTAACACCCATGACCTTCGTGTGCCACAGGAACGTCTTACGGCCAAGGAGGCACAGGCCCATGTTTACTTCGATCCCATCCGCAACGGTATGCCGGAAAGTGCACCCACAGCGTAACCGTAAAACAGTAGCAGCGACGGCGGCAGTTAGCTTTTGGGTCAGATCAGATACGCACCAAGCAGTAATACCAACACTATGCTATTCCATGTCATGTAGTGGGAATGAACAGAAGACGGAGGCCAAACAATCAATTCCACTATTCGATTTTGATGTTTACGTTGAGTCGTACATGTGAACGTAGTGTCCGTTCTTCAAGATAGCTAGTATACCCATTATGCAGATAGATGTTCTGGGACGGATGGCAATGTCTTTTTTTACTATTTAACGTCAACGATTGTACCATACAATACTGTACAAGAACAGTCTGAAAAAAATATCATGATATGGCCGTTTACATCAAAATCTGCACATCCTCTATCCCTCCTGATGATAGATGCATAATAAATATGCAACCACAAGTCAAATAGAGTGGCTCATCCAAAGACCAGGAAAGCAAGCATGGCGAAGGAAGCCCTGATGGCGAGTTGTAGGGAAATGTAATCTAAATGGACAGATTCATAGAAGTGACTTCTCGAGATTACGAGTTCCAAAAGCTAGACCCATCCCCCCTTACGCCAAGAACAAAAAGAGCCAGCAAGAAAGTACATCCACAGTACAAAAGAGCAAAATGAGCCCTAAAGCAAAAAAGAAATAACAAAGAAACATAGCATCAGCAGCCGCCAAAGCGCCCCTCCCCCCTCCCATCTTCACTCTTCACATCTTATTTGAGCTAAATCGAAACACAGCTAAAACAAAATTCGCGATGACAGCGGAACCCATCCTCTCCACATTTTCTCAGAGTTCCGCCTGGCGTGCGTGCCACGACGGGCGTCGGACTCGATGGCGCCAACCGTGCTAGACTAGCGGCACTGACGCGTTTTTTAACTGTGGTCGATCCTGTACCGTGGCCCATAAAACCAGAACGACTGCTAGTTGGGGGCCGGCGACGCTTGGAGCTAGGAGTTTCTGGCATAGTGACTGTGGACTTACGCTTACGAGAGCTTGATGGATAGAGATGTGGATTAGGGTCCATGGTGGCCCGCAAGTTGACAGAAAGCTCGTCCTCGTCAAGGTCAAGAGCCACAGATGTGGCGGCGCGACGGGCAATCGAGCGTTTAGAAGCAGATGGAGTGAGAGGCGCGTGTTCAGCACGGCGAGGTGTAGTGGGGGGAAGAGACTCAATATTGTGGCCGTCGCGGTGGCTTCTATGAGACTGAATTATAATAGACTCGTAAGGGGGTCGTATGTGGGGAAAATGAGATGGCGAGGATGGGATTTCTGGTACATCAGATATAGATCCTAAGTGATTGTATGATTCATCAGATACATCATTGTCTTTGGCAGCTTCTTCTACGGAAGGCCTCTTGACAATGTCTGGCATATCTAGCTCGCTCTCTTCGGTTTCTTCTGGAACAGGAGTAGGGACAGCGAATTTAGAAGACATTCTAGAAATAGATGTCTGATCTGTGGAACGCACACTGGTCTTATTAACTGGCGATGAGAAGGAAGTTACCTTCAAGCCAAAGCGAGACCGCTGGCCTTTTCTGGTGTAAGTTCGAGGAGATGGCCTAACTCTCTTCCAAAAGACCTCATCACTGGGGGTTGTAGGCTGTGGTTTAAACCACTCCTCAACGTCTATTTTAGGAGGTACTGGCTCTTCATCTGAGTCGTCGTCAATAATGGTTGTGCGTTTTTTCTCTTTTCTGCGGGCCAATCTTGAACTAGACTCAGTTTCATTCGTCTTGGGATGGACATCGATGCTGCCAGTTTGCGTTCCAATTGGGGAGGCTGGTTTGAGAGAATTTGCCAGCACGGAATTGCTAGAAGCGATGTGATTCTTGGACAGGACTGATTGTTCATATGACGATGGAGGCTGAGCTATCAGACTAGGCTTTTCAAGGGTACTAGCTCGTCGCCGGGGTGCATTTTTTGGCTTTTTTATAGATGAAGGTGACTTGGCGATGGAAGGCTTTGCAGGAATTACAAAGCCATCTTCATCGTCAGAAAAGTTATAGTTGTGGCTAATAGAGGGCCGTAAAAACAATCTAGTGCCTTGCAGGGTAGGCTTCTGGGAGAACCTTGCAGTCGGCATGTTGTCAACAAGAGCGTGATTTTCGTCTTGGTTAATGAACAATGAACGACGGTTGCAATCAGGACTGGGACTATTTGCAGGTGAGTCTGTAGTGCAAGGCAGTTGTCTGTGAATGATGACAGTGTCTTCACTGTCGTTCTCAGAATCGTAACTATTGGTTTTTCCTGCGATGCCGTTTTTATCTCCCAAGATGTTGCCTCTGGCTAAGCTGAAATGGTCGTGGGTTAATTTATAATTTTCGTCTTGGGAATTAGTTTCAAGAGTTTCGTCTTCTAAATCAGAATTATGAGAGCTAATAGGATGAATAATGACTGTTTCGTCATTTCCATCTTCTAGTAGAGATTTTTCTGATATTGATTCTTCATCAGAAGAATACTCGGTAGAGTCTTCTATGGTCTCTACAGGCAATCTTTCTTCTTGATCGGTTGGGTTGTCACTGTCTTCTTCGCTCGAGCTCTGGTAATCCTTGTCAATGTAGCCGTCGTTCTCAACAACTTCAAAGTCAGTTTCAGGATTGGTGTCGTAATCTGTGGGAGATATTAATTCGGCATCCGGAGAAGAGGGTGCTGTTGAATCAGCGATGGTGGATTTCGATATGCTAGAAGATGGCTCTTCAGAGTCTGGGATAATGTGTTTGTGGAGCCTTGGCACGCGCGACTCCCGATCTGAATATGTTATTGCCAAAGTAGGCGATGTGTTTCGACTTGATACCCGTTTATCAACGGATGAAGAAGTGTCTTGGGGTGAGAGAACGGTGGATTCAGGCTGGTCCTGATGTGAGGTGCAATGATCGTCAGGAATCTCAACGTACAGATATTTGGCAGCAGAAGGTGTTTTTGGCAGTTCGATGACGACTTTTTGGCCTCTTCGACGCGATGGGGTAGTGGCCTCTTGTTTTTTGGTGGTTGGAAAAGAAGAAAGCTTTGGAGGCTTGCTTGTGGAGATTGTGACAATACTAGTATCTGGTGGTGATGAATTAGGAAGGTGCAGTGGTGAAGACTTTTCACGCGCGCCTTCCACTTGTGAGCTAGGAGTTATGCAATTCTGGCGTGTCTCCTGTTTCCGATATGCGGGGGTTTCCGCTTGGCGGCATGGAGAAGACGCAGGACGATAACTTCTTGTAAATGTAGATGAGGCTTGCTTAGTCGATAGTGAGGACTCAAAATCGGGGTTAGGTGTAATGGTTTGGGGTCGGGCCCGAACTGGCAGAGTCACTATGGGGACCGAGGGTTTAGAGTTCTGCTGTCCATGGGTGATGCTTAGAGGCAGATCATCATCGTTGCAATCGTCTGTAGTTTCGTCTTCTGACTCTGGTGTTCCCGTGAGCTCGTACGCATCGGTTTCCCTTGGGGCTTTGCTAGCTCCAATTAGCTTACGTGGGGTTGTCACCCACTCAAGCTTTTCCTGTGGCGAAGGAGCCCAGATAGACCGTTGGCCGGTATGTACAGGAAGAATATAGCGTCGCTGGTTCTTAGCCTGAAAAAGATTTGCTGCAAATGAGCTCTTGAACCCCGAGATATTGATTTCAGGAACCTTCCAGAGGGGATCTTGTGGAATATCATGTCCCCAGATTCCATGTGCAGACCCAAAAGTGAGTGGTGAGGTACTGAGACCTGGAGTTCGGCGCAAGGCGAGGGCCGAAAGTTTGCGAGTGTGAGAGTACGGCGGGACTATAGCCTGGTTCGGCGACCTTAAAATCACGGTTGTTGACTGAGGTGTAGTGGTAGTAGTTGTTTCATGGCGCAAGTTTTGTGCGCTGTTAAGAATGCGCTGTTCATCAGCTTCATCATATATATCGTCACCGTCGTTATCATCGTCATCGAGGTCTTGCCGGGTGGCATTGTACTTCTTATTTCCATCTTCCAAGACCGTGTCAAGTGCATCCAAGCTTTCCGGGCGAATGTCTTTCTGATGGCTGACATTACTTGACATTATGAGCTTGTCGCTAGGCAGGTCATTGTCAAGTCCATCGCCAGTATCTCGCTCATGGCGCATGGATGTCAAGTGGCCATTATCGACAACAATCTCGCCAGTGCGCAAATCGATCTCGTCGCCAATTCCCGTGAAGTCGCGCTCGTACTTTTCAAATATGTGCTCAAAGGTAGACTTGAGTCGCATTGCCGCATGGTCTCGGGCCTTGGCCAGCTTAGTTCTGGGATCGCGGTGCTCAGAGGCGATCTCAGGTTCGTACATCAGCTCATCTTCTTCGTCTTCAGAGTATGATTCAGTCAGACTAGAGCTGTGCAAGGAGGCCGGTTTCATCGGTAGGAGGTGTTCCATGGTATGCGACAGAGATAGTAGTCTTTATCGTCGAGTAGACACGGGGTATCGTAGGATATGGGTTATAACAGCACCACCAGCGTATAGACATGCGGGAAGGCTTTATCTGTAGAGAGCAAGTTATGGAAACACCGGGTAATATATGTGCAATCATGAATGCATAGTGATCCACAAAGCAACATGCCAGAAAGCTGAAGCATCAACGCCAGAAGAACAAGCTATGATGCGGGTGATTTCAATGCCGGTGAGCAAGTCGCATCGCAAAGGATGGATGGGATGGGATATACAAAAGTCGGCCTAGGTGCTCTTAGGCCCCTTGCAGCACATTCCCGCATTATTTTACTGGGGTCTGCCTGGGTTTGTGGACTTCACTAGGCCTATAAGCCCACTGTAACTATCAAAAATTCAACTTTTCAGCTTTACACGGTCTACCGTAGGGGACGCGTTAGGGCGGCGTAGGACCCCTCTATGAGAAATCGTTGCCCAGTGGTTGTCACAGTGTATTCAGCAAATCGTTAACACTGTAAACAAAATCCAGCCAGGGATATTGCTGGAGAACGCCTCCCAAATCTGATTAGTAAGTATTCTAACACTGTGCATGGTCAGGTCAAGACGTCATCAGCCTTATCTTCACGTAGTGCAGTTCTAGCGTAGGGCTTGCTATCCTTAGGCTTTCGTATACTAAATATGGGCCCTAAACTACAAGCTTAACAGCTACTAGCATTGTCCCTCTTCTTATTGTATCTCAGATGTTATCATCAGCCTCCTACCAATTCGCCAAACCTAACTTTCGGCATCACAGCTTTATCTATGATTCAACCCTGATCTCCTTTATATATTGACAAAGTCTTTATCGCTCAGATGTTCTGCCAGAAGTGTCGTGCGCCTCTTGCACTCGACCCGTCAATTGGCGATCTCAAGTCTGCAGCATACGATCTACTTGTTGGTAAGAACATCGCGTGTCCCAATCTTCCAGTCCAGAACGTCCAAGTACTAACTAGGACATCATCTACAGCTACATCATCACAAGAAGCCTCATCTAATAGCACTTTGCCATCACAGCCGCTATATCCACGAGATGAACAGCGCCGAAAACTTCTACAGTCAGTGGCTGAAACTGCCCCTGGGCCTATTTTCCGGCGACAGGGAGGGCCCGATCTCCACGACCATAGCCGAGATGCTGCCATGTCTTTTATCCAGCTTGCCGACCACCACTACACATTGCCCATCCCCAAACCGCCCTCAGCAACCCGGAAACGATCTAACTCGCGCACAATATCTTCACGGCCTAGTTCGGCACAACAGAATCAAACAAGCAACGAGTACACCGAAGCCTCCAAAGTGCACGACCTGGAGCGTGTGAACAAGCTGTTTGAGATTCTTTCGGCACGTTCAGATATCGACCATCCAATCTGTGTTGAGTGTACAGACCTTTTGGTTGAGGAGCTCCAGAAGAAGTTGGAAACTGCCATCAAAGAAAGAGATACATATACTGCTTTTATTAAGCAAGTGCAGGACGAGGAGCCCACTGAAGCTGAACTCAAGGCCCAGATCGAGGAGCTTGAATCCCAGAAGGCGGCCGAGGCCGCCATAACGGCTGAGTTACTCGAGTTAGAAAAGGAAAAGGCTCAGCTAGACGCCGAGCTGCTCGAATTAGAAAAAGAATCACAGGCAATGGATGCACAGGAAGAAGCCTTTTGGATGGACCGCAACGAGTTTGCCGACAAGTTGGCAGGCTTCCAAAACGAGCGGGACAGTGTCAATTCAATGTTCGACCACGACTCGCGGCTTTTGGAAAAGTTGCAGCGCAGCAATGTGTATAATGACACTTTCTGCATCAGCCACGATGGAACATTTGCGACTATCAACGGCCTGCGACTAGGTCGGCTATCTAATAAGCCGGTTGACTGGTCTGAAATTAATGCTGCCTGGGGCCATGCGCTACTACTCTTGGATACTGTGGCACGGCAGCTACAGTATCGCTTTGTTGGGTACGAGCTGCAGCCCATGGGCAATACATCGCGTATCATCAAGCTGGAAATCCCCACACCCTCAAGCTCTCGTCAGACAGCAAGCTCTTTAAGCCGGAGTGGGAGTCGAAGGACCGCAGGCCCTAGCATACCATCAGGGAACACCGGGGCTGGGAGTACAGCGGAGCCCGATAATCTTGTTGGAAGTAGCAGCCTAGGATCCCCACACGACCATGCAGCCCCGGTCAAACGTACAGCACTGGACCTATTTTCGTCGGGCGATATGCCACTTGGTCTAACCTTTATGCATCGGCGTTTTGATACGGCAATGGTAGCCTTTCTTGAGCTTGTGCGCCAGCTAGGTGACTTTGTCAGACGGGAGAGCGCACAACTTGGTCGGCCCCTTGAGCTGCCGTACAAGATTGATGGCGATCACATTGGCAACATTAGCATCAAGCTCGGTATTGCACATGACGATACATGGACAAATGCATGTAGATATACACTAACATGCTGCAAGTTTCTTTTGGCGCATGCAAGTAATGTGCAGTCGGCTGCAAGCAAAGCCCGGAATGCTAGCTAGGGTCCAATTCGGATTTAGTCTGCTACACAGACTTAGGTAATGCACGAAATCAACCGTCTGTGCCAATAATTGATGCAGAAACTTTCCGTCCAAATCTTGGTGCTAGGACTACTTACCCGCCATACGAGTTCGGTGCTGCCAAGAATGACTCTCTATTGACTAGCAATGGCTCTGGGTGTGTTGGCTGTGTATGGCCAGGATATACCGTATTCCCAGACTTTGTCGGGTAGAGTCTGGACGGTGATTCTTAGGCTACCGGGTGATGGACGAACGACATTCGGCGCTTCTATGTTACAATTAATTTTTACAGATTTTGGGTCGTCATGAATGAAGTCTCTTCGTTTTGTGAAGGTAGCCGTGGCGCCGGTAAGCTGAATGACGCTGAGTCTACCGAAACTGCCAGCGTCACCAAAAAAGAAGGTCCCTCGAGAATCTCGAGATCTCAATACCTGCCGACTGACCCATCAGGATACTGCTACGTTCTTGCCAGCTGATATTGACCCTGATTGGCGCCACTTGGTGCCAATTCCTGGCAGTAGTAATCTCGATATTCCGCCGTACGCCATCAATCACATATACAGGCACCCGGTCAAGAGCGTGGCTCCTAGTGCCTGACATCACGTGTCAACAGATGCTATGCAATATGGTTTTTTTTCACAATCTCCTTGGCCATCGGATTAACATGCCACACAGAGTGCCATGATAGATCTCGGCCCGAAAAAAAAACGACTGTTTATAATTGACAACATCCAAGTATTGCACAAGGACTAAGTTTTACCGTCTTCGAGATTCCGAAATTCAATACCGATACATGTGGCCTCCTTTCTGACACTAGCAAAGAGCTGTGTACCTGCTGGATGCAGCTCGATGCCTTCTTGCTCTTTTTCACAACCACAGTATTCATGATACTGTGGCCCAGAAGCCCTATCCGTTGTCTGGTGTAGCAGCAGCTAGACGTACTACTATGCAAGTGCGTTACGCCCTGCTGCCATATATGTACACGCTATACTGGGCCGCACACACACATGGAGAGCCAGTTGTACGAGCGTTCACGTGGGAGTTCCCTGGCGAGCCGTGGTTTGCATGGGCCAACCGCCAGTTCGTGCTTGGTTCCCACCTGGTAGTCGTGTCGGTCTTGGAATCCGGGGTGTCTATTGTCTAGGCTGTGCTGCCTGATGCCGCGTGGTACGACTAGCGGAACCAGACACATGTAACTAGCACACATGGCGGTGGTTCCGTCTTCGCCGCCCCGGTTGGCCATATCCCGGTGTTTGTGTGAGGAGGGAGCGTGATTCCACTACAACAGCCGGCAAACACTACGGTTGAGGCACGGATGAGCCCATGAGCGCTTATCATAGTCCTAAATAGTGATGGTTGCGTAGCTGGTGTGCTATACTTGGATGACGGCGAAAGCATCACGTCGGTTACACCGAAAGTGGTACAGATCGCCGTGGCCAACGGACAATCACTGCTAAAGTCCGGGAAACTTATAGCGATACTAATCCACTAGCCTGCATCGCGGTCAAGGGCATTAGTGAGCCGACCAGTGTGAGCTTTCACGGCAATGCCATGAGTTCGTCAATCTGGACGCTTGATAAAACTACACAGCTCCTAAATATTGACTTAAAGAAGGCAATGCAGAAGGGAGCATAGGCGAGTGGGTAGGAGCTGGTGGTGACGTGATATAGGAAATGTCACATATTTTAGAGGAAGGGTAGATAGTAGCAATATTTCATGTAGTTCTTATATTCTAAAGTACAAGGCTAAAAGCAGCAGTCCTCCTAAACAAGCGCTGGGAGTTAAATATACTCTCCTCCGGTGAGGTTTTCTAGCATCTAATCTCGCTTCGCCTGTCGCGGGTCTGTGCTATACCGACTACGGCTGCCTCCGCTGTCTGGCATGTAAGTAGGCATATTAGCACGGATATGCGGTGGGTAGTCGTCAAACGGACTCGGCATCGCGCTACGGAACTTGCGCGTGCCTTTGGCCTTACCCTTGGCCGTGGCCGTAGTTGAACTGCCAGCATATCCGTCTTCATCACTACTACTGTCATCATAGCCATCCATAAGCTGGATCCCATCTTGGTCAGGGTCCTGGCCGCTGACTTGCTTGTAGCCGCCCTTCCGGCGATTTGGTCGGCTGTGGCCAGTCCGGCCCCGTTTGCGGCCCATGATATTGCCGAAGCCAATGCGACGTATATTCCGGTTGTACACAATCATTCCAATGCCCATAAGTACCACCAACCCACAAATAACTGGCAGCACAATGTACATTTCACGGGACTCGGTTGCCGTGCTGGAGTGGCCGTGGGCCGGACGGTACTTCATGGTAACAATCGGGCCGGCGTATTCCTTAGAGTCGCCGTCCAGCGTGGTCACTAGGGTTAGGCTGAGATTGGTAGGGTGCTTAAAGTCCATGTACTTGTTGCTAATCTTGAGAGTATAGACGCCCTTCGTGCCACGCATCTCATCTGAAATAAAAAGCAGCTCATCGTCCTGATTAGTGCGGTTGACACGCTCGCCGCGAATGCGCACAGTACGGTGGAGAACTTCAGATATTTGCTGTTCGAGGGGCGGGGTGGTTTCGGTAGCGCGAGCAGCAAGGGCGGTCGGAGAAGAGGCGGTAGCAGTAGTAGTAGTAGTAGTAGTAGTAGTAGAGGCCGAAGTGGTAGTTGTGCTTGTGACTGAGTAAATAATTTTCTTTTCATCAAACAGTTTTGGGTCCCAGATAACTAGCAGCGGTAGATACAAAGTTAGTCACAGGATAAGCTAGATTGACCACGCCGCCATCATCTCGTCCTGACGCCCTCTCGGACCATACTCACTGTAATATTGCGTGTCTACAAACAATGTGTCCCCTTCTCTCGGCCAGCAGAATGGCGATCCATCGGCCCCTGCGGTCGCCGTACATAGCGGAAAGGCACCGCTACCGTCACTCTTCGGCTGAGGAAGCCGTGTAGCGTATACGGTGCGGTCGGGGTGGTACTCAGTGAACACGGTGCCGGTGATCTCGTACGGCGGCGCATCTAATAACGAGGTTGTGCCGTCAATAACCGTTGGCGATGGCGTGTGGGTCTTCACCGGCTGGCCGTCGACATCAACTTCAACCCAGGCAGCCGTTGGCGGCGCTATGCCGACTGCTGTAGTATGAGGCTCATGCCGAGCGGCCAGAGCAGAGTTCGGACCCGGTGGAAGAGTGGTTTTGGGTGGAGAAGCGGAGGCCAGAGAGGCCCCGAGGAGCAAGGCAGTTACACCGGATGCACGCATTGCCAAGGTACAGGCAGGACAATTGAGCAGCCAAGGTGTTAGCGAGTAGGAAATACGAAAAGAGGGAAAAGAAAATAGTATAGAAAAGAGAAAATCGAGGTTTGGCAGGGCAAGGCTGCCGAGGCTGAGGTAAATAGAAAGATAAGAAATGAAGTACTAGGATATCGCTAAAGCCGGTATATGACGCCCCATCGGCCCTGGAATTCTGCAATATTATTGGTCTAATTTAGCTCCACAAAAGAACAAAAAAAGAGGAAGGAGGGAATTGGGCCTTTTTTTTTAAAAAAGAAAAATCCATCATTGGTTGTATTTGGCTTAAGGGGAAAAAAAGGCACAATGAACACAAAAATATGGCTTTTAAAAGCACCGTACAAAGTATTCAATGAACTTCTCAATTTCCTCGTAGCTTTCATAGGCCTTGAAATTATGAAGGCAGCCTCTAGTCTGCAGCTTAGACCTCTTTTTCCTATACCTGGCGTTGCGTTCTCATAATTCCGTTCTTCCATCATTGACGAATTTGTGTTACCACGACCCACCTGTCAACCCATATAAGTGAGTTAATTGGCCCAGTTAATACAACATCTCCGACATCGTCATGATGGCCCAAGAATGTCCGCAACTCTTATAGCTCTATATAGAGAATAGAATAAGCACAGAGCTACACGGTCTCGTCCGGTAGTGGCTGATATGAGTCCAGCTATGACGGTCCAGGGGCCTTCCACCTGGAAAAACGAAAGTTCGGATGGTAGACCTAAGGTAACTCATGATGCTATGTATGGCCATAGCAAAGACTAACAAGAGGTACATCATAGTTCGCAAATTATAATCTGTAGAGCGCACGGAAAAGACTATGGAGATATAGGGTAACGAACTATATATGTCTGCTGTGTCTACCATGTTCCTTCTCCGCTCAACCGCTCCCTATTTTTGGTTATAAGCCGCAATAATATATGTGTGAGTTTTGCATGCTGCCAAGATAGGATTCAGATGGCTACTTTGCTGCAAAATAAGGAACCAAAATCTGAGTTACGCAGAGACGAACTAAAGCTAGGAGGCCGAAGCTCTTGTAGAAACACCCAGCTCGAAGTCGAAGTATCATGAAAGCTCTACCATACGGCACTCTACCGAGGCCTACTATCGCTGTATCCTGGATCAGTACGACTCTTAGTGCACGCACAAGTGAGCCAGAACAAAGATGTACGACAAAAATGATGAAGTTAAAAGAAAGCCAGTCAATAGTAGACAACGTAATAATACAGATACGTGCTAGCATGGTACGCATGCTATGCACTTCTCGATCTTTAATCTGCAATATGAAGAATATGATCATAGAATCAGTTGTGTCCCAAGTTCCGTCATATTGGATTACATGATTCAATACGTTGTTATATATCTGCAGCATATACAGAAACGTCATTGCTATGCAATGTCAACATCAAGATAGCAATTGCCCAAATAGGCAATGGTCAGAGTTACTCGGAATTGATAGGATCCACTTTGAACGTCAGCTTTTACAGGGCTGGAAAATTATGAGAATCGCGTATTAGGATTAAAGCTATGGCTAGGTTTGCCCTTGACACCACAAAGGACAAGATATGCAAAAAGTAGGATATAAAAAATCAACCCAAATCCCCATAGGACGAGGCTTGAAGCTTTGAATACAAGCTAGCAGTCTAAGAAAGACAGTTTCTCCGAGATATCCCAGGCTTCTTCATACCATTGAAAGTCGAAGAAATAAGTATGAATTTCAAAGCACTGTTCGAGCTAGTACCTCATTAATGGAGGTACAAATATTGGCGGAGCAACCACCTCCAGCTTGTTTCGTCAAAGACAGTACATGGCACCCCTGAACTGGCCTCAACACTGGCGGGCCAGATAGGTAAAGGGACTGTCAGCTGGAGGATGATGCTGACTCCGCAAACATGAAAACCGGAGGAATGGCCTCAAGCCGGCCCTGGGCAGAACAAGCGAGATGGAACTCGGGAAGCAGCAACGCTAGCAGAACAGAAAAACAGCTGATCTAGCTTTTGAATTGGCCAGAAAGAAATAAAAAGAACGAAAGAACCAGAAAACAGAAAACAGAAACAGAGACGCCAACCTGCAAAACCCAAACAACTATATACAAATCGACAACTGCAGGCCCTGCAGCATCTTGTGAGCTACTAGATCCGAGACATCTAGTATCAAAAAAGCACGAAAAACACACAACACACAACACACAACACACAACACACAACACACAACACACAACACACAACACACAACACACAACACACAACACACAACACACAACACACAACACACAACACACAACACACAACACACAACACACAACACACAAACAAACCTAGAAATCCAGACGGCGAAGCATGCCCTGCAACGCCTTGTGAGCTACCAGATCCGAGACATCTAGTATCAAAAAAGCACAAAAATCACACAAAACAACCCTAGAAATCCAGGCGGCGAAGCATGCCATGCAACGCCTTGTGAGCTACTAGACCCGAGGGACCTAGTATCAAAAGAAAACAAAGAAAGCAAACGCCAAAACCCCCAACCCCGACCAAGACGACAGCTGCATGCCCTGCAGAGTCTTGTAAGCTACCTAGTCCGAGACACCAGGTATCGAAAAAGCACGAAAAAGCAAACAGGTACGCAAAACAAACGAAAGCAAAAGAGAAAAAGGAATAGCACTCACGGGTAAAACCTATCGCCAACGTAGGGGCCAGAAAGTCTCCATAGAGATTTTCCAGAAGATAAATCCAGGCGTATAGATAGAACCCCAACTCCCAAGTAGCCGACAAACGGCCAAGACCTGCTAAGCCACGAAAGAAAGCTTCGAAAGCAGGGGGGTCGCCTGGGGTGTACCATCCTGTAAAAGGAGCTCAAGGCCAGAGCTCAAAACTTCCAGGATGATACCAGGCAGTGTCTTGAGGATAGTGAGAGGTGTCGAGGCACCAATCACTAGAAGGAAAAGCGATAGTAGAAAGCTAAAGACAAAAAGTACATAGCAATCTAGTATCAGGACAAGAAAAGCAATGCCAGAGTATGGTTCAATATCCGTGAGACCATCGATCTTTTTACTGAAAACGAGGCGCATCAAGGATATCGTCCTACACTGTACGCTACGTGACTTGGTATCTCCGTATCTTCTTTCTCCGCCTGCTCAACTAATAGAGTCGACCCATAAGTCAAAGCCTTAAGCTATTAACTAAAGGCAAAGACAAAAGCAGACAAACTCATAAAAGCTACCACTCCGGCTGGAATGTGTCGGATAGTCGACCAAATGGCACTGGGGAAAGGCTTCTTGGCCAAGGCGAGAGGAAGGGGGAGGGAGACCTCACAGTCGGCGAGGAACACCGGGGAAAGGAGTTTCCCATCCTGGGGGAATCCGGTGAATGCCGGCAGCCTGGAAGTTTGTCAAGCGGCGGGGAGCCGGCTCCGGTCCTAGAGGAAGAGCAGGAGTGACGACCACGGGCTCGGTATCTACTGGCTCCTCCGGAGCCACATAAAATCGCGCCAGAGAGGAGACCAAAGGAGAGACCAAGGGGAAGACCAAAGAAAACACCACTGATACTAAACTCTTCCAAAGGAGCAGGACTAGGAAAACCGCACTCCTCTGAAGATGGACCACAACAGTTACTGCTACTGAGCAAGCCAGAGCCAAAGATGCCAGCGCCGCACGATGCATCGTTTCATTGAGCGTCGAGGTCGCAACGGCCATCTCCTCTCGGAAACGAGACTGCAAGCAACAGAAAACAGAAATCATAGAAGACCAGTTAGAGTAAAGAGGATCAATGAGGTGAGGTCTGATAGCCCTCCAGCCGGCACGTGCGAGTAGACAGCTGCATGTAAATGCTTCTGCACATACAAGACAGATAATCACAAGCACACCACCGACCAGAGTTACGGCCACTTCGGCTACCCCTTTCCAGGACCGCTCTACTGGCCAAGGAATGGCCAGCAGAAGGCTGTGGAACCAAGAAAGAATTCCACGACAGCGAAGGAGTAGAACTTGGAGCATGGAATCCATGCCACCAAGAGCCAAACCAAAGACCGACGAGACGGCCCACGACAAACCAGGGAAAATCAGAGCTCCGAGAAGCACCAGGACAGGACCAGAGAAAGCGAAAAGTAGTTGAGCCAGAGGACCAACCAAGTTGACAAAAGTCAAGTTGGTGGCCAGCCAGAAACCACAAAGCAGCCCCATAAAAAGCCCCATCGGCTTGGCCTCCAACAAAGAGTCACGAGAGGGAGAACCGAAAGAAGAACTAGAAGCAGACAAACCAGAAGCAGGGGATTCCGGGAAAGAACCAGGCAAGACAGCGGGTGCCACAAGCACTCCGGATGTCTTGGCCGAATGCCAAGCCCGGGGGAGGCCTGAACCACCACCAGTCATGCGGGAAAAGTCCCGGGAAGGAAGGGGTGGAAGGGAACTCCATCCCATAGGCGCCGAGGTGGTGCCCAAAGAGGCCGACGCCTTGCTTCCGGCGCGAGAAACAAAGCTAGGAGAACGAGCATATAGCTCCTCCCAAAGCTCTCTCGGCGAAGGCCAAGAAGAGGAGGAAAGAGGGCTCGTCGACTCCGGGCTCATGGCAGCCACGGATGTAGTAGCCTCAACCGGCGAGGAACCGGTGGAGGAGGAAGGAGGGAGGGGGGTGGCCTCGGCCACGGGGCAGCGGAAGCGAGAGTACTCAGCTCCCGGAGGAGTCCACACAAATGGCGAGGATGGGGCTGCGGGGCTCAAAGAAGCCGGAGAAACAGCAGCGGCATCCTCCCCAGCCGGAAGGCTGGGCAAAGACGGAGGAGAGAACTCTACTGCTGGTAAGTCGCCAGCAGAAAAAGGACGCTCCAGCGACGAGGGCACCGGGGGGGAAGAAGCCATGAAGGAAGACACATCCCTGGAAATGGGATGAGCCTCGATAGCCGGAAGGCTATCGAGGGGGACAGGGGAAGCGAAAGAAGTCTCCACACCCGAAGGAAGAGGGTGGGAGCAAGTGGATCCTGGTGGAGTCCACACAAAGGGGGAGGATGGAACCTCGGGACTCGAGGGAGCCGAGGAAGATTCGGACTCACTAGCCCGAGAGCCAAAAGAACCGTAAGCCTGGCTCATAGCTGGGCCAGGCAGAGAAGAGAAGTCCTGAAACTGCTCTAGGCTCAGCTCGCCAAAAGGCGAGGAGAGCTCTGAGGGCGACAGAACAAGAGGGGAAAACGACGGAAGCCCCAAAGGGGCGAAGGAAGACGAGGTTGAAGGGCCCGAGTCAGCCCGATGGCTTGGCATCGTGCTTTGGGGACGCACGATTGGGCTTCCGTTGAAGAAGGCAGGGCCTTCTTCAGCGTCAGGCGACGCAGAGGCAACAGAAAAGAAGTCACGATCCCTGGGACCCGTGTCTGAAAAGACACGGCGAACTGGGTCGGGACGCTCCGACGATCGCGGGGGAGAGGCAGAACCAGACCTCTGGCGGGTGGGTGCCCGCTTATAGTATCTAGCGGGCCGCCAGAAAGGAACATATGGCTCTTCCAGATTAGAAGAGCCCTCCGAAGTCTCGGAAGACTGGTCGTCCTCCTCATCCCCCTCATCTGAGACCATGAGCCCAGCCAAGATTTTGCTGAGAGCATCAGCAAGACCCAATGACTCGGCGGCCATGAGCTTCTTGACGGCATCCGCCAAGGCATCCAAATCAAAGCCCAGATCCTCGGGCTCTTCTTCTACCTTTTCAGCAGGTAGAGGGGCGTTGTCCTTTACGTCAAAGGCCCAACGAACGGCCTTTGCAGGGCGCTGGCCAAGCCCTGAGTGTGCTGAGCGCATAGCCGACCTCAATCCTGGCTGAACGCGAGGAAAGGAGGAAACGCGATGCGCCGAGCCGACAACAGAAGGGGCCGCCTTGGGGCCCATAGCAGACCGGACACGACGAGGGTCCAGGGTCCGCGAGGAGCCGGCCACAGGAGGGAGAGGAAAAGAGGGTCTGCCGGGCGGCGAGCCAACTGGAGACGCTGAGCGACCATCCAGAACTGCACGGGCAGTCCGGATTGAGTCGGCAACAGAGCTCTGGACAGGGCTGCGCACACGACCCTCGGTGGGTGAGCCACCGATAGGAGAAGACCTAGGAGACGAAGACGCGGAGGACGATGGGGATCGCCATTCTGCGTTCACGCTCAGGCCATCAAAGTTTGAAGACTAAAGAAGTGTCAATTATGTGTAGAGAAAAGAAAGAAGAGAGGAGAAGAAGCGGGGGGAAGAAGAGGGGGAAGATATTTTTGAAAATTTTGAAGTGGGACAGAGGGTTGAGGTAACTACCCCATGACACAAGAGACCAACAACGACAACTACCGTTGGCTTGTAGGACGAAAGCAATGTTTGGCAATGTAATTGGGTAGTTGCTTGGATGAAAGACAGGAAGGCAAACACAAATAGGAAGGTGATGACGGTGTCAGTAACGGAGTAGGTACTTACTCGAATCATCTTGATGTCAGCGTAGCGCTACGTAGCGTAAGTTGCTCAGTAATAGTGATTGTTTAATCAATTGACAGTTCAATAGTTGTAAAGTAGAAGTGAAAAAAAAAGTGCTGCGAAGCCAAAGTAGAGAAAAAAGTAGTTGTCTGTAACTCAGAGATGTGAGCGATGTTGATGTAGAAGGAAAAACAAAGAAAGCAACCAACTCATTGTAGGGAGATCGGCCGCTTATTTATGTTTATGGGCGACTCCGTGTAGTCGGCATACTGTGCTCTGGTTGGTGGGTTTCTGCCACATCCCCTAATTCGGAAGTCGGGGCTGATCCGGACGGCAGGACCCAGGACGCGACGCGGGTCAGACCAATCGAGGACAAGTCCGGACCAAAGCCTGGGAGTGATTAAAAGCACCTCGATATGGGGGAGGAAGGGAGGGGTCTAGGTGCCTTTGAAGGATGTATGGACAATCTGGGGGTTAGCTTTTTTCAGTGACCATGCCTTTATCAGTATTGGGGCCCTTCACTACATGCCCCGGGTCTGCTTTGTAGCTGAAGAGACGTTTGTAGAATAGTCGGTCTGCTGTATCAGTACAAGGGAACGTGTAACTCAGGATTCAAGACCAGTACCAAAAGGCCGGGCTGTCAACAGTACCATAACATCCAGCTTGTGTCCGAATCGTGAGTAGGTGCTAAAAAGACTGTCCAGCTTTCCGGAGAGGCAGCTTCCTAGAACCCCGATTTCACAAACTAAAGTAACTACCCCGGGGGGGGGGGGGGGGGGCGATACTATACATGACTTGCTGCATGTTGATGATATGAGCAGAACTACCCCATCATTCAAGCCCGCGGCCCGCAATCAGTAGCTCAAGTTGTACTGCGAATACAATGCGCTTCAAGCGTATCCCCTATTACAGGAAAAGGAAGTATAAAATACACAAGCTCCAGTAGCCTTCTACCGCCCGCCAGCCCACGAAGCACTCTAACCACATCCCTGAAGCCATTTACATTTGTATCGCACAGCACAGTCCCTCCGTGTTCGACCAGATGTCGACAATTTAAGCTTCAGTAGCGTTCTATTACCATCCCTTGCATAGCCATCCTTGCACACCCGCTATCTTTTGTCATACCCTCATGTCTTTCTTGTCTTGCACAGGCGCTATTTAGGGATCTTCAGTAACGAACGGGTGGGTCTCACGCCTATAGACCCTTGTTACACAACAGTCGCTAGACAAATATTTACATACGACTCCATGTCGTGACAGGAATTCGTTTAGTGCACATCTATATATCTCTTCTATTGCTATTGCAATGTCATTTTCAACACAGGCTCTGCTTTTCCCACCCAGAATTGCAAAACTGCTGCTGCTCTCTGGTTGGTCAATCGCGGCTTCCTATTTAGGCAATATGTTTGTTTACTTTCATTTTGTGCTCGTTTGATTTTTCAATCTCTTTTCCAGCACCTTCCATGCATTTCAGGTGCTTTCCCAGAATAGCTTCACTCAATCACTTCCTCCAGGCTTAGGGTTAGAATTCTGGTTTTTGCACCTTGCCTTCAATTCCAGACTGCGCCGTCGTAACTCGGCCGATAGACTGTTATCCTCGGCGGAGATACCGGCTACTTGTGAAAAAGCTCACCAAGTGTGCCTGCCAGACGTCTGTCAGGCGCCATTTAGCGTAGGTCTACCGCTCTATGTCTAGTAATACACTGTCTTCTAGATACGGGCCTACTTTCAAGGCTCGTGAGACACGCCTTTCCGCTCTATTGAACTCAGTTACGAGGGTTCTATGCCACTTTAGAGACCTCTGTGTGTAAAGTTTTGGGGCTCTAACATTGTATTTGGACACTGAAATAAAAACAAACATGACACCAATCAGCAGATACGAATACGCAGCAAAGAGACTCGCTACACAGAACATTCTTTTATCTTCTTCAGCCTGCCACATACAGCAATCCCTCCTCGAAATGACATCATCGTCACGCCCGACCCGACGCGATCACTTGACCTCCTCCTCGCCTTTGGGTAGTCTATGCTCTATTGCTTAATACGTCACCTATGTCTTTGAACCCATAGATCTAATGAGGTTACTTCCTAAAGTAGTAACATGCAAATTTGGCAGGCGGTGAGCAGCTATACAGACAGCGCCATTATTCTATTGGTCAGTCGCTTTTACTTCCTATTTTGTATCCATTTACAGGCTCTGCGTAAGCGTGGAGAGGCATGTTGATAATGCTCTCTGGGATTTCAAGACATGATTGGTCTTCTAGACATGCTCCCTATAAAGGAAAGCCATGAAATGTCAAGGGGCCCAATGGGGCCACAGGTGCCCGTTGGATTTACGTAAGCTTGTGCTTTCTCCAACACGACGCGTACAATTTCAGCAACTACGCTTTTTGGCCGGCCATGGAGAAGTAGGTAACACAAGAATGGAACGAGCCTCGATTGATGTCATGGCTTCGTTCCCTGGCGATTGACACCCGCTTGAAAGCGAATGGGCATCTCGAGATTCATTTTTACTATTAAACAGCTCTTATCTTACGCACTAAATCGTGGCTGTTGCCTTTGTCATGGGGTGGTTTACTAGGGAGAAATATGGCTGATCGAAAGTTACATATATACCTGTGATAGAGCATGTAAGCCTCCTAGTGCTTCGAGAAACCGGCAACGGAAGACTACTACGCGAGGTTCCAACTGCCCGTTCTCAGTATGGGCAAAACAATCCCTTTGATAAGGATGTTGAAAAATATCGGCATATACACTCCTGTAGTATAGCCAAGTCACAACAGAGTCTACTGCAATCTGATAATAGAGCTGATGTTGTAACTTTGAAGCGCTATTGATCGCTGGCCCTAGTGGGCCACTCAGTGTCAAGTGTAAGCGTTCATAAGCGTCGCGAGTCATGATAACAACACCAGCAAAGGTCTGCCTAATCATCCCTAGAATCTATTCTCAGCTTCATCTATCAACATAACGTCACATCGCATGATGGCAACGCGCTCGCTAGGCCAACCTTAAGGACACAATAGAAGTTAGGAGAGCAGGAGCTCAGCTATTAACCAAAGATAGCTTCAGGTTCGGGCATGCCTCTCTTTTCTCTTCGACCAACTAAGAAGTATGCAGTCCAAGACACACCAGTAGCATATCAGTAGATCGGTAGCTAATCTTCTAGGCTGCATCCATTGGCAGGTAGAGTGCCCTTAATCCCTAGTACTACGTCATTTCTAACTGTAGTAAATTCCAAAGCACAATGCAAGACGTACAACCACACGCTCGTATTATTGACAGCGCCTAGACTTGTTTAATCAGCGGATGCATCCCGGCACTCACAGTTAAATCATGCAATATCCCTAAAGATAGCGGGAGTCAAGCGCTGAAGTATTAACACACCATGTTGCCTCATTTAAAGTATGGCCAGTCCTTGTCACATACGTACCATCAGCTATCCATACTAGGCCAGGCCATCTAGGTGTATGAGTGTGCGGAGCTGTGCGGGACCCCCATTTGCCCATTTGTTTACCCATAATGAGAACCCAATGTGAAAAGAAGCTGCTCACCTACGCCTCTGCAGATATAAAAGGCTACAGTACAGACTTCGGCAATCTATAGCATTACTGCAACAGTTAGTACAGTGCATGGCCCAGCATAAAAGCTAGACACATAAGATAGGAATAGCACTCTTGCTATTGTGGCTAACATCTCTCTCCAGCTCTCCCCCTCCCTCCCTTCCCCATAAATAGGAAAACAGCACAAATTATACTATTTCTTTTTTGTCCTTTTTCGTTACTTAGTGTCACCCTCTAGCATCGTTTTTGCTCGCCGCGCCAGCTTTTGCGTGAGCTCAATGTAGCTCAAGTCACTGGGATTTCCCTGCGCGGCGAATACAGCATCTTGGAGACCTCCATATGCTAGGCCAAAGGCAAGGCCGTAGCGAGCTGTGCGCGTAAAGGTTGGCATGTTGAAACGGTCTAGCGGCGTCAAGAACAAGAACATGTTAGCGAAGATGCGTTGTTGTTAGGCTGGCTACACATGGCGTGGTCTTTCACTAAGGCGCTGAACAAAGAAAGAGAGGATATAAAAGCAGGACTTACTCCACATGCTAAACAGCCCCGCCACCGTCAGGCTTGCCAGCACGGTGCTAACCAAGTCACGTCGACCCCGGTACCTATCAACAGTTTGCTCCAGCGCAAAAACTGCCGTAGTCCATACACCTAGCCGGCAGCCCATTCGCACGCCCTCTACAATAGCACCCTGGGCCGCGTGGTAGTTCTTGCTCTTGTGATACAAATACCAGCCCGTCATTGTCGACGGCATCTTGTGCGCATGTTCGGCGCGAAACCGCAGCTGTGCCATGCGTCCGCCCTGCGTCATGCCTAGCAATGCGCCTGCTGTGAACGACGAGCTTCCGGCCGCTAGTAGCCGCACTGACGTCGGGATACCTAGTCGAGGCCGGTCGTTAACAGCGAGCGCTGGGAAAGCCTGCGAATGTAGCTGCCGACCAGGGTCAGAATCGAGGTTTGGTGTCGTGCTTGAATCTCTAGCCGCCATGTAAGGTAGTTCCGGGCTCGGCATGGCGATTTCAACTGCTGCTACAAAAAAAAGTAATGTGATAGACTGATTTATGGTTGATGAGTGGTAGCTTATTTGCTGTGGTTCAGCCTCACTATGTTGTACCCTAAAATGACCCTAATAGCCTTTGTCACGTGATGAGCCTCTCTTCAACTTCACCAAGAATTACATGACATTGTATAGTGCTTGTTATGTCCGTACTGAAAGCCAAACTAAACGCCGTGCTAACGCAGAAAAACCAACTGGAAGCAAGAAAACGAATCATCCTCCACAACAGCAAACATATGTATGCCTTTTACCAAACACTCAGTTCCCCCTTTCCCCCACCTTTAGGGTTCTAATCACGATCCTTCTTGCTGCGCTTCTTTTTCGGCCCACGCTCGTTCGCCTTCTCATAAACCTCATCGACGCTGGGGCCAGCAGCCTTACGCTTAGCATCACGCACATTCTTGACGCTGACTGTGGGGTTCGCAACCCCACGCTTGGTCGCATTACGCACCGTCGCCTCGGCCTCCTGCCAGCCAGGGGCATCATTCTGTACCTCGTACTGGTCAAGGGGCAGCGAGTCGATCAAGGCTCGTTGTTTCTTACGGAGCTCAGCTAGGGCCTCATCGCCACCCTCGTTCAAATCAGCCTGCAAAGATTGCTCAAGCGGGTTGAATTTAGCGTCGACTAGCTCGTCATCATGAACGCCTGTAGCATTAGCAAGTGAGACTCCCAGTCCTTCGCGTGCGGGCATGCTCTTCTCAACTTCACTAGCTACAAGGCCAGCAAAGTGTGCTGTGATTTTGCGCATGATCTTGATGAACATGGCTAGTAGCTGTGAGCTTGGCAGCGACAGCTCGCTACTCACTGTGTCTAGGTCTTTACGCTGCAACCCAATGGCCAGCAAGATGCACTGTTGCACACCTGTAAGCTTGATACTGGAGCGCAAGCGGCCGGAGAAGTACAACTGGGACAAGGACGGCAGCAAGTCGAGGATGACGTGGTAGTCAAGCATCTGATTAGAATAGGCTTCAAGACGTTTCAAGTCAAAAGGCGTCAGCAACTCATCGAGATCCGGCTTAGCCAGTGGTCGCGGCTCAGCACCATCAAGCTTAGCACCGGCCGAGGCCGACTCATCTAGACTAAGGGCCGTAATAGCAGGGAACTCGCGGAACTGATACGACAACAGCGACAAGAAGCGCTTGTGGAAGTCACGTGAGAAGGCGCCCAGCCAACTACGGTCAACACTATTCTCAAGTGGTCGCAGCATGACACACGTATGCTCACCCGTCAGGTCATTGGCTGTCTGGCGGAGATAAACAGGGGCAAAGCCAGACTTCTTCCAAAACTTGTGCAGAGGAGCTGTCAGGCCGTATGAGACACCGACATAGTCAAGCACGGCTGGTCGTCTCTCGTCTAGCTTGGCAAACAACGGAGGCATCTTGGAAATATCCCGCACCCGAATATCCTCGTTCAACAATGACGCGCCCTGTAATTCGCCTTCGGTTACGCGGGGCATAGTTGGCTCAGCGGGCAGTTCGTCGCCCTCAGATAGGCTGGCAAACTTGCCCTCGTAGTAGTCAACTAGCAGCTCAAGAGCACGTGAGCCATATCCCATGGACACATACTCGGGGTTAGTCGCTATGCGTACAACACGCGCACCAGATAAGCTAGCAAACTCATCGTCTTGGAACTGCTGGCTCACCAACCACGGGATCAGGTCGCCCGATGGCCGCTGACCCCGACTTAGGCTATTAAGGATGCTCTGCTTGCTGATCTGGCCCTCCAGTGCCACTTGCAGCACACACAGAGGTTCAGGCAATTTCTGCGCACCATCAGCCACGGGCGGCACTAGCACAAATAGCTCATGGGCTGGTGCATCGCTCATCAACTGAAGATCATCGGGTGTGTTTTTGTAGTGGCTGGCCACGTACAATGCAATCATCTGCTGCAAGAAACGCTCAGACACGGGATGGTACGAGAAGAGAGTATCGCGGTTGACATGCAACAGCTGGCACTGAGCCGGGTCAGGGCACCCCTGCGACCGGCTCTTGGCCTTGGGCAAAGTAGCATCCAGACACAAAAGGCCATTGAGCCACTTTTCGACCGAGTCGCCCTTGGCGTAACGGATAGGCTCAGAAAGCGTGATTTCTCGCAGTGACCGTCCACCGTGATAGGCTGCGGCATTGTCCGACTTGGAAGCTTTGCCGGTGGCACGGTCGGTGACCTCAGTATCGGCTGTGGCATTAGCGCCGGGTGCGCGTGACTGCTCACGTAGCTGCTTGATCAACTTGAGCGACAGCGACCGGCCGGTACCCTCGTAACCGTTGATAGTTGAGGCCATGAAGACCAGGTAGGGACCCATGAGCTTTCGCACGAGCGGCAGTGGGATAGCAGCAGCTTCATCAATAACAACCAGCTCAGCCTGGCCCAGCACATGGGCATCTTGCGGGCGAATGTACTGGATGGTCTGGCGGTGGTTGCGGTGGATGTTGACACGTACAATAGCACGGTTGAAGTCGGGGTTAGTGCTCTGAATAATAGTGTAATCAGCATGGTCAGCATAGCCCAGAGCATCAAAGCCCTTGAAGACAAACTCAAATAGTGTTTTCAAGTTTTCAGGCGATGGCGATGTGATGAAGATGTTGCTGTATCCATGCGCAACGGCCGCGGCTACAGCCATTCCCATAGCCGCAGACTTTCCGCGACCTCTAGAGGCCGTCAGGGCCACCGTACTACGCAGTGTCTTTTCAGCAATGGCATCGACAAAGGTCAGCAGCGCCTTAGCCTGGTCAACTGTCTTGGCCAGAGTCACCAGAGATCCGACAGGCTGCGTGTCTTGCAACGACTCCTTGATATCAGCAAGCTCCTTTTGGGCCGGCGTCTCGGGCTGGTCGAGATCAGGCGGGGGCAGGGCCTTGACGTCTTTGGCACCAGAGATAGGCAGGACATTGAGCTCGTCGTCAATGACAAGGCACTGGCAACTACCCAAGGACAGCAGGAAACGTTCGTTGAATCGCGCCACCACGTCATCGTGAGCTTCAGTGCGGTAACGAGAGTGGACGTCCATGGACATGGTGTACAGCTGCTTGAGCGAAGTCATACCCTTCAGCAGCAGGATGACCAGACCGCCACCCTCGACAGTCTCGACAGTACGGGCCAGAGTGTTGGGTGTCAAAGCCTCAAAGTCCTGCAGAATACACATTCCGTAGGTGTTTCCCAAAATCTTGTCGGTTTCCTTGTAGTAGACATAGCGGATGTTGTGTACGGAGATGAACAGCTCGAAGGGGTCTTCCTCATTGGCCTCACGGATGCCACGAGCGATTTCCTTTTTGATTTTATTTTCTCGCTTCTGACGATGACTAAGTAGAAGGTAAAGAACAGACCGTCAGCGATAGTTTCCTCATCACATGCCATATAAATAGTCGGCTTTTCATACCTCGTGAAGCCCAGCAGCTTCTTCTTGTAAGCCCAAAGCACCGACTTGTTCTGGGTCAGGTCCATACTGGACATGATGTAATGTAAATGCACAATGACATCCTTTGCGCGGTCGCCTACGACAACAAAGAAGCTTCTCTTCTTTTCCTGCAGTCCATTGCGTATCAGCGCCGGAATGCGCTGGTCACTAATGGTTTTGGAAGGCCAAACAAAGATAGGCCGGGTAGTTAGCTCCCATCCACCACAGAAACGAATACAAGGAGAAGGGACTTACACGGCCTTGCGAGGCATTTTGCAATTCTTTTTTTGAATTCTTCAATAAACTGTCGCAATAACTATTCCCGACGCAAAAAGAATCCAAAAAGCGATCAAATTCACGTAAAAAGTTGTTATGGTCGTTTCAACAAAAAGAATTTAAAAATAAAATATCAAGTCGCCAAAATTTTGGCGGCGTCAACTTTTCTGCCAGGCGGTGAGCAAAGATAAGATACTCCACTCAGCTTAGTACCCACATTATAGTTGTTATTTACCACGAGCGATAGCCAATGCCTACGGGATTGTCCTACGTGAGTCTCGAGCGCTCACAACCCAATAGTAGAAATTATAGAGACAGAGCTGGGCGTTACAAGTTATCACTATCTAGAAGGGAGGAAGCTAAAGGACAGGCAACCAAGCAGGCAACCCGATCTACAAGCCTAAGAGCAGGCTAGAGACTAGGCTTTGAAGGACAAAAGAAGAAAAGAAATGACAGCAATAACCACAGCAACGTATCTCACAAAGAAACCAAGAAAACATAAGGCAAAGCCCAAAGGTTAAGCAGACAGTGTGGATTCAAGACAATTGTGTACGGCAGATTCTGTGCAGAACAGGAAGCGGCAAGAGGGACTCTTTGACTCGAAACCCCATGATATGACACGTATATCTCGCTATGTTGTCCCTCCTTCATCCATATCTACACTAGCCAAAAAATCATCTAGAGATAAAGGATGCAGAACATACCAGTCATAGCTAAGTCAGTTTAGTTTGACTGTTGAGAAAAAAAAGATAAAATATAAAATAGAAAATAGAAAAAAAGGAACAATTGGTGAGAGAGGGGGATATAAGATCAGAAGAGGGGTGAGAACAAAAATAACGCAGGAAAAGTAAAAAGGAAAAAAAAAAAAAAAAATCAAACTCTCGTTCCCTCTAAGCGCACATATGCATACAACAAGCACAAGACAGACGAGCAACTTTCACGTGCATGCCCATCACAATCTAATGCAGAAAGAAAAGACCAGCTCCGCCTCATCAGCGGCGCAAAAACAAGCAAAATAACAAGAAAAGTGACCGAAGAAATAAAAGCTCATGAAAAATCGAAGGCAAAAGAAAAAGAAAAGGGAGTAGAGGAAATAGAGACTAGAGAGCTAGGCAGACAGGCAGGCAGTGTGAAAATAAGAGACAAGAAAGAGAAAGCCGGCTAGCGCAGGTCCCTCTCCATACCACCAAGCATATCGTCTCACCTTCCAACTCCACATCTCTTCTTTCCCTTACAGGCGATCCTGCTTGCGACGCAAGTTGCGGGTACGCTTCATGAACTTCTTGTACTTCTTCTTCTTCATCTTGAGCTTACGTTGCCGCTTAACACTGATAGCATGCATGGGAGCGCGGCGCTTCATGGCATCCTCGAAGCGTGCTCTACGCGACATCCCAGTGAGAGCAGGGCCATCTATAGCAGTCTCATCGTTGATAATTTCGGGGCTATGAGCGACAACACGGATCTGGCCATCGGGCTCGGTGGTCTCCTCGATAGTGAACATGGCCTTGTACACGCGGTGCTGGGGCGAGCCATCGGTTTCCAGTGCAGCGTCAACTTCGGCAGCAATATCAGCAGAGTTGGTGTTAGGGCCATTAGAAATAGCATTCTCGGCGACTTCGGCGGCAGACTGAGGAGAAGGTATCGGCGGGGGCTGGAAGGGTAGGAAGTTTCCAGCCATGGAATTTAGCTGCACATAAATGCTAGACTCACGGCCGTCAGGGTACTTGACGTCGATCTTGGTAGCACCGTCGGGGGCAGCTTCCATGTGGTCGTGCGGGTGCGAGGTCGATATTTCCATCTTGGCCATAGGACCCTCGATCTTATCGACAGTCGACGACAGGGTGGAGATGACCTCGGAGACCTTGGCAGCCTTTGACTTAGGGGAAAAGATGGCGGCAAAGGCTTCTTCGGTGACCGTTTTAGGGAGGCTATGAGTAACCGAGATAGGACGGTGTAGTGAAAAGAAAGTGGACAGGCCGATAGCTACAGATGAATAATGACATAGAAGACGGTTAGTGAGCAGTGTGTCCTTCAGGTGCGCAGGCTCATCTATGAAAAGAAGCCGCCTTCACTCACCTTCTTGTGACATGTGCTGCGTGCTCGGCACGCATGGCAGATGTCGGAAAGAATCATCTCTGTCCAGAGCATCCTTGGTACGGCGTTTGCGCTTTTCGGCGCTCGCCTTGCCCCCGGTCGAGCGAGATGAGGCCGAAGTGTGTACATCTGACAAGCTCTTGGAGCCATCAGGGCTGGACGGCTTTGACGAAGACATGCGACGCTGCTGCAGCGTCCAGCAAGAGCCGACTATGATTCCTCCGACAGTCTTGGAAGAAGCCGGAGAGGGACCGGCGGCAAGAGCCACGCGTCGGACTGCTGGCGGTATCATAGTGGTTTATGTTGTGATGCGTATAGAAAGGAAAACTAGAGGCGATAATATGCAAAGAAAAAAGATAACAGCATAAAGCAAGCCGGAAAAAACCAAGTGCAGCAAAAATCTCTCTCAGCTCAGCCTGCCAAGTGAGGTTTTAGTAGTGATGGTGCTGGTGGTGGTGGTGGTAGAGGTGGGGCCGTACAAAGCAAGGCAGAAGAAATATTAATCGTGATGGTGGAGAAAGAAGAGGTTGAGAAAGGCTGTAGTGGAGACGATAAAGTGGGATTCTGCAATAAATGGGGCATCATAGGTTTTAATTGGGTTACTGGCTGGGGCTGGACATCCCTGGGTTTTCAGGGCGCTTGACTATCATTCAGGCTATCTTTTTAGATCTTTTAGGCTGTCCCATCCTATTCATCAGCTTTGGATAACTTTGTCAGAGAAAGTCATATTTCCCCTCACCGCCTTCAAATCGCTTTAGCCGGTTTTAGCCCGCCACTTCCGATCGACCAGCGGCAGAAAAGAAAGAAAAAAAAAAAAAAAGAGAAAAAAAAAAAGGCCGCAAGCCACAGTTTGCCCCTGCGCTTGGCTTAGCCCAAGTTTCAAGACGCTAGTCAGAGTCGCAGAGACTCAATGTCAGCCACACTTGCTCTATCATTCTGTGGCATCAGCCGCCCCAAGCGTCTGACATCATCGCTGTCCGTCCCTCCCCCTATTAGAGTTTGGCCTGGTTTCAACGTCGTTTACTAAGTTTGGACATGTGACAGTTGCACGAGATACGCTTGTTGTTGTTTTAACTTTAGATAGTAACATGTTGAAATCTACGTTTTTCTTGATGTTATTCTTTTTTTTTTTGCTCTCTTCCCACTTAATCAGCACCAAGATATCGCCAACAGATCAGCATCAGCTGCGGCTGTTGATGTAGCTCAGGTAACTGTTCCAGCCAATAGAAATAACATTAGTGAACAGCAAACGGTGCTGCAGCGGCATGAACTTGAAGTTTACCATCTGTACAGCTGGCCACAGGTAGTAATTGCTCACGAGCGCCGTACTGTAGCTCTTGGCCAACTTCTCCTGCGGGTCAGATCCCTCAAGCACCGCCATGCTGCTAAGGAACAGGCCGATGAAGACGGGCGCGAAGAGTCCCTGGTCACAAGCAACACGCGCAAGAGTCTCGGCGTTCTTGTTCTTGAGCACCACATTCCTGGCGAGAAATTTGAACCATGTGGCAGCACAAGGGCCGAAAACACCTACATATTGGTGTTTGCCAGTTAGTGACAGAACGGGTGGAAATAGAATGTCAAACAAGATTGGGAGTTGGGGCTGGAGCGGAAGAGAGGGTGGCAGCAGATGGATGTCAGGGCAAAGGAACCAGGACCAACCACCGCCACTCGACCCCAGTACCCCATCCATCAAGAGTCCAGGCTGGCTACTTACATCCTCCGTATAGCGCCATACGGCCTGTTCTAGCGAAATCATACTTCTTGCCCTCCTTCTTCGGCTCCACAAACAGTTGCGCCGTGGCATCACCCGTAGCGAACAGGATGGATGTAGTGACGGCTTGCGTCAAAAGCGGCCGGGCAGCCAGGCGAGCTTGGTACCTGGAAGTAAGTGTGTTAGTGCATGCGTAAAATCCGGTAGGAATTGGGGGGAGAACTCGGAGTTTCGCAACCTAGACCAAACATTGCATTGCACCCGTCTTAAAGAACTTACCAGTGAAGCATCGTGGGAAATATGAGGATATAAGTTGCAGAATGGCGGAAGTTGGGAGAGAGTTTTGGAGCGGTGGGGGGGTCCTTTCTGTAGATGCGGTCCTCACAAAGGAGAAAATGTATATATATATATATATATATAGTCAGCAGAAAGCCACGTTTCTTTTTTCTCTGTGAGCTTTTTTCAATAGAATTAAGCTTCGTCTTCCTGAAAGCTGATGGCTAGGAACTGCAGAGAAGATAAGATGTACGTAGAAAAAAACAGAGGCACTTCAGGGTTTGCAATCCTTCAAACCCTTATGAGAAATTGAAAGTATCCTGAGCCGTATCTCAATGTTTAAGGAGAAGGAAGGTGCGTTAGCTGCAGCAGCAAGATACACGTGACCAATACAACGAGAAGAGATAGTAAAAGAAGGGCTATTCTAAAGATAAGCAAAAGACTATAACGACAACTTCAAGCAACTCAACTCGTCCCACGATGTGTGGGCAAGCCTTCGATATATACTACCAATTACTGTTCAGCACAAACTCATCTTCATTCCTGCCAAGCTTTCTTGCTGTGGCTTGATCCCTTCCTTACCCTGGAAGTCCCCTCCCTCCCCCCTCATACTACTCCTCAGAACTAGCCACCCCAGATTTCCCAAGTGCCCCTTACCACGACGTCCAAAGACAAAATAACGAAGAAACCTTGGGCTGGGACTAGCCCCTGAGGCGGGGCAGCCAGCTATGTATGTACCTCTCTTCTCAGCTCTTTCTGACCTCTGAATTTGCAACTTCAGAGCCTAAGAAGCAAACCAACACCCAAAACCCAAGGCCAGATAAGCGGTGGCCGAACCCGCTTTGATGCAATGCCCGCCTCCCCTCCCCCTAACTAAGCCCTTTTTCCTTCCCTATAAAAGGCTGGTTGGCAATAACGAACAAGCCCGAAAAGAGGTCACGAGGACACTCAAAGAAAACAAAGTTTAATTACGTATTACAACAAAAGGAAGTAAAAAGAAAAAACCCCAAGGAATGAATGGCTTATTGTGAGAACTGTATTCGGATCAGCTGATCTACATTCTGGGCTGTCGAAAGACATCGAAAAAACCAATCATATCTCCAATCTCATGCTACAGTCAGCCACAACCCTAACCAAACTTAGTAGAAGGGTTACTGATGCCAACGACGCAATGAAAATCTAGAATGAAGAGAACACGCTGGAAGACGACGCAAGTCTCAGAATGTAAAAGTAACGAGAGATTAGGCTTAGCACTTGGTGTACATCTGTCTTCTATAGTCTTGGGCGATCGAAGACTGTGTTTCTTATTGAAATTGTACAGAGTCAGTGTTTGTTTCTCAAACCCCGGAGTGACAGCTTCTGAGACAGCCCATGGCAGAAAACTGCCAAATTGAGCAAGTCTACAGGAGACTAACATAGAGGCTTATGCAAGTGCTAATGCACTTCTGCAAACCGATAGCCGTATTTTGTATAAATTCCATGATTTACTCCCAGTGCTTCGATTGTTCAGGAGAGAAGGGCTAAATATAAGCAGCGCTACGCTCCAAAGAAGCCCTGGTAATATTCAACTGGGTCTGTGTAATACACATAGAAGCAACAATATATAGCTCAAGATTCAAAGCAATGGTCTAATGTGTGATTGTATTCGTGGTATTGGGTCCTAGATATTGTGCCATGTCTGTACTCCTAAGCCATGCCTTGTGTAACCACGCCTCTCCTAGCCCATCGGGCCTAGCTTAGATGAGAGGATGGGAGTACTATGCGGTATATGCAGTTACTTCCGTAGAATTACAAAAGTTATTTAACCCATTCGCAGTACGTGAAAGCAATCCCAAAGATGAGACAATGGACTACACGGTATGCCTATTTATGTATGTGGTAGCCCCTATCCAAGCCTCAATGAAAACATTGTGTAACCATCAGCACCTCTTGTCACAATATCCGGGCTGGGCGAGGTGCTATTTGTGTGTCACATCACCATCTCATGCAGTATAGGCTAGACTGCAGGTTTTTCTTTCTCTACTCTAAACAGGGTGGCTGCGGTGTTGTCGGATACTCAGGTCGTAGGAGGGGATCTGTTCCTTTTCTAACGGACACATACATTCGGGGAGTTGGCGTGTTTGTTTGATGAGCAGCGAGACAGAGGCACAAGTACAGGCACGGGGAAGGGGAACAGAGGTGGGCATATGCATGTAGATACCCAGAAGGGTGATGTGGTCACTTGTGTTCTGCATGAACACAAGGAAAGGAGGGAGCAAGTCGACGGGCCAAGACGCCAAGGCGGAAAAGATATGATATGTCTTGGGGCTACGAGATCTTCTGGCGACTACTAAGGGATTAGAAGTAACTACTTGATACCAACCAGTATTAGCATATCTCTATGCAAGAACAAAAGGAAACAAAACAAGAGAGTAAGAAGACATTAGCCAGTAGATACTAACGATCGCGGCCGGCCAGGCTCTACATCTCTCATCTTCCAACGCAAAGACAAGACTAACATGTTCAACTAAATACAAGCACATCATTCATCAACATACTAGTGACGGCGAAGTACTAGGGTACGCATGATACAAAAGAACAGTGTAAGAGGGACGTAGAATAGGAGAGAAGGTTGACATATCCAGAGATAGAATGCTAGTGTACGGCACAGCCCTTGACCCCCCCCTAGAGCTCTAGGTCGGATAGGAGGAGCCTAGACCTCGTTACTAGGAATAAAAGATTGTGGTTTTGACACTGGCCTCTTTTAGTTCTATTCTTTATGTTTGTATTAACAAAGCGTGCTTGTGATGAAACAAGTGACAGGCTTTTTTTTGTTTTTTTTTTTAAACATGAAGCAAAGCAAGCAATGCATCAACGACCTCAACTGACACGGGGCAAACGACAAAAAAGGCGAAAAGCGACAATACAGGAGGACGCGGAGAAATAGCAAAAATGTAGAGTTCCTTTCGGTAAATTTCCTCCATGCTATAGCCCAGCCATGTCAGCGCCCTCTACATATCGCCCCCTCCCCCTTCCTCTATTTCTGCCTTCTCTCCAGCCGGCTCTTAAGCATTAGAAACAACGAATAGGCGAGAAATAAGGAAAGTAAGGTGGAGAGTAGGAGATGAAAAGGAAGGGAAGGTCTCTTCCTTAATGAATAATGACAAGGGGTGGACGAGAAGAATAAGACGAAGGGGCGTTTACGAAGAAGATCCCCTAGATAAACCCTGTGTCCGGCAACATCATATTGTTTGGGCTAAGCTACAATACATCCATTGTAGCCTCTGGCTATGTGTGTCTATATGTGCTAAAGCTGGACTGATGACAAGTTGGCAAACTTATGGCGAATGAAAGCGGATGTACACAGTACACAGGCCAAAGTAAAGATTACAGGCGGGTTTAAGTATACAGTACAACCCGGCATTTTTTTTTTTTTTAAATCCGTTAATTGCGTCTTGGTACATAAGCCTATGGCAATATCGAGTAGAGTCTCGACGGACTATTTAACTAATTTTCATATCCATTTTCTCAAAATTTCATCCTCCACTCAACACCCCTGCACTCCCCCTTCCCCCAACTTCCCCCCCTAGTCCACGATGTTTTGTACCAATGATAAATTTCCACACTATACATACAGGTACTTCACAATTGGGACCTTCTGAGCCGCGAAAAATATCGGGCCCTGCAGGCATTTAGCCGCTTCCTCAGGTGTTGCCACAGAAAAAACGACTGAAACTGCCTTTTGGTTGGCACGTTGGCGCTTAAGCAAGCGACAGGTGCCACGGGTCTCAATCCCATTCGACGCCTTAAATTCGGCGTGGAAGTTTTGTAGTTCGTCGACTGGGATGCCATGGGCCACCAGTCGCTGCCACTTTTCAGTGGCTGCAACTGATGTCCAGCCGAGTGGACGTAGTGTGGCTAGCCACGAGTTGCGGGAAGCCCACAGCTCGTTTCTAGCCTTTTCGTTGGCGCAGGTAACCGCGAGGTTTCCTTTGCCAGTTAGTCGCACGCCAATGGCAAGCATGCCGCGGCGGCAGTTTATCTGGTCACGAATTTGTTTGGCAGAGGTGACCTTGCCCTTCTTGCCCTCACTGCTCACAATGAGCTCGCAAGGACCAGGAGTATTTTTGTTAGCGCGCTTGGAAGTGCGCGCAACAGTGGTGAAGCCATCCAATTTATGCTGGGTGGCAGTCTGGGGTGGCAGGTTGCTGCACAAAGCTGCCTTGTAGGGCGAAGCTGGAAGTGCAGTTTTTGTGCTGCGTGCAGGGGCAGCAGGGGTTTTGGGTGTGGCGTCGGTATTTGGCGTTGCCTTCGCATTTTTGCCAGTAGAACTGGGTTTAATTGGTGGAGCTCTCAGGCCTGCCGCTCTGGGACAGCTGGAGCTGTTGTTGGTTGTGGTGGTGGCGACGAGACTGCGTGTCGAGAGGCTGCGAGGCCACGCGGCACGTCACTCATCGTAGTGTCTATTGTCTCGCTGCATGGCAGCAAGAGTTGTTGTTCAGGGGTTTCTTCGTCAACTTGGTCTTCGAGCCAAGCTTGTTTTTGTAAAAAGGCGAGCTTTACACTCGCCCAATTGTAGTCATCCATGGTTAGGAAATTTAGGCAATAAAGTGCCATTTCTTTCATAAGGGCTCGCTTTTCGTTGGCGTTGGCCTCATCGTTTATTTCGTGCCTGAACCTTTTGGGGTCAGGGTTGGGGGAGATGAAGAAAAGTGTGTTTATCACCAACTTCACATTCCTGCAGGGGTGTGAAAGATGGCAGCTGCGGCTGTTCCTCGCTGCTGGGCGTGCGCGCTCGATGCGCCATTTTAAAAATTATACAAAACGAAAGTACTCGATGTTACGAATTCAGTCGTGTTATTTTTATTTATTTTTCGATGGTATTCGTCGAGTAAACGATGATCGAAATTTTGGTTGTTGTGTGCGAAAAAACTTTTTGCCCGGGCGAAAAATTTTCTCGATCGTCAAAAGAGGGGTTGACGACGACGACAAAAACGGCTTTCTGGCTTTAAAACAACGCGCAGAAAAACCGCCAAGGTGCATCAAACTGTAAACGATGCAGCTCGTCGTAATAAATCGATTGCTGGGATTATCAACGTTTTTTGGATGGAATTGGGCGAGTTATGGACAAAAAGGTGCCATAAACTCGTGTTGTTGTAGGAAGTTGCGGTAAGGCTTTTGCTTGACAACCCGGCATTGCATTATAGAACAATGCATAATAAAATATTTAAATTTTGCAGCGCAAATAACGTAGAAAAGAAAGCAAGGGGAGAAGGACTGGTGGATAAAGGTTAAACAGGAAATTATGAAAATGAATAAATGAGAAAAAAAATAATAGTATATATATACATTAAGAAATTAAGAAAATAGTAGCAGAATTAGGACTTTTTGAATAATGATTTTGAATTAACGGGATACAATGCAATAATGCGTTTGGTGCGATGGATATGCAAATGCAGGGTAACAAGCGGTGTTTGAGAGCCCAATTTTAATTTGGAAAGGGGGTACTTGCAAGTGCCACCAGCTGGTGCTCATGGCATAAGGCAGCTGCCGGAAGCGAACCAAGCTACTACCTGTTTTTGTCTTGCTGTCATCGTTGCAAGGGAAGCCAACCCCAAACCCTTAGTTTTTCATTCCCTTCATAGTCTCTACCATTTTTGTTTGTGAATTCTACGCCGTTTGTTAAATGATTTTATTTTTCCTTCATTTATTCGGCTTTTTATTTTATTTCGATCGTGCAATCTCCCTGCAAATCTGCAATTAAACCTTCCTACTTGTGTTTTAAGCGGGATTGCTCGTTCGTTTCCTAATTTTTCAATTGACCGCTTTTCTATTCTCGGGCGCTGATTCGCTGAAGACTCTTTCCCTAGATAGAATAGACAGAATGCGTAGAAGGCTTCTAGAAACCTCAGGCTAAGACGAAACCCCCCGCCCCCATAAGAGTCACGTGACTTTTCTTTGTTCGTATGCGGCTCTGTTTACGACGGCAAGCAAGTAAGTAGACAACTCGCTCAAGCTTGGGACCCAACAAGCCTGACACTTGCGTTATCCTCTGACATCACAGCCTGCTGCTGTCAAGTCAATTGCCAACGACTAGCACATACCTTCTCGGTCCTCCCGTCCGTCCGTCCGTGTTCTTTCTTTTCTTTCTTTCTTTTACGTACACAATGACGTTCTATCGCTACCCAAGAAGGAAATAATGAACAAACAATAGAGAAAAGAAGGGAGAAAAATCTTCATAGTGGGGGCAAAGGTCGTCGTGAAGAGCGAGAGACAAAGAACGAAACACCAGTGCGAAATGACACCTGAATCGCTACGGCAACTGTGGAGTCGGGAAGACGGGAGGGGCACAGCAAAGAGTGAGATGAGCGTTGGGGTCAGCGAAAGATGGCTCTAAGAACGGTGGTAGGAGCGGAAGACCCACTGCGGTGGAGGAAGAAACGGACCAGTCTCTTCCGCAGTGTCTCTTTGCAGAATTTTTGGAGTTTGTTGTTGATTTTGCTTGTGTGTTTTTTTTTTTTTTTTTTTTTTTTTTTTTTTTTTTTTTTTTTTTTTTTTTTTTTTTTTTCGGGGGCGCCAATGTGTCTTTCCTCGGCGTGGGCTGTCGTTGAGGAGCGAGGCGTAGGGTTTGCGGATAGTTCCTTTGTCAGAATAAACAAGGACATGTACAGTATACAGGGAACAAGGTATAGTCAGACGTTGCCTCTTTTTCTTTTTTCTTTTTTTTTCGTTCTGCTTTCTTTCTCAGCGGTAGCTCTAGGGTTACAGGCTGACAGGCTGCGGTCGTTAGTAACTTTCATTTTGGTATATTTGTTTTGGTGTTTTGGCGAGGGGGCTTACTTGGTTGCTAAGAGACCAACAACAACACACCAGAAAAGAATCATAACACGCATGACAGAGAAAAGAAAAGACACAAGACCAACGAAAACACTGGCTGGACTTTTCCTCTACATCTTTTTGTCTGGTACCCCCGCCCCCATTTGCCACATACTTTCTTTCCTTTTAGTTATGGCGCTTCTGATTCGCTGTAAGCCCCTGAGGCCCGAAGCTGGCTTGAAGCTTCCTCACTCCTCCTCTCTCTGCTAAGCTCACAGAAGTGGGAGTTCTTTGGCAGCTTCTTGGCAGATCTGGTGGCTTTGTAGCAGCTGTAGCAGCATAATGATGGAATTAGAACAAAACATAGCCCACTGGATGGTGGGTATGGATGGCAGGCAATCCGTTCCCGCGAAAAAAAAAAAAAAAAAGCTAGTCCTAGTCAAGCTCGGTCACATTGCGCTCTGAAAATCAAAAGGCTGGCCTGGCCGGGTTCGTGCCGATACGAAGGAGGCAGCGCCCTTTATTCGCTATTACCTGCGCGAATCCTCTCTCCACCTAGCCGATGTGATTAGCATGTTGTTTTCGTTTAAGGTCAATGGTTGGTTGGCTGTAAGTGAATAATATAGGACGACGATGGGTTTATTGTTACTGTCGTCATCGTTCTCAAGGTGAGCCTTTTACTTCTTTTGATGTGATTGGCACGCTAGACAAGAAGAAGGCCCTTTTCCTAGACCCAGAGACAAAGACATAGCCGGAGACAAGAAACGCGAAACAAAACCGACGCCGTTTCCTAGGCGGCAGGGCCAAGAAAAAGGCGGGGTTACGTTCTTGTTGTTGTTTATACCCACCACCAAACAGCCCGCTCTCCCCTCCAGTCTTGATGTTTTCTTGCCCTCTTTGGGCTCAGCCCAGTCCGCAGCAATGGATTCGGATGAGCTGACATTCTATAGCATGCCTGAAATCTGCTTAGCGGATTGATATTATGTAGATAAACAAGTGCCCTGCCCCACCACTGCTGTTACAACAACGCGATGACAACGAAGGGCTGTCTTAGCAAATGTGTGAGATTCTGCGATAATTGGTCATTGATTCAAGTGCAACGTGACTGTGACATTTTCTTGGATGGAAAAAAAAAAGGGCCAAGCCGGGCGAAAATGAAGGCGGAGGTCTAGGCATAAGAGGGAGAAAGAGAGGAGAAGCTTGGGGTTCTGGGTGCTGACATGCAGACAACACAGGCAGATGTATAGATAGATAGATGTATGCATAGACCAGTCAATTGATAATTCGCGCGAGCGAGCAGAAGAAGATGGGAAGATGGGAGGCGTAGAGAGTAGATTAAAGCGAGGTTCTCTTACACAGAATAGATCCGTGGCGACCGGGGAGGGGGGTGTACCTGTCTGTCTGTCTGTCTGTCTGTCTGTGTCTGTCTGTTTGTCTCGTCCTTTTCACTGTGGCTTGTAGGCCAAGATGCCCGTTTTCGGCAGTGGGACAGCAAGAAGATGGGAAATTGACAAACAGAAATAAATGAAATCTTCTGTTGTGAGTGTCCTTTTGCAACAGGACGAGGCTGCGATTTTTGCAAGTGCGGGTAGACAAGGCTGCCAAGAGGGGAAAAGCGCGCGTTGAAGCGAGAAAATTTTGGCAAGGCTGAGAGTTTTGTAGTAGTGGCCGTGACGGCAGATGGTAGAGTTAACATGGAGAGAAGTAATCAATAACATCACCTTTTCTGATGGTTTTGTCATTATATAACTTCTCCGTTTCACGTTTATTTATTTTCTATACTTTCCGCATTTTTCTACGTTTTTTCTATATTTCTTTTGTGATATTTGTGAGATTTTTCTGGCTGTTCTCTAGTCTGGCCCTCTGATTGGCACTTCCCATCCGCTTCCAGCCTTGCCTCGATAATATCTCTTATTTTCTTTTCCCTCGTCAATTCTTTTCTCTTTATTTTTTTCCTAAAACTTCATAACCCTTCGTTGTTGCTCGTCCACCACCCCTCCCAATCCCCCTCTGGACTTGCCCTTTTTCCCCTTCTTCTTTTTCTTCTAGCTGTCGTTCTTTTTTTTTTCTTTTTTTTTTTTTTCTATTTTATTTTCGGTTCTCTCTCGTTTCTCTGTTTACTGCCCCTCATTCTCGTTCCCGCTTTGGCCGACGCCATTCTCCGTCGCTGCTGCTGCTGCTGCTGTCGCCAATATCATCGTGAACCCCTCTATCATCCCCCCCACCAACTGTTCCCTTCATATTAGCCGCTGATATCATCGTCATCGCCGCCAAATCTTCAATCATCTCGTCGCTTGCAGGCTTTGCCACAACTCTTGATTGGTCTTTGGGCCCCAGCTCCAGCCTCTCCTCCACCTCTTCATCTCATCTCCCTATTGACCTTGACTGACTGGAACTACCCATACCTGGGATCCCGAAAGAGACATGAGATCTGGAAACTCTCAGTAGAAAGAAACGGAGTGGAATCAAACTTCATTATTCTATTTTGAATTTTCCTTCCATTTTTCTCCGTTATTTCTTGAACTTTTCTTCCAATTTTTTTCCCCTTCAAAGCGTTGTTTTTTTTTTTTTTTTTTTTTTTTTTTTTTTTTTTTTTCATCACAATTCATCACATTCTTTTTGTCGCCTCCTTTCCCTGGACTTTCGACAAATCCCACCACCGAAAACTAAAAATCCACACAAAAAAAAACAAAGCTGTGTTCTTGATTCTGTTTCAATTCGTCTTGTTACTTCGAATTCTATCTCTTCTGCTCCGATACGTTCTCATCTATTCTAGCCGACGATCCCGGGCCGATCTACTCTATTCGTCACCGAATCCCGTTGCATTTCCACCCATACTATCGAATTCCTGTCGTGTCCGCCTTTTTGACACCACTTCTGTCTGTGACCAGCCTGTCACTTTTTTTCTTCGTTACATAACCAGAGGTGTGTATATGCCCCCTTGGAGCCCGTGCTGTGTGCCTGTGCTCGCCCTGCTTTTTTTCCTCTTCCTCTTCTTTTTTGGTACATTCCTTTGGATCGTCCCCTTCTTTACAGCGTTCGGCATTTGATGTCAAAATAGAGCGGAAAAAAGAATTGTACTTTTTTTGGATATAATTTTTTTTTTCTTTTTTCCTTTTGTTTTCCTTCTTGTATGGGGAGGCCGTGATGGCTATTATGACTTTGTCCAGAGTTGGTTTCTCAAAGTTGTGATAAGCATCGGTGCCAATCACCATGTTTCCCTGGCCTGTACTTTGCTGCATCACCCCCCCTTCTTGTGTCCCAGGAAAAGCCCTCATTGTCCGTCCGTGAGCTTTGCTTTACCTGCTTTTGCCTACTTACTTGTCTGTACCTGAGTCTGCTTGCTTGTCTTTGTACCTGTCGGACCGTTTTCCCACGCCGTACAAAGCTGCAAAGACAAGACCGGCTACAGTGAGTACAGATGTTGTCAGTCAGTCTGGGTTACTAGAAAGTGTTGCTCTGTATTGGCCTTGCTTGTGGCGGCTTCTCCGAGAGCCCTACTTGTTTTATTTTGCTTCCCTGGTAGCCCGTTTTTCTCATGGCATCTCAGCTGAAGAGGTAGTTCTCTTTTGGCCTTTCTCTTCCATGTTGCTGGTATGTGACAAGAGACAAACCTCATCAAGCGCTTCCTTTTCCTTTGCCTGAATGGAAATATTTGCGTGACGCTATGGGAGAATACTTTTTAGATGAAGATGGATGATGGGATGGGATGGGATGGGCTGTACTGAACTGCATTGACTAGGTCTGGCATCCTATTTCTCATTTTCTCCCTAAGCCAACCTCCCTTCCTCATCACTCCTAGGCTCCTTTTGGCTCCTCCTGTGCTTCTCTTTTTCCTCTGCCCCTTGGCTCGTTTGGCTGGCTGGGTTGTGGTTGTTGGCTCTCCTCTCTCTGTAGGCTGCCCTTGGCTCTGGCCCTTGGACCCTTGGGCCCTTGGCCTCCACTCATCCACGCCACGCCATGCATCCCTCCTCCCTGCCCTGGTCGCTATTTTTTTTTTTCCTGTGCTCTGGCGCTCGGCGTTGTGCTCTATCTCTGGTGGCCCCCCCTTGACTATAGTAATAGCAAGCGGGCCGTTCAATATTGTACATATAGGCTGGCTCTTTTTAACTGACTGCTATGCGTGCTCCTATTAGATCTCTTTCGTCTGGTATTTAACCATCTTCCAACTCCCTCCCTACGAAAACCACTGCGATCCAGTTGGTTTCTTGTTTCTTGGTCCAGGGAAAGCTGAGCAGTTCTTCGAGTCGATTTACTTCTTCTTCGAGTCTCCAGCCCACAGTCACTCTTTTATTTTCTTTTAACCCTCTCATCAATCGTCATATTGCGTGTTCTGATCCGTTAGTCTGTCCGGTCTGTTCGAAATTCGACCTGGACTCGCGATCTCATTTCTCTCCCCCTCGAACGTCGCGATCTTTCTCCTTTTTCTTTTCTTTTTCTTTTCTATTCTTCGTTTCTTTCTACGTGCCTCATCACCACGCTTTCTTCATTCCCTCACACTCTTTTCCTTTTAATTCTTAATCAGTTAATTCGTTTCTCGTTTCTTTTTTTTTTTTCTCTTGATTTTCTTGATTTTCTTGGTTTCCTTTGGATTTCGATTTGATTCAGTTCTTATCGACAACAATATCAACAAATCGAACCATCTACACTCATTAAACTCCTATCAACCACCGCCCAAAATCACATCACAATCTCTCGATTTATCTACTCCCTTGAGGAAGAAGAAGACGAAGAAAAACCCCGTCTGTTCGACTACTTATCAATTTTGAATATTGTGTCGTCACATTTCTTCGCCCTTCATTTTTCTCCTTTATCTCTCTATTTTTCTACGTTTTTTTTCTTGTTTCGTTCTTCGCCTTGATTCTTATACCCATTGCCCCAAAGGCACCACAAAAGTTTCGATCCCGTCCTATTTGCGCATCTTGCGTTTTTCCATTGTCGCTAGGCATATACCAACATCAGTTGCCCGTTGCAGCGTCTTTATTCTCTTACGGCAACCGACCTGTTTAGGAGAAATTAAAAAAAAGAAGACTAAAAACTTATAGACTTAACGTTGCGGAATCCGACCTTTCGACCCGTCAACAATAAGACTTTCAAGTTCATTTTTTTCTCACCTCTTTCCTCGCTTCTCTTTCTTGATTTCTCCGTGCAATATGGCCTACAACGGTTATCAACCCGACGAGGAGATGTTTTTCGAAACCGACGACCATGCTGGTCGCTCCTGGGAAGATATACGCAGACAGGCCAAAATGATTGCGTGGGATCGCCAAGAACAGGTGGCTAACGAGCTGTCTCGGCTGGCTAGTGATGAGTATATGGAGGACATCATGCAGCATCTTCGTCACATGGAGGTATGTAATCTCTCTTCTTGTTTTCATCATGTCATGGTTGACATTTCAGCCTGAGCTTATGCCATCTTGTTAAATAATATACTAACAACCTCAACAGGAAGAAACCCTCCCCGACGTTAACCTGATCGACATGCAGCGCGAAATCCAATGGTTCATGCGCCCATTTTTGATGGACTTCATCATTGAGGCCCACAACGCTTTCCGCCTGCTGCCCGAGACGCTCTTCCTAACTATAAACTTGCTTGACCGCTATTGCTCCAAGCGTATTGTCTATAAGAACCACTACCAACTGGTTGCCTGTTCATCGCTGCTTATTGCCGCCAAGTACACGGACAAGAAGGAGCGGGTGCCGCAGATCTCGGAGCTCAACCGCATGTGCTGCGGCCTCTACGACTCAGGGATGTTTACGCAAATGGAGATGCACGTGCTTAACACGCTCGAGTGGACTATTGGCCATCCTACTGTAGACTTTTTCACAAAAATCATGGTGACTGAAGAGCGTGACGACAAGGAGGTTGAGCACATGACGGCCTACCTCTGTGAAGTTGCCCTGTACCACCGTGACTTTGTGTCAATCAAGCCGTCGGTACTTGCCCGTGCTTCGCTAGCTCTAGCTCGCGCTATTCTGGGCCGAAACGAGGTCAATGATGGCGAATGGGGCCAGGCCGAAAATGACACGTACATGACACTGTTTCGCCATTTGGCACAGACGTCAGGCGTGGTTTGCAAGAAGTATAGCAGCTCGGCTTATTCACGCGTGTCCAAGACTCTGAATGAGTTCATGCGCCGCCAAGCCGAAATTTCCCGCCGCAACGCTGCTGCCGCTGCGGCGGCTGCCGCTGCTGCGGCGGCCTCGGCTCAGTCACAGGCTAACGCCGCTGCCCAGACCGCCGCTTCTGTTGTCTGCGAGATGACAGATGCGCAGGCTGTTTGCGCGACACCGCATGTTAAGCCCGGAGTGCGCAATAATTTCGAAGGCTACCCAACACCGCCCATAACACCAGACGGAGCATCATTTGCGCCGGGAATGCATCCTAAAGAGCAGTTGTATGCTGTTCGAACACCCATGACACCGACTCGCAACCATGTCCCAGTGGCGGGTGTAGGACATGTAGCACAACAGCAACAAAACCAACACCAGCAACCAGTACTACCGGAGCACTATTCGCGGTACCAGACGGAGATGGACTACACAATGGCGCCGTAAAGTGCGAGGGAAGAGAGAGGGGGTCAGCAGCCAGCCGCATTATTTGACGGACATTGGACGGTATATCCTGTCCGTTCGTCTGCATAACCGGCTGACTGGCTACTGGCCAACTATGTTCTCTTTGCATTGCTACTTTTGATTGCCAGACCCGACCCGCCCTCCTTTTCTTTCTACTTGTTTCTGTGCCTTTATTCTGTCCTCTTACATCTTCCTGTCTCTCCTTGTCTCTCTTACCGTGTTAGTATCCTGTTCGTATCTTGTTCTGAATAATACTTACGTACTCCCTCTTTTAATCAAGGATCTTCTTTTCTCACTCTTCTTTTTTTTGTTTGTTTGTTTGTTGCTCTGCTCTCGGTGACGGTGATGCGTCTTACTTCAACTGGCTATCATTCTATTTTTCTGAACATTCGTTCTCCCTGTGGTCAGTGTAGGCCGTGAGCAGTAGCAGCAATGTGCTGTCGATTTACCCATATGGGCGGGATAGAGTGGGCAAGCATGACTCGAGACAATCGAGGGATATTGAGGAGGCACTTTTGTTCCCTTTATTCCCGTCTAGTCGGGCTAATGCGGCTCGGCTAAGCTTGAATCAGCAGCTCCCGATCATCTATTCCCCCTTGCCACCTTTGTGCTTCGCTTTCCTACGTCTCCGACTTTTTGCTCCTAGGTTTCCGCTTTATCTGCGTCTGATTCTACCCTTCCTCCGAGGTTGTTTTTGCCTTGAGATTTGCAGTTTATGTACTCAAGTTTCTACTTGCCTTAACTCGACCATTTCTATTTGGGTCAACAGGAACTAAGAGGCGAATTCTTCTTGTCTACGAAGGCATGGCAGATTGAAAACATGAGACCAAGAAAGAAAACAAACATTGCGATCGATTCGCATTAACAAAAAAACAACGAGGCGAATTCCTCGCCCTGTTTAACACACATCTTCACATGGACTTTGTCAATGTCTCCGCCGCTTCTCCTGAGTAACATGATTCCTTCTTTAGCCCTTCTCTTCGTTCCAATGTCTCTGTTCATCTGTATAGTCTGTCATGTGCTGGGATAGCAAACAATAAACTAACAACAAAAGCTAAGAAAAAAAAAGGAATGAAAAGGTGACGACAGATGAGACCAGCAAGACTTTACTGGACAAGAGCCATGGCTAGAAGCGTAATTAAGGGAGGCCGCATTTGTGGCTGCGTTTCCACCCGAACTTTGTGCTCCCTGCATCTCTGCTGGCTGGTATGAAGTGCCATGCCTATCACGACTCTGGGCCGCTGGACCTATAGCCGTTCCAAGCGAAACACACATTCCGACCAAGACGGGGCGAAGACAAGGCGGATGAATGGGAGAAGAACAGATGGTGGAAGACCCGCATGCTTAGATTAGCTGGTATTTTGATTGCGTATCGACCAGTTTCTCGGCTAACGGGAAGAGGATGAATGAAGGTGCATGTATGTATGCTTCTGATCTCATCTCTTCTCGTCCATTCCCTTCTATATTTGTCTCGTGTCACTCCCGTGTACCTCTTATCCCATCTTGGTTCATTTGCCATTCATGACCGCTGGCCGGCCTCATCTCATCTACTTGCCATCTGTGTCTCTCTGTGCGTGCTTCGCTAGAGGTGAGACCTTGATGGAGATGCGATCTCTTCTCTCAAACACACAACTATTTTCCCTTCTCTGTACTTTTTCTTTGACTTTTCTTTTCTTCTTTTCCTTCCTGTCGTCGTTCTCTCTTATTTTTTTCCTTTTTATTACATGCCAATCCATCTTTGGTTATTTGCTTTCGTTCTTTATCACCGTTAGTTTTCTATTTCTCCTTGATCGAACTCTCTCTTTTGTCCTTCTCCTTTCTGCGTTTCCCCCCCCCCCCCCTTCTCTTTGTTTTCACATGTCCTTGTCCCATCTTCTTCTGTTTCCCCTTATTATCCCACTGTCTTACACTGTTGACTTTTCCCCTTCTCCTTGTCCTCGTTCTCTCTTCAAAATATTGCTGCACTAGCAGGAAAAAACCGCGAGATACGAAGGTTTTGCCCTAGGCTAAGTTTACCTCTGCCTTTGTCTTCTCTCTGAAGGCCCTTTCCCTTAGAAGGGTCCCGAGTAAAAGAGAGAGCCATTAGGCCCTGTCTGATTCTTTTTAATATCCATTTTTTTTTCTTTTGTCTTGCTCAAATCTGAGGCTTTTTGTGCATTGTGCGTATCTGTCGTGATGACATGGCGGGACTGGACTGACTGACTGACTGTCTGTCTATACATGAAGTAAACTGAGTAAGTACAAAGCATTGCGGATCTTATCGTGCAGTCTGGATCCCAGTCTAGGTATAGTATAAATGCAGTCTTTTTTTCGTTTCTCCTCCAGAAGAATTAGCAGTCAACGTGCTAGAGACAGTAGCCAACCCAGGCGCTGAATGCTGGTTAGATATTCAGGCTTGCTTCTAAAGGCATCTAGATCTAGCATCTATGAACTTGAAGCTCGGTCGGCGTGAGCTCGAAACCAATCAACCACCTGTGCCGGTGTACTCCGCTATTACGTCTAGTCTGGTCTTGGAGGTCTTGCATAGGTGGTCAGCTGGTTGAAGGGCGTTGAGCGTCTAGGTTCGGTGTCGTGTTAGGCAGTAATAGTAGAGGACATAGATCAAGTCCCTCTTTACTCTTAGCAACGGAGTAAATCGCGAGTCCGAAAACATGGAAGAAGACTGAGTGCATCTTGATTCTGGGAACTGAAGTCTTTCCCACCAGCAGCGCACGCACCCTATTTGTTGGCTTAGTGATAGGACTCAATATATTGTAGAGTTGGTCCCAAGGCTGATTCCCAAGATCATCACTAAGAATACTGGGCTGGTTTCTTGCTCGTTTCTTCCTCTACAACCTAGATGTATCTAACGCTGGCGGAGGGGGTTTGTCGCGACACAGCGACGCCCGAGGGGCTTTCTAGTACTACTCCTATTCCATGGACTTGAATACATGTAACGTCTACCAGAGCTATAAAGACGGAGTGATGCTGGGCTGCTAGCCACTCGATACATAAGTTAAGGCCTCTCTGAAAGATTGGCTGGCCCGACCAGAGAATCCCGACTGCCCCTAGACAAGCTCGCCACTCGATTCTGCCCTTTCTACAGATGTTTACCAGTATCCCTTGTCTAGCTACTTGACACGGGTGTATTCAAAGTAGAATTCTCTTCTCATGTCCTTGGTCGAGAACGTACTTGATCCGTACCTTGATTTCCACATGTTCAACTCAAAATCGTAGCCACCACTATGGCCTCGATTAGAGCTCTGCAAGCTACGAGAAACGTGCCAACCCGACTAACAGTCACATGATGCCACCCTCGCAGACTCGAGTACTATCATTATCGAGAGATCTCCATTGTTCATTTGCGATCATGATTTGTTCATTAATTAGTTATATACACATATTCTGTACAGCCAGTTTTCTTTTCTTCGACAACCTACCACCCCCCCCCCCCCGCGCCTATCCTGCATCTCGCCAGTCCATCATTTATCGGCCCAGCTCCTCACATCACCGAGCAGCCAGCTGCGGCCGTCACAGGGGCTGCGCCCCCGGCTAGATTCATGAAGTTATATCCCATGATAGCCGTTTCAATAGCACCGCAGAGCTCATCACGGTCAACTCCGATACCGGCCGCACAGACGGTGGTTGTTGTCGTTGTGGCGGCTCCAGTCGAACTTGATATCCTGTCGCTGGTGGCGTTACCATCCCCATAACTATTCCTATCTTCTGACATCACTGTGCTCATACTCTTGTCCATGCCGCTGCAGAGGCCCTGTGTTCCGTCTCGTCGTACGACGTTCGCAGGTATACCGGCTGCGCTTAGCGCTGCAACAATGTCGGCGTGTATAGCGGGCGCGGCGTGGAAGAAGCATACTTTATCCTCGAGCATCAGGAAGAACTCATCGTGTTTCCAGGGGTTTAGCGCGGCAAACTGAGGGGGTGGGCACTTCCACGTTAGCTAGGTAGGGTGAGTAGTAGAGAGGCAGCATAGGAAAAAGAAAAAAAAGAAAAAGAAAAGGAAAAGGAAACCACTCACCGATACGTGATATCGTCCCCGCACCTTCTCTAATATATCTGCCAACACCGGATATTCATCGCCTAAAGACCACGAAGTCTTGCGTCGCCCATGGAGGATGACGTGTGTATCATGTACTCCCTGGGCAACCTGAAGAGTTTGGCCGGCACGGACGCGGCGAACTGCCTTGGCCGTTGTCGGAGGAAGTCCTGGCGCAAAGGAACACTCACCGCCGGCCATGGCAATGAATAGGCTGTCGTCTGGCCCAAGTGATGCAGACACTGCGGGCCAAGATCTACTTTGTGAGGCGAGTGTGCTGGTGAGCCAGCCGTAGGGTCCGGGATCGTATTGCTCGTTGAAGGACATGGAGGAGCCTGATTAAGAGTTAGTTAGAGAGGGCAGAGAAAGGGAGGGGACAACAAACTCACGATATGTGTGAGCCCCATCAGGCGTTTGGAAGTACATAAACCACCGCTTGTGCTCATCTAACACGGCCGTGCGCAGGATCTTGACATCGGAGAGTTGCAGAGCCATAGCAGGGGGGATGTTCCGGCTAGGTAGATAGAAGTTAGAGAGAGATGGAAAGAGTATTACGACAGGGCAAAGGGGCGAGAGGCGGAAGACAAAAGAGAGGAACCCCGCCTCTCCCCCCCTCCCCCTCCCCCTCCCCCGGCTCCCTATCAAACCAGATGGAAACAAGAGCAAAAGACTCACTGGCTCACGTCGCCTGGTGTACTCAAGATAAACGACCCTTCAGTCGGCCCAAACATGAAAAACACACTGCTTCTACTCCTTCGGCGTGGCATAACGCTAACTAGGTGGGAGCTACGTTTCCAGAATTGTAGGCTGTGAGAGGTGGTGGGAGGAGAGAAGCAGAGGAGGGAGAGACAGGACGTGTAGAGTGGGGATAGGACGTGGACTGGCTGTTTCGGGCGTGGGTCAAAGACGGGCAGACGCAGAGGAAGGGCATAGGCAAGACAGATGAAACTGGCTAGGACCAAAAAGATGAAGTATGGAGGAGAGGAGAGTGTGTCTTTGGAAAATAGAGAAACGAAGCGAGACGCGAAGGGTCTATCTGCCGTACAGGACAAAAATACCCCAGAGTGCGCTTGTCAGTTGTCAGTGGTGAATACGAGAGAGTCAAAGAAGAGCGAGACGTCTAAGCGAAACAACTGGGGGGGGGGGTCCATATATACTTTCGCATATACCTCTACATATCTAGCCGTCTAGCCGTCTTGTCGTTTTTCCTTTTTTTTTTTTTTGTTCTTTTTTTGTATTGCTTTGCCTAGGCATAGGATGCAAGGTAACGGCCCGCGGATCGAGTCCGGCAAACACCCAGGCCAGGATCAAATCAGGCTACTCTCTTTTACCCCCCCCCCCCCCCCCCGTCTAGCACGGCTCAGGGCCTAGATCAAGATATTCAGCCACCACACACGCACACACACAAACACACACGCGCGCGCGCGCAAGAACTGAGCTGATCTTTCCCCTCTTGTTGCCTCCACTTCGGTCCCCTTCCATCACCATGACTTAGATAGGCTATTACCATGGTGCGTGCATTGTCCGGAAAACTGGTTCGAGATGCCGCTGCAGATCTTTGCGCGCTACCACCAAATCCAAATTCAAGCTCCCAATTCTAGCCGCAGTATGGTTTGAGAGGGCACTGGGCGTGTCACTCAAGCCCCAGATATACCATGTTTACTCGGCCACCTAGCCAAGACAGTCAGTCTCCTTTCTCCTTCCCCCCCCCCCCCTCACAATATCGACCTTTTCCTTCTTCTCTAGTCTTATCAAAAGACAAATGCAACCCCAATTGTATCACGTTGCTTCTTCCCTACCAATAAACCACCCATAAAACAGCAAATACAGCAAGCCGAACAACGTCTTCCTTTTGTGTACTTCTCTTCTCCTCACTTCCACGCTTCTCCAACCGCCCCCTATAGTATGCACTCACTCCTCTCTTGTATCTTGTTTAGTTCTTTCTTTTTAATTTCTTAAGATGTGCTTTCTTTTTCTTCCGTTTTATGCTCTTATCTTCCTGCTCTAATGTAGCTTGACCTGTCATTAACTCCGCCCACCCTCAAATCACACACATCCAGACAAACACTCATTCATGTACATCCAAGTCCTCCTCTCCCTGTCCGCTGGTCAGCCAAGTACTCTACCCGCCCACAGCCTACCCAATCAACTCGAAAAGTCAAGTCAACCAAGCCACCAAACAAAAAAAGGGGGGGGAGGGGGGAGAAAAAGAAAATATCCTACTTCTCGTTTCTTTCCCCCCTCTTAACGTACCACCCACCCCGGCTTCTTCTTCCTCCCTCCCAATCAAATTCCTACCCGCTTTTCCACAGCCTTGCTCATTCTCAAACAAACCCCAAGACGCTCACGCAACAGCAGAAACCTTCTGATCGATTAATTTACAAAAAAAAAAAAAAAGTCTTCATTTTTTCTTTTAAAAAAATGCAGCAACACTTTCGCCGCGCTGTTGATGATAAGGAGAGTCAAGCAAAGCAAGGCTTGTAGTCAAGTGTGGGGCCCAGTCAAAGTGGAGGCGAGGCAACTTCCCTTTTGCTTTTCTGTCCTTCCCTTTATTTTTTCCGACACCTTTTTAGGGTTATTCAATGCACTTCGACTTCATGTTTTGTGTTCCAATATTTTTTTTTTTTTCAAGGTCAATACTTAATTCATTAACCAAGGACCGCTAGTCTCTCTATTTTCAAGACACTCGCGAATTCTTCTGTCATTTTTTTTTCTTCCCTTCCCTATTTCTTCATTTTGTTGTTGTACAGAAAAAGAAAGAAAAACAAACTAATTAACCCTCGCTGTCCATGTTCCAAGTTCCCTTTCCTAGTTTTGAGTCCTGGGGATCTAAGACAATCTAGTAGCGCTTGTCGCGCAGGGTGTCGGCGTACTCCTCCAGAGGGGAGCGGATCAGCTTGGTCTCCTTCCACAGGTTGGGGGTCAGGAAACCGTATGTGTTGGATACAGCCGAGAAGGTGGCCTTCAGGGTGTTCTCCAGAGTCTTGGTAGAGCCGGAAGAGGAAGTGTAGGCATCCTCAACACCAGCAAGCTGGAGGAAACGCTTGACAGCGGGCGAGGCGACCAGGCCAGTACCACGGGGAGCGGGGATAAGCTAAAAGAAAAGGAAAAAAAGTTAATACTTGACTTCAGGGCTGGCATTATTTGTAGTAGTCTTCTGGAGTTCACTTACACGGACGGTGACCGAACCGCACTTGCCAGACTCCTTGCAGGGCAGGGAGTGGGGAGCACCCAGGTTGGTACCCCAGTAACCTCTACGGACAGGAATGACCGAAAGCTTGGCAATGATAATGGCGGCACGGATGGCAGTGGCAACCTCCTTGGAGGTCTTGATACCCAGACCAACGTGGCCCTCGGAGTCACCAATGATGACAATAGCCTTGAAGCGAGTGCGCTGACCGGCGCGGGTCTGCTTCTGGACAGGCTTGATCTGCAAGTAGGAAAAAAAAAATAGACAGTTAGCATCGCGCACACCTGTATGTCTGTATGCATATGCTGCTGGTTGGCTGATTCGACTAGCTAAAAACCTGTACTCTGCTAGGACTAGAGTCAATCTTAATTGCAACGGCGGCTTCTTTCAGTTCTTAATACATGTGTATCGAGGGCAGGCCTTCAATTGAGCCCTCGCTTCGTTCTCTTGCCTCGTCGATTGTCGGTACAATTAATTGGCCGTCGAAAAGTCTTTTATTGTCGTCTCGTTGTCGTCATGAAGGATTATCGATAGAAAGGAGCCCCCGCGCAAGAAAGATTTGATGCCTACCATACAGAGCCTGCTCATCTTGAAGTCCTCTCTAGCACAAAGCAGCATGCTGCTTCACATATATATAAAAAAAAAACTAACCTTCATGACCTCGTCGCTCAGCTTGGGCAGGAAGTTGTCGACAATCTGGTACTCCTTGATGGGCAGAGAGTGCAGGTAGATCTCCTCCATGCTGGAGATCTTGCCGGCCTTGACGAGACGGCCCAGCTTGGTGACGGGCTGCCACTCCTTCTCCTCGTTCTTGTTACCGCCACGGCGGCCACGGCCACGGCCACGGCCACCACGGCCGCGGTCACCACCACGAGAGCCAAAGCCACCACGGGCACCAGTTCCACGATCAGCCATCTTGAATATGTGTTTTGAGGTTGTTGGAAAGGAGACGACACACAAAAATATCGGACAAGAAGAAAAGAGAGGAAAGAGAAAGAAAAACAGAAAGGATCACGAGAAAAAGGAGGGGCGAAGCACTGTCAAAACAGGGAATCAGTTCAGCAAAACCTAGAGAAAGAGGACCCACTACTCACTGCCCTTTTTTCCGCTACAATGATTTTTTTGGCGGGGCTGACTCTTAATTTCGCACACAAAATATCAAGTAAATTCTAGTGGCATGTGAGGCGTTCAGCCTTCTATCATGGCCTGCTGGCAGCTGGCAAGCCCTAACAAGGTCCACAAATTGTCCATTTTTATGGGGCCTTAACCAAGGTGTGGCTGTTCATTAAGACCCCTGTCTATATATCCCTCTCGGTGTGGGTGTGTAACAGCCCCATAATAAGCTTTACACCGAGCACATTAACACCTTTAAATTGAATTGAAATTGTTACTAGTTTCTCTAAACTAGAGGCCTAAAGTATTTTGGTGAGATTGCGGTATCAGGAATAAACGCGCTTTTTTTTTTTCCTTTCCTTTTCTTTTCAAGATCAACAAATGATACCAGCAGTAGTAACATGAACCAAAGAGATCTAAAGATGGGTCAAATTAGTAGAAGAGAGGGGAGGGGCGGGGTGGTGAGAGAGGGAGTGTGCGAGTTGCATACCGACAGAGAATGAAATGGGTATGGGAGAGAAATAACAAAGAAAATAGACGTAGGGGGATCGAGTTGGCGATTTTTAGAGAGTTGCGAAAGCATGAAGTGATGTAAAACAAAGAGAGTATATAGGTGGGGACAGCTCTCCAGATCATAATCCAATCTAGTCCCGACATAGACTACAATGCAAGGCATCTGAGCGGCTCATGTACTAGGACTTTGTCATGGGTCCACGGGCTTCTTTCCAGCCTCGACTGTTTTGACAATGAGTCCTTCTCCGGCCGTCGCGCGCTGCGCCCATTCGCTATAACATGCATTTGTTAGCTACTTGATTGATTTTGTCTTGTGCCACACCATATCAGAAGGAAAAAGCGCAACTTACGTCCAGCTACCGTCGTACACACGATGTGTTTCCGGTGAGCCAAATTCGGCAATTTTCAGCGCCGCTTCGAGCACACATGCTGTTACGCCACTCCCACATGAGGCGATCACAGGCTTGTCTGGGCTTAGGCCCTTGGCCTTGAACAACTTGCGCAGGGCCTCTGGTGCCAGAAACTTTTTGGTTGCTGGGTCCAGCACATCGCCAAAGGGAATATTGATAGAACCCGGCATGTGACCCGATGACAGGCCAGCTCTAGGCTCAGCATCCTTGCCAGACCAGCGACCTGGCCCGCGAGCATCGATGATCTGCACACCATCGGCAGAGACACCTGCCGCAATGTTCTCGTTCGCCACCTTCTTAACGTCCTCGAACGATGCAACCCTGGCTTCGTCCAACTTGGGAATCGGATACGTGCACACATCAACAGGATAAAACTCTCCTGACTCAACAGGCAGACCCTCCTCGACGTACTGCTTGAAGTTATCCAGGATATGCACTTTGGGATGGCCAAAGGCGCGCAGCGTCCAGGCAACACGCGGCGCACTGAATATTCCTAGCTCCTTAGAGTCGTATACTACGACAGTATCGTCGATGCGGATGCCTAGCTCACTCATGGTGGAGGCCAGCTCCTTGGGTGACGGAAGCATATGCGGGAGCTCGCTATGGCGCTCAACGACCTTGTCAATGTCGAAGAAGCGCGCCTTGGGGATGCGTTGTTCGAGGAACACATCAATTCCCGAGCGGCCATCATTGGGCATGAACCACGCCGCACATAATGGAATGACTCGCGGGTCCGTGCTAATGGGTGACGGCGGGTTCTTCTTTAACGCCTCCGATAACTCCTTAGGGGTCACCAGATACGACGAGAAGGCACGCACCGTACTACTTCGTACTGGTGAAAAGCCTGCCGGGCTGCCAGACGTTGTGCTTATCGGAGCCATGGGGTGCGACGGTGACGCGCAGTTACTCCTGCTGGCTGTAGCGGCAGTCATGTGTAAAATCGATGGTAGTCGGGAAGCGGGGAAGGAAGTAGAGATGGAAGCGGAGGCCAAACAACAGAGACTGCCACGGCTTCTGGTAACAATATCCAGCAACATAGTAGTAGAGAGAGACTGGTGGTCTTCGATGTTAGTTGTATGGCAATCTTGTTGATGCTGTCTGTTGGGTTTTAGCAAGCTTCTGAAGGGGGAGGTTTTTTGACTGAGTGATCCGTGCACGATTAGCAAAGGCGCCTATCTTAGGTGCGGACAACAATGGAGAATTTCGTGAGCCTTCTCACAAGACGCCGGACAGTATAGCGACGAAGAGATAAGGTATCAGGCAAAAGCTTCGATAGAAAGGCTAAGCATGAATGGACGTTAAGATAGTGAAACATCATCCAAAAAAAAAAAAAAAAAAAGGAAGATTCATGACACAAGACACAGGACTAAACTTAGCTTTGAGAGAAGATAACCCTATTAACCCTGACAACCCTAACACTCCATTACACTCCCCCCCCCCCCAACACTGTGTAACATAATTCTTAAGACTACGGTGATCTAATCCTCAAAGCTTAAGCTGCCCGCCTTGGGCACTTTGTCCAGAGGTAGAAAACTATCCTCCTCTTCATCGTCACTTAGCACCACTACTGAGATTCGCCGCGAGGTTGTGGCTGTAGCTAGCGTTAAAGGTCTGGTATTTTCCTTGCCATGAATCTGTATCTGTGATTGTATCTGCGGCGATGACTGTGGCGGAGAGCTACTCAGGAAGATGTCTAGTCCAGCCTGTTCCCCCCGGATGGCTGGTTGCTGAAATGCACGCTTCTTGGTAGGCATGCATGGGACTTTACCAGGCGACTTTCCCGACGATGAGAGACTATTGGAGTCACGCTTAGTGTTGTTTTCAAGGGAGCTGCAAACGGGCTGTGGTACTGGGGGCAAACCAGCCCCGGATGTAAGCCGGCGCGGAGGCGTTGCCATGTATTCCGGACTGGAGTTGATCAGGATAGGCGATTGGGAGGGCTGTTCGGGAGTATGGGGGCGAGACTCAACAGGGTTGGGACTGTGTGGTCCCGCAAGAGGTGGGTTATAGGGGGCGATCTTCGGAGAGGGAGGTAGTTCTGGGATGTCAAGGCGCACGAAATCTTTCGGAGCTTCAATCGAGACTACAGATGTACGCTGTGGTTTGGGGCTTAAAGAATGTGCCCGTGGTTTGGGAGGCGATTTGGCTAGTGTCGGCGCATAGGCTATTTTGGTGTATCTAGGAAGGTCTTGAGTGCCAGAAGAAGCCCGGAGGTTTAGTAATGTCCGTGCCGGAGCCTTAGATTCTGATGCCTTGGAGGTCTTGGTAGTTGGGATAGTTGAGTTAGATCGTCTAAAGCTCGTTTGGCGGGGCTCCACTGGAGAAGAAGAAAGTATTTCAATTGCCGACGTGCTCCGCTGCTGACATGGAGGAGATTTCGGCCACAATCCCGAGTCTTTATCACCAAATTGCCTGGAGTTTGGCAGTTTTGGCAACTCGGGTGGTAGCTGGTCCAACAATTCTGATATCTGTTTTTGGGGTTGCGTCTGTGCTTGAGGCGTAACTGAGCGTGTCGATCTTGCGCGTCTGGCTGTCGTTGTTTTCGCCTTTTTTTCTTTGTTTCTTACTGTCTCGTCAAAGTCCTCAACGGCCAACGGCGCGCCAAGCCTGACTAGAAGTTCCGGCACCCAGGCAAGCGTCCCAACTGAAGGATCGTAGACCTTGACCGACTTTTCAGCTTCACCGTCAGCGGCTGATATGATGAATTCGTCGTCGCTGTTTGTCGCAAGACCATTGCGCGTGGTAACGATTTCGGCTTCACACTCGTGAGAAATATCCAGACCGGCAATGTCAAGGGGAATGTACTCAACACGGAGCTCGGGAATATGATCGGTGCTTTCGTGGTGACGGCGCGACTTGATTTTCTTAATCAGCCCGGCTTCGCGTTTTTCTTTTTCCTCTAAACACAGGCTATCATTTTGAGAATCGCGGGATAGTTGCAATAGCTTTTGCACAAAAATGCACGGGCTGATGACTCTGATAAGCTTTAACGCACCGCCCTTAAAATCCCAATCAAAGAACTCTTTTGTGAGATGGCGCATTTCAGTGATGATAATGGGCTTAGCCCAGTTGGAGGCCAGCAGCCGCCCTAGCTCATCTATTTTCTGAGATGAAGATACGACAGGATGGGTGTAATATCTGAGAATCTCCATATTAGGGAACGAGTCTGGAATCTTGAGCGCCTTGTGTCTCTGCCTGAAGAAGCGGCTCTCGTTAGTAGCAAGCTCATGCTGTAGAGTGTCTCGCCACCGGCGGATGCCATCGGAATCAGCCGTCTTGAGTGCACACAGCGACTTCCCAAACCCGGCCCGTGCAGCCTCGCTAGCCACCTTGACGCCACAGTTTTCCACGCCGTCTGTGTCGTAGTCACCACCGCTCAATAAGGCAATCAACACCATGCCCTCACGGTCGAGTTGCTGCTCCTCTCTAATGCGGTCAGCGCGATGTGAGATGATGTGAGTCGGCTGTCCAGGCTTCTGGCTGCGTGCAAATCGCATAGTGTGCGTACAGCCAAACATAATGGTATCCACATCCTCGCTGAGGACAGCATCAACCACACCACGTTGTTGGAGCAGCGCACATTCTGCCTCGGCCTCGCCCGGTGCATCGTGAATTGGTAGACCAAACATGCTAATTATGCGCTTGGCCTGGGCTGTGGCAGCACTAGCCGTTTCGCTACGGGCAGACTTTTTGTTGCGTTTAATTTTGGGCTTGTTAGGTCCGTCAAAGACAAATATGGGCTCAATAGCAAGAGAGAGGAGGCGGATCAGGCGGTAGAACAGGGTCCGGAGCTCGGGGCTGAACCCGCCTATAATTGTAGTTAGATTACTATTTGAAGACAAGTACTGGTCTGGGCTCTCTCTCTGAAGCTCACCTTGGGCAGATCTTAGCTGGAACATCCATATGGAAATGTCGACGGCAATGCGAAAGGGCTTGCCGGTCTTCTCGAGGTGGTCAATGGCCAGCTTGGCGAGAGCCTGCGTCTCACCACAGCTACGCAACTCCTCATTAAGTCTATAAAATAGTAGAGAAGAGTAGGAGAGAGGGTTGTTAGTACATGCTAAAAGATACCAAGAAATATAGATTGAGGTAGCTTAGTATCTAGAAGAAGATTGAGACTCGAGACGACTGCCTGTTTTCTCTTCCATCATCTTTGTTTACTTGGTGCATATCCAACTCACCCTCTGATACCCATGCTGTACGACTTTCTATGATGACGACAGGTAATTTACATAGAAAATAAACAAATATTAGTCGCTTCTGTCATGTCACAGTCAGCTATAGCATGACACCCAAAGAGAGAACTTGTTATGTCGTCATTGGTTAGACGCAGATGAGGTCGGCGAGATGCGGTGTGGAAACTGTCGCCAATATATCTTTCCCTTGTTGTCGCTAGGCAGCGCAGCATAGAGCCCCCGATTAAGGAATAACCTCGGTATAGTACTAACCCTATTGCATTATTCAGCTAAAAGGGTTATGCTCTTGAAAGCTATAGCCAACGTTCAACAATGTTGAAGCTATCTTGCTCCAAAGCGTTTGCTTAATAGCAATTCGCATCTGCCACCCATTTTCCTCATCCTCATTTGCCAGTCAGTCACACAAAATGGATTCCGCGACACCAGCGGGGCTTTCCCACCGCTCTGTCACCAGCATTCGGGGCGGTAGTGGCGTGACCGACCGCCCATCGCCACCTACAACACCCAGCCGGCCATCGGCGGGCTCGTTTAGCTCCCCATCAACGCTCCGAGCTGAAGAGGATCTAGTTATTGTAGAAATCGGGTCACGCTTTGTGCGTGTGGGATTTGCCGGCGATAATGCGCCCAAAGCGTACTTGCAGTTGCGGCCTGACCAGCAGCGCCGTATAGGTGACTACAGAATGTTTCTACCAGGTTATCACGATGCGTGGAGAAAGAGACCTATAGGTAAAGACTGGGGCAAAGACTACGAGCTATGGCAATATGATTTGCGCGAGTCAGATCTAGGGCTAGTCCAGGATAAGCTAGATCGGATACTGCGAGATGCTTTTTCAAGGTGAGAATCACTTCTAGGAGGGAGCTGACAAGATATCGTATAGAGAGAGTATCGCATTCGCGAACGTAAAATAGTTTGGGGGTTTTTTTTTTTTTTTTTTTCTTTCACTCCTTATTTCTAACGCTTGTGTTGTTGCCTTGGCCTCTAGGCTTCTCCTTATCGATTCCCGACCACGGCGGATGGCCTTGATTGTGCCGTCCAGCCTACCGTTGCCCCTTTTATCCACCACACTCGACATCTTTTTCAAGCGTTTTGGCTCACCCATGGTGTCGTTGCTCTCAGCACCCGTCATGTCAACGGTCGGGGCTGGTGTGCGATCGGGACTAGTAGTTGATCTAGGCTGGAGTGAAACTACAGTCTCCAGCGTCTATGAATATCGGGAAGTGCGGTGTACACGAAGCATCCGTGGTAGCAAGTTGATGATTGAGGAACTGCACAATCTTCTCAAAAGTGAGCTCATCCATCAGGGCTATATAGAATCTCCAGCAAAGGCGGAGACGGAGGCGGGGGCGGGGGCTCATACGTCCCATACAAACCACGTGGTCAGCTTTGAAGATGTGGAAGAAGTGGCTAAGCGCATGCTGTGGTGTCGCGCTGCTACAGAGTCATCTTGCAGGTATGGAGATGAGGGGCTAGCAACAGTGCAAGAGCAGGATGAGACAGAAGAAGTGAGTGGGAAGGAGGGAGAAGAGAAATCAGGGCACTCGGGTCGCACAGGTAGCAGCAACCCATGGACAGGCGCTAAAGAACACACAATCGAAATTCCGCTGCGCTCATTCGGACCGCATTGTAGCGTGTCTGTATCTTTCGAGCGGCTAGCGGAAGTCTGCGAGACGGCGTACTTTGAGCGGCAGTATGGGCCAGCCAACTTCGACGACGATGAGATGCCGTTGCACTTGCTTATCTACAATCACTTGCTGCGGCTGCCTATGGACATACGCGCAGTCTGCATGTCACGGATGATGTTTGTCGGCGGTGGATCGCACATCATTGGGCTCAAGGGCCGTATTTTTGCGGAGGTTGAGGCACTGATTAAGGCGCGGGGCTGGGACCCGGTGTGCGGTCGTGGGGCGCAAGCCTACAAGTCAAATACCAAGCTACAGCGACGGGGCAGTAAGACCGATGTGCCTGGAGCGACAACATCACCAGTGACATCGACATTGGAAGCCAAATTGCCAAGCGCAGCAGGTAATGGCAGTGGTGCTGGTATTGGGGGTGACAGCGGCAGTAACGGTGATGAAGTGTGGCATGACGCAGCTAATGCCGAACCGGAGAGAGATGCTATTGGTGATGCGCTGGACAAGGTCAAGCCAGCGAGCGGACTGCAAGGCCAGTTACGAGCGCTTGACACAATTGGGCCATGGTGTGGCGGTAGTCTAGCCTGTTACTTGAAGGTGATGGCAATTGCGACAGTCGACAAAGAGGCATGGCTGGCAAACGGGCTGGCGGGAGCGTCACGGGCAAACGAGGTGGATGTCAAGGCGCAAAGGCAGAGCATGGGCATGGGGGGCATGGGTATGGGGGGCTCTGGGGGGCTGATGCGGGCAGCGGCGAACATACAGGAGAAGAGCTGGACGCTAGGGGCATGGGGTGTGATTTAGTAGAGAGAAGGAGGGTGGAGAGGGAGAGAGAAAGAGAAAGACAACAGGCACAGACAGCAGTCACGGCTTGCTAGAGACGTTGAGTCGGGAAGTAGGTGTGATTCAAGGGCCTGGGCCTGGTTCATTTATCAATTACATGGATACAAGGATATCTGATGTGCTTGGGGCACATGGAGCTGGCTGGGCTGTAAGTACATTATGATTGTATGCAATAGTGTACACTATATAACGTACGTACATGTATGTACATGTAAATGCATGCATTGCACATGCTCACGCTTGTTGGGTATCATTTACAATTGGCTGGATGTCTACGAGAACGCCTTTGTTTTCTATTTAGCGGACAAGAAATGGGCAGTTGCCCTACAGACTTGGTCCGCTCATTGTTATGACCGTGTAGCGGGGAAAATTCGTACTGTACTTGGGGGGGGGGGGTCATTCACATATTGACATAGGCATATTATGTTCGAAAGAGAAGGGCGATGTTTTGGTGCAAGCCCTGGTGTCTTTGCAATCACGTCCCGTTGTTGGTCGCAGAGTTGAGACAGGACAGCTTGTAGTTGTAGGCCACACTCTGTATTTTGCGAGGATATCGTATCCGGCTGCGGCGAGCGGCGACTACTGGCAGCTAACAGTGACAGTGTGCGATACGGCCAGGGCCAGGCCAGGAGGCGAGGCCAAGGAAGAGAGGGGCTAAATCTCCTCTTTTTTTTTTTTTTTTTCCTTGCCTTCCTTCCTTTTGTGTTTCCTCGCCATGCAGGCACCAACATATCATATCATATCTACTAACATGCTCTCTCTCTCTTTGCAGATAACCAAGCCCCCCCCCCCCTTCCCCCCATGCGTGCCGTACCCATCTAAGAAGCAGGTGTCAAGGTCAATAAGTACTGCAAGGGGCCGGGTGCAAAAGGAAGGGAGATAGGATAGAGAGAGGGAGAGGAGGGCGGCAAGCAGGACAGAAGATATCAGAGACAAGAGGAAAGAAAATAGGATCCACAAATCAGACCTATAGCAGCAATTGATAGGCTGGCTGGCTGGCCGCCTCTTCTTTTTATTTTCTTATTTTCTTTTTTTTTTTTTTTTTTTTTTTCGCTTTCCGCTTTAGAGCTTGAAGAGCTTCAAGAGCTTTAGAGGAGGCCCCCCCTCCCTTCCCCATTTCCGTAACTTCTCTCTGTATTTTCCCCACCTTTTTATCAACCAGAGACGGAGACAAAAACCCCGCTGACAAAGCTCCCGAGAGCAAAGAAAATGAAGAAATAAAGATCAAGATAATTCGGGTCGGCTGATGTAGTTTTTTTTTTTTTTTTTTTTTTTTTTTTACGTCTGGGAAAATCTTTTTTTTTATTTTTATTTTTATTTTATTTTATTTTCTTTCGTCTCCCCCGATTTGGTTGCTGGTTGGTGTCTCTAGTATGAACAAGACTTTTCTTTTTTCTTTTTTTGGCCGCAAACGTACTTTTTTAGGTTGTCGCATTTTTCTTAATTCGTTCAAATTCGAACTCGCTTCAATTCCAATTGCAAGTAACCAGTTCTCAGCTTTATCTTCTTCCTCGTTGTCGTCACTTGTCGCCTGTCGTTCACCCCGCCACGCCACCCGCTTTCTCGTCTTCCCTCTCTGAAATACAAAAAAAAATATATATATATAAATTTTCTTCTTTTTTTTTTTTTCTTTTTTTTTCCCGCCTTTTCCAACCCTTCTTCCATCTTTGTCTCCCTTCCGTTATATATTTCCACCTCGCCGTAGTTTTGCTCTTTTTCTTTCCCTGCTGCAGGTGTGAACAACCCCGTTAACCCCCATCATCTCTCCTCCCCCTCCCGCCCGCTCTTTTTGTCCTTCAGAGTCACCTCACCGCCTTCGCCTTCTGTCTTCTAAACCTCCCCCTTCCTCCCCCCCATTCTCTCTTCTCCTCTTCGTTGTTCTCCAATCATGGCTGGCCCTGGTACCCCCAGCACCGAAGGCCCGTCATTTACTCCGCCGCCTCTACCCTTTGGCTGGATTGCGCAGTGGGATAGCTCCAGCAAGCGCTACTACTATGTGCAACTATCAACTGGCCAGTCGCAATGGGAGGTTCCCACACATGCCATTCCTACAGGCATGACTCCCCATCCCGTCGCTGAGCACCCATACGGCTATCCGCAGCCCGAGATTATCACCTTTGAAGACGGGTCTCAGTCAAAACGCCACGCCGACGGCACAATTGAGCCTGTGCTCCCCGACGGTAACCCCAGGCCGGGAGATGTAGCCACCACCGAGTCTGTGCCGCCCTCTGCTACGGGCGATCGGGGCATTGGAGTAGGTCTTGTTTTTCTTTTTCTTTTTTCCTTTGTTTTTACCTTTTTTTTCTTTCTTTTTGCCTCTTTCTTTCCTCCTTTTTATTTCTCTCCTTCTCTCCGCTACTCTCCTGCTAACTCGTCATTTCACTTAGTCCATCGCCGTCAACGCTCTTCTCAGCCAAGCAAAAAACAGCCACTCAAACTCAAACTCCGGCGGGCTTGGCTCCCTAGGCAATCTCGCTGGCCAAGTTATCGGTGGTCTTTCGGGCGGCAAGACTAATAGTAGCAACAACCACGGAAATACCTCTAAGCTCTCAGGTGGCAAGCTGGCTGCTCAACTAGCACAAGGCTTGTTCTCTAGCAGTGGCAAAACCGGCGGCAACAGCACCAACTCTCACAATCCCCATAATAATCACGGCTCTAACTCAAATGGAGCTTCGCCCTCCTCCTCCAACTATCACGGAGGCACTACATCAGGAGCTCCTCAGTCGCATGGCCTTGGCGGTCTAGGTGGTAGTATTCTCGGTGGGCTAGTAGGGGGAAACAAGCCCTCGTCGGTATGACAAACCCTCTTATGTCCTTGGTTCTCCTTGAGCCTCTTCTTCAACCCCGTCTCCCACCTCGCCTTCATGCTAACCTCATTTTCTTTTGTCTCTAGAACTCAAATTTCGGCTACTCGAACACCAGTCCCAATACCGCCTACAATGGCGAAGCCCCTGCCAACTCCTATCAAACGGCGCAAAACTCTACTCACGGCACCCATCCCCAGTCCGGCCCCCCACCCGCTACCCACTACCACCAGCAGCCATCGCATTCGTCAAACTCGTATCATTCCCCTCCCGCCGCTGCTAATACCTCATACCAAGCCCCCCCTCCTGCCACCGCCGCCTACCACAACACCCATAACCACAACACGTCTGCCAACCCCTCGTACCAGGGCTCGGCCAGTGGCTCCAACTATGGCTCGCCGCCTGCCGTCCCAACGTACAACAGACCCGACTCTGGCCCGCACTCGCACCACAACTCCAGCCCAAACCATGCCACATACCCCGGTGCTACTGCTGTTGGAACAAGTGGCGCCTCCGGCTTTGGTGGCAGTGGTGCTCAGTCTAGCTATCACCACCAATCACAGCCCGTCTCACATCATGGAGGTGGGCCCCCGCCCCAGCCATCATCTTCCGGCCCATCGCCGTACGGCGGCGCAGGTGGATACACCCACACGCAACCGTATGGCCAACCACATGGCCAGCCGCTCAGTGGCCAGCCCGCGTATGGCAACCACGCACCCCCTCCAACTCAGGGATACCAACATCATAACCAGTATGCTCCTCCGCCTGCCACAAACTATGGCGCAGCCAGCGGCTATGGTAACCCGCATTACTGAAATCTATGAAAGGTAAAAAAACAAGGCGATTTGCCCTTTCTTTTTTTTCTTTCTTTCTCCCGACTCATACCCACTATCTCCTTTTCTCTCCCTCCCTCTCTCTCTCTCTCTCTCATTTCTTTCTTTCTCTTCTCTTTCCATCTTTGGCTTCCTTTTTTTTCTCTTTCTTTCCGTACGTTCTTTGTGCTATCGGGGTAGGCAGTTAGTTGGGTATATTGCTGTTCTTGTTCTTGTTCTTGTTCTTGTTCACGGTTATTCTGGGGGCGAACGGGTTGCGGGGTGCGTCTGTCCATTTCTCGCCTTTGATATTTTATTTCAGTTCTTTGTTTGGTCTTTGCATTTCATCATATCCTCTCTTCCTGCCTCTCGCTTCCTCTTTTTCTTTCTTCCTGTCTACGTCTATTTTATCTCCCCAATACCGGGCCTTGCTCACATTGCCGTCTTTCTGTCGCATGTCTCATGTCGTTGTTTATTTCTTGCTTTCCTCATTCATGTTCTCGTTCGTGTCTACCCTTGTGAATACACATCTGGATTTCTTCTTCCTGTCCGTCTCCCTCCACCTCCATGCTCCAACAAAATCTTTCTCACTTTCGGGTGTATCAGATCAAAATTTTACGCTAATTTCCTCATACGCTTTGTCCTAGCAAGTGTTTTTTTTTGTTGTTAAAATCTATAGGCCTTAGATATATATATATTGGCATATATCTCCAGCTCCTCTCTTTACTGTTCTTTTTTCGTTTTCTCTTTGTCTACCTCCGCTGCACATCCCATCATCCACGCTGCTAGAGCCCGACCCAGAAGCAGAGTTAAAGGTGCAATAACAGCTAAATACGCAATAGTAGGCAGCAACGAACGGGGCACAATATTGTATACAAAGGGGTCAAGAATGACATCTGCGAGTACAAGAACAGGGTCCCGGTTGGCAGAAGAGATGGCAGAAGAGGTCACGTAGTCTGCAGCTGCAGAAATGCGCAGGAACATGACAGAGGCAAAACGCTCATCTGTTGATGACGAGGCAGGAGAAGAGGTTGGAGACAGGGTGTTGGCATAGTCCGCGAGAGAGGAAATGAGTGCAGGCGTGGAGAAAACGGTGGGGAGGTCGTAAGCGGTAACGGCGAAGTTTGTTGGGTCCTGGGGACGAGAAAGGGGCGGTTAGAACCATGGAGAGTGGTAGCAGAGAAGAAATTGGGGCCAATGGGGAGGGAATAGAGGAACAAGAGGAAGAGAAGAACTTACTGTTGCGGCCCAGCAGATTCGCACCTCGTATCTCTGGCCAGGCGTCAAGTTGTCGAGGAGCATCCAGGTATCAAACATAGAGGGCGCATTGTTTCCTGCCTTATCTCCATTGTGAAGGCTGGCATCTTCATCAAGGTCGGTGCCAGGAATGCCGGCAGCAGCAGCGGTGAGGTGCGTTCGTAGCTGGCTGGCATTTTGCGGCAATGGCATGAGCACAGGCAGATTTAGATCAGCCAATGTCGGATGAGCGAGTGGAATTGGACGGGCATCGGGGGCAGAGAAGATTGTTTTTTCGGTGTTGGCAGCGACGGGAAGAGGTGCAATGAAAATGAGGAGGGGAACAGATAGATACAATGGAAGGCGCATAGTGTGTGCGCGAGTGTGTGCGCGAGTGTGTATGCGAGTGTGACGTCAGAACAAGTCGTTAGAAGGGGGCTGCTACTGGACACTCTACTACAAAGAGAATCTTGTCCGGTATAAGGGTTAGACTAACAACAACAAGCCCCGAGAAACAAGGCTAGCCAGAAGCGCCGTCCCGGGGGGGGGGGGGAGGGCTATCCAGGGGAAAAAGACTATGTATGACCTAAATAAGCCCCCCCCCCCCCAAAGGTCAGGGTCAGCCCCTGATTGGTCAGCCTGGAGAGCTTTGGGGTTACATTATATTAGGGGCAGGGAAAAAGCGGGTCTGACAGGTGACGGGGAGAAGCTGGCTGACGGGCCGGTGGGCGAACTGAAAGGGGGACTGAAAAGCGGTGAGATAAGGCAAGGACAAGAAGGGGGGGGGGGGGGGGAGAGGGAGAATAGCAGCGAGAAGACGGGGGATGAAAGAAAGAGCAGAAAGCTTCTCCTTCTTTTTTTTTTTAATTTTTATTTTTATTTTTACATTTTCCTTGGACGAAAGACTGCGTGGGTGATTAGCATATGAAGATCATGCTAAGGCGGTCTGGGGCTCCTGTAGAGTGCGGACGGCTGGTGCCAGCTGGCGCCGGGGGCTGAGCTAAGCAGCTTGACAAAGCTTTGTGGGTAGAGGGAAAAGGGACAAACAGCTCCAAGCTAAAGGAAGGAAGGAGGAGGGTAATTTCCAACAAAGGGGGGAGAGGGAGGGGCGGCGGAAATTGGCCAATCAGAGCGGGGACAGGAAGAGAGGAAAAGGAAAGCAAAGTTGTTGTGAAAGACTAGGGAACAACCGAGAGGGGACCGCGACTACTGTGCAGTTTGGGTGGGCAGTTGGCCTTTGAAAGTGGGTGTTCAAGATGGGATGTAGCTGGGTGCTTCCCATCATATTCTATGATGGGCTGTTGTTCCTCCACTTGCTGTCCTTTTCGCTTCATCGTCTTTGTGTTGCGGCCTCTGATTATATTCTTTTTCTTTTTCTTTTTCTTCTTCTTTTTCTCCCTCTTCTTCTTCTCTCTTTTCCAAGGACTTTTTTCTCTTGTTTCTTCTGCTCTTTAAAATTGGATTTCTTTTTTTTATTTCTCTCTCTTTTATTCTTTTGGGCTGTTTTAATTCTCTTTTTTTAATTCTTCTTTTTTTTTTAAATTTTTAATCCTTTTTTTTTTCTTAACCAAATTAAAAAGAAGAGAATAAAAGGATAAACAAATAAAAATAAAAAAATAAAAAAGAAGAACAACATCTCATCCAACAATCCTCAAAACAAAACCTGTCGCCGCCGCCGCAGTCAAAAAAAAAAATAGAAAACGACAGACAATAATAAAGAAGGCAAAAATTACTCCCGAGATCAAAGTTCACAATCATGCGTGAAGTCATCAGCATCAACGGTAAGCAAGCAATTGATCTTGAAACCAGCTTGCTGTCTCCTGCTGGCCACAAGGCTGTGGTGAGAATAGCTAAAGGGGGGGAAGGAGATCCGAAAAGTGGTGATGACTGCTTCAACCTTCAGCCTCGTTACTACTCTCCATATGGCGGCTTCCCCTTTGCCATTTACCAGCAGCTCATCGCTCGTCCCTCATCCCTCATCCCTCATCTCTCATCTCTCATCTCTCATCACGGTCCTTTTCCTTTGTTTCGCTTCTGCAATTGCTAACCTGACATCTCTTTCCCAACAGTCGGCCAGGCCGGTTGCCAGATTGCCAACTCCTGCTGGGAGGTAGGTCCTCGATTTTCTCATCGAATTCGTCTCTGCCACATACATCTCCTCCCCCCCTCCCCCCTCTTATTTGTTACTCTAACTAACCTGCCTTCTTTTTTTCTCTGCATAGTTGTACTGCCTTGAGCACGGTATCCAGGTAGGCTTCAATCCCCATCCCCTCCCTCTCTTTACATACAAGCTAACACGTCACGTGTTCCCCTTCATAGCCCGATGGCTACCTGACCGAGGAGCGCAAGGCTGCCGACCCTGACCACGGCTTCAGCACTTTCTTCTCCGAGACTGGTCAGGGAAAGTACGTCCCTCGCGCCATCTACTGCGATCTCGAGCCCAACGTTGTCGACGAGGTCCGCACCGGTCCCTACCGCAGCCTCTTCCACCCCGAGCACCTTATCACTGGCAAGGAGGATGCCTCGAACAACTACGCTCGTGGTCACTACACCGTTGGCAAAGAGGTCATTGACACCGTCCTTGACAAGATCCGCCGCGTTGCCGACAACTGTGTTGGCTTGCAGGGCTTCCTTGTCTTCCACTCCTTTGGTGGTGGCACGGGCTCGGGTTTCGGTGCTCTTCTCATGGAGCGTCTGTCAGTTGATTATGGAAAGAAGTCCAAGCTGGAGTTTTGCGTCTACCCCGCTCCGCAAACTGCTACTTCGGTTGTTGAGCCTTACAACTCTATTCTGACCACCCACACCACTCTGGAGCACTCGGACTGCTCCTTTATGGTTGACAACGAGGCCATCTACGACATCTGCCGCCGGAACCTAGGTCTTGAGCGACCGGACTACGAGAACCTGAACCGGTTGATTGCACAGGGTAAGTAGCTTTGCACACGGCTTGCATTTTTCATTTTCACAGGTTTTGTTTCTCGCTAACGCCCCCCCCCTCTCTCTCTCTCCCTATAGTCGTCTCCTCCATCACTGCCTCTCTGCGTTTCGACGGCTCACTCAACGTTGATCTCAACGAGTTCCAGACCAACCTTGTTCCCTACCCCAGAATCCATTTCCCTCTGGTCGCTTATGCCCCCGTTATTTCTGCCGCCAAAGCCGCCCACGAGGCCAACTCCGTTCAGGAAATGACCATGTCATGCTTCGAGCCCAACAACCAGATGGTCAAGTGTGACCCTCGCCGCGGCAAGTACATGGCCACCTGCCTGCTGTACCGTGGTGATGTTGTCACCAACGATGCCCACGCTGCCGTTGCCACGCTTAAGACCAAGCGTACCATCCAGTTTGTCGATTGGTGCCCGACTGGTTTCAAGCTGGGTATCTGCTACCAGCCTCCCCAGATGGTGCCCAATGGCGACCTTGCCAAGGTCAGCCGCGCAGTGTACGTTTATCCCTTTTTGCTCCTAGTTTGTTGCTATATGTGCATACCGCTAACTATTGCCTCACCCCTCCCCTCTCAACAGCTGCATGCTCTCCAACACCACCGCCATTGCCGAGGCCTGGTCAGCTCTATCCAGCAAGTTCGACCTCATGTACTCCAAGCGCGCCTTTGTCCACTGGTACGTTGGCGAGGGTATGGAGGAGGGTGAGTTCTCAGAGGCCCGTGAGGATTTGGCTGCTCTGGAACGCGACTATGAAGAGGTTGCCACTGATTCCATGGGCGAGGAGGAGATTGAGGCTGAATACTAAGATGTTTGTTTGTCTATTTGTCGGAGAAACGGGAATGGATAATGGGCCATGGGTTCTGGACTGGCCTGGACTGGCTTGATCTGGCCGAACCGGTCTGACTAACTGGTTTCGGGCTTGTGTGTCTCCCCACACCAACGAAGCATTCTTTTATCTACCAACGACTCTTGAGCGTCTTTTTGTTTCTTTTTTTCCGCCTCCTCTCCTTTTGTCCTCTTCTTTTCTTGTCGCTATTGTTGCTGTTGCTCTTTTTTTGATATTCCTCCTTTGCTGTTATTTATCTCTTTTCTCTCTACATTTCTGTCTCTCCTTGAGTCCCATTGTCTGTCTGTTATCTCTATCTTGTTTGGTCTTTGCTATAATCAGCATCACACGAGTCCAAGTATGAGTTACAATGGCCTGGAGTTTGTGTTCTCTTTTAGTTTTACGCCTTTTCTAGTGGTTTCTTTGCCCTTTTTTTTTTTTTTTTTTTAATTTTCGCTTATAGTGATTTTCTTCTCTTTTCTAGGGTGCAGAAGAAGAGCAAGGAAGATGAAAAATATGAATAATAGAAAGGAAGAGAGATAAGTAAAGTAAGGAGACGAGACAAATCGAGAAACAGTCGAGACTGTCTGGCTACAGGAAATAGTTTTGCGGGGGGTTTTTTTTCTCTTTTGTCGAGTAGATTATTGTTGATAGCGTATCATGGGCGAACATGGCGATTGATCAACAGCAGAGTGTTGTGGTCAAGAATAGATATATAAATTACGTATAGAAACGAGAAGCATAATGTAAAACGAGACAAGTGGGGGGGGGGGGGGGGGGATTGGAAGGAAAAGATGAAGTCAGGATAAAAAGAAAATGGATGATAAGTAAGTAGACTAACAATTAATCAAGACATAAGAAAAGACAAGGTGAACAAAACAACAACGGTTACAAGAGGGGCAGGGCAGGCAAGATAGAAGGACACACACACACAGAGAGAGGGAGAGAGAGAGAGAGAGGAGGGGGGATAAGCAAGACGCAGGACAAAGGAGACAACGTAAAAGCAGCGAACGAATAAAAAGAAATGGGAAGCCTGGAAAAAAGAGGTTCGACTAGGGAAGAGTAAAAGAAATGTCAACATGCTCCGCAATACACGACAAACAGCATTTGAGTGTTGAGTGTGCCCCAGGGCTGAGCATGTAGACTGAGGGGATACACAACACAGCAGCTTACACTATTAATACCATTCATACTGTGAATTCTAATAAAAAAAAAGAAGTCACAGCGATAAACCTCGGACACACTCGCCCCCTAGCTTATCACGAGTTTGTCGCAAGGAAATTCGCAGCCTATCAAAAACAGTCACACAGTTAGTCAGTCAGTCAGGCCAAGTCAAATTACCTCTTTCAAGTCGTTTGCTTTGCCACTTACTCGTTCAAGGTTATAGTCATAGCGTTCTAGCGCACGCAGGGCAGCTTCTTTAGGGTATCCCATCATTAGGAGGTTGTCGAGTGCCTGATCACCAGTGGACGGTTGTGTGGACGTCGGGGGTGCACCTGGAGCCGGAGACTCGGACTGCACTGTAGCAGGTGGAGGTGTGGATGTCGCCACGCCAATAGTACCCAGTACGCCAGGGTCAGCAGGGGCGGCAGTAACAGCACCACCTTCAGGCCCACTGAAGATAGACTCCCAATCATGGCCTGTTGTTGTAGTAGCCACACTTCCAACTGGAGGAACTGAGCCGCTAGGTGGAACTCCAGATGCTGGTGGGGGTGAGCCGCGGCTAACAAAGTCAAATGAGCCACCGCTGCCACCCAGTGCAACCGAGTCGCTCTTGGTCTGACTGGGCGCCGAAGAGCTGGTGTTGTCGAAGGCGTGACCGAAATCATCGATGGCTGAGCGTGAGAGTGATGCAAAGTCATCGTCAGCTGAGCCTTCCTTCGCGTCTTCAAGACCTTCAAAATCATCATCCAGATCATCGAAAGATGCCTTGTTTGAGGGCATTGTAGGGGGTTGAGTTGGCACCGACGAAGTAGGGGGGGCACTGGGTGCGGCAAAAGGTGAGGCTCCAAAGACATCAGTTTTAGAGGCCGGGGCGCTGTCCATATCAAATGGAGATGCAGTTTTCTCTGGCTGTTCCTGACTTGCCTTAGACTCCGTGGCATCGGCAGCAGGCTTGGGCTGTGGAGGTAACGGGGCAAAGTCATCGTCAAAACCAGCGTCTGAAGACGAGTCAGAGTCGTCATCAAACTCCTCTACAGGGGGAAACTCTGAGTTGAACTTCGAGGTAGTAAAAGCCTTAGTTGTCTCTGTAGAGCTAGCATCGCTAGTTGAGTTGTGGGACTTCTTAAAGCTAGCAAAAGCACTATCAAAGTCAGCCTTGGCTTTATCTGGGTCATCGTTTGCACGCATGCTAGCAAATGGGTCATTGCTGGTCTCCGCTGTCGGTGCATTGGCAACAGTAACAGCGGTAGTAGGAGTAGCAGCAGAATCGGAATCAGGAGGAGGGAACACAGAAGCGGGAGCTGGCGAGCTAGAGAAAGCAGGGGCAGCGAATGGGGAGCTAGAGGCAGCAGGACTGTTGGACTTAGAAAGCGACGTAGCTGTCGCCATATTATGTACGACGGCAGGGGTAGCTTGGGATGTCGCGCTATGCGCATCACCACCTGCACGCGATAGTGCTGGGGATGTTTGACGTGGTGTCATGGCAACAGCAATGCTTGCAGGTTCGCCGAAGGGGAATGCGCCAGGAGGGGCCGGCGATGTAGTCTTTTCTGGAGCCGAGAGAGCGACGACAGCGGGAGGAGGAAAGGCGCTGTTGCTCACGCTGGGACTAGCTGACGAGGATCCCATGTTTTCCCGCTGTTGGGCAGTAGCAAGAGCAGGTGAAGGCGTCGAAACAGCTGTTCCAGGAAGAGGAGCGCTGGAGGAAGCAACACCGAAAATATCGTCAAAGCTTGAGTCATCAAAGGCTTGACTGGGTGGCGAGGCAGAGGCCGGTGAAAAGACACCCTTAATATCAGTGCTGGCCGACCGCTTGAAGAACGGGTTGTTACCGGCCGAACTGCTAGCAGGAGACTGGGGCCGAGCTAAGGGGGTAGATACAGAGACAGAAGCAGAAGACGTGCTACGCTCGGCAAGCGCGGCTCGAGAATCATCAATACTTTTAGAAAGTTCTTCAGCCTCGGCCTTGAGCTTATCACGCTCACCTTCGTTTGTTATCAGCTGCTTCTTGTTAATAGCAACCAACCCCTTTTGCTGGCGCGCCTCTAGCCGCAGCTTTTCTATCTGTGGTTTCAGTTGCGCAATTTCACTGTTCAGCATGCGAATCTTCTCCTTGAGCGCAGCATTCTCCTGCTGATCTGTTTGAAGTCCGGCAGTCACTTGCGCCTTTTGATTCTGTAAATCCTGATATTTGCCATCTAGGCTCATGCACTCAGCCTGCAGCTTAGTCGTCTCACTGCGTGCGGTTCTAAGCTGCTCTTCTAGGCCTCGCAGGTTCTGAGCCTCCTTTTCATAGACACTGCGTAGCTGCGTGAGGCGCTGCTCAAAGTTTTGTTTCTGTGAATTGGCCTGGGTCAACTCGTTCTGGGTAGCCGAACGTTGGGCTTGGGTGTTCTGCATTTGTGTTGAAAGGGAGCTAATCTGATTCGATAGATTAGCCAACTCGGTCGAGTTATTGTTCAACTTTGAACTTATTTCCGGGTCATTGTCGCCCAATAAATCGTTAGCCGCAGATGCGGGTGCAGGTGCCGGAGAGCCCGAGCCTCGAGATTCACCCGTAACATTTTGTGTCAACCCACGACCAAAGGACGATGAGGGAATGAAAGGTTTAAACAGCGGTGGGGGAGAGGAGGGCTTAGCAATACCCGTAGGAGTGCTGGCAAAGGGATCATTTGAGTTGGACGAAACTTCGGTTGGAGCGGCGGGTTTAGGCGAAGCAGGAGATGAGTCCAGAACAAAAAGATCATCAAGAGCGGACTTGGAGGCTGCAGGAGCCGCGGAGGCTGCGGGTACTGGGGGTGGTGCAAAAGAAGACATTCCCACAGGAGAGCCCATAGCGGCATCAAATGGCGAAGCTGAGGTAGAAGGTCGCGCAGGACCACGCATGGAAGGAGGAATCAGCTTTGGAGGCAGAACAGACGGCAGGGGACCAGAACGACCACTACGCTGCGAGCGGATTAGGTACATAGCCACAGAAAACTCATCACGGGTTAGGGTGCCGGTAGCGGTAATGTCAGACAAATCCCAAATCTGGGCAAGAGCCTCCTCTCCAAGGCCAGATTGGCTGAAGAACGGCACAGCCTCCTCCCCGGTAATATATCCACGACGGGTCTTGTCCAGGTCATCGTAGAACTGATCGAAACGCTGTTTCTCAAGTGGAGTCACCAGCCAGTCATTAGACAGCGAAGCACCAAAGCCGGTCGATTGCGACTGGATTGTGGCTGTAGAAGGGCGCGCACCAGTAGCAGCAGGACGCAGTGCCGGGGGATTAGTGCCCATTTGTGTTGGCAAAGGGGGGATACCAATGCCGGAGCCAGTGGGAGCAGGTGACTGACGACCAGAAGCAGCTTCAAACAATCCAGCGGGCAGCACGGTGGGTAGGCCTCTCATGGCACCCGTCTTCAAAGCACTCAATAGATGCATGGCAATGACAAACTCAGTGCTGTTTAGAGAGCCGCGCTGTTCAGTATCAGCCAGCTGCCATATGCGTCCCAAAATTTCATTGGGCAGGCCAGACTTTTCAAATATTTGCCGGGCTTGATCACCAGACAAAAAGCCAGCTTGGAGAGGCTGAGCCTCAAACAGTGCGCTAAACTGCGCAACTTTATCGGGAGTCAAAGGGGGTATTCTAACGGGTCCGCCGGTAGCAGTGTGTTGGGCTTGAAGGGGAGCGGCGACGGGTGGCGGAGGAGCAATCATAGGTGAGGGCATTGAGCCAGAGCCGATGCCAGCGGGAGTAGGAATAGCATCGAAGCGGGGAAGAGGTCCGGGTTTAAGGGCGAGTTCGAGGGACGGTTCACGGCCAGCTTGGGCGTGGCCAATGAGACGTAGGACAACTCCAAAGCCAGGAGGAGTTAAAAAACCGCGGTTTTCCTTGTCGGCAAGTTGCCAGATCTAGGGGAAAGAAAGGGTGAGATAGTTAGTGTTGTAGCTATGCAAAGTGTGCGACGCGGGAGGCAGGCAGATAAGAAAGCAGAAGCCGCAAATGGGGTAAGGAAGGTATGGATGGGTTGTTGTTTGTACCTCGCCTAGAATATGGGAGTCCAGTCTCGTTTTTTCAAAAAAAGACACAGCAACATCGCCAGTGACGACTCCAACATTATCATGGTCGGCTTTGCGGAAGAGCTGGCCAAATACGCGTTTCTCCTCAGGAGTGAGGTTCAGAACCGGCGCTGACGGGTCAGCCTCGGCGGCCATTGTGAAAGAGAGAGGTATGTTAAATTAGGGAGAAGCAAAAAGTGAAGGAGGCACAGTGAAGAAAAACGACAGAGGATAAAAAGATAGAGGATAGGAAAGAAGAGAAAAGAGATGAAAAAAAAAATATACGAAGAAGAACAAAATGCGACTAGAAAAGAGAAGGAAAGGCAGTACAAACAGAAGCAAATCAAAAAGGTGTAAGAAAGGCTGTCAAGCTGATTAAGTGTAAAACAAAGTTGGGAATCCCAAAAGACCGTATTTGGCCAAAATAATGGCTCAGGACGAAATCCAAGCCAAGAAGCAGGCAAGCCAAGCGCTAGGGTAAGATTCCCTTTAAGCCAGACCGGCTCGCAAAAGGGAATGGGAGATGAGGAAAGTTAACTCAAAAAAAAAAAAAGATTAAATTAAATTAGTTGAATAAAAAGGAAATTGAGGTTTTTTTATAACCGTAGAGAAGAGGAAAACAAAGATGAAGAAGATGAAGAAGAGGAAGAAGAGGAGGCAGAAAATTTTTTGTGCTAGAAATGAGGTGGAAAATACTGTTCTTTTATACAGCAAGTTCACATGAGGAAGGTACGATCAAGAGCAAACAGACGAAGGGAAGATGAAAGCAATTGCTCATCTAGAGCTTCTCTGACTATAATAACCCTATTTAATGGCATTTAACCCTAGCAGCTACGTTTCTTCCCTGACTAAGCTCTTCCTCATTTGATCCTCCCCATTATTGTCTCTGGTCCCCGTACCACGTCTATCTGTGCTGCCCGTGCCTTGACGCTATTTAGCATAGCACGTTCAAAGTCGTCGCGTGACCGCAATACCGCTTCAACCCAGCTGATTTGTAAGTCCCAATAGGCCATCTTGAAGTGTTCAAAGGCATCCGCGATGGCATCTTTGTCTACCGTGAGAAGTTGTAGGAAGGACTCCATAACGCGCCAGGTTTGTTTAATGGAGGTAGCAACATCAGCATTGGGCAGCGAGCTAAAGTACTCAAAGGCCGTGGATACGTCGGCAAAAATCTTGTCCTGGAAGGGTTCGGTCTTGCGGAATTTGGCGCCGCGATTGCGCACAGCACCAAGATAGCGCACAAGAAGTTCATCGGCAAAGATCTCAATGAAAATGTCGACTAGGGAGTGGTGTAGCACGGCGCGGTAATCGCCTAGATACTCCTCAAATGTTACCACCATCTGCTTCATGGTGTTGGCTTGATACCACTTGGAGGTGAAGAAATCGGGCATGACGCTACCAAAGTCGATGGTGAAGATGAGCGTGACGAAGCGCGTCATGCACCATGTGCTAAAGTCAACATAACCATCGCGTAGGGAATCGAGCTCAGCCTCAGCCCGTTCGAGGTACTGCTGCGAGACAAGCGGTTCAAACTTGATCCGGAAGTCTGACAGATAGGCAATCCGTCCATCGTCCTCATCGCCGTCATCAATTGACGCAATTTGGTCGTTGGCTGTAGCAACCAGCCAGTCTTGCAGGGGCTGTAGTGTGTCTAGCTCGGCTGCGGCGCCCGACTCAAAGCTGCGCGCCTCGTCGTCGAGCATCTTTTGCCAGGCTTGAGTGCGTGAACGTAGCCGTTGGAACATAGCATCAACAACACCCTCCACTACATCGGCACGTTGCGAATTAGCTGCTACATCGACTTGTTCGCGCAACATGCGCCGTACATCAACCTGGTTGCGTGTGCGGAAATAGCCAAACTCATCGGTGTCTAGATTAGGATTTTCGACGGATCGCGTGGTAAAGTCTTTCGTATCTTGAGCAAAAATGCGGTCCATCCACTCATCGAGAAACTTGATGATGAGTTGGCGGAAGTCGCGCACCATTTCTTGCTCACGGTTGTCGATTACATGAGGCTGCAAGTCGTCGACGGCAAAGCCTAGCCGTGTCATGCGCTTGTAATACTTTTCTGGCCAGCCGACAATTTCTAGCGTCATGGCTGAGCTAGTGTCTGGGTCATTAATGATAGTGATGAGAAAGTCATGCATCAGCTGGTGGTAAGCATTGCCGTATATTTGCATTACCTTCCACTTCTTGGGCACTAGTGGCACCATACCGACCTTGACGGCGTTGAGATCATTAAAATACCATTTCATGATCTTGTCAAGTGTTGTAGGGTCGGCTAGAAAAGCCTCACGTGCCTGCTCAAACTGCTCGGCCGCATTAGCCTTGATGCCGCTCTGAAAGCGCTCCATGTAACCACGTGTCTTTTTAGCGCCGTCTGTAATGCCCTGGAAACGGGTAGCCATGTCCTTGTAGTCACGCAGAGCTTCCTGTACGGCTGAGACACGCTGGTCGCTCTTGAACTCAGTGTCGATGACGACAGCGAACCGGACGACCAGGCCATTGTTGTCGTTGACGACGAGGTTGATGAGGTTGAAAGAGAGTAAGTCAATGTGTTTGTCGAAAGTGGCGATAATGTCGTCAAGACGCTCAAAGTAGTCCTCGAGTGTCGACTGTAGCGATGTGTCCTCGGCACGTTGGATTTGCTCAAGAGCGTCATCGCGGATGTTGCGCAGTTGGGTGAGCTCGTAGTGAACGGGGAGTAGATTTGGCATGTTATCCATGTCATCATCGTTTTCTAGTAGCATCCGCTCGATAGCTATAAGCCTTTCATTGAACGACTCGAGATTCTTGCGCATTTTCTCTACGGCACCAAAGTTGCGGTGGGCCTGTGAAACTAGATTGATGGTGTTGAGGTCGCGGATCATGTTCTGCGACTCTGAACATAGTCTGTCAATCTTGGCCATTTCCTCTTTGATTAACTGCACCACCTTGTGGCTATCAGTGAGTCCAGTCATGCCATTTTGTGTAGTCTCTAGTTGTTCTCGTAGGCCACTGCGGAGTTGAGAGTCAACGGCTGCCTTTTTGCGGGTGAACTCTTGCTTGAGGCTGATGATCTTGTCAAGGTCCTCGGGATGGCGGAGTAGCTCGTTGAGCTTTGACGCGGCGGAGTCCATGTGGGTATAAGCGTATGGAGGAGTGCGTATGTATGGGCATGGATGGAAGTGGGTGCGTGTGTATAAGTAGCTATACCTGCCTTGCTGCCTGGCTATCCGCGCCGGAGTGAGCGGTTATATCTCTTTCGGTTGTGGCGTCTGGGTTCGTTCGCTTGGATCTGTGTGTGTGTGTGTGTTTTCTCGCCTATATTTGAATCCGGTATTGCGCCTTGTCCCCCGCGGCGGGGCAAGCTCAATAACAATAGCGGGCAACCTAGAGAAGAGCAAGCGACTTGAGTCCCCTTGAAGAAAGGGCAACTATTTCACTTGTGCAGTCCGGTAGTGTGATTTCAGGTCGCGTCAATTCTCGTTTTGGTGCAAAGTTCTCGCCTGCAATGAATGTTGACTTGCGTGTCGTGTTTTATCTGCTGTGTGTGTGTGTGTGTATTTGTGTGTGGGAGGTAATAGAGAATGGAAAGAAAGCCAAAAGCTTCAGTATGGAAGCGAAGTCTGAGCTCTAGCCAGCTTGGTGAGACAGTGTAAAACAGTAAAAACACTGTATATGCAGCGATGTAGTGTATGGAGTTTAACCACTTTGGGACAGGTATTTAGCGATGTACTGCATCATACAAATTACTACTGAGAGGTACAAGCGACGTATCACGATAATAATCGTTGCTTCTTCACTTCACCTCGACTGGATCTTTGGGCTTTGAGTTATAACTTCAAATGCGATGCAGTTTTTTTATTGATTTATTTTGTTATTCAAGTACATGATGTTAGGCTGCAGAGTTTCCAGAACCTGCAGCAAAACAAAACAAAAAAACAAAAGATGTCAATGAGAATAGATCTTCTAGAGCATAGTCTTCCCTCCCCAAGACACAAAAAAAATGATGGTGAAAAAGAGGCCAAAAATGCAAAAAAAATAAAGAAAGAAACAAAGATCTCCTCCAAAAAGACCCTTCTTCCAGAGAAGAAAAAGAAGAAGAAAAAAAAAAAAAGAAACAAAGAAGAGAATGTAAAAGCAAAAGCCTAAGCCAACGACCGTCCTATAATGTACCAACATAAAACCCATAATCTAAACCCATACCATCCCATCCGAGTATCATAATCACCAGCTTGCGTCATACCCGCCCTTTCCCGGGTTGTCTTTTGAGGGCCTTTCGTTTGAGCATGCCATTGCTAGTTGTCGTCAGGTGCTGCTTTTAGGTGCAGTTTTCAACAACACGGCCAACGATGAGCTGGGCACCAACGCCAGTACGGCATGTGTTACCCGAGGCCATGTTCATAACTACCGACCACGTGCCCGAGGCGCAGCGCTGGAAGGACTTGCCGTCTACACAGTTCCACTCGCCCTCGTTGGAGCAAGCTGAGCCAATAGGCTGGAGACCCTGGGAACTAGAGCCAGAGCCGGCATCAGACGAGGGTACTGCGGTAGAGTAGCCAGTAGTGGTGGGAGTATCAACTGAGGTAGCAATGGGACGGGTTACAGTTACGAAGGTGGAACTGGGAGTTTGAGTGACAACAGCCTCAGATTTAGTCAGGAAAATGCCACCGGGTCTAAGTAAAGCTGTTAGTTTCTGCAATTCTAGGGGGAATACGGCCATGCGATGTTACTTACAGAGAAACACTGGCCGCAGGCTTGGAGGTGGCTTTGGAAATGGCTCCGGAGCTGCTAGGAGCAACATATACAGCCGAGGTGGTGGTGATAGTGGGAGAGGAGACTGCGGCGGTAGATGAGGGGATAGAAGAGGCATAGTCAGAGCCAGAGCCGGAGTCTGAGCCAGAGCCGGAGTCTGAGCCAGAGCCAGAGCTGCAACTACCAACAGGATCAACAGTATTCTTGCTGTCATCAGTAACGTCAGGACCAGGGTTGGGGAACTTGACATCCGCGCCCTCAGTGGTTGAGCAACCATTGCCGACATTAGCAATCATGATCTGAGGGCGAGACGAGAAAGAGGAAGCAGCCGACGAAGAGACAGAAGCGGCCTTGGCCGAAGAAGAGCCCTCGATATTGACAACAGCGCAGTTCATGTACATCTCGCGATTGCCAATCTCATTGAACCAGGTCCAGGCAAAGATGGCCTCACCGCTGCCAGCATCCGAAGGAATACTGAAATCGTAAGACGAGGTGGTACTGGTTGGGCAGTTTCCAATATAACTGTGGATGACAGTGAAGGTCTTGCCTTTGTCATAAGACAACGACAATTGGCACGAGCCGCCGCCATGGATAGCACCACCAGACACAGACATGTTGTAGGCCTGGCCAGCAGTCCAGGTAGCAACTGGAGTGGCAGCAGCGGTGCCGAGCAAGTTCAGAGTTCCCTTACAAGGGTAGTCGGAGCCACTCTTGTCCAGCGGACTGGTGATGCTGTAGTCAATATCAGAGCCAGCGTAGGGATTGGACTTGGAACGTAGAGGAGGAGGGTAGGACATAGCCATGTGGGCGGAGGCAGAGCCGACCAGAGCTAGGAGAGCAGTAGTAAGGTAAGACTTCATTGTGATAGAAAAAGAAGAAGAAGAAAGAAAAGAATAGAAAAGAATAGAAAAGAGTCCTAGAGCCGGTCCGGGAGAAGAAGAATATCTGAAAGATGGTGATGTTTTGGTTGAAAGCAGAAAGAAGCGAAAGGAGTGTGGAAAGCTGATTCTTATATCCAAGCAAAAGATAGGTTGTTGGGGGGGTAACCGAAGCTTGACTTGGCTAACTAAGGTGGTGGTGAATCTCGGGGCAATGAAAGAGTGTGCAGATAGCAGAAGAGTGAAGAATCTGGTGGAGGAAAAGGCAGATGTAGAAAGCGATGATGTCACTTGAAGATTGGCGTTGCAGCAGGGAAACAAAAGACGAGGCAAGAAGCGCTGTGTAGCCAAATGTCGTCAGAAATCAAGACGGTGCGCGGCCAAGAGGTGCTTTTTAAGAGAACAGAAGATATTCTTGCGGTAGAAAGAAACAGGAAAGAGAAGAACGAGGGATACAACCGATCGATCTCGCGTGAAATGGGGAACGAAAACAGAAAAACAGGCCGGCTGTTTTGTGTATGGTCAAGGAATGTATGAAGCAAAAGGTGGTATGCTTGGTGATGAACTTTCGATATTGCAATCTCCAAGACGAGAAAGAGAAAGAAAAAGCCTAAATGGGCAAAAGAATGAACGAAGAGAAGAGAAGAGAAAAGAAAAAGAAGCAAGATGACTACGAAAAAAAAGGAGGGTGAGTGAATGAAGAGACGAAAAGGGCCCATGAAAAGCGAGAGATGCGTGGGCATCGCCAGTTCTTTATAGCATTCCAAGGCCGTCACTTCTGAGCCAACAGTGGAATCCAGAGTGGAAGTACATTGCGAAGAGGCGGACGGTACATCTACAAGCGCTATGCTGTATATGTGTTTGCATGTATCTGTACTTTGATGTTAATGTACTGGACCGCCAACTGTACCCTCCCGCGAAAAACGACTTATACCCGGCCCGTTTGTCGGGCCCCAGTAAAAAAGTAATAATAAAGCGATTAACAAACATGGTAGTTGCCTTGCCCTTCTTGGTCGTAAGTGAGCGCTTGCTTGTCTTGGTCCAGACAAGAAGGAAGACGGGTAAGACAGCGTGACAGCCAGGATCAGGACAGGGATCAGGGTCGGGCTTCTCTCGCTCTTTCTCGTTGCACTTGGTTCCTTCCTTGCTGATATTCTTTTCTTGGGGGGGGGGGGGGTTATGTCTACAAAACTTGCATAAAGAGGGAAAGAGGGAAAGAGGGAAAGAGGGCCGGAGGATTAGGGAGGGAGGGAGGGCGGGTGGGTAACCAGCGAAGCAAGCAAAGTAGGAGATAGACAAGCTGAAGCAAGAAGGATAGGATAGGGAAGGAGCAAACAGAATGTGCAAAGAGGATTGGCAAGTATCTACACAGCACCACGAGCCAACCAGAAGGAAGCAAACCAGACAAGCCAAGTAAGTAGTAGGACAAGGACAGAAGGAAGGAAGGGGAAAAGGGCCAAGGCAAGAGCAAACAGGCCACATACAGCTAGAAGGAACCGGGGGAAGTAGCAGCTATGGGAGAGACATTTAGCGAAGTAGAGTAAAAACTCTGTCCCAATACAGTATGTGCTACAGTCGGCAAGGCAAGTAAGTACGTGTACAGGTAGGTAGGTGCTCCTGATGGTATACAAAGAACAAAGATACAGCCCTCCCGTACCAAGTGGCTAGTATCACAGGAAGACAAGGCAACAACCAAGAGCCACACGCCCCTCCTACCCAAGACCTGAGTAACTGCCCATCGCCGCTGGCCTCACTAAAACAGAGACTAAGACACGAATAAAATAACGTAGGCGAGAGGGGACAAAAAAAGAAGGAAACCCAGGGTCTACCTAGACCTGTGTCTGCCTGCCTACTCCCGCTGCACTCTTTGAACCTTTGACTTTGAACCTTTGAACCTGCATTCATCTACCTGCTTGAGCTAGCCGCCATCCAGGAACCACCAGGTTAAAGGGGATGTTTCAAGAAGCAAGAAACAAAGAAGAAAAAGGACAAAATGATGGATATCCCCTGTTAGTGTCCAAAAATGGAAGCTAGTCTTGGGGTTTTGATTGGCTCACGCCTGCAAACGCAGAAACAATAAGAGAGCCAATCAGAGCTGTGTATGTAAGGAGGTGGGGCAGCTGGGCGGGCTCCTGGAGATCTCACTAAGCCTCCTGGCTCAGACTGTATTGATTGTATGTATATACATGAGTATCAGTGGTATGAGCCATGTATATATGTGTGCACATGTCTTTCAGTTCGACAATGATGGACGCACTGAAAAAAAAGAAAAAAAAAACCCAAGAAAAGTTCCCTCTTTTTCCGGCCGGCTTGTCCCCAGTTGCAGCAAGGAAGAGAGAGGTGAGGTCGGCTTCCGCGGCTTGCTGGCCTTCATGTCTGCTGCCGAGACGAAAAGTCAGGTAAAGATGTAGCAACATAGTGCAGTGGAATGGTGTAATAGTCCGTCCGAGAAACAACTGCTGTGCGTTGTTTGTTATTTGCTATTTGCTATTTGCTATGTCGACTGTTTACTGTCTGCCATTACTCTTGCACGTGTCACCACCACCACCACCATCACCACCATCACCACCACTCACAGCCCCTGTCCCACCTTACCCTCCACCCCCCTACGTTGCTCTAGCTAGTCTCTCTCAAAGAAAAGGCATCAGGGCGAGACATTGCAACGTGACCGCCAGTTCAATGGCCAGAGTCATTGGATCGGGGAAAATCAATCAAAGAACAGGACAAGGGGGACATGGAGTCATTCATACTGGCTGTTTGGGCATAAGGGCAAGGTGCATCAAACAAACAGGGTAGAGCAGAGCTGAGCTACTACTCGCAGGCCTTGAGCTGAATTGCTATTGCTGACATGGCCGTCTCAAGGTGGAATATCCTTCTAAACCCAGTATAGGGATGGGCCCCTTTCAGCCCGGCAGTATCCTCTGCACACAACCACACCAAAAGCGCTTCTCTTCCCCAAGTCCCAACGGTTCCCTGGATCTGGATGCATGTGCCCCCTCCCGCCCCACAAGATTCTTGCCCAGCCAAAATGCTACGGGCCTTCTAAACAACATGGCCCTATGAAAAGCCAAGCGAGGGAGGGAAGGGAGATTAACAATTGTCTTGTCTTCTTGCGATCCATGGCTGAGGGAAGAGAAAAGAATAGAAGAAAGGAAACGACTGGTCAGGACATGGATGTAATGCAACCTCCCGGCTCGGCTTGGTATAGCCTAACTAGCCTGGGCTGAACGCAAAAGTCCGGTGCTAGGACATAGGCGCCAGCGCAGCGAAAGAACGAGCGGAGACAAAAAGAAAGGTCGAATTAGTATATGGCTGGCTGGCTGCTTGACTCTTCCTTTGTTGCCGCTTGTGTAAAGGGAAATAGACGGCTCGATAACAGACAGGATCAGGAGATCAGGAAAGCATGGAGACAGGGGAGACAAAAACAAACTGGCAAAGCGTTAACATGGGCGTAGACGTAGATGGATCTGAAGATGTAGATAGAAATGGAAATACTGCACATCTGCAAGCCGCAGCTGGTCTGACTTATCTGGCGATGAGACAGGTAGGTAGGCAGACAGATCCAAAGGCAGAAGCAGACACTTTCACGTGGCGGTTCTTTCTGTCTGCCTGCTGTCTCTTGGGCTCTTGTCCTGCCCTCGCCCTCTACTGCCTTTCGTTGTCGCCCTTGACACTGCCCCCTCATGGCTCTCTGGAGCCCTCTAGCCGCTTATGAAGATATCTGCAGCCTGGCTAGACAGAAAAGAGCGCCTGCATGTTGCATGTTGCATGTTGCATCGTGTATTGCACAAACATTCTTGAGCAGCAGCATGGTCAAACGGCTTAGACCTCCCTCCCTTTATTTTCTCTCTTCTCTCTCCTGTGTCACTGCTGGATGCGCTGTTTTTTTTTTTTTTTTTTTTTTTTTTTTTCCTTTTCCCAACCAGCTGCTGAGGAATGAAGAGCCAGGAATATTCAAAAGCTCCATTGGCAACAACTAACGACACTCACTCTGTCTTTGCCTCACCTCGCCTTGCTCTCCTCTCCCTATTCTCCCTACGCACAGGGCATCATCATGTCATGTCATGTCATGTCATATTGCAAATAGATTCTAGCCGAGCAATGGACGGGCTCGGCTACTGCTATTCTAAATTAATAGCATTCCACACTCATAGCTGTTTCTTTTGTCGCCGTTCCAAACACAGTCTGCCTCCCTTCTGTATAAAAATGAAAGATAAAAGACAACGAATACCTAGAATAAAAACACACAGCGTAATAAGAAGTAAGCACATGGCTACGCCGCCGCCGCTGCTGCTGCTGCTGCTGCTACTGCTTCTGTACGTACTGTTCTAACTGTGCTTGCCCATCAGTGCTGTATTACCGAGGAGCGCTTAGAAAACTGCAAACTATACCATGGTCTGATATTTTTTTAGCCGCCTACGAAGTGTCTCGGAGACTGTATTTCTTCTTGTTTTGTCAGGGTCTTTTTATATTTTGTTTTCTATTTCCCCTTCCTTCTCCATCTTGCGTTATACCCCCTTGTTTTTATCGTCCTTGATTTACAGTTTTATGGACTCTACTGTCTCCGTCTCTTCCGTTTAGTGCGTGTCTCTCGAGGCTTGTTCTTCCCCATCCTTTTCCTCATCGTCCCGCTTGATCCAAATATGTCCCGCTCCGGCCAGCTCGGGGCCCCACCTCCCCACCTCCCCACCTTCCTCCTGTTCCCCTTCGTCCTTCTCCCTTCCTGTAGCACCTTCCTCTTGGTATTGCCGCAACAAACGTTGAAACAGACAAGAAGAAAAACTAAGACAGTAACTTCTGTTCTACTAGGTACCGCTATGATGTGATTGGGCGGAGAGGTGTTTTCTCCGTGCCATGCAGTTGCTTCTTTTGGTTGGTGTCCCTGGGTTCCTTGGATTACTGGATCGCGGCATTTGTTGTAACCTCGTTGTAACTTGTATACTGTACTCTGTACAACTGGCGCCTAACCTGCACTGGAGTACTAGAGTACCACTAGAGTACTAGAGTACTGGAGTACTAGAGTACTGCACTTACACTCGCCTCGCTCACTACACTATAATATATTCCCAGCCGAGCAGATACGTCATGCCCTTCCACAAACACCAAGCTAAAACTAGGCCTGTCAACTGCATGGTGTTTTCTACTTTGCATCTGGAGAACTGTGAATTCTCGCCCCCACCGCCACCTCCCGTTCTCGGCTACTCTGTCCTGTCCTCATCTCCCCCCCTCCCCCTCCCCCGGGGTCTTGTCTCCTATCATCTCTCATCACCCAAGATCCCGTCCGTACTCCCTGCATCACATCATTCTTGCCCCACTCTCACCCCCCCATCCGCCCATCCCATTTGCTTGCACCCTCGCCTTCAATCACACAGCATAAGCAAGCAAACAGGAAAACCGGAGCACCAAGTGACAAACTAACTAACTGCCTGCCATGCTCTATTCTACGGCTTATGGGCCGGGCCCTCTGTCTCTCCTCCTGTGCATATCTTTGCTTGAAATTGTGACATGATCCACAGATTTAGAAGGCGGCTCGGCTCGTGCGCCATGGCTCTTGCCCGTCCGCTTGCGCCATATTACATGAATTTGTAGAGAGTATTGGCTTGCTTGCCGGCCCCCAATATCGTGAGTCTATAAGACGCTTCTCCGCTTTTGCTTATGGCGCCTACGCCAATGCACATTTGCTATCGAGTGTATATAGATACAGCATTCCCAAGTTATACGCTAGTACATACTGACTTTGGCCATATATTCTGCGTAGCTCTGTCTTTCTTTCCCACCTCTTACCAATGCACCTAGCCGGCTGTTGAAACAAAGCTAACCAAAGAACAAAACGGCCTTGCCCAGTAAAAGTGTCTGGACTCTTTTTTGTCATGCTCATTTGTATTCCTTGCTCTTTTTCTCTCCTCTCTGGAACCCACCTCAATCCAACCCACCACCAAGCCGTTAGTCTCCTTCGGCATAGGTGTGGAATATCAACAGAAGCAATGTGCAACCTTATCGTTTTAGCCTCTCGTATTACTTTTCTTTCTAGTCGTCGGACAAAGTCCACACTGGGAACATCTACGTCTACATCTGCATAGTATCAGCTAGTATCTACGCCAATCAATGCCCGTCCCTTATTCGACTGCACTTAGCGTCCTACATATCACCAATCACATCCACGATACCCCCAAAAACCTCAAACACGTCAAGGCTCACCAAGTTTGCAACCCCTTTTTTTCCACTTTTGTTGCCTATCTTATGCCATTCACATTACTTACCTAACAGTCTAGAACATGCCATACAAGTAAACATCATTTATTCGTTGTTGTATTTCTCTCCCCCAATCCACTTGCCTGAATAAAAAAGTTATTCTACCAGAAATAAAAACAAGACATCCATTCACCCTTCTTCTCTCTGATAATTTACCTAGCCTTCGTGTTACTGCCTACAAGACAAGAAGCAGCACCACTTCTCTTAACCCCAATGAATATATCTCACCGCAAAGTAGCTGCATCCACACAGTTAAGCCCCGCTCTCTGTTAGTCTGTCCAGACATAGACAGGCTTAAACACATCTAAATAACCAGCCAGCCTCATGTATATAACGAATACACCGCCTGTGTATACGTATCAATCCAATCTTTTCACCAAGTCTCTACCTACCAAGAAATAGATAACCTCCTGTTTCCTCATTTGCAACGGTTCAACCTGCTTTATTTGCTCTTGAGAACCCAGATGGCTTGACAGCAACATCAATATTTCCTTCCGCAAAACCGCAACTCAATAGAATTGAAATAGACTCTAGGCTCTCCACCGTGGTATGGCGAATCGGCTCAGTGTTTTGGCTCTTTTGCGCGGTGTCGGAGCACAAAGGCACCTCCCCCAGCATCTCATATACACACCAACGGCGAGCAACAAGAGCTAGGTTTGGCCCTCATGACATTAAGTCCGGTTTTCAGCCTTTGCCGCACAATCAAGCGGCCACATAAGCTTGATTGCTGGCCATATTGTGTCAATTTGCCTATACATCTAGACTAGGCTAGATTGACAGGTGTAGACAGCCTCTGGCCCCTATCTTCCGGGTGGGTGTTTCCACGGACAAAGCACCCATCTTTTTTAGCTTATAGCATCAAGAAAACACATGGAACCAGTGCATTCGAGTGTCTACCCGAAGATTAAAAGGCCTGTAACCAGATGTCTAAATATCACTGAATGCGTCATGCTGAGAGGCTTTCACTTGGCCTCTTCAGTGTTGGGAGTTGCATTCTCCGTTCTTGTAGGAGGAGTAGGAGTTTGTTGCTGCCTAGATGACCCTTGTGATTGGCCATGTGATGGCACTTGGCCCTGCTGTTGCATATGTTGTTGTTGCGAGTTATGGTGGTTGTTGTGGTTTTGGTAGTTCTTGTATCCGTTATGGCTTGTGCTTCGGTGTGTCATGTGATGTCCACCAGGACCAAATTGGTGCATCTGTTGAGGACTGGAGCCGTAATGTTGGCCATTAGGGCCGTTGAAGCCATTACGAACATTGCCCACTGAAAAGTCAATAGTGCTGTTAGCAACGTGTACTTCGTGTTGCTATAAGCCACTAGCTATTCTTCTTAACCTTCTCTGATTTTATTGTACTTACGTTGTCCGCCTCCCTGTTGTCCTGGGACAAAAACAGGTGAGTTGTACTGCATACCTGGGCTCATGCCGTAGCCGGGTTGGCCTTGTTGTGATCCTTGGTGCGCCATCATTGGAGCAGAAGGGCGTCCCGGACTAGAGAAGCCGTTGGCTGCACTGACAGGAGGCGCTCCCTGAGAAATGTACGGAGGATGTCCGGGGTACATTCCAGGTGCATGAGGTCCACCAATAAAGGGGGGGCCCATAGGCCCACTCATGTGCCCTTGCTGAGGCATGAACTGGCTGTTGGGAAAGGGGCGATACTGGTTCATCTGAGGTCCTGGTGGCCCATACGGTGGTGCCACGGGCTGAGTGTACGCCATCTGGGCTGGCGAGTTAACCTGAAATGGCTGCATATTTGACAGACGAGGAGAGGCAAACGATTGCTGTGATTGGGAGTGCATCATCCGATCGTCACCAGCATAGACTACATGGTTTGGCAGGCCCTGATGGGAAGGTATTTGCATGGACGGAATATGAGGAGACTGGCGAGGGACTATTCCAGGAGGCCCGGGGGGAATGTGCATATGGCCTTGGCTATGAGGGCCCTGTGGCATGAGATGCGCAGGTATAGGAGTTGTGACACCAACAGGCACAAAGGGCATTTTCTCAAACCGTGTATTGATAGTCATCTTCATCGTCGAATCTTCTTTTTCATCATCCTTAAGTTGGCGCCATGTAGGAACAGTATCGAAAGCGGGGACCAGACCCAGATTGAATTCCCAACTGCGGCCTCTGGGTGCCTGCACAGACTTGATGTGAGCAAGAACATCGCATTTCTTGGGATCAACTGCCTTAGTCTTACGCCTGACTAGGGCAGGAGTAGGAGCTGACACAGGAATAGGCATGGGGCCAGTAACATGACCAGTTGTCGATGAAGGAATGGCGTCGGGAATTGTAGTTGGTGCAGGTTTCGGACTGGCAGTTGTGGCGGGCGTTGTCTTAACGGATGCAACACCCGTGGGGTTAAAGGCGGGTGCAAAGACGTTCATCTTCAAGGTTGAAACGCCATTTCCACTCATACGGCGGTTAAACGACGAGTCAGAAGGGCCTGTAGGAGGAACAGATGTCGTGTGATGAGGCTGAGCAGCCTTGGACTGATCACGAGGACGATGGATTTGAGCACTGGGACGAGCTGAAGGTGCAATATGTTGATGGGCAGAGCGGTCCCCACGGTAGTTATTGTGATATTGCTGTTGGGCCTGAGGTTGGAAGTTGCGTGATCCATTGCTTCCATAACGACCCAAAGACCCTGATTGGTTGGTAGCTGCAGGTCCTTGGGGTTTAGAGCTAGCCGACTTTTGGTCCCCGTTTTGGGATGCGTTATGAACTTCAACACCAGCAGTAGCGCCTGAGCCAGTGCCAGAACCTGAGCCAGAAGCAGCAGCAGCATTAGTAGTAGTAGCTGAAGTAGTAGCTTGGGGCTGAGAGGTAACGGCATTCTTGGTGCCAGAGATGGCAGTTGAATCCTTTGTCGATTTCTTGACATCATCGTTCTCAACTGAAGGTTTGGTCTTTGCATCATGTGCGTTTTGTTTAGCCTTCTTTGCGATTTGCTGCTGTTTAGCAGGGTCCTTGGCAATAATCCCAATTAGATCGTTAGGAATGGGAGTAGTTAGTTTAAAAGTCGTCGCGAATTTACGTAACTCCAGTAAGCGGTCCTCTTTATCTTGGCGAAGCTTTGTAGAGCGAACCTTTTCAGCATTGGATCGTTCCTTGGAGGCAAATTGTTTAAAATGGGTTAGAACGGCACGTTCAACATTGACGGTGGCACTATGTGCTGGTTTGACAGGAGCACGTGCTGTTGAAGGGGTGGGTGCAGGTTTAGCCATTGTCGTGCTCTTAGGAGCGGCAGGAGTTGAAGGGGCTTCGGGCTTAGAAGTGTCGGTGGGCTTGGGACTTGAGGTTTTGGAGTCTACAAGTCTTGGTACAGCGGGCTGTGGCTGTAGTTGAGCTTTGGGATCGTTGGGTTTAGACGCATCCATCTTTGGGGTGTCCACCTTGGCGGAGGTGTGTGAAGCTCGAGATGAAGAAGCGGTAGAATTGGTACGGCCATCATCGCCCTTGGCCTGTCGTTTTGAGCCAGAAGTGTTAGACACACGAAGCTGGGAAGAAATGATGGCAGGGTCAAAGGGAGCTCCCGAGACAGTAGCTTGAGCTGAAGGGGCACGTTTGGCTGGAGGAGTGTACTTGGCGGTAGAGGTGGCCGTCGAAGAATTCGAAGGGGCAAAGTCTTGTGTACGGCGAACACCACTGTATCTAGAGGGGCAAAAGTGTTAGATGAATACTGACAGAACGGCAAAGGGTGGAAAGGTAGGAGTACGGAAGTAACTTACTTGTCTTCTTCATCGCCGCCCTTATCGGCACCAATAAAGTCCATGATACGCTCTTCAGCCTGATGATTCGTGACGGGAGCACTCCGCTCAATTTCTCTAGCCTTGATATCCGCTGAAGCTAGGCGCTCTTTGTATTGAGGATGGCTACGATCGATAGAAGTAGTGTACATATTTTCATCGTAGTCAGTCTTGAGGCCAAAGAGTTTTTCGTTCACGGCGAACTGATCCCAAGAGCGACCATTGTTATTGGCGTTGTTGGATGTAGACTCGAGGCTACCTTCTAAGCTGCCGTCGCCCTCAGGCTTCCAGCGCTGAAGGGTGCGTTCATGAAGGCCACGATTGTTGGAGATGGCGGTGTCTGTCCGGAAGGACATACGGTTATTACCTGCATTAGAATGTCAAGTTAGTTGAATGCAGTGGCTATCCCGGTGAAGGAAGGTCTTAAGAAAAGCAGAGGCAAGACGAGCATAGTATAGTCAGATGATTCATGAGTTGGGATCAGGCTCGCCGTATAGACGTTGCTGTTCAAAGGGGGAAATACAGACAGCTCCCTCAAGACGGCGAGGGAGAGGTCTAAAAGGGGGGAAGAGGAGGTCATGGGAAAATGAACAAGACGAGATATTTTCGGTGATGTAGAGATGATTGATACTCACCGTTTGGCGCCCGGGGACGAGAGAAATCCGATTCCTTTTTAGGGGCAGGCATCATGATAGGTGGCGATGGTGAGGACTGCAGAAAAGAATAGAGAGGAATTGGCCTGAGCCAGGCGTGAACCAAGAAGTCTAGGAGATGACAGAAGCTAGACTAGGCCAAGAGGGGAGGCCAAGAAAGGGCGAAGAAGAAAAAAGAGCTCAGAGCAAGCAAGCAATGCGAGCAATGGGCGAGTTTGGGGGGAGAAGGAGAAGGGAGAAGAGAAGAGCACAATAGCAGTAGTAATACAACGACGAAGACGACAAGACAAGTAGGTAGAGCAAATCAATGCACTATACAAATAACAGCACAGCACAGGGGGAAGGGGGCAAAGAGCCACAGGGCTGAGTGCCAGGCAAGGTAGGCAGGCTAGCAAGTGGAGGCAGGCAAAAGACGAGCCAGAGCTGACGACTTGGCTATTCAGCGGAATTGGAGGATTTTTTTTTGGGCTGGCTTTTGGGGCCAAACAGAGACAAAAAGAGAGACACAGAACGGGGCGTTGTTGGCTATGATTTCCGAATAGAATCAAGTCTAACAGGGGAAGAAGGAAGAAGTAAAGCTCGAGAGCAAAAAATAGGATCAGAATAGAAAGACCAAACAGCCGCAATGAACTGCTTTTGTTTTGATCTGATAGCGTGGTGATGATGTCTGTCTCTTCCACACAAACAAGCACCAAATGGCAGGAAAGACGAAGAGGGGAAAATATGGGAGAAGAGAAGAAGGGAAAAGGAAAAGAGGAAAAAAGGCTAGGCTAGCCTATAGCCTATGAACCAAGGATTTCTACCTTGTTGGACTGACTATCTTGGAAGGCAGGTACAAGGCAAACAGAAACAGAAAAAAGACAGCAGGCGGAAGGAACAACTGAAAGAAAAGGGTTTGGCTCAGTTTATTTTCCAAGGCAATTACCGTTGACAACGACAAAGAAGTAGCAGAAAAGGCTAGGCTGGGAACAGTACCACCAGCCTGTTAGGTTTCTATGAAATAGAGAATGGGGGAAAAGGCGGGAAAGAAAGAGATGGAAGAAGAGAGAAGCGAAAGAGGTAGAGCAAGAGGAAGGAGAGAAGAGAACATAAAGCAGCAACAGCAGTATAAACATCTACATAATAGCAACAGCCTACGTACACTTCGCGCGGTACTTGTAGATCAGGAATTCTCACAATGACTGTCTGCGACAAAATATACAAATATACAACTAATCAGCGTGGGAGCAAAAAGAGGACCCTGGAGTTGAAGCTAGACACATCTAGTCCACCACTATACTATCTGTCTATCTCTTAGCCTTTTTATTCCTTACAACATCTTCAAAGCACGGGACAAAACGACGGATTTACTGCCGGTTTACTGTTTTGATGGTTGACATTGACCCTGAAGCTTGTCACGGAAAGAAGTTCTTCCTTACCTTACTTACCTACCAGGCGGCCACTAAGTCTTTTTTGCCACCAACACCACAAAGCTGTGACATGAATGACGACAAATGGCGTTCCAAGATGAAAAAGGAAGGAGGAAAATGTGCGGTAGTTACGCATTATTGCGCTGTCTATCAATGTGCTGCTCCCTTGAATATACAAAGACAGGCAAGGCAGGCTCCTGTTTAAGACAAAGCACCAAAGATTTATCTACTCTCTATCTGCCCAAGCTTGTCGCAAGTTTGTTAAAGCTTCTTTCTGTTCGACTGGTAAGTGACTTGTCACGTGCACAACACCACATGGCATGTCAACTACATAATAATGCACCACTATACCGTACAACACTGGATAAGCTACGCGTATCAGTCTTCGTATACACGCATATGCACATACATCAAGATATAATAATGCTATGCTCGCTAAGAAAACAGCCTTCCTCATGTGCAGTTAATATACACACACACACACACGCCTACTTGACAAAGCAACAGACACTCGTCTACAGGGATTTGGAGTGTCCTGTCGCTGCGACAGGACTAGCCGAAAAAGCGCAAGGCCGCAAGAATTTTCACCCATATTCTGACACGGTGCAAATACAATAGATATACGCACCGTGACCGCATGATAAAGTTCTTGCAAAATCTAATCTTCAGGCTATCAACTCTCTACAGCACACATACACCGTCAGTTCCGCTGCTTTATTTCTGCGCTGTACTTCGTATGGTGTACCATGCGAGTGGTGGTGGCAGCTAGCAAACAGAGAACACCAAGTATAGAAAAAGAAGCAATTGATTGCGTGTTGTTAACGATGTCTACTGGTATATTCACAAAGGCTTTGATCTCTCCCAATTAAGAAAAGAACGGGATGATAGTACACTGATTTTCAGGAAAAGAAAAGGGGGTAGAAGAAAGCATCCGCAGCAAGCAAAGACAGTAGTAGTAGGAACTTTGGAGCGGTCGGGAGCAGAAGAAAATAGGGTGTCGGAGAGGGGAAGGAAAAGGGAAAGGAAGGGTTTATTATCCAGTAAATCAGATTTTCAATTATACAAGCAGGCCAATCTCCTCGGCGTAGGGGAGGGCATGCAGGTCACCAACGGTGGCAACAGTCGCCTTCTTCTCGAGCAGGGCCTTGACAGTCTGTAGCAAGAAAGGATTTGGTTAGTTGGGCTTGGAGTCACGTAACGAAGGGTAAACAAAAAAGAAATTACCTTAGCAAGCTTATCGGCCTTGACGCCTTCGATGGACTTGACCTGGGCAGCAACAGAGGGGGCGTTGAACAGTAGGCCAGAAGCAGCGGTGAGGATAGAGCCAGATGAGGTCTGAGTAGCATCCAGGGCAGCAAACTTAGCCTGAGCTACAGCCTTAGCCAGGTCCTCAGCGCTAATGGCACCGCCAGCAATGGTCTTGAGAGCCTTGACAGTCTCGATAGCACCCTTAGACACAGCGGTAGAAGTACCATCAAGAGTGATAGTCAGAAGTCCGGCGTCGGTGAAGCCGGAGTTGGCAGTCGAGATAGACAGGCCGGGGATCTTTGCGGTAATCTTGCCGAGGACAGAGAAGCCAGTAGACCACTTGATGTTGGACTGGCCACCGAGAAGAGAAGCAAGAACTTGGGCTTCGGCGGCAGAGGCGGTAGGGAAGGCAATCACAATAGAGTTACCATGTGAGTGGCTAAGGCGCTGCTCACCACCAAAGTACTTGGTGGAACCGGTGTTGATAGACAGAGCATTAGGGCCAGGAGCAGCGGGAATGCCCTTGAAGAAGACTTCAGCCCACTTGTTGACAATGGGCTGGGCGGCGCCATCGGCAACAAAGGCAATGTTAGACTTGTTGTAGACAGCCTCGGCATAGGCGGCTACAGTGTTCTCGCTCAGGTAGGACTTGGTCGATGCAGCGGTGGGGTAGATGGCAGAACCCAGGCCGGTGTGGAAAGCAACAGAGTAAGCAGTATCGAGAGCAGCAGCTGAGGCACTAGGAGCTAGAGCACCCTGCTTCTGACGGATGACGCTTTCGACTTCCTCGTGAAACTCATGGGCTGTGGGAGAGAGGGGGCCAGATTAGCATTGTGCAATGAAAGAAAAAAGGGCAATTACGGCCATTGAAGCCCTTGACATCTCTAGACCAGCTGCTAAGAGCTAGTGCTATTAGTCCAAGAGGGGCATCGACGTAGTTTGAGGGATATAAGGATGTAAGGCATGGTTTCATAGGTCCGGTCGTCTCGGCTTTCTTTTCTAATGTTTGCGGAACATGCCCAAGAAACCCGTAGACCGTAAACCATAGGGAACCAGCCAGCATGAATGCCGATTAAGGGTGTCGGTATAGCACGTACTGGTGTACTTGGTCTCAGAAATGACCTCGGCTAGCAGCTCGGTAAAGTAGGGTAGGTCTTCACGGAGGAAGCTGGCCTCGAGAACCAGGGCTTCGCGGGTGTGATACGACTTCAATTGACCACCCAGCAACTCGGTCTCGCGAGCAATTCGCAGGGCAGATCTCTTGGCAGTGCTCTACAGTAGTGATTAAAGAGAACAAGGGATAACACAATTAGCTTACTGTCCCAAAAGACAAATCGGAATTGGCGGGCTGCGACATGCAAAAGGCAAAACAGAGGGGCAATAATGGGAAAATTGTGTACATGTGCAGAGTCAGAGCTAAAGTAGCTTTTTAGTGATAGTAAAAAGCAAGCCATTGACATCAAAAGGCAAAAAAGAGATAAATGCATTCAAACACAAACCTTGAAGGCAAACTCCTCCAGGCCGACAGTCAGGCCTGGCAGGGGCTGGTACCGGGTGCCAGCCTTAGCCACAACAGCAATCTTGGAGGTAGGACCACGGATGTCCCTCGAGGCAGTCTTGATGCCTTCGGCAGTATAAGCCTCGTAAGAGCCAGCAGTAGAAATTGCCCGGCGCTGGACAGCCTGGTTGGCAAGGCGCGACGATTGACGAGCCAGCCGGGAAGCGGATATCGGCGAGATCATGGTGGATGTGATTCGAGGGAGGAGACGGAGGACTGTAGATGAGGAAGAAGACAGGAAGGGCGTGCTTTTTATATGAGTGTTGCGGCAGTCGGCGGTGCACGGCAGACTTGAGACAGCTCAATTGGAGAGTTCCCTCGAGGTGGAAAAAAAAGAAGGCTGATCTTGAAAGATTGATAGATAGTGTTCAATGGCAACAAGTCAAATTAGCATGGGTTCCGTATGATTTTCGGCAACCAACCCTTCCACCAAAGCTTTATAGGTCACGTGACTGTATGCGCCAGTCCAGTAACCTTTGAGCCAATGCCAATCAAATTTTCTAGTAAGGCCCACTCAAAGGAAGACATACTGGCAGGCGAGTAGCAGCTGGTGGTATAGTTATAAAATGTGCCCTTATTTTTCTTGCACCTGCTGCCACTTGGCGGCTCAAATAAGGTGGGGCACTTATTTTTTGGAGACCCTTTTTTTTTTTCATGCACCTTGGAGAGGATTTACCTTCAACACTTCAACAAAAATATAGTTAAAGCGTAATAGAGAATACATACACGATCTGACTTGCAGATTGCGCGAGTAATTTTATTTCTTCTTCTTTCCTAATTACACTTCCTTCGGCATCCGCCTCCTGCTTCGCTACAGCCACCTTTTTTTGCAGTCGTTCAATGAAATCTAGATAGTAGTGACTTGGCTCTAGAGATAGTGAGAGCGTCTCTAGAGGCAATCAACCGTTTCATCTACTCCCACTTTGTTGGCCTACTTTTGGTCACCAACTATCCTCTGTTTACTTGTTTGCCTTCCCTCACTCTTCCTTTTCTTCCCTTCCAGCTCAATACTCTTATTAAATAATATACACGCGCCCGTCATGGCAATGGTAAGTATTTTCCCTATTGTCTCAGTCCATATCCGTCTCTCTCTCCGTGAGACTCTTGCTTCTACATTCATTATTAACATACTTGCTCTTCAGACCAAACATTCCGCCGAGCTTTGCACGCTTCTAGTGCGTGATATCTACGGCGAGCTCCCCTCGGTAAGTCTCTTCGCGTTGTCCAAGATCTATATTTTCGTCACCACGTCTAAAAGCTAATCCTCTACCCTCATGTATAGCGCATCATTGCCGGCCTTTTCAATCGCGGTCCTTCTACCATCTCACAGCTTGGCCAGCTTACTGCTCTTAGCCCTCGACATCTCCGCCACGGCTTGGCTGTTCTCGTTCAACAGAGCCTCGTATACCATCATATAAGCCCTACTGGAAACAAGCAAACTATCTATGAGGCTAACCCATACACTTCATACAACGTCATCCGCCTCGGTAAAATCATTAACAACGTCGGCTTGGAGTATGGTGCAGCTGAACAAGAGATTGTGCAAACAATTGCCTCTCTCGGTCATGCACAAGTCGCCGATTTAGCCCAAGCCTTTAGTGCACGAAGCTCTGCTGCTGCTGCTTCTCGAGCAGCAGGAGCTGCCAAAGCACGCAATGATGTTGACATGACATGCTTTGAGCTCAACGAAACAAAAAATGCGGAAGTCAATGGCCAACAAGATGACGCCTCCTTGGCCATCGATTCCCCCATTGAACCGGAAAGCGCCATCAAGGGCACATGGCACCTCCACGAAGTCATCGCGCAGCTTATCCAAGCCGAAATTCTCGATGTCATTGTACCCGGTTCTATGCGCAAGCTTCACGATGTTTATGACGAGATCGAACAAAATTTCCAGCGCAAACATAAAGACGCTTCTGCCAAAGCCCGTGCAGATATGCATCTTGAAATGGTCAAGGAGTTCAGAGATGCTAGAGCTCAAACAAAGCGCCTGAAACGTGACTTGGACAGTGGACTTATTGCTTCTAAGCGCCGCAAGCTAAATTTCAATGGTGATTCAGTGTCGGATGAATCAGAGTTTGAGGGTCGCCAGTTAGCGGTAAGCCCTCATGCCATATATACCTTTATACTACAAAATAGGTATAGCGAATGTACATATGCTAACGATTATTTCGTATATATATATATATTTAGTCCAACACTGTGGTGCGCATCAACTATGAAAAGTGCAATGTCAATCTGCGCAACGAGCGACTCGTCCGATTCGCTGCCGATGTTATTGGCGAAACAACTGGGCAGGTATTTAGTACACTACTTCGAATTCTCACCAAAGGTATCTCGCGATGCCGACCTGATCCCCGCGTTGATTCCGCCGCCGTAGCTGAAGATGAATTCTCTGGCCCACAAAAGACTGTTACTACATTAGAAATCTTGGATCAGCTCGACTCCTCAATCAATGTGCACCTTGGCATCGGCAAAGCTGACAAAGCCAAAATTGATAAGGATGCTGCTGAAAAAATTCGTATTTCAGCGCTAGATACTGAGGATGAGGCAGATTCTGACGGTGAAATGGGCGTTACCACCCTGCGGCCCAAGCAGGCGCCTGCTGTCACGGCTGATATTGACTCGGATGATGAGCCGACCACCAAAGTCGCAGAAGCAACAGCAACAGAAGTCAACGGCTCGTCTACCAAGGATAGCCGAACCATGATGCTTCGTCAGCATCTTCTCTTACTTGCCGAGCACAAGTATAGATTCATCCGACACTGCGGTCTCCAGGGTCGTGGTCAATGGACCATTGACATAGAGCTACTAATGGATACATTACGACAGGTCGAGCTGGATGCCATCATTACACGATCCTTTGGCCGGCATGGCCTGCGCCTGACGCGCATTTTGCAACAAAAGGGTCGCCTAGATGAGAAGACTCTAGCGTCACTAGCACTGATGAAAAAACAGGCAGTGCAAAATAAGATCCTGGACCTACAGCAGGGCGGCTTTGTAGAAATCCAGGAAGTGCCACGTGACAACAACCGCATGGCAAACCGCACAATGTTCTTCTGGTTCTGTGACGTCGAGGCCACTAAAAAGTCAGTCATAGAGAACCTACAAAAGATGATCCTTCGTTGCCTTGAGCGTCTTGACTACGAACGTCGTGCCGAGAAGGACCTACTTGAATACGTCAACCGCACAGATGTCAAGGGCAAAGAAGAACAGGAAATGTCAGCGGAGCATTTCCAACGCTACAGCAAGTTTCTTGGTCTACAAGACAAGATCCTTGGAGAGGTACAACGTCTCGATGACATGTTGGCATTGTTTAGTGACTACTAAACTAGGTTGGTTACAATACAAAATAAAATGGGGGAAATAATTAAATCGCTTCTAAATGGGTGCAATTGATAAGCCATAGAGAATTTATTATATACGATGGTCTAGCAGTGGACACCCTAGGTCAGGTTAGGTAATCAGATCTAAGAACATGCCATCGCTATTCCATGGCTATGAGATAGATAATTTGCTAGGGTTAATAGAGATTAGTCATATCATAGCTAATCATAGATAAGGAACTGGACTTTCTTTTTTTTTTCTCTGTAAATAGTGGGGTGCGATGTGATAGAGGGGCTCTTTCCTGGAAAAGGTACGTACCTCACCTCTTTGCAACAGCTAAGGAAAAATTTACGTCTCAATAGTCTATCGATAAGAAAATCCAGAACTAGATGGGCCGCAGCTTCAGTTTAATAGAATTTTTTAATTGTGCAGCAGATTATAGGCTCGGGTTTGGCCCACCGCCTTGTCTTTTTTTTTCAGGTAATTGCTACTGTCGATTTCTTGATCCAATCTATAGTTCCTCTTCTCCTTTAATGCGTGACAGTAATTCTCTTTTTTTTTTTTCTTTCTTTTCTCGCACTTTCCTTGATTTTACATCTGTGAAAGTCTTTCCCTTTCTTACCATTCGCTCCCCCACTGTCCGCTGTCACAATGTCTCCTCCCGCTTCCGGCTCTCATAAGGAGTCCAATGTCGCCCGTCTACTGGGTTCCGGTTCGTTATTCTCCGATTTCCACTCCGATAAGGAACTCTGCCGTTTCCCCGGAAGGATACAGCCTGTGTTGGCGTATGGAGGTGCATCGTGATGTAATTGAAGCTAACTATATGTATTTGTCTTCTAGGCTCCGCTGGAATTGCTGAACTTATGATGTTCCACCCGGTGTGTTTTTTCACTATTACATTACCCATGACTCTTTTCTGCCATCCTTCTCTCCCTGGCTTTGGAAAATGCTCGATCGGCCAATGTCATGACTTCTTTGCTAATATTTATTATTCATTTGCATAGGTTGATACTATTGCTAAACGCTTGATGAGTAACCAGAGCAAGATTGTCAGCGCCGCCGAACTCAACAAGGTCATTTTCAAGCAGACTGCCGATGCCGGCGCCGGCGCCAAGTTCATTTCGTTGTTCCCTGGCCTCGGTTATGCCGCTGGTTACAAGGTGAGTGAAGCCAATATTACCCGGCTACACTCTACAATGCTCTTCCCTTAGAGCTGCCTATAGTATAGTTACTAAGCCATCCTCATTTTGTGTCTTATCCAATATAGGTTCTACAGCGGATATACAAGTATGGCGGTCAGCCTATTGCTCGCGACTACCTGACTCAGCATTATGGCAAGGACTTCGAGTCGGCCTTTGGCAAGAAAACCGGCAAGGCTATTCTGCACTCCACTGCCGGCAGGTAAGCAATGACTACAGAAGTTTGGGAGGATTGAGATGGCTGGCCCAGGGTCTAATTAAACTTTGCTGTTTGCTTATGTGCACAAACATCAGTTTGCCCCTTCGAATGTACCTTGCTAACTTATTCTTTGTTTAGTTTAATCGGTATTGGTGAGATCGTGCTGCTACCTCTTGATGTCTTAAAAATTAAGCGTCAGACCAACCCCGAGGCCTTCCGTGGGCGTGGTGTTCTAGCTATTGTCAAAGATGAGGGCTTTAACTTGTACCGTGGCTGGGGCTGGACTGCTGCCCGGAACGCCCCCGGTTCGTTTGCTGTAAGTTGGTGGCACTAACTATGAGGGCCATGTCCACTCCTCTATCGCATCGCCCAAGCTATGCTCATATGGATGTACATGGGAATAGCAGGCCTTTTGCTAACCCATTCTATACAGCTATTTGGTGGCTCTGCTTTCACCAAAGAATATGTCTTTGCGCTCCAGGACTATAACAAGGCTACATGGTTCCAGAATTTTATAGCCTCAATCGGTGGTGCAACGGCTTCCTTGGTTGTTTCGGCTCCTTTGGATGTCATCAAGACACGCATCCAGAACCGCAACTTCGAAAACCCCGAGAGTGGTTTCAAAATCCTAACCAACATGGCCCGCAACGAGGGCTTCGGTAGTTTCTTCAAGGGCTTGGTTCCTAAGCTGTTGATGACTGGTCCAAAGCTAGTCTTCTCCTTCTGGCTCGCCCAGACTCTGATCCCCGCCTTTGACCGTGCCATAGCCAAATAAGCGACGACGAAAACGAGCCGTAATTGTTGTTGTAGCAATACCTAGCTACTACTACAACAACAACAGATTAGATTAGGTGGTTGTAAGGGTTATTTCTATCATTGGACCCGCTAAGGAGGCATGGCTAGATACCCGCTGACTATCTATCCTCTTTGTCATCTCGTTGGTATCTGGCCACTCCTTTTTTCTTTTCTTTTTTTTTGCCGCTAGCTTGTCGCGTCTTACGACGTTGCGATACGGCTCATGCACCTTTCCGGAGTCTAGAGATACGCACTGTTTCCACACAGCAGGTGCATACCCAAGCAGTACGAAGTACCGTACGTCACCAAGTCGGTAGCCTTTTTTTTTTCTCATGGCGGCTATTCGACACAAAACTAGAACAAACACCAAGTTGCTAGCTAGGTCCTATGGCCTGACTGACTTTCTGTTTTTCTCCCCTCTATCCCCGTTTATTTTCTTCCCCCCTCAATAACTCTGGTGCTCTTTTTCAGCGCCCAGACGATGTACACTGTTTTACTACTACTAGATTTTGTTTTTCTCTGTTCCTCTCACAGATTTTAGCCTCTTTCTGTGTTTTCTATATTAATGATGACAAAAGCTTCTCTTCTCTCTTCCTTGTCTGTTCCTATTGTTGTCATCTGATTCCCAACAACATATCTTGTATTTGCACATAGGATATATGGCTGTTTGTGTATGCACACTCATTCATGATGTTACTTTTCATACTGTTCAGGCGTAAGTGATACATGGACTTTTGAGTAGCCAATAAGCCGCGAAAGATCTTGACAAGACCCTGTCTGTTTCTGTAGCACCGCTAAGTTTGCGAGGCGCATAGGGGCGGGCTCCTTTCTAACTTAGAGTTGGGCTAGCTCCACACGCTTTGCTATAAAGTGGCTTGTTGGTCCAAGGAAGTTGGGTTGGAAGGAAGGGGAAGGCAGGCGCGTCGCCATAGCAACCACACATAAACAAATAAGTTTGTCGAATACATCAAGCGTAAGGCCAATTAGCAGCAAGTTGTCCATGCCCAAGGATGTGACTATTGGGGGACAACAACTAATCAATCGTGTTAAGCTTGTGATTACAGGGCACTGGAGTCTGGAGTCAAGTAACTGACTGCGCAGCAGGTCCAAGTAGATAGATAGTGGAAACTAAGTAAAACAAACAAATGTAGAGTAGATGCTGGGCTGCTTGATTGATACCTGTGTACCTTTGATCAAGGCTCTACTCTCCCATCCTATCACCATGTGTTAATGTACCTATTTCAGTGTGTCCTGTTGCTGCATGCATGCATGGTGGTAAACCCTTTGCATGAATGTTCCATCGAAGTAGACGAAAAGAAGAGAAACTAGCTCTTGCTCTATTTTGCCTGTTCTGTTTGGCTGACAAGCATCTATCTAGCTGCCCCTCCTTGCTCCTTCCCATTAAACTACATCTGCCCACCATCCACAGAAGAAACTTCACGTCTCCTTCCCTTTTGGCTGGTCGTTCTTTCCTCCACCAAACAAACAGATCACGGCAGACAAGAAAATCCGTATCTCTCCACCATTCCCCTCTCCCCTCCCCTCCGGCTTTCTCTTGATTTCCTGTTTTCTTTTCTTCTTACTGTGTGCCATTACACTTATTTTCATCCTTCATTTCCATATTCCTCTCCTCAATCTTGTATCCTGTCCGGCTTCACCGCTGATTATCGCGCTTCTACATTTATCTTCTTCTTTTACGTCTTCACTTTCCTCCATACGCGGCACTTGTATTTTGATATCAGTTCTTTTACTTTTTCTTCCCTTCCGCGACGAACTGTCATAGAATTATCTCAAGCTAGCTAGCCCCTGGATTGAGTTATCGCTCTCTCTTTCTTCCGCCTGCCAATCCCCTATATCGCTATTCTTTGAAACAGCGCTCATTCCTTGTGCTTTTCCTTAGCAATATCTCGATAACCAACTCACCACATCACTCACTCACCTTTTCCGTTTTCGCCCTCGGACGTTGTCGCCATCTTTGTTGGCTTTGTTCTTCCCTGGGGAACTACTGTGTGTATGCTGTACTAGACAGTAGTGAGGACAGAGGCCAGCTCACATCCATATCCTCAAAATGCCAACAGTAGTCGAGAGGGATTCGGCTTCTTTCACCGGATCACTGAAACATAAGGCTTCAGCTTCATCTGACCAAGGACGGGCTCTGATTCCCATGTATGTACCTATTTGTTACCTATTTGTTTCATTCTCTACTCGCTTGGATCGAATTTCTTTTCCCGGTCGCCAAAGCTAACCTTCTCGCGACTTCTAGGTGGGATAGCTCCGATCCTGAAAGAGCTCCTCCGCCCCTTCCCATGAACCCCCAGTCTCCCGGTATCCTATCTAGGGCAGGCACGTCGAGCGCGATACAATCAGCTCATCTTGCTCTGTCTGAAAAGGCCCGCGAAGCTAGTATGCCCGCTCCTTCTAACCTCTCTAGACGAGCTGACATGCCCGAAAATGTTTACCCTCCTGGAACACGACCCTTGCCCATCCCCGGCGCAACTCCAAACCGCCGAATGCAAAACCTCCAGCCCAATGTCCGTGACCGCAGCTTATTTCTAGAGGGCATGCCCCCAACAAGATCCCCCGAAAAGAATCTTCGCCCTGTTACTCCCACTGCGAATATTGCGGATTACTCTAATGGCTCTCCGGGTAAAGATCATTATCAGAGTCCCGGCCCTGGGCCTAGTTTGACACCTATTGTTCGTCCCATTGCAAGGCGCACACACCAGAGCATTCTAGGCGACAGTACCCCTCCCCAATCTGCTACCATGATGGCTTTGAATACGATGCCACCTGTGCGCGAACCTGCACCCAAGGAGAATGAGAAACAGTCAACTTCACAGGAAGCATCGCTCCAGCCATCGCCTACTGATTTGCAACCAAAGAATCAAGACAAACAGCTTGAACAAAATCAGACTGCTTCCCAGTCCGACCAACCCTTGGGCCAAAAGTCCATCTATAAGGAGACTACTCCTAGAGCCAAGCCCTCAGAGCCCTCTAAAACTGAAAGCGACGCTGATGTTTTTGCTGGTCCTTCCCATACTATTGGATCCGATCAGGCTCTAGCCCTTACCGATCTCGGTCACCACATCCTCAACCTCACTAAGATTGCCTCTCAACTTCAAAAAGACATGGCTGCTCTTAGCAGGCGAAGCAGGGACAACGCTGCTGATCTCCTTAGCCTCAAGCAAGCTACCAACGCACGAGATGAGGATATCCGCAAAGGCCTGCGGAACCTGATAGAAAATGTGGACGAGGTTCGCCGTGCAGGTCACAGCACGAAAGATGTGTTTGCAAATGCTGGGCTACTTCTCGATTCAAAACCCCATCAAAGCTCCTCGCCCCCAAGTGTAAATGGTGTGCGTGCATTCAACCTCCCTCGTATACCAAGTCCCAATAGTTTTGCTGCTTCTATAGACCGTGAGTCTGTGAGTACTCCATCCTTATATGGCCAAGAAAGCTCTCAGATCATCAGTCTCTTGGAGCGCATTGTGCGAGATATGGGTACAAAGGAGGGTTACGAAAACGTACTCGCTCGATTAACGGAGATGGCCAAGGAATTACAGGGGCTGCCTTCCGCCGTTAAAATTAATGAACTGATTGATCAACTTCGTCTTTCTAGACCTGATCATGGCCCACGTTTCTCTCACAAGACTGCAAGCGAGGCTGGTAGTGTCAGATCTCGAATCATGACCTTTGAGGAAGATAGCCATCGCCATGATCCACACGGAAATATGCACGAACCTTCTTTCCCGCCTCGCCCGACATCTTCAGCGGCGGGCTCTGTTGTTACAGATGATGTGCTCAAAGTTATTCATTCAGTCAAAGATAGCGTTGCTCAAGGGGGAGGTTTGACTGCTGAGGTCAAGGCTCTTGTCCGCGAATTGCGTGGTGAAATTCTGGGTATGGGTCGTGAGCTTGGTCGACGCCTAGATGAGATTGAACGCAATCCTGGGGACCATGATGCCGCATCTCGTGAGAAAGAAGCCAACCGCATCATTCACGAGAGTCTTGACGAGCTCAGAGAGCAGCTAGACATTCTTCTAAGATCAGGCCGTCGCGGCTCAACTGTTTCCCAGGAAGGTTCTGTGGACTACCAAGAAATTTACAATGCTTTGCGTGTAGCCCTCAAGGACAATGCCAAAACATCTCCTGCTTTGACGCAGGATGATGTCATTGTAGCTGTTCGGGATGCCTGGGAGAATTACAAGCCCGACATTGAGATACAACAATACGGCCTTGAACGCGACGAGGTTCTTGCTTGCTTGAAACAGGGCCTCGAGGCTCACAATCACCAAGCAACAAGCATCACTCAGGAACAGGTCTTCCAAGCTGTTGTAGATGCTCTCAAACACTACAACCCCCCTCGTCTAGACTCCGTAGCCTCCCTTTCCCGCGACGAAATATTGGATGCTGTTCGCGAGTGTCTGGAAGAGTTCGAGTTCCCTGTCGCTCCGGGTGCTATTAGCAACGAAATGACTCGCAATGACATTTCTGAGGCTGTGCGAGAGGGTTTACGTGATATTGATTTGGGCCAATCATCAACTGTCGTCGCCGCTACTTCTACTGCGCCTACTTCTGCTTCTCTTAACAGTCGCGATATCGTAGAGAAGCTTAGCGAAATCATGGACATGCTTCGCTCCGAGTTTACAGCTGTTTCGTTGGAAGCAAAGCAAAACGTTAGTGCATCTACTCGTGATAGTGAGAAAATCATTAATTCGACCAGGGAAGGCCTGGAAAAACTCCGCGCGGATATTGAGACGTACGTTGGTGTTCTGAGTGCTTCAGCTGGCACCCCAAGTGATAGAGCCATGCATGATGTCAACGATCCAACTGTCGCAATCGGAGGTCTCGCCCGTGCACTGGATGACTTCCGCGATGAAATCAATGACATGCTTCGCTCTCAGACAGAGACACTTCGTGATACTGTCAACATGTCACTTATACCTGCTGCATCTGTAGCCCCTGCTGCTATTGGCTCTACTAAGGAAATTTTGGAAGCTGTTCGTGATGGAGTTGACACCATTCGTGCAGAACTTCATCGCCCCCTTCCTGGCACTACTAAAGTTTTGGATGCCCTTCATGAGGGACTTGGCGATCTTCATTTGGCTATTGACCGTGTGCGTAACAAGCCCACTGATCTCACTGCCAACGATGAGATTCTTGAAGCCCTCAAAACTGGCCTGGACTCTGTTCGTACGGAGATCAACGATCTTCGTCACGCGAGCAATCGTAGCTTGATTAGCCCAAGTGTCCATAACATTCCCTCAGATGCGGAAGAGCAGCCATACAAGCCTGAAGACATTCGTAATCTTGAGTTCTTGGTCACTCAGGTCCATGACAGGCTTGACAAGATCTCAGACTTGCCAAATCAAACATCAGCTGACCCGGTCACTATGGAGGGAATTGCCCGCTCTGATGATGTTCGACATCTTGAACTTCTCATGAAGGCTTTGCAGGCCAAGGTAGAGGAACTGATTCAGGCCCAGCTCAATGCTCCAGTTCCTGACCCACAAGAAATTCCTCTTCCTGATGATAGTCACGCAAAGCAAGAGGATATTCAGAACCTCGAATTCCTTATTTCCCAGGTCCATGAAAAACTCGAGAAACTTGTTGATAGCCATAGTAGCATGGCTGTTGTACCTTTAGATGGTTCCGCCGCCAAAGCTCCTCATGAAATTCCACTTCCCGATGACCATGCTAGACAAGAGGATATACAGAACTTGCAATTCCTCATCACCAAGTTGCATGACAAGATAGAGGCCTCCTCTTCCACGCCGGGAGAATCATCCAGCGACAAGCCCATTACTTCCGATGATCTAGCACAGATTGTCACTGCTATGGAGGTACTCAAGGACACGGTCCAGGGAATGGCCGCCCAAAGCGACTCTCTGAAGGAGGCAGTACAAGAAATAGCTTCCCAAAGCGACAATTCTCCCACACCTGATGTGTCTGTACGAGAGGATATCCAAGCTATTGAAACTATCCTCGTTAATGCTAAAGCTAGCATTGATGATTTTGTTGGTAGCGAGAAGACTGTACGGAAAGAACACATCGATAGCCTCGAGATGCTTTTACTAGAAACTCGCCAGTCGCTTTCTACTTTGGTAACTCAGATGGAGTCGGTTTGCCGTCGTGATGATGTGTACACCCTTCAAGCTCTCATCAGCCAAATGTCTGCACGCCATGACCAGGCTAAGTTGTCCGTGCCTGCCGGTACTGATGGATCATCAGATCCGACTACCATGACCTCCGAACCTGCCTTCCTCCCTTCAGGCTTTGCCATGCCTATGTCTTCTTCGCGCGAGGAAATCTCAACGCTGAGCGATAGTCTTAAGACGAGTATGAGTGTTCTTGCCGAGTCCCACTCTATGTCCGTGGTTAATCGCCAAGCCGAAATGGCCACATCGGCCAAGAACTTTTCAGATGTTAAGGCTCTTGTGGAGAATATGCACAGCTCGGTTACGTCTAAACTCGACGAAAGCTTTACTATGGCTCAAACAGTTTCTACGGGTGTCGAAAAGATTGTCACTATTGCCGAGCTGAACCAGGATGTCTCCCAAAAACTTACTGAATTCACCGACAATGTCAAGGCGGACTTTGAGGAGACGCGAGCCAGCTTTGTCGGCGCCAAAATGGACAGCGAAGAGAAGATGCAACAGGCATCGGATGCGTTGACTGCCAAGATAGATGTCCTCCAACTGGCTTCCGACGACAAAGCCACTGAACTCAAAACACACATTGAACAGCTGGAAAAGACCGTTACCGACTCTATCAAAGAGGTTGACGAAGCTAGCAAGACCGTTTTCAACCGTGTTGAGGATCTTGTGGCCCGCAATAATGAAGACCGTGTTGAAATCAAGGCTCAGCATGAACTTACGCGTGAAGAACTGAAGACTGCCATCGAGGGTGTCAAGGAGCCCGTGGCTGAGCTTCAGCCGCTTGTTGCTGTAGCCATGAAAGAAGTCCTAGACAAGGTCGTGGAGCATTATGACCACTCTCAAGACTCAACAAAAACTATGCAAGCTCGCATTGACGAGATCTTCAACAAACCCGATCCAGTCATTCCTGATCCATACAACGATATGGAACTACAGGCCAAGATTGATGCCATTGCTACAACGGAAGCCGATGCTTTTGCTAAACTGGCCAGCCTGGTTGACGAGGAGTCAGGAGCTCTTGCCAAATTAGCCAAAATGGACGAAACAAGCCAGGAAACCCACCAACGCCTTGATGTCATCACTGTGCAGGGTGAGGAACTGCGTGAGCAGATCACCAAGAGTGTTGAAGGAATTGACGTAGTCAAGTCTAATATAGACAAGCTTTCTGGCGAGACGATTGCTGAGTTGACAAGTAAGTTGATGGTTTCGGACGAGACTATCATCAAGAAACTTGATTCTCTTGCAGACTGCGATCTTCTCATGCAAGACAAACTTGAGAAGACCGAGACCGGCATCAACGAAAAGCTAGAGGCTCTGTCCAAGTTGGATAAGTTAGATGCTCTTGAACAGGGTGTCACCGACAAGCTTTCGGGCTTTGAAACGACAATGACAGACAAGCTCGGTTCTATGGAGACAACTGTTGGCGAGAAGCTAACCGGCGTTGATGCTACCTTCTCGGAACGGATTACAGCCATGGACACTCTAGTATCGACAGGCGTCACTGACCTTGGAAAGACCTTGGATAACAAACTAGGCGATTTGACAACTATGCTCGATTCGGCCGTCACAAACAAACTTTCAGATGTGGAAACCAAGGTCGGTAACATGTCGGAAAAGCTTTCTTCGGTGGACACTCTGGTCACCGAAAAGCTAGCATCAATGGACGCATCTCTCGGCGGAAAAATGACCTCTGTGGATGGAAAGATGACTAGTCTGGAGGCTGTTGTTGTTGAGAAGACTACATCTATGGAAGCCTCAGTCACAGAAAACTTCGCTACGATGCATTCAACTATGACGGAAAGCTTTGGCAAGGCCGACTCAGCCCTTACAGAAAATTTTGCAACACTCAACTCTCAGATTACAGAGCGTTTTACTGGGCTTGAAACCTCTTTCAGTAGTGTCGGCGAGCAAATCAAGACTATCGACACATCTGTGGCGGAGAAGCTAGCATCTGTCGATTCTACCATCACGGAAAAACTCAATGGGACTGAAACATCGATGACAGAACATTTTACTACACTAGACAAAGCGCTTGACGATAAGCTATCTGGGTTTGATAGTGGCTTAACGGAGAAACTAGTCGGTATGGATGATTCTCTAAGTGGTAAGATCGCCACGATGGGAACTGCCATGACAGAGAAGCTTGATCGTCTTGTTGAAAGCGACACCACGAGCCTTGCCCGCCTTGACACCCTAGTTGGCCATAGTGAGTCGACTACTGCGGCCCTCAGCCGTCTTGAAACAATTGATAAAATGCACCAACAAGTATTGCAGACTGCTGCCGACATATCCAATTTCCTTTCTACACAAACCCAACGCTCCAATGAAGAAATGGAAAAAATGGAGAAGAGCCTTGAAGAAGCCACAGCTTCACTCGCGCAACGCACCACAGAAAAAGAAATAGTTGAAGCCAGTATTGCGGCCCTTCGTGAGGAAGAAACACGCTTACGAGACTCAGTTATCACCCTGCGCGCTGATCAAGAGCTTATGTCTCGTCAACGAAGCAAACTCGCTGGTGATGTTTCATCTCTAGAGACGGCGCTTAACTTGCGTCGTGAAGAGCTCAAGAACATGGAAGACCGGGCCGAGGGTCTAGAACGGCGTATTATGGAGGGGGTCATGGCTCATTCTCGAATTCTCCTCATGTCTCGAAGTGGTAAACATGGCAAAGAGGCTATGAGTCGCAAACGTGTCCGGGATAAGGCCGACCATTCACAGGATAAGGACCTGACTTCAGCGAATACCAAAGCTTCGTCCAAGTTCTCTCAAAAGCTTGCTTCGCCAGCCAACATTGCTCTTTCTAGTAAGCGTCGGGCGTGCCCTTCTTCGTCTCAGAATGCGGATACCTCACGCCGTATTGCGTCACTAGGACAGATGGGCAACTCTATTCCCTTAGGCGGCATGAAACGGAGTCATAGTGTACGGTCCAACATTGGAAATCCAGCGGGTGGTTCTAAGAGTTCTCGCAAAGGCACCCCGAATGCGACACCAAACAAGAAGCCTGTTAAAGCCAGTTCTTCTAAGAGAGGAACTGTCGCTGCTGTTGCTGCTGTTGCTGCTTCTGGGGCTGCCATTTCCACCGCTGCAGCTGTTTCAGCCAAGGCGGAAGAAAAGCATATTTCCGAAGTTCCAGAAGAGGAAGAGGAAGAGGAAGAAGAAGCTGAAGGCGACCAGACAACTTTACACAAAGAAGCTGACGGTGATGAGGAGAAGGAAGTTGAGATTGAAGTTGAAGTTGAAGTTGACGAAGACGAAGACGAGGAAGAGGACGAGGAAGAGGAAGAGGACGAAGAAGAGGAAGAGGAAGAGGAAGAGGTAGAGGCAGAGGAAGAGGAGGCAGAGGAAGAGTCAGAGGAAGAGGCAGAAGAGAAGCCGGTGCGGACAACAAAAAAAACAGCTGCCCCTTCTGCGAAACAGGATACTTCGGACAGTGAAGAAGAAGTCGAGGTGGAGGAGGTAGATGAGGAGTCTGGCGACGAAGAAGCAGGAGAAGATTCGGATGAGGAAGAGTTTGAAGAGGTTGCTGAGGAGTCGATAGTGTCTACGCCGGACGGGGATGTGGAAGTTTCGACGAGGTGAAGTAGTGGTTCATCGGTCTCTGTGGTTGCTCTATGGTTTGAGGATGTCATTATGAAGAATATTTAGCGTGATGGATTCAAGGGACTGGAGTTTTTTTAGTGTGCTAGTATGGCTTGTATGTTTTTTTCTTTTCTTTTTTTTTTGGCTTTTGCCTTGGTTTTGTTTCTAGTTTATTGTGTACTATTTCTAGAGTTCGTTCATGTTCATGTTCATGTTCATTCCTTATTCTTTTACTATCGTGTGCCCGTGGCTGTCGTTCTTTTTCATGATGGTAGTATACAAACAACGCAGTTGGTTGGTCTATTCACTATTCCTTCCTATATAACGCTGCTTTGCTATTACATTAGAAATACAGTCTTTTCTACGCTGACGAAGCAAAGCCACTGGCTAGTCATGCCTCTCATATCCAATCCATAGCTCATTTGGTTGATTCATTCACTCTTCTTCGCCCCTATCCGCGTCTTGCCGCCCATATACGGCTGCAGCACTTTCGGGATTGCCACGGTTCGTGTAGCCTCGTCCCAATGTGTCTCAAGAATCGCTGCTATGACGCGGGGCACAGCCAACGCTGTACCGTTGACAGTGTGCGGGAAGGCAGCAACCCCGCTTTCCATCTTGACACGTGTACGTAGGCGTCTTGTCTGGTAATCCGTGCAGATGCTTGTACTGCTCAACTCGCCCCATCCGCCCTCCGTCTTAGCCAACTGGCGCCGGGATGGAAATAGTGCCTCGATGTCGATCTTGCGGGCTGCCGAGGCCCCGAGGTCCGTTGCTGGCATCTCCAGCACGCGGCAACGTAGACCAAGCGCGCCGAGAAGCTGTCGTTGTAGACTAACCATCTCGTCAAACATTGCTACTGATGCCGCCGTTTCCGGCTTCGTCCATGCGAACAGCTCTACTTTGGTGAACTCGTGCACACGGTACAAGCCCTTGGTATCTTGACCACGTGCCCCAGCCTCAGCACGGTAGCTCCGCGAGGAGGCGACGTGGCGCAGTGGCAGTTGCCCAAATTCCAGTGTTGCATCGGCATGCATCCCGGCCAATGGGATTTCAGCTGTGCCAGCAAGAACATGCTGTGGACGCTTGGCAGGCTCGCGACCCTCGGCACGCGCCCTATTATTTGCAACAATCTGCTTAGGTGTCATGTGCTGCTCGATGGAATATACCTGCTGCTCGTCATTGGTGTCGCGTGGCTGGAAGCCACACGCGCTGCCAATGTGTGAATACACCATAGTGGGAACGGAAACAGGCGTCCAGCCAGCAGCCATTGCGGTCTGCGTGGCATATTGCACTAGCGCCTGCTCGAGCTGTGCGCCAGCACCTAATAGGTAGTAGAAGCCCCAGCCACTAGTGATGGCCGATGAAGCAAAGTCAAGAATTCCCAGCTCGGCACCAATGTCGACGTGCGAGCGGGACATGCTTGCCAGCGGGTCTGCTTCGCCTACAGCCGGCGCATTAATGTAGTCAATGAGCTTTGGCGTAGATCGCGGTGTCTCGTCACTAGTTAAGTTTGGTAGGGCCAAGACTAAGCGCTCAATTTCACTATCAATCTCCCTCTCCTCCTTGATATGATCTGCTAGCTTTTTCTTGATCTCTTGGGCGCGCGGAGCCATTTCGGCACGTTGCTCTGCCGTCAGTTCTCGCATATCATCTTGAACACGACGTGCTCGCGTGCGGAGATTCATTAGTGCGGGACGCATCGACAGCCGCTTGTGGTGCAAAGACGCAATGCGCGCTGGGTAGCTGCCACATTTTCCATAATTGCGTGCCATACAGTTGGCGGCATGTATCTCGGGAGCGTTGCGGATACTCTTGCTATCGACGATGGGGCGTAGCGGGCCCACGGGTGGAGGTGGTGCAGAACTCGTAGAAGCATGGACTAGTGATGGAGCGTCAGGTGAAGCAGTGAGCCCTACAGAGAGAGTGTCATCCTCTAGTTTGCGGTCGGCATTCAATGGAGAGTTTGCCTGAGGTGTAGAGACAGACGGCGTGGAAGTCGAGATTGAGGATGAGGTCCAACGCAGTGAACGCGGTGGGTGCTGGCTGAAGATTCGGCTAGTATTCACAATTGGACGTCGGAGCGCCACAAGTCGTAGTGCGGCGTTCATGATTGTGACTAACAAGGAGAGCTGGTAGCTAGTCACGGCAAACGAGGAAGCCGGGACAATAGGTCATGTCCCGTCACGACATGACGTCGTATTGGTTGGTGTTGCACAAAATTTGTTGATTAAAGTGGGGAATATGTTTCTGCTGACTAAGAGATAATTATGTCTGGGAAGCCAGTAGGTAGGTACGTACCCACGCACCGAGTGCGTGTGTAAGGAAGGATATTACGTAAGCTCAGCATCTTTCCTTGTATGCCAGCCGAACGCACGTTTCGCCCGGTCTTTTCTCATTCTCATCTCGAGATGGCGAACTACTATCTACTATGTAGGTTCTCTTTCGCGGTCGGTGCCATAATTTGAACACCAGCAATGTATATATGAATAACAATGTACGCAGTAACTTATGATACAGTCTTCAGCCTGGTTACCGTTCGAGTACAGAGCTTGTTGGACGACCATGTCCTGCTCGACGCTCTTCCAAATTTCCTTCATGCCTCTTCGCCTGTTCGCCAGGGCGTTGTCGCTCATTTCCTGGGCGACTTGCCTCTCCACGCGTTCATCTCCTCCTTAGTCCACCTCCGGCCGGAACTACTACGGAGACCTAGGTAGACATTGTGCTAGCTCACCAAGAGTCTAGCCTTGACACATACCCCATAGGAACCATACAAACCCACACTCACAGCACACCGCGCAGTCGAAAAGTACATAACAGTAGGGGTATACAATGCGGGGCGCGGAGCGTGAGGCATGAGGCATACAGCGTGTTTGCACTACCATACAACATATCATAGACTGTACCAAATAACACAAATACAACACCGGCTCCAGCGCCTAATCCGTATTCTTTTCATCAAACCATGCCAATGACTCCTGTGTTATGCTGTACTTTTGCGCTATATTCTTTCGTAATCTCCTAATAAGATGCATGCAATCGTTATCTCATAAATCAGCCAGCAGGCATGACGTGCCGCTTCTCCCCTTCCCCTGCCAGTCCCGCCAACCTAGCATAACATGACCTCACTTTTAGCCTTCCCCACCCCTGCCTCATGTCATCTCCACGTCTGAGTCCTCGACTCCATGTTTATGCATACCGACAGCACCTTCCTCGTCTCCATTTTCGTCTTGATCTTCGTCCGACTCCTCCTCGCTCGAGCTCCAATCCGAGCCCTCACTACTCGTAGTGTCTGCTGGGTCCTCGTATTTGCCGTGCGTTATTTCAACGCCCCCAAGACTCTTCGCGTCTTTGGCTTTGCCAAACTGGCGTTTATTCTTCTCCCGCTCCGTATCCCTACGCTTCTTGTCGGCCAGCAGAGCTTCGCGATCAAACGGCAAAATTTCAGCTGCCGGCGTCGTCGTGTTTTCATATACATAAATAGTGGGGAACTCAAACACCGTAGCGCCACGGAGATTCTCACCCACTATGTCCGATGCATGTACTGGCCGCAGGCCTACGCGGCAGTCGGCCGACGGCTGTGGCTGGCGGAGAAAGAATGAAAACCGCTTTTCCAGTGCCTCCAAATCCGGGGTTGTCGCAGGGCCCGCGGCGGCAGAAGTAGCGCCATCGCCCATCGCAGGATCACCCATGGCCTCGTCCTCATCTGTTTTAACCAGAGCATCGTTCTTCTTCCCAGCCTTCTTCATTTGCTGTCGAGCCGGGTCTAGCTGTCGCACTGCAGCGGCAAATGCCTGTATCACCGGGCAGTCGTCCATAGTCTTGGTCTCTAGCCGCACGCCACCAGGCATAATTTTGTCTTCAAGGGAGGCCTTCTGCGGTTCGGGGAGAGACCATTCGGCAGGGAAGGCAGCAGGTACTACCATCCATTCAATTTGCCATTCAATACGACGCCGAGCCTTGGTGAAGCGAGTAGAGCTATTCTTCGCACGTGACAATCCAGGTGGAGCACGAACCAAGTGAATATCAAACTCAGCCAGGCGAAATCGCATGCCATCGTCGACATAACGGCGAGCTCCCTTGGCTGGGATCACCAGCGGCTTGGTAGCAATAAACTTTTGGGTACGACCATCACGCCCACGGCGGTCTTGAAGATGTTCAACCATGACGGGTCGTAGCTCATTGCGAGAGATTAGGCCCTTCTCCTCAAGCTCCTTCTCAGTAGCCTCGGTGGCCCGGTCCAGAGAGTACAAAAAGTTGTAGTCATGATCAATGCCGGCAGCAGTGCGCAATTTGCTTGGTGGTACGTAAGCCGTAGGGTCGCGTTTACCGTTGCATTCCGACCACGTCTTGTGCTTATCGACACATTCCATTGAGCAAGTCTGGACCTGGCAGCGAGGGCACTTGTATTTAGGCTGGGAAACGTGGCAGATGCTACAAAGGGACGTAAGCAAAGTATCAGCCATAGCTAGAGAGGTCAGGTAGGAGGGGTAGAGAGAGATAGAGAGAGTGGGGGGGGGATGTTTTTGGTCAAAGATTTTTTCTTGCAAGGGTTTATATGTGTATATATAAATAAATATAAATATATTTATTTATATGGAGACAAGCAATACTGCAATCGTGATAACGTTTGGTCAGGGCAGCGAATTACTAGATAGGATCTGGCCGGTTAGCCTAGAAAATATATTTCCATAATACTGCAGTACAAAAACAAGAGTGTAAGAAGACAAATAAAGGAAAAGAAGAAAAGAAAAAAGAAAAGAAAGAAAAAAAAAAAAAGAAAAAGAAATCCCCCCCCCCCCAGAGAGAAAACAAACATACTCAAAATCTAGTCTGTAGATGGCTTATCTTATCAAAGATACTTTTGGTCCACTTTTACGTTCACGTTCATGACTAAGCCGGGTTCAATTTAGCTCATGTACATCACGCACTTAGCCTGCTCTTGCACATTACGTCACACAGATACTTATTTCAAGAAGGAAAGTTGATGTTAAAAATGGTATATTGCAACAACTATCAAGGACGCCACAGCATGATAAAAACATTTTACCCAAGAAAGAAAAGAAAAGTCCTCCACACAAACTATAAAAAATATGAAGAAAGATCAAAAAGAAAAAAAAAAAAAAAAGAAAAAGAAATGCAGCCGTGGCCTCGTAGAGGCAACTGGTAAATGAGTTGACCAAGACTTCGCCACGAGACAGAGGCTGATAATTGTAAGAGTTCTCAAATGAAATAACGTGGCAATCAAGACGAGCTGCGAAAGTGAGTAATATCACACCGCTTCTGTGAAGCAATAACAATTCGTAAGACCAAAGGTGGGAGGGATGACGGAAGCCTAGATAGAAAAAGACAGACAAAAAAAAAAAAAAAAAAAGGAAAAAAGAGAAAGTGGTATAAACAAGAGAAGGAGTTTCAAGCCTCACAACAAAAGGGAAAACAAAATAAAAAAGCATAGCATGCAGAGCTCATATCGCAACGTGGGAGAAAAAATCACGGCGAGGTCGGAACGTAGTCAAGGAAACAATCGCAAAGTCGGGGGTAGCACAATTAGCGTACTCTATCACACAACGGGTGGAGTAAATGCATCAAGAGTGGACAAGGGCACAACACAAGAAAAATCAAGAAAAGGACGAAACCAAGACAGACTTGATTCACTGTACCTGGCGCTTAGGCAGGCCACCCAGAGCGCTGATGCGGGCGCCTGATGATCTGTGGATCAAGCCCTGTGTCACATGCTTGCTAACCATGGCCGGCTCAGAGGGCATGACATCGCTCTCACTACCGTTCTCCAAAAAGTCTTCATCATCCTCCATAATCTTAGTTGGGATATCTTCTCTCACAAGATACTGCTGGCTGCTACGCTCAGGCGTAGTTGCTGACGATGTGAACGACATGGCGGTACTGCTCCGGTTGGGAATCAGATCAGGCGTGGGGGGGATACTTGAAGCACGACCCGAAGGCTGAAGAAGGCTTTCATCGCCCGTTTCCGAAGTAACGGCAGAGTGAGCGCCGTCCTCGCTAGCAGTCACGGAAAGGCCACTGACTCTCCGCGGATGGGTGTTAGATTGCGACTGATGTGACCGGTGGGTGTTGGGCGACTGGGATTGATGAGAGCGGTGCGAGTGACGCGAATGAGAACCGCGAAGACGCTCCTGTTCGGCAATCTCGGCATCCTGTGCCAGCTGCAAGCCCTCTACAGCTGCTTGGCACTGCTCGGCAATGTTCCGAATTATGTGCGCAATGGCATCAGTTTTGTCTTTGAGGTGACGGTCGGCAACATCAATAAAGCTAGATGCAGAGTAGCGCTTGCTGTTCATGCTGGTTGTGCTAGTAGGACTCGATAGGTCGCTAGTCGGTGATGATTGGACTTCACCAGCAGCATCGTCCTCAGCATATCCAGCTTCAAGTTCTTGGAGAAGCTCATCAGGACGAGTCAGAGTCTCAACAATGTGATCCATATGGTGGCGCTGGCCGGAAATCAAACTTCGCAGGTGCAAGACGACACGACGAGCCTCATCGCGCTGGCGGCCAATAGTAATGTTGGTGTGCTGGAGGGCAGCAAGCTCCTTCTTGTTTCGTTTGCGTTCACGTTCAAGCTCCTCGGCAATTTCTTGCTGCAGAACCAAGGCCTCCAAAGCGTCGTCACGCTGCTTCTCAGTGCCGGTCAGGCGAACAGACATGCGAGAGTTGTCATCCTTTTGCTGATCCAACAAGCCAGCAAGGCGGCGGTTTTCACGTTTATGGCCTTCAATCTTGACCTTCAGATCTTGAGTCTCCTTGGTCAGTGTCTCAGCAAAGGCCTGGAACTTGAGGAACTGCTGCTTCCAGCTTTCCAGCTCTTCAACCAGGTAGTTGTTACGCTTGGTAACTTTGCTGAGTTCAGTATCCATACGGCCCTTAAGATTGATGAAATCTTGCCAGGCTTCAAGAGCATCGCGTGAATACTGGTTTCGCTCACGAACAATCTCGTTAAGATGACGCATAGACACCTTGGTCATGAGTGGCTTCTTAACTGATCCGCCAAAAACGGCCTTAATGCCAGTATTACGTCCCATCTTCTCACACACATGATCCATGACCGACATGATGCTATCCTGATTCCACCAATCAGGGTCCTGGATCGACTCCACTTCACCACGCATAACAATTATTTGGCCAGCAGGAACTAGTTTACCCCCTCCGTATGCAGAGCGCAAATGCTGGGGGACGCCTGAAGGTGTAACATCACCGTTCAATGCCTCCGTTAGACGAGTGACAAACTTGTGGCGCTGCCCAGGAGTGAGAGCGGTGGGTGGGCTCGAGGTTAACACAAAGTTGCGGTCAAGATCGACAACCAGAGCGTCAGTCGGTGCAGTAAAGAGGGAACGACATTCCGCAGTAATACCAAGGATGTACGGTCCGGGCTCCTGTACTAGGTCCTTAGCATGGCGTGCGTGTACCACAGGGACATACAGCCCGCTCCATTCGTAGATGCGAACGCAAAAACGAATAGTCTCCGCAGCCATGGTGAGCATGGCAGGGTAATGAGAAACGAAAATAATGCGGCGAGTGGGGGAAATGGCAGCTTCAACAACACCGACAATATTGGGAATAGACAAGCAAGAGAACAGGGGCCACATTGCAAAATTTTGGAAGCCCGTCGGTGAGGAAGGGAACTGATAACAGAGGGCGTAGTCCTTCATGTCAATACGCACGAGATCATTGAGACGGGGGGCCGGGAAACTGAGGATGCGAGAGACTTCCTCAGCATGAAAAAGATTGGTCGCCTTATTCCAGTGAATCCACATGCCACGAAGATAGTCGCCAAGCAAGTTGTAGAGCGGGTAGCGCGACAGGAAAGAGAGGCAGTAGGGAATCCAGTAGATTTCATCCGGGTTATCGAAGTAATCGGTCTCAGTGCGTTTGCGGAGGTCACGGATGGTCTCGGCGCGTTTCTCGTCGGCGCGCGACCAAACGCGAAGGCAGATACCATATAGTGTATGAGATGAGTCTTGCTGAAGAACAAAGGAGTGATGGACACAATGAGGTTGACTGCGGCCGGTGCAAATCTCAACATCATGCGGGAAACAAGCCTACAGTGAAAAGTGGCATTAGCAGTCTGTCATCAGGTTAGGTTTACTCAGGACTACTTACACGCATGGCCGAGTGCAGTGCGCGCGCAATTTCGTTGTCCTGCTCTAGACGGGGACTGCTACCAAGAATTTCAGGAAGCCAAAACTGGCCGACAGCACCTTTCATGTGCCCGATTTTTCCCTGGGCCGGCGCGGGAGCCTTGACCCATTGTGAAGGCTCACGACCAACACCACACACCATATAAGCGTGGGTGAGGGTCTTTGGTGTTCTTTGCTGTGGCTTGGGGTTTAGCATAGAGGGGATAGGCTGAGTAATGCGCGAATGGAGTGAAGAAGTGCGGCTGGGAATAACAAGGCCGTTATCACCTTGATCACGGGTCATCGGACGACCCTCCCTCTCACCAGTGCGAGGCCGACTAAATGAAGGGTGTGTACTAAGAGAAGGCGGCATAGCTGTTGTGTGTGAATGTAAATTTGGTTCAAAAAAAATAACGCTTTGTCGAATAGAATGAAATCGCGCCGGGAGCGATTTCGTGCAGGGAAATCGGATTCAAGGTTCTCTGAACTAGACAGAAGAGAAACGAATGGCAGCCAGTTTGAGGCGAGACGAAGAAAACAAGATCAACACGGAGACCTTGGGCGAAGACGAAAGAATCAAGACGAATACAATCGCAGGCAAAGAGCGAATCGAACGGCACGACGTGGTTTCAACTGAAGAATGAACTAACAGATCGAGAAATAATAAGAAAAAAAATAGAAAAAAATAGAAAAAAAAATAGAAATAGAAATAGAAAAGAAAAGAAATAGCACCAGTCGTCTTAGACTTTCTGAAGCGCAGAACAAGAAAAAAAAAAAGTGACAAAGAGAAATACGTAATTTCTCCTTGACTGCTTCAACCTTTGCTAGGCTTTTCGTGATACCCGTCGCAGCAGTTTCGACTTGATCAATATGCAAAAAAAGTGCTTTTTGCAGGGCGAATTAAAGACAAAAGAAGAAGAGAGAAAGAAAAAAAAAGAAAAGAAGAGGAAAAAAAAAAAGGAGGAAGAAGAGGAACGAATGAGGGCAAGCAAGGAAAATATTAAGCAAGGCAAATAAATGCACAGTCACCAGACAAGGCAACCAGGGAAATTTCCTTTAGGAAGCAAGGGGGTGGAGTGAATTAGGATGGCACCTTGTTGAGGGGCCTCGCAAGGAGATTTTGTGATTGGGTAGGCAACCCTCACACAGGGAAAGAACAAGAGAGAAGTCAAACAGACAAGCAAACAGGCTACCAAACAGATGGAACTCTGAAGAATCAAAATCAAGAACAGCGAGCAAAGGAGCCTGCAGCCAGCCACACGAAAAATTACAGAAAGTAATAACCAGATTGATGTAGAAGCCTCGCTTTCTGCAAAAGGAAGGAACGATCACCTATGTATGTAATGGCCCATCGGAGCCTGCAACACGCCAGAAAATCGGGTTTTGGGTGTAAGTGTAGGTAGACCAGTAAACGGACAACGCTGCATATATAACAGACGGAATTATCCCTAGATACGAATCGACCACGACCGTCCACCCAAACTACGCAGAGGTCCCCTCCCCAGCCAGGAGCTAGTCCCTTCCTCCCTTATTGCTCGCAAAAATGAGCTGTTGCCTATATGAAAGACACGACCAGCGCACAGAACCTCATCTAAACTAGCAGTTGCCAAATCTGGAATTTAGAACTAAAGATTTATATTATTACCATGGCCCGCTCGCCCCAAAACCAAGCCAGACAGACAACTCGCCAAACTGCTCAGGATAGCAACATAAATGTTACGCTGGGCCTGTCACAGACCAAGACAATGGTCAGAGAGTCTACCGAATTCTACATCAAGCAAAGACCCAATACAAGAAGTCCGAACGATCCAGTCTAGTAGACAGTGGACTACTATACCACCCACCCACATATATTATCTTGGGTGTCTTGTCGCCGGGGTCTACACCCTTGTGTTCTATACACACACACACACACACAGCTTGTGTCCTGTCCGCCCAGCCCCTAGTCCCAGGGCCCACTCATAAACAAACAAAACCCCGTTCCCCTTCGTCTCGACGTTTGTTGTCTTCTTGATTCTCCCGCCTCTGCACAGATCACAGAGCGGGCTCAGTCAGGGAAGTGGCCACTATAAAGAATAGGCAAAGCAACTACCACATCAGGAATTAAGAGCCCGCTTTTCTTTTTTCTTTAGCGGCCGGGAAGAGTGCAGAAGAAGATGATTAAAAAAAGAAAGGCAAGAGCGACGCTGAGCGAAAAAGAAAGATAATGTAAAGAAGCAATATCCATTCCTATCACGCTCTTACCGGATACTCCATAAATGCCTCTCTTCTGTTGTCTGATTCCGCCAATTGTTTCGTTTTGGACTTGAAGATCATATACCAACAGAGCCAACATTATAGGGGAGGTTCAGAAAGGGAGAAAAAAAAAAAAGTGTGTGACCCTTGGTTTTTTTTCTTTTCTTTTCTTTTCTTTTCTTTTTTTTGGAGAAAGAAAGAAGAGCAGGGATATGAAAAATAAAAGGAGGTCGTCTGTACAAGACTAAAGGAATCGCAGCTTTTACATCCTGAGCCCCTCCTGCACCTATATCATTATGCGTATCCTTGAGAAACGATGGAAGACCCAAAGGGCAATTGCATAATGCACTCGAGCCCACCTCACCTGCCTGCCTGCCTTGTTCACGGTGTTCCACCTTCCCTCCGTCATCCCCTTATCGCACTCTAGGCTTCTTAGGTCAGCAATCTGCATCTTCTTCCCGGCCTGTTCTTTTTGACTTGTCACCGGTCCTTCTACTTGGGGCTTTCCCCCCTCTCGAACATCCACTGTGCATTTCCCCTCAAAACAAGGGAGGCTTTGGATCATCAAGCAAGGAGACACCTGAGCTTCTGTTCGAAGCCTATAGAAAGAAAATTTATGAGCTGAAGCTCATACTTGTCTACAGCCCCCCCCCCCCCAAAAAAAAGCCTCAATTCTTTTTTTGTTCTGTCTAGCTTGTCCATCCCCCCCCCCTTCTCCCCCTTCCCCTCCCTGTTGAAATGAGGTCTGTTACAAAACATGTGTGTCTAATATTATGCAGACAAGGAACTTGCAATTACGCCTCTTGTAAGCAAAGCCTTTAGACTCCTCATGTTGTGCAAGTCTACTTGGTTTGTCCTACAAGACAAACAGTTTAGTTGCTCTATTACCGTCCACTTTTGTGTGAACGCCATAGTCTTCCATGCCACGTCCTTCCTCTCTTATTTTTTTTTCCTTTTTTACTTGATTTCTCTAAAGGTCTGGCTTTCTACTATTCGACCAAGTTATCTTGTTTCTTTAATTCACATTTCGCGCTCTTATTTACCCTGGAACATACACACATGGCCTTTCCTCGTCTGGATTAGAGCTTTTCACGGTCCCTGAACCTAGTCCTATTCAAGCCATGGCACTCGAGCAGGCTGTTTGTTATTTTGTCTGTCCTGTCCAGGGGTCTCTGGAAAAGCAGTTGGTTGCTTCGTTTTCTGTTGTTGCTGTTGTTGTTTATGGTACCGTAACCAAGCTATGGCCTGTTTTGACCCTTCGAATGCAACACCAGACTCCCACCTAGTAAGCAACCCAGGAAGCAAGAGCAAGGAGAAGGAGAAGAAGAGTGCCCATTATCAAAAAGTGCGAGGAAAGGCGCAGAGTCTCAAGGTTTCTCTTTAATGACACGTCTAGTTTCACCCCCGAGTCACTTTGAAACAGTGGTCCTGAATAGAGGCCACTTCCTTTTTTTTTGGGAGGGGGAGTTTTCTTTTTTTTTTTTTCTCTTCTTGATTTTGGCATTCTGAGTTCCGAATATTACCTTGAACAAATAGTTACTACGGTTGAATAATTCCTGCAGAAGCTCACAAGGCCCAAGCTTGATCACAGGTCGCGATGAAATCAATTCGTGCATTGAAGCGAATGCATGTTGTACATACAGTAATTACCTTTTGTTATGCTACAGTTGCCCAACCGTTGACCTCATCTTCCTCATAACGCACGTACTCGTTGAGTTCCTTCTTCCTGTCTTGTCCTCATAAAGTGGGGCGGTGTTACATTCCAGCTATCAAACCGCAACTACCAACCCTTTTTTTTTTTTTTTTTTTTTTTTTTGCTTTTTCGTTTTCTCGCCTTCTCTCTTTCCACCTCACCTTGACGCTCTTTCCTCGTCTCTTTCTCTCGGAAGCTTACTAATCGGGAAGGTAAACAGACTGCTCCGAGCCGAGTCCGGGTTGTTGGGACATTTCTTGAAAAGAGATGATGGCCGCGTGAAATTAAAGTTTTTTTTTTTTTTTCTTTTTCTATTCGTTCACTATATATACACATACAGAGGAGACAGAAAACAGGGACTAGCAGCATACAACAAGCTGAAGCTACAGGAGCTTCTTAATGTACCTTGAGGTCAATAAAACCCTAACATAAAGACCCATTGCTTTGGACACCCTTAGCACTTGCAAGTTCCTTGTCTGGCCAACATCAAATAATAGCAGATTGCGCCTCAGCCAGCCATAAAAGCCATAGGAAAAAAAACTAGCCGAAATATGATCCTGACGGCTGGGCCAGACAGCCTGGCATAGATTAGAAGTGTTATTGTTATGCGGATCATTATGAGTCCCGCGGTGAAACTTGTCCGCCCCCCCACCCCACTCCCCCCTCCTCATAGCCCATCTATCTTCTCAGTTAAGTTAGGAACAGAAATACAAGAGATGGAGGGAAAAGCAACCTGCAAACATACTCTTCCAACTCCCTTGAAACATCACTGCAGATCCAGCCCCTGGAAAACGATTGACAACGCCTTTCATTTTCTGGGTATATTATTTTCCTTCATACTCTTCTCCCCTGATTGGGATTGACAGAAGTCCTAGGAGATAAGGAGGTAGGAAAAGCGCGCCTGCCACTTTGTCTCTTCGTTTTCTTAGCAAAGATAGAATAGCATGGCAGGTAAGGTTTGTCTCATTCTGCCTTCAAATACTGCATTAACCTTTTTGCTAGGACCGGGGCGAGGGCGAGGGGGGGGGAATATATGTGTAATCGTGGAGGCGATTTAGAACGTAATGTAAACCATAGGCGCCACAGCAAATCTTAATAGGCCCTTTGGCGTCACACAAGCAAGAGAAATGGAAAAGGGGGCGCATAAAAACAAGAGAATAATTCCTAAAGCTATGATGCTGTTATGGCACCGCGTAGCTCATTCAGGGAAGTCTTCTCCCCTTCCCCAGGCGGCTGGCGGATGGAAACATTGAGTATTTGACGTTTTATTACGCTTATCATGAGAACCTGCAGTCGTGATATTAAAAACCATTGTTAGCCCAAGTGTCAAAAAATCCAGAATATCAGGTGTTCATGCCATGTTAATAAAAGACATATGAGGTATTGGTCCGTGAAGCATGGCAGTATGCGGTATTGTTCTTGTCTTGACATATTCCGCCAAGAGATGCCATTTATGTGCTATGTGTTTTCATATGAAACTTTGTGAATCTGAATCTCTATTCATTAGCGACAACCTAATTTAGTACTCGAAAGAAGCTGGGAGGACCTTGGTGAAATCTTGCACTGCGACAAGTGACAAGGCTATAGGCGTTGTGTAACATGGTGTCACACAAGGGAGTCTTTGACGACGTGATGTAGCATGATAGTACATTGCATACTTGGAATTTAGAGTTGAATCAGCATACTTTGTCCCCATATCCGTGCTGACGTTGTTATCATTGTTTTTAAGATATGATCTTGAAGGAAGCCAACTCTCGAAGTTACTTATATCCAGGTAAGTGTGCAAAACTGTAATCCATTGAGCAGGAAGTTACTAAACTTATTTTAGTCCTCGTTGGAAACAGAGGACTAGCATAGGCTGTGAACACAGTATTATTCAGTGTAATCATAAGAGCAAGTATCAACTTGCTTAATATATGACCTTTCTCGTGAGGCAGATGGCATAGGTTACAGTGGGCAGTTGTGATTTTGGCATGTGGCCAAGGAACCCAGGCCGGAAAATAGGGGTAGCCATAGTATATACGACATGATGGTAGCTCAGTAGTAAGAACATATTACTGGAAGTATTACTCAAAGTTCCAAGTCGAATGCTCAAATATCGTCAGTATTTCTCCATGCCAACAATTACCAAATGTCGATGACTAATCCGACACATATTAGGGTTACGGGTTTGGTAGGGTCTACACGTAGACATACAGCAACATACATAACATGATACGCAGATAACAGGAAGAAGAAAATGCCGACAACCCTGCTTTGCGTATAGTACAGCATGAGCTTTTAAAGATAGGGAGGGGAGCAATGTGACTGACGCAGAGTCTTCCAAGGAGGTGAGAGTAAGCATGAAAGCCAGACAAAACAAGATACTTGTATTCGGGTGGGTTGAAAAGACTGAGCAAATGAATCAGATGGGGTAGGCGACGTAGCGGTAGTGGCCATCTCGAGTATTGTCTTCTTTTAGATTTTGTGGTTAAATTTCTACAAGAAATGAGGCTCTTTTTTCCTCCCTGTTAAGCCCGAGCTTGGAGTTAGGGATGAACGGGAGAGGATTGTGCAAGACAGTGGTCTGTGTGAAAGAGGAGGAAGAGGAAGAGGAAGGAAAGCGTGAGTTACGTATAGCAAGTACTGTGTAGGTAGTAAAGTGGCATATGCATGATAAATGAGACGCCGATAACAAGCAAGCTTGCAGATAGCCTTTACAAGTGCAATGGTGCATATGGTGTGACGCAAGGTTTGCGAGGAAATAGCCATGGACGATGGAAAAGACCAAGGCAGTGTATATGTTGCTTATCGAGAGGGCTTTGTTGGAGGTTTATACTGCCTGCTTACGTCTAGAAGGAGGTGATGAGACGCGGGGGAAGGGGAAGAACAGAGCAAGAGACAGAAAAAGCCGCGAAAAAAAACCGGTGGTTCCGTTGCTTTCCCTATTTGCTTAGTATACACACATATGTTTACCGCGTATTTTATAGTCTTTTTCTTTGGCACTCTATCATCTTCTTTTTCTAATGCCTTTATTGTGCCTCGGAAGCCTCTCGACTTTTTATTTTTTTTTTATTTTTTTTTTATTTTTCATTCTCTTTTTTTCTTGTTCGTCAAGAGAAATGGACCATATTGGCATAAAAGTGGAGAATAGTTGCTCAACTCTTTCCTAATCTGAACCATTTTCACATGTCAAAACAAAACAAAAAAAAAAAAAAAAGGTGAAGCTAGAGAGGCTCAGACACTGCAGGAAGAACAAAAATGGAAGGAAAGGGCTACTTCCTTCTATGGCTTGCTGCCATTTTTTTTTTTTTTTTCTCTCGTCTTTCCATTTCACTTTCTGCCGTGCTGGCCGGGCAATTCGTGATTGGCTTCTGATTGTAATGGCTCCTCCTCGCCTTTAGCCTTTTTCCTTGATAGCTATCTAGGAATCTATATCTCGCAGCTTTCCCTGTGTCAGTCATACATTTATCTAGCTTCGCCCCCCATGGCTCCACTCCGATGTACCGCTACACTACGAGCTAATGAATAGATAAATGATGACATGGCGCAAACACGACAGGATCGTGCTTCACGTCAGGCTCTCCTCCGCCAGATAGCGCTTGAGGGAGAGATTTCCCAACGTTGGAAACGGCATCTCGGGAAGAGTAAGCAAGCTCTTTTTAGGAAAAGAAGTCAAGACACTTACTAAATAACATAACTGAGTATAACGTACTGTGCATGGTTATTGGAGCCTCTGCCTTTTTCTGCTGTGCCGCCACTCCTTATCTTGCTACTGCTGGGCCAAGAATTCACTGTGGGGCGTCTTGATCTAGAGCAGCCATTAGAGGATTCTAGCATCCTCCCTCGCCTTACCCCTTGCTCTTCAAGCAAGCAAAAACAACCCAGAGCAAAAAAAAAGTACCAAACAATATTTCACATGTAAGAAAGGAACAGAGGAGACGAGACGGAGTTTGTATGTTTGTACTGGTACAATGAAAGAAAAAGAACAGGCCAGAGCTAAAACAGTAGTTGCCCTCCCATGTCCCATTCCTTTTCCAAAACCAGAAAGGAAGTGAAGCATGTGAAATTGAGCAACTGCGTCAGATTCTTGCATGTGCCTGCCATTTTGATTGGGAACCCGATGGGCTGATTTGACGTTGTGCTTATCTCGTCCTGGCCGCTTTGTATATATTAAGATGGACGCCCACGCTTTTGCTAGCCGTTTCTTGTCTTTTGATTAATTTGCCATTGGCTTATCTTCCATCTCAACTTCTATCATTTGCATTTCAACATTATAGTCTTGACATTTGTTCCGGAAATATCACAAATTCTCCTACTTGATCTATCCTGTCCATACTATCTTTATACTTCATCATGGCCACCACCGACGCCTCGCACAAGACGCTGACTGTTGAGGTCAATTCGGCTTTCCTCAAGGTATGTTATTTCGTACAAAGCACCTTAGTTTAGAGAACCACTTATGCTGACACTGTCAATCTTTCCGCCCAGCATCTCCTTGACTACCCCATCGTCAAAGACAGTGTGGACACCGTCACCACTAGCCCCTACACTAAGAATACCTATGTGCAGAAATCTATTGCTTTGGGCGATTCTGCCTACAAGACCTTTGCCGTTCCCGTGCTAGGTTACATCTCCAAGCCGTACCAATACGTGGAGCCATATGTCAAAAAGGCCGATTCGATCGGCGATGAGACTCTCTCCAAAGTCGATGCACGCTTCCCTGCTTTTAAGAAGCCGACGAGCGAGCTGTATGCCGAGGCCCGCTCAACCGTGCTCATGCCCTACCAGAAGACGGTCGAAGGCCGCGACCACATATTGAGCACATATAACGCAGAGCGCAAGAAGCTGGGTACCGAGGGTCTGGTCGCCTACACTAAGGCTTTGGTTGGCACGGCCTTTGTGCTGGGCTCGGAAGGCCTTGCTTGGGCAAATGCTACTTTTAAGAAGGCGGATGAGGAGGTCTCGAAGCCTACCAAAGCTGCTGAGAAATAATCCGAGCAGCTAGAACTGACTCGTATTGATCCTGAGAGTCTGGGTGTATATCTTTAGATTTCGAAAATGTCTGCCTAAGTTGCTGGAAAAAGAAAAAAAAAAAAAAAAAAAAAAAAAAAAAAGGTATCGAAAGAGGGCGGAGATACAACAAGTCTTGGCCTGGAGTATCGGTGTTCTTGTTTTCTGTTTTCTGTTTTCTGTTCCTTTTCGTTAGGAGCATTGATTAGCTGGGAGCTTCCAGTGCGGCTAGGCGGAATATAGGTCTCTTGTTGTAGCTCGTACCGAGCTTAGTCCTGGCCTCATCTGTTTTTGGTTAGATTTCTTTTGTTTTTGGACCTGTTTTTCATGTTGAATCACGAACTGTTTTTTTTATTTTCTTTTTTTTGGACAATTAGTTTTGTTTCTTCTTTTTTGTTGGCAAGTCTAAATAAACGCAAACTTACAACTTACAAATCTCTTTGCCAAGCTTTGTTCTCATAAATATCATGTGGCTGTTTGTGAGCAACAGGCTCGATTTGAATAAAGATGACGATGGCCAAGTCACATGACCAAATATAACCCTGTATTACTAAGATATTATTAGGGTTAACCCTCATGACTTTGCCACTGCTTACATAAGTTTTAGTAAGAAGTAAACGAGCAACCCCCTTGATCTGTATTGGGACCTTTTGTGTCATGATAAGTATTCCGTCATGTGCTGTCAGCTCTTTATAATGCAAGAGAGGTGTAATGAAGCAAAAGGAAGGTAAACGAAAGACAAAGACAAGAAGAGCGTGCAAAGCAGGGGACTGAGTCCCGGCTGAAGATGTTGCGATTATATGTGATTACATCACCTTTCTAGGGATATTAGCAAAGCATTATACCTGCTGTGATAGCCTTGGCTCTGCTTTGTCTGTGGAGATATCCCCAACCAAGGGCTGTTATGCTTGCTTGCTTTCTTTTCTGCTTATTGAACCAATCCTCTCTTGACGCGTAAAAATTTGTCTATAAAATGCCCACGTCCCTGACCTCGTCAATCACAAACGACCATGAAATTCACCCAAAGCATCATCGCTCTTTCTGTTGCATTGCTTGCTGCTACCTACCGAACCTCATATCTGAATACTCTTGCTTGTTGGATACAGTCATTTGCTAGACAACTAGACATTACTTATTCATCGGTCTTGTGTCCATCTACTGACTCGTTAATCTCTACAATTCCCAGCCATCCTCCCATCCACCTTTCGTCCCCCGAGATGTCCATCCCACGTGCTATTCGAAAGATCTTCCTGGCTGCCGAGCAAGCGGAAGGAATGGGTGCAAAGGTGCGCCGCTCTGTTGGAACAGCCAACCTGCGCAACTTTTCTCCATTCCTCATGCTTGACCACTTCAGTATCAAACCAGGCGCTGGCTTCCCTGATCACCCACACCGTGGTCAGGAGACAATTACATACTTGCTCGAGGGCGCTGTTGATCACGAGGACTTTGCCGGAAATGCGGGTACCATCCGCTCGGGCGACTTGCAGTTCATGACTGCCGGCCGTGGTATTGTGCATGCCGAAATGCCCGCCCAGAACAAGGATGGCTCGGCTAATGTCGGCCTACAGCTGTGGGTTGATCTTCCTGCAAAGCTGAAGAACTGCGAGCCACGATACCGCGACCTGCGTGCCGAGGAGATCCCTACCGGTACGTTTGATGACGGGCGGATTGTCGTCAAGGTTATTTCAGGCCAGAGCAACGGTATCGACTCAGTCAAGGATCTAGCCTATACACCTGTCTGGATTCTGGACTTTACCGTTAAGCCGGGCGGCAAGATGTCACAGACTCTGCCAAAGGGCTGGAATGCCTTTGCTTATGTCCTCGATGGCAAGGCTACTTTTGGAGCTGGCGAGGACAAGAAGGTTGTGGACATGTATCACAACGTAGTGTTTGAGCAAGCGGGTGACTCTGTGGAGTTTTCTGTCGACGAGGCGGCCGAAAGGGAGTGTCGTTTTGGTAAGTCACACTCTTGCAATATAGATTGCCATGACGACGAAATAGATTCACAGTGCTAACATGCATCTCACCCAAGTTATCATTGCCGGATTGCCCCTCGACCAACCGATTGTGCAATACGGACCATTTGTGGTCAGCTCACAGGATGATGTTTACAAGGCACTATTGGACTACCAGACTTTCTCAAATGGATTCGAGAGAGCGCGCGATTGGGAGAGCCAGATCGGAAAGACCATGAAGACCTGAAGGGTAGTACGTAGTTAATTTGGGTTCTTCTTAAGTAAAGCTCCAATATGTTTTGTACTGAATATAACGATACGCACTTGCATTTGCACTTGCACTACAAGGTGCTATAGAATTGCCATCCAAGCATTTGCTTCTCGCCTCTTTGTGACGTCACTTGTAGATGATGCTCTTCACTTTTTGCCATTTTGCTCAATACGTCTGACTTCAATACAAGATATGATAATAACGTCATTTAAGACAGGCAAGTTTGTGATCACTATGGCGCTCAACGTTTGATTTGGTTATAGACTTATTGAATAAATTGAAACTACTATAGTAGTTTTTTCTGCCAACAGAGAATTCAGCAGATATCTGCCTGAAGCTCTTATTGGCAAGTAGATTCTAATAGCCACACACCCTCCTGATTTTGGCTCGGAGAGTGATAGACCCGGATTGCTTGCTATTTGATATTAGAGATATGATCCAGGGAGCAAAGAGAAAAGAAAAAAAAAAAAGGAAAAAAAAAACAAAGCCTAGCCTAGCCTAACCCCAAATCGTTCGTCCATTACCACCCTAGTCGTTACTATATTTAAATTTCATTACTCGCCCAACTCTGGCGTGACAGCAGCCTAACAGCCCTGGGTGTTTGGTCATAACCAAGATACAGAGGCTTGAAAGACTAAAGTCATGGCCTAGCTGAAGCATCATAGCCATGCTAGTCAGTGCGTTCACCCTAGACTACAATGGCATTGCTAGTAGCAATGGTGGCATTTACAGAACCAGAGCGGCAGCAATAGCAGCAAAGATACCGGCAGGCAGGCCAGTGAACTTGGAGGCAAAGCTGCCTGAGTCTCCAGTAGACGATGAGGCAGAGTCATCGGAGGTGGTGGTCGACGAGCCATTGTCATCAGTAGCGGTAGAGGAAGCAGAGCCATCACTGGCGGTATTGTCAGAGTCGCCAGTGGAAGAGGCATCAGCAGAGCTGGTGACAGTGGTCATGGTGGTGGCATCACCGCCGGTAGCAGTGCCAGTGGCAGAGTCACTACCAGTGGCAGAAGCACTGGAGTCATCGCCCGAGTTAGTGCCAGTAGCGGAAGAAGAGTCGCCGGTAGCAGTGGCGGTAGCACCGTCAGAGCCGGAGGAAGATCCAGAGCCACCACCAACAATACCACCAACAACACCGCCACCATTGGAGTCAGAGGTGCCAGTGGCCGAAGCCGAGGCACCAGAGCCGGTGGCATCAGATCCGGAGCCAGAGTCGGCGGTGGTGGTAGCAGAGCTGCTGTCACCCGAGCCGGAGCCAGAGCCAGAGCCAGAGCCAGTGCCGGTGGCGGTAGAGCCGGACAGACCAGTTAGAGTAGATAGATCAACACCAGCAGAGCCGCAGACAGTCACACCGTTGGCAATAGCAGCAGCAGCATCCTCAGAGCTACCGCAAGACTCATTAGAGCAGTCACGGATACCGTAGATGAAGTTGGTGTTACGGCACAGGCAGGCAGTGTCAGAGGCTGAGCAGCCCAGGCCAGGAGCCAGAGCCAGCATGTTGTTCAAGCAGTTGGTCTAGAGCTTGTTAGTCATGAACAGCCTCTTAAAGCAAGATGCTTCAGGGGGGGGGAGGGAGCTCTCAGTAGGTGGTGGGCGAGGGGTGGTAATGGAACTTACACCGCAAGCAGGGACGTTCTGAGCAACAGAGGTGGCAACCATGGTGGCAGCCAGGACGGTGGTAGTGAAAGACTTCATGTTGGATAAAATTAGGGAAAGGGTAAATAGAATAAAATCTAATAGAAAAAAAAAGAAAACGTCAGTATAAAGAGAATGAGGGATGTGAAGAAGTTAGGGAAAAGAGATAATGGCAAGCTCGGGGGGGGGGGGGGGGGGGGTCCCGACGACTTTTTGTTCTCTCCCGGTTCTGTCATGCCATGACCCCTAGCCAATCATGAGCCACATCATCGGTTGGCCATGATGAGGGCTCTGATTCGATTGCAGCGACTGTGAAACAGCGTGCAGACTCGAGGCAGCTCAAAGAAGCCCAAGACATGCATCACGGAACACAAGCACTAAAGGCATCAATCAAAGGGCCAGTTTTGGTTCAGATGAAATGAAATGGTATGAATACCGAGGCACAACGAGGGGAGAGGCGTAGTGACAGAGAGAACAAAACAAGAGTCAAGGGATAAGAGGTCTGTGTTGTGGTGAACATCACCCAGGTCTGTATAGTGGGTGGACCAACGATCGTCACACAGGTGGAAGACAACAACAAAAGGAAGAGAAGTAAAAGAAAGGGAGGCAGTATAAGCCACAAGAGCTACTCGTTACAGCAAGGGATTCCAGAAAGACTCACAAATAAGAAAATTAATAAAGAATTAGGATAAGAAGAAAAGAAAAGCTTGTCAATTATACCAGAAGAGTTCGGTGGTGAGTAAGAGAGACAAAAAATGATTTCCTCCGGGGAGGGGGGACAGGCGGTATTAAATACATAATCCGGGCTTATACTAGACTTGTAGAGGATAGACTAATAGAGTTGTGATTTGCCTTGAAGCCTAAGCTTGACGTTGGCTGACAAGCTGGAGGACTAAGATTAAGAAAGGGATACTAATTTTTTTTCTTCCTTTTTTCTTTTCTTTTTACCCTTTCTAGCTTAACTCTACCGTTGCCGTCACTTGCTCTCCCTCCCTCTTGTCATTTTCCTATTCCATCTTCATCCAAGGGATGGATACTAAACGAAAGCAAAATTGCAACAAGGACGAGGCTGGGAGTGGAGAGGAAAGAAGAAAGGGAGGCCGAGGCCCAGGTAGACAACGGTTTGATTCTCGCTCTCGCTCTTACCAAGACCAAACTAACGCTTTCCTTCCTGTCTAGCTGGAACTTGCAGCAACAGTATAGCCAGAAGAGTAATGCACGCTTTCAGCCACAAAGGGCCTCCCCGCCGGCTTTCAACGTTTAAGGGAAGCGGGCTAAACCTAAGCCCATAAATTGAGAGAAAGAAGGTTGGCTAGCTAGCTGTTTCTGAGTGAATCAGACAAGTAACTTACACGGCCGGGGTGAGATCGGAGCTTGCAAGGCTAGTTGTTATTTGGCTGGCTGACGAGCTGTTAGCTGTGCATGTGGCCCCTGAACTGCCTATGCTCTGGTTTCTCTCTCTCTCTCTTTTCTTTTTTCTTTTTCTTTCTTGTTCTTTTTGTGTACATTTCTATCTATACTCTCTCACACAGAATAATGGTATCACGGCCTTGAAACTTGCAGCAGCCGCCCATCGAAGATCGAGAAAGAAAAAGAAAAAAAAACAGCCCTTGTGTCGTTTATTAGGTCATTCATTCAACTAACACCCAATAAGGGCAAGAGCGAACGAAACGAACGAAACGGCAACTGCTTCCTTAACTTAGGAACCTGACTCGATGACTCGGTCTGTTTGCTTTCGTCGTCGGAGATTTGCTGTGCTTCCTGCCCTCCCTGCTTGCACTTTCCTTCGCTCTTTCCTTCGCTCTTTCCTTCGCTCTTTCCTTCGCTCTTTCCTTCGCTCTTTCCTTATATCTCATCATGCGATTTCCTAAATTGTGGTTTATATTTGAATGTCTAGTATCTACCCATAGAATTTTGTTGCATTTTATCATTATTATTGTTATTATTATTTTCTCGCTTCTCTTTTTGACTTGACTTACTGAGGACCCACGCGTCTTAGTCTTACATGGAGAAAGGTAGACCTTTTGCCTGCCGGACTTTGATAGGTTTTATGTCTACATTTTTGCCATCTCAGCTTAGATTATGTCATTGAGGCATTAGGCTAGAGGAAAAAAAAAGTTTAAAAGAGGAAACCAGGTGCTTTTCTTGTCAACCTTTCAGTGGCGTTGATGACGCGGGCTTCGGCAATCTCTTTTTTTCTTTCCTCCTCTTCTTTGGATTTTCTTGTACTTCATTGCAAGCTGACAGAATATTTTAATCCTGGCCTAGCTGGGCAGGGCATGGGCAGGGGGAGGGGGGAGGCCGTTCAACTCATCTTCTTCTCACTGGGGGAGGGGAGGGGCAAGGAGCTGAGGTTACGTCAAGAGTGAACTTACTTTTCTCCTGATGTCTCTCTCTGTTTCTAGATCTTGCCACACCTCCATTCCTTTCTTACCCTCATTTTATCTAAACACGCCTTGTAACCTTCCCCAAGAGGCTATGCAGCTCGCCAAAATCCAAATCCAAATCCAAAAAGCATGGCCAACTGTCCAGCAAATAGATTGCAACTAAAAAAAAATGCATTATGCCGTCTACGAATTTTTCGATTTTTACACTATTTATTGATGTCCATTCAAGGTTTGTTTCTGTCGCATTCGGCCGCGTGTTGTTGCACTGACCAGAATTGATTCGTCCTGTTCTCTTTTCCCCTGGTCCTGGATCTTGCCCCTAGACTCTTACGCCGTCTTTTTCTCTATTTCTCTCGTGCTTCGTTGTAAAGGACTCTTGAACTTCCCTACGCGCTCCCTCTCTCTAAAGTCTAAATCTATAGTTAGGCTGTTTAGGAATTGCGAAAAGGAAGGTTCAAATTTCGGCAAGACGAAGACGGTCTTGGTGTTCTCCTTGTTACCAGCTCCTTTTGTTTTTCCAACGCTTGTAGCGTATGTAGTAGGTATAGTAGTCAATAATAAAGTCAAAAGTCTCATAGAGAAGAACCCATTTGTGTGTGTTCCCATTCAAGCCCTTGCTACCCAAAAAGAGGCGACCTGCTATCTATCAAACAAAACAATTCAAATTGAAACTGGCTCATAACTGAGATTGAGAACCTTGTAGAGCGTCTTGCTAGCCTTTACTGCCTTCAGCTGCATTTAGGCCTAAAGGACTAGGGTAGGTGGTTCAAGCGCATGGAACTAAAGGTGAGCTATTCAGCTTTCCAGCTGGACAAGGGGTAGTTGGCCCACCTTTAGATACCTAAGACGGCGGACAACACAATCAAAACCAGCCCGACGATGTTGGTGGGACTCTACTGGACAACGAAGCCTATGAACAAATCAACTGGGTCTGTGCCGAGCTAGGTCTATCCGAGAATGCGGTTGCAACTACAAGGGCTGTCTGGGCTTCGCGGAGGTCGACTAGCGCTTGGTGCCGCACTTGAATTTCATCTTTCGCACCCGCATTGAGAGAAGAATGCACTAAAAACTATATAGACATGTCAACAAGTATAGCTAAGCAAGGGTTTCCATCTGCCAAAAGTCTCAGACTAACCCTACTCATGAGGCCGGCTTAGACTTCCCTCAAATTATTGTTCATGTTCATCTTGTCTTGCCGATCTCTCCACATATCATTCCTCTGTTTCCCGCACGAGTAGAAAGAGGAACATCTCCCCAAAAGTAGCGGTCTATAATGAAGCCCTTTGGGGTTTATCGACGCATGCAAGCAAGCAAGCAAGCAAACAACGCAACAGACAGTACATTACGGCAGAAAATGGCCGTTCAATGCCGATCTTAACGTGCAGCTAAGTCGGCTTGGTCAATTCGTCGTTCGCATTCCCTTTGCCTCTTTGCCTCTTTGCCCTTGAAGCTAAGTGAGGCTTTTGCTTTCGTTCTCTTTCTACGAAAGGGAGGCCAAGAAGCCCATGCCATGCATGAATCATGGGTAAACGCCAAAATCAACAAAATTTCATAAGAGGAAACTGCCAAGTTAATGAATAAAAAGAAGACGAGATAAAAATGGAATGTACGGACTCGGCTGCGGGTAGTTGCGAGACTCGCTCTTTCCCATTCCCAGTCTGGCCTGCCTTGAGACGTTAAGTCATGACCATGTATGCCTTCCTGTATAAAGAATGAATAAACTTCCAGTCACTCTTCTGCTTTTGGATTTGCCCTAAAATGCCAGCTCATTCTCTGCAATGCTTGTAATGCTGGTGTATGCATCATAGGTGTCTCTCTTCTCCTCGGCTCATATTCTGTGGCTGGGATCCCTAGGTCAAAATAGACTCTGATCTGCATTTTGACTTTTCTTTTTGCAAGGTACGCTTCGCTACAACGGGCTCCGGGCATCCATAGCTTCGGGGCTATATTAGGCCATGTAACAAGCCTATCGAAGCAGGAGGGGTAGATAAAGAAGAGACAGGTATAGAGGAAGAGCAACGAGAAAGTAGGCTATAGGACATTAGAATACGGGCAACAGGAACTTCTTATGTATTTCTTGTGCCCTCACTTTGAATAGATATAAATTAAGCAACAACGGTCTGGCGCTTATTCGGACTGTATAAATACTACATATACATATTTGTAACCCAAGTAAGCTGAGGTGAACGCTAAGATAGATTATCTGACCCGGCAGCATTGACGCGCAAGCAAGTTGCCATCTGTCAAGTGAGCCGTAAGATCTGTACAGCCCAACCACCTGTCTTTCTAATGTTTGATGCAAGGTGGGTGACAAGCTCTGTGTATTAATGCTTGGTTCTTGTCCAGGCCGGCGTATTCTTTTCTTGTGACTGGCGCTAGGCTAGGATTAGGAACCAACTTGGACTCAGGGGTCTTTGTACTGTCCAGCTTGTTAACTGTGGTAGAATTTCATATGAAATGATAGTTTGAAGTAGACTTCCATGCTTCTTTCTACATGTCCTGCCCATTTTCGCCTCCCCCTCCCCCTCCCCCCCCTTATCCTCACTCTCCGTGCCATCTTGTCTTAATCTTTTCTGCGTCCCTTTCTCCTTCCACGATGTTTCGCCGTTTCACTAGAAAGTCCACAGCTAATCAAATCTCATTAGACTAATAGTTAGCTTAGCAGATCCTGACCTAGAAAAAAGGGTTTCATCTTGTGTCTTTAGGCTTCTTTCTGTTTGCTGGACTCAACTGAGCCGTGTAAGCTTGAGCGAGTTTTAAGCTCAATCTACGAATGGAGAGATTAGTGAACTTATTAGTCTAGCGATTATTTACTCAATCTTCCCTGTCTCGCTCTAATTTTAAAATGAGAGACAAGATCGGGTTAGATATGGACAGGAACACAAGGGGTGATTGATCGTTGAGTGTTTTGATGTTGGCGATATTGCCGTCAGAATACACACTTACTTACTGTTGGCATCTAGGGGAGGGGGCATGGCTTGAAACTAAAGGTTACGACAAACATCAAGACAATACGTAAAAGCTAGTACAAGCAAGTGAGCAATATTAGTAGAAAAAATAAGCTAAACAAAGAATAGCCCGCATAGTCAGAACGAATAAAGATAACAACCCCCAAAAACGTAATACTCATCAAGAAGACGATAATCCCGATCCAGAAACCAAGTGTATGCCAAGTCTCAAAAAAAAAAAAAAAAAAAAACAAAGTCCTTCATCAATCATCCCTGGGTTATATAACATAAGAAACCAAAAGCATGGTAAACAACCCCCCTATACAGACAAGATACATACATGCACGACAACAAAACCTCAATATTTCTAACCGCTGCACATGACACATGACTCTGGGTTCGCAATGCTGCACTCCAAAACAGCGTCGGAGTAGATGTTGCCCTCACGGTCCTTGCTGTCATTTGCAGCGTCTTCCTCTTGCGTTTCAGCCTTTTTCTCCAGAGAGGCATCAGGCACCTCCGCGGTTTCTGCCGTAGGTTCAGTAGGAAGAGCTTTGGGGCTACTATCTTCATGCTCAGTCACCGCGAGGGTCTTAGTGGTCAGGGGGCGGGCAGTTGAGGCATTGACTACAGGCGATCCCGTGGCAGCATCTTCGGAGCGGGACGACATCGACGACATGTAACTGGTACCGGATGGAGGGGCGCGTCTCTTCAGACCAGATAAGGCTTTCTCCTGGACACCGTTGTTCTCGGATGCTGCAAGAGCCTCCTGATCTACAGTGAATTGGATAGGTGCAGCAGCAGCCTGCGTACGCAGGTAGTACATGCCCGTCTTGAGACCTAGTTTCCAGCCGGCAAAGTGCATGCTGGTGATCTTGCCCATGGTGGGATCTTTCATGTGAATGTTTAGAGACTGCGATTGGTCAATGAAAGCACCACGGTCAGCAGCCATTTGCACAACTGTACGCTGGGAAATTTCCCAAACGGTCTTGTACAGAGCTTTAATATCAGCAGGAATGCTAGGGATGTTCTGAATAGATCCATTGTCCGCAATAATGCGGTTCTTCATATTGTCAGACCATAAACCAAGATCGACAAGGTCACGTAGGAGCCAGGGGTTGACCACCTGGAACTCGCCAGCAAGAACGCGGCGCTGGTAGATGTTGGATGTGTAGGGTTCGAAGCACTCATTGTTGCCCAGAATCTGCGATGTGCTGGCTGTAGGCATGGGTGCAACCAGAAGAGAATTGCGTACACCATGCTGTTTAATCTTCTCCTTCAGAGAAGTCCAGTCCCACAGGTCACTAGGAGTCACATCCCACATATCAAACTGCAAGATACCTTGGGAGACAGGGGAACCCTCATAGGTTGAGTAAGTACCCTCCGTCTGGGCGATTTCCATTGAAGCAGTTAGTGCGGCGTGGTAGATGGTTTCAAAAATCTGTTTGTTAAGCTGGCGTGCTTCGGGGGATTCGAAAGGCATGCGGAGAGCAAGGAAAGCATCAGCCAAGCCCTGTACACCAACACCAATGGGACGGTGGCGCATGTTGCTGTTGTGAGCTTCCTGGACAGGGTAGTGATTCACATCAATGATGCGGTTTAGGTTGCGAACAACAACTTGAGTGACTTCGTGTAGCTTTTTAAAGTCATACTCACCCTTGTTGTAGTCCACGAAGGAAGGAAGGGCCAGAGATGCTAGGTTGCACACAGCAACCTCGTCAGGGGCACAATACTCGATAATCTCAGTGCACAGGTTTGAGCTGCGGATGGTACCTAGATTTTTCTGATTGCTCTTGCGGTTGCAATGGTCTTTGTAAAGCATGAAAGGGTTGCCAGTCTCAGTCTGGGCCTCCAGAATGGCATACCACAGCTTCTGGGCCTTGACAACCGTGCGACCGCGACCCTCCTTCTCGTACTTTTCATACAGAGCCTCAAACTCTTCGCCATAGCAATCCGCCAAGCCGGGGCATTCATTGGGGCACATGAGAGTCCAGTCCTCATTTTTCTCAACACGCTTCATGAACAAGTCGCAGATCCACAGGGCCAAGAATAGGTCACGAGCACGGACTTCTTCCTTTCCGTGGTTCTTGCGCAAGTCGAGGAACTCGAAGACATCAGCATGCCATGGCTCGAGGTAAATGGCAAAGGCTCCAGGTCGCTTGTTTCCACCCTGGTCAACATAACGGGCAGTGTTGTTGAAAACACGTAGCATGGGAACGATACCGTTCGAAGTACCGTTAGTACCAGCAATGTAAGAGCCAGTGGCACGAATACGGTGGACATTGAGACCGATACCGCCAGCCATCTTGGAAATCATGGCACAAGTCTTGAGGGTATCGTAAATGCCCTCGATGCTGTCATCTTTCATGTCGACTAGGAAGCACGAAGACAACTGAGCCTGGGGGGTACCAGCATTAAAGAGCGTAGGTGATGCGTGAGTGAAGAACTTGCTGGACATAAAGTTGTAGGTTTCAAGCACACGTTCGACTTTGTCACCCCAAATACCCACAGCAACACGCATTATCATGTGCTGGGGACGTTCAACAATCTTACCATCGAGTTTCAGTAGGTAAGAACGCTCAAGAGTCTTAAAGCCAAAGTACTGGTAGTTGAAGTCACGATCGTACACGATGGCAGAGTCCAGCTCATCCTTGTGACGCATAATGCACTCATATGTCTCTTTGGAGATCATAGGAGAGGCTTTACGGTTCGCGGGGTTAACATAATGGTAAAGGTCATACACCACCGACGACCATTGCTTCTTGGTTTGCTTGTGGAGATTAGAGACAGCAATACGGGCGGCCAGGATGGCATAATCGGGATGTGTGACGGTCATGTAGGCGGCAGTTTCGGCGGCCTATGGTAGATATATATACGTTAGAAATGGTGTCTTGGCTCAGAGTAAAGGCCGGAGCGAGACAACCGGTCAGGGCTGAGGAGGAGGAAGATACTAACCAGATCGTCAAGCTGAGCAGTCGTCACACCGCCATACACACCAGAAATAACCTTTTGGGTAATGGCGACGGGATCAACATGGTCCATGTCGAGGCCATAACAAAGACGCGAGACACGAGCTGTGATCTTGTCGAACTGAACACGTTCCTTACGGCCATCTAGAAAGCAAGATGAATTAGCGATTAGAGACAATTTCGACGAATTAACTCATGCTAGAAAAGAAAGAACTTACCGCGCTTCTGGACAAACATCTTGGTCTTTGAAGAGGTTGCTGGCGGCAAGAGAGCGAGGGGTAGGAGATTATAAAGGCGGTGTGGTATGTAGTAAGCTTTTTGTTTGTTTGTATATATGACGCTTGGGTTCAATGAGTATCTAAAGTAAACACTCGTGTCATATAAAAGAGACAAACAGCATAGAGTTTATACAAAGGAACAGACGTAGATTGATGGTGATGATGTAAAAGGTAGAAACAAGCCACAGCGAGGAGGGGGACTTCAAGCTTTAAGAGTCTTGCAAGCCAAGTGTTGACTGCCCAGCAACAGTTAAAGTGGGGTTTTTTTTCTCGACGCGTCAGAATGTTTAAATTGTTTTTTTTTTCAACCTTCCTGTTACTAGAGGGGTACAAAGGTGACTGCTGTGAAAAGATAGAAAGGTACAGTACTTAGTGTGAGGGATAGTGCCATCACAAAGGTTCTTCTCTAGTAAATTTTTCCAGAGAGTAAAGTAGCCCTAAAGTACACTGACAATACTTGGTTTAACTCGCTACGTGTACTAACGACGTGACAACAGCCCTTCACTTCTCGTTGGTTAGCCAGCAACCGAGACACAAATATTGATAGAAGGATGCAGCCAAAACATACCAGAAACACCATAACCCAATGTGAGTGAGGCCCTAGCTTGGTCTGTGCTATGAAGTTCTATCCCTTGGGCAACCGTGACAAACAAGTTTTTCGTTTCCCAAGTGAAAAAGACCACAGGGTCAAAAGTCCGCGCCCACTAAAGCATCTATCTTTAGACGTGGCACCATATATCACGAAGTCACGTGACCCATTTATCATAGTTCCCGCAGTACCCCTCCATTCGAATGCGCCAGACACACACACCCGATCAATTTCAACATCCTACTCCCAGCCTGACGCCTATGGTCAGACATCACACTGGCGTAGTATTGAATCAAGCTGTAATACTACTGGCTAAGCAATTTAGGCGAGCCATGGCCACCTCAGCACAACCCCATCTAGCCAATGGCAAACCGCAATTCATCGATGTGAGCTTCACTCCTACTATAGCCTAGCATACTGTTCTTTACTCATTGGGACCATGACATTCTCTCTGGCTGTTACTGTGATAGCAGCATCCTTGAGGCAATAGCTCACACCACTCTAGATAGGAATCAATTTGGCAGATCCCATATTCAGAGGAATATACCATGGCCAGCAGAGACACGATGACGACTTGTCAGCGGTAGTACAGCGGGCTATCGATACTGGATGCCAAAAGATGATCATCACTGGCTCAGACTTTGCGAGCATTAGAGATGCTACGATAATTTCTGAACAATACTGTATGTCTCATTGCTGCGACGAAGATTTCCTTCCGTTATGCCATTCTAATACCAAAATTAACGCGACAACACAGCTGGAACTGTATTTAGAACGGCTGGCATACACCCTTGCTCTAGTGACATCTTTGGATCTGCCCCCCCGAGACAGAGTGAGGGACATACTCCGGCTTGTGGCTTAGATTTGAAAAAGGAGGAAGCCACGGAGGCTGTCCCGGATCAAGAGCGGACCGCAGCTGCTATAGCACAACTCAAAGCATTGGTCGAACAGTCTTCATCCAGTAAGAGCCTAGTAGCACTAGGCGAATTTGGTCTTGATTATGACAGGCTTCACTATTGTAATAAGGCCGTCCAAATACATTCCTTTGACGAGCAGCTCAAGCTAGCAGCCTCTGTGAACCCGCAGCTACCACTTTTCTTGCATTCACGCGCTGCCCATCGGGATTTTGTTGACCTCTTGACCAAGCATTACGGCCCACGCCTTGAGAAGCTAGAAAAGGGTGGCGTGGTTCATAGCTTTACGGGCACCATTGAAGAAATGACAGAACTAATGGACCTGGGTCTTTATATTGGCGTCAACGGTTGCAGTTTGAAGACTGCCGAGAACTGCGAGGCCGTAAAAGCCATTCCACTAAACCGCATCATGCTTGAAACTGACGGCCCTTGGTGTGAAGTGCGGCCCTCCCATGATGGCTGGAAGCATCTGCTGCCAAGCGAAGTGCATACACAATCCGATGTCGCATCTACTACCATTGACACGGAAGTGCCGACTAAGAAGAAGAACCAACCAAAGAAACCCGAGCCCAAGATTACCGAGGTGACGGATATCTACAAGGTGGTCAAAAAGGAAAAATGGATGGAAGGGTGTATGGTAAAGGGTCGTAATGAGCCTTGTATGATTGGCCGCGTAGCGACAATTGTAGCGGGAATCAAGGGAATTACGGTTGAGGAGTTGTGCAAGCATGCATGGGAAAATACAACCAAGGTCTTCCGTTTGATGGATGACTGAGTAGTAGGACATTTCATGGACTTGCGCGTTTTGATTCCTTGTAAAAAGTGGGCTGTATCTGCAGTCCCAATGACCCGTCACCATCATACAACAATCTATTCAAAGCATCTAGCATTGCACCCATCCCATGTTCAGCAATTACATGCCAGTTCCTTTATGTCCACGAATTCTCCCTTCAACTACGGTACCGGAAGTTACTCCCTCCTCACCCGTCATCCAACCAGGCATCTTCTCTCCATCTACAGCACCAGCTTCGATCAGCTGTCTTATGCCAGCAAAGACATGGCTGCCCACAAAACAGAGCCGGACCGATGCTTTTGGAAGTTCTTCATCATGATCGTCATCTTCATTAGCATCCACAAGCGTGTTTGCGAGGACAATGTCAAGCTGCTTGATCCCAACTCCATCATGAATGTGTGCAGATGTACCGAATCTACCCTCGGCCACGAGCCGTCGTTTCTTGACTGCTTTAGACTCTGAAGTCTCGTGAATTTTGTGTTTAGGCCCGGAATTAGAGCCCTGTATGTCATCAAGCAACGGCGACACAGGTAGGACCCTTTCTAGGGGTGTGTCCTTTTTCTTTTCGTCCGCATAAATGCTCCATCCACCGCCAGCTTCATTAGTACGCCCCGCACTGCTTGTCTGCAATATGGCAGATAAGTTGGCAGAAGTAAAATCAGTGGCCTTGAGAGTAACTCTCTCTCTAGGCCGTGACAAAGCTTTGGGTATTCCATCAACAACTAGAGAGCGGGTGCTTTTAGCATCAAAAGCCGAGTTGACTCCTCCTATTGAAGACGGTTTAGTGATGTACAGAAACGGCGCTGCATCGGGGAAGGCAATGTACATGATACGAGCAGTTTCAAGAGAAGTAGCGGTACCTTCTTGGCCGCTCCAATTAAAATTGTACGGTGAGTCAAGTATAACAACACGGAGAATTAGGAGTGGTAAAGAACGGTGACGATCAAAGTGACAATGTGTTTTGGTGTCTGGTAAAGCCTCTAGTTGTAGTTTTTCGAGAAAGGTAGACGGATGGAATCGTGGAGTTTGCAAGCTTTTGTTGTCCACCTTATATATATCGTGACCATCGGAGTTTGTGTGTGGCTGAACCTTGAGCGGCAGTATACGGTATGCTGTCCACTTTTGAGAAAGGGGATGGTCATAGAGATATTGGAAATCAGCCATTGCTAGCTGATACATAGTAACACCCTGACGCCAGTCGCCTTCTAGCATGCGATCGACTACTTCTCTTTTCGAACCCTTACGCTCCTGCATGCTAGAATAAAGATCTTGCAACTCCTCTATAGAGTCCATTGGTGGGTAGAAATCACCATCGTTGACATCACCACGGTTCAAGACCGGGAAAGAAACCCCATGACTTCGGCTATCAAGCCAGTCTAAAGCTAAGGAAAGCAAGGAGGACCTTGATAGTCTATTGAAAGAGCGTTGTACAAGAGGACTTGACGGGGAGATGATAAAAGAAGATGGTATCCTTGCAGTAGTTGGAACAGACAATGCACGAGATGACATGGGAGGAAAGCAAAAAGGGAAAGAAAAGGCTAATGGACAATGATGATCAATAACAAGGAACTGATGGGGGTATCAAAGAAATAAAGAAAAGCGATATACAAATGAGTTGTGCGTCGGATATCAATGAGTGACGTTCACAAAGGCGACGCGCTAGGATGCGAAATAGACTGTAGTTTAGCTAAACTTTGTCCCGGTGTGCCTGTATTACGGGCGAGCTTGGGGTTAGAGTGGGGTGACTATCATGTGACCGTTCACGTGCAGTAGCACGTGACTAGAAACATGTCTGCCCACCACGTTGTCAATAAAAATAGTAAATGTCTGTTATCGTCAGTGTTTCCTCTCATGGCTCTTCTAATAACTATATATGTCAGCGCTGAACATCAACCTTATGAAAACATGTTTAGCCGATAAAATGCGGTGCACGTTATCGCCACACTCTTTGCTGATACGAGCCGCACATAATCCCGACGTCTCCCGATCGAAAACAGCGCATTTAGTAGTGGAAATAATAGTCGTCAAGTATGGCAGCGCAGCGTAAATAGATGGATTTACAGTTTTTTGCTGCTCATTTCGTCAAACTCTCATCCTTCAAATCCAACCATAGAGGAAGCTCTGAGAAAGCTACTCGCAGGGTTGGAAGGGCGTATCTAGTCAATGACACAGTGGCGACCCATCGTGGCCAATAGAAACTGATGTATGATAGACACGAATTAATAATCAATAGCAAGTTATGGCAGCCAAGTTTGTGGTTTAGCAACCAAGGTACTATATAGCCATCTGTATCTGTACCTTGAACGTAAGTGAAAGCCCCATACAGTTCTCGAGTATTGCCACACAGGAGAGTACATTGATAGAATTGATCCCACTTCGCTAGCACCGCAAATACGCAGCCAAGATAGGCTTAGTACGGGCCAGTATTCGGCCCAAAAGAACGAGGCACGGATTCCTTTCTCAAAAGAGCCACAGGTCAAACAAGGACCAAGGGCCAGGCCAGGCCAGGCCAAGTTGTCGCAACCAGTCACAATCTAGTTCCAAGTACAGTGCAGGTAAGTTCAGTGTAGTGTAATATCGAGCATGACACAAAGAAGCCGAATTTTTTTTCTGCACTTTTTATTTTTTTATTTTTTTTTTGCCGCACAAGGACAAACATAAGCGATACCGCCTAGTCGCCCTCTTATGACTGCACTTCCTGGTCTTTTTAGACTTCTCTTGCCTCCTCTTCTCCTACTTAAAAGCGTCACATCCACCTCCTCTTGGATCGCAGGCTTATTCTTGCCACTTTCTTCCGCCTGTTCGCATTTTGTGAAGAAATTTGAGAACATCTTGCGTTTCAGCATTTTTTTTTTCTCTTCCACCTCCATTCAACTTCCACCAACGGCCGCCTGATTGTTTTGTGCTGCGAACGACTGAACTTTTTTCGTCACACTTTATTTTATCCCATCTGTCGGCTGGCTCTATGGCTTCTTCGCTTCCATAAACCCAAGAAAGTTCCATCCTACTATCTACAATACCAGGCACTTTCATCACCACTCTCACGACCATCGAACAAGAAACATTTCTCGTTACCCATTACACCATGACATCTTACAGCAACGGCCGCCGTGCCCCCAATGCCACGCGCTACCTTAGCAACCTCAACATGCTGGAGCCCGCCGCCCCTGCTGCTGATGAACCATACAACCTCGAGTCGGATTTAGCTCTATTCACCAACGCCCAGTTCTTCGACTTCGACTCTGGCCAGAACACCGACTTCCAAGCACCGCCTCCATCTACTGATATCAAGCGCGAGGCAGTACCTCCTACCTCTGTGTCTCCTACTGAGATGAGCGAAATCTCCTTTATTCCTAGTAAGTTGCGATATCGAACCATTCATTGTTCCCTTATCCCCTTGGACTACAGAATTGCTTTCTCGAACAAATGGAGCGACTACAAGTTGTAGTTGTCCTCTCCTCCCCTACCTTTTCACCCGGCTTGTCAGAGATCCCGGGTTTTTTGCGCATTGCCGCCGGATCGCAAAACGTGATGTGGGGGTCGTCCTACGCATCCTGCCTCCTCCCTCCCTCCCTTCCTCTCCCCCCCCTCACCCCTTCACCAATCACATGTCCCCTTCATCCTTATCCCGTAGCAGGACGTTCCAGGTCACTTGTCTTTACAGGCCCAGTCACTATCCATGCGCCCGACCCTACTTTTTAAGCTACCATAGCTGGCTGTTTTTCTTTGTCATAATCTGCTTTGTTTTTTTAAAAAAAAGCCATGCCAATATTCAAGCCTTTATGGCAGCCTATATTACGTGTGCACCAGCCCCACATTTCTGCGGCATCGCAAGAACAACCCACGATGATGCAATATCTCCCAATTTGGCCAAGTCCTAGCACAACACCCTCAAAGACACCAGCCACACAGCTAGTGCGCCAAGTTCATAAGCTACAGACTGCTGTACATCCATACATACCCTGTCATCTACATTCGGGAATAGTGCTACCTACTGCTGTTATTTTCCGCTTCAAACACCACACAGAGCTTCTGCTGCCCCGGCATGTATTTGCTGCGGGTTGAAGCGGCCGCCACGGATAAGGCGATTGAAGCTACGGCCAACGGAGTAATGAGACGGACTATTTCCAATTTTCGATCCTTGCCTTCACTGTTGCATGAATGCTCTCTTTCGCAAAGGCCATTCATGCCTCATCTGTGTAGATATACGCATTCCGTTCTGTCGACGTCTTGGACACACATATACAAGAAGCCCCCTTTCCCCTTGAACATGTCCTTCTGACTCCCTTTCACCGCCATCTCACAATGATGCCCTTTTTCTCTCCTCCGCGCCAGCCATCTTCTGTCCAGGCCTTTCTTCTCTCCTTGTGTCCGTTGTAAATCCCACTCGTTTTAATATCACATGCTAACCCTCCCGTAACAGGTGATTTCAATTTTGACTTCTCTAACACTTACACCACCCCTACTATCTCTGGCTTCCCTACAGATGGGCTTAGCCTGCCGCAAATGCAGCCTGCCGCTGCTATCTATCCTAGTAGCGTTCAGCAGTCCCAGTCACAACAGCCAACCACGTTTGTCCAGTCCGTAACAGGCACTCAGGCAGTCGAGAAGCATTCATCTGAGCCCCATCCACCTGCCGCCCTCAACTTGGAGGAACGCTCTCGTCTTGCTGCTGAGGAGGACAAGCGGAGACGCAACACTGCTGCCTCTGCCCGTTTCCGCATCAAGAAGAAACAGCGCGAGCAAGCACTGGAGAAGTCCGCTAAGGAGATGGCTCAGAAAGTGTCGGAGCTTGAGAATCATATTTCGCAGCTAGAGACCGAAAACAAGTGGCTGCGCAATATCCTGCTTGAAAAGAATGAGAATAGCGAACACATTGCCGCTATTTTGGAGAAGGGCTTTCCTGGAAAGGACAAGGTGGATTGTGCAGCCAAGGAGTCGGCTACTAAGACACCTCTAACACCGAACACTTCGGCGTAACTGAGGCTGTATGAGCCTATACTTTTCTTTTCTCTCTCTTCTACTTTTCCCCCTACTTCCATCTTTTCTAGTCTGCTAAAAGCCATTATTTTGGCAGTTCAATGCGTCTTCGTTTTTTTTAAGAACAGGATTAAAGGATACTGCTGAGGTGGCTTGCAGGCAATCAACTCAAAAAAAAAAAAAAGGCCCAAAATAATGATCAACGAATCTGGATATTGGGGTTGGTTTTTCTTCCTTTTTTCTACTTCTCCGTTTCACTTTTATCTAGTTTCTTTTTTTTTCTCCTCTCCTTTCGGTATATGCTTGGATTTTTGGATTTTTACCCTTCTTTTCATGACTCGGTGTTTCTTTCTGGTTTTCGGAATATCAACGGTGGCTATTTGTCTCTTGCTCTTGTGCTCTTCTAGTGCTTTTTAATGAACATTATATTAGCCTATGCGTATGTAACTATACACAATACTTTTACCTCCATAACTTCAGTTGCAAAGTTAAGCAACATAGTCCATAAGTGAGCTGTGCTTTGTGTCAGAACCTATATAATCTCCAAGCTCTTGAGTGGGCATGACAAGATGAAAAGATGAAATAGGAATATCTTACCGCAGGGGTATGCTATGCTATCCATAGTCTCAATTACAGCCGCACAAAAGCAGCCAGACTCGTAGATGGTGGTTATTTAAGGCTTCGTGTTCTCCAGTTCAAGTGCAAGTACCACGCGTTAGCCACCCACTGTCAGTTAAAAGCCTGGTTGTACAAAAGAGACAGTGCCCCGTTACCGTCCCGGCGCCGTGTCCCTATTTGAATCAAGAGTTTCTGGATGCCGGATCTTGAGCGCTCGAGCTTCGCAGTTGTTTCTAGCTCCATCATGGCTGAGGTGTCTCCCCTTTCAACTTGTTTAGACGCAGCTTGTTCCGCTTCCCCAAAATTCGCAGTGTGTTTTTTCTTTCTATTTCGCTCATTGTGCCCCAGTTATTGATTCTTGACACAGTGCCGTCCTGGTTGACGACAAGCGGACCAAGGCTGTCGAGCTTTGCCTCAGCACTTCCATGACTCATGTCTAGCTTAACATGGCCATCATTGCTAGTTTGCGGCTCGGGCAAAGGCAGTGGAGCAACCTGCGAAGGGGGTTTAGAGGGCTCAGTTACAGGCGACTGAGACATTGTGGCGTTATCTCTGGGTGTCTTGCTTAATTTAGATGAAGATGAAAACACCTTGGGGAGAATCAGTGAACAAACCGGGGACCTGACAGGTGGTTTTCCAATATTTCTAGTAACAAATAGTCTCATGGGCCGGACAAGAGAAAGAAGATGCATCAGAATAAAGGAAACTGCGATGATAAAGAGACGAGTTATAAGGTATTCTTAGATCTTATCCAGAACGTTGTTTGATAGGAAAACCAACACATCTTAATGTACTCAGATAGACAGCGTTGGTGTTACAAGTCTTTCGTGTGGCTCCACTTTAGTTAGATCAGGCCTCCCAATCATATTGCAGATCTGACAAGGCTGTGCGCTGATGTGGACTATTATAGATGGTAATGTGCGTACCTATCCGTTACTATGAAAGGTTGGAAGCTTCGTGTTTGTTCTGGAACGATTTCATGAATCATAGCAATGCACGCCAGGCAATGTCTCGAGGTACTTAAATGAATATATTATAAATTATTTTCCTTTTTTTTTTTTTTTTTTTTTCAAGTCATCATTATTTTTTGTGGTTTTGTGTACAGGCATTATTATGTTCTCTCATTTACTTTTTAATTGTCTCTTTCTGCCTTACTCTCGTACATCAGCTGGTACCAGCTGGCGACCTGGGTCACTCCAGCGTCTGCAACTTATAGTGGCAGCTCCCCTGAAGCTCAGTACATTTTGTCCAACCACTTCGCAATCACGTTGAGCCACACTGGGCCACCTTTTGAACTCCTCCCCCCCCCCCCCAAATCCCAGTCCACTTTAACGACCGAGAGGGTTACTTTCGTTTCCTATACAAGCTCAACCTTGGGACTCTTTCCCATGCGCCTCCATCTTTCCATCGTCTCTTCCTTTCCAATAACGAGAAGGGTTAGAGGCATATTCCACGCTCTAAGGCTGGCACTGCAATTATTATGAGCGGTGACATGAGTCTTTCAGCAGCTTTGGGTGGCCTACGTATAGCCAACCCTGATGATGCAGATACCGATGCCCCGCCAGCGGCCTTGACTTTCGTTGACGCCCCCTACGAATTAACGAAAACCACAAGCCATGCCTCCTCGATGCGCAACACCTACGATCGCCAACTGCCCCACGAGAAGCACTATCAGCAACAGTTGCAACACCAGAAATCGCCGCCTCCACCACCAACACAGCAACAGCAACAGCAACAGCAGCAGCAACAGCAGCAACAGCAGCAACAGCCACTGCCGTCGCACAGCCAGCTCAATCGAGTCCGGGATTTATCTCCTTCTTCTGTTAATCGTTCTCAGCAAACCCGTTATCGCTCATCGTCTGACCCCCGCGTCGCTCCTCCCGTCAACACGCTTTCCCGGAATCCATCGCGTGGCAGGAATCTAGACCAGACTTCACCACGGGCTCCCTATGTTCGAGAAGGTTCTACTGCCTCATTTGACCCTACCTCTAATACTACCGGTACCCTTTACGATTCCCCTTATAGAAGTAGCGCGTTGGTGGCTGGCCAAGCCGGTCGCCCCCTTTCCACCTCATATGCAGTTTCCCCGAAACACGATAATCCGCGATTGGGACCCGGCTCAGTCTACCCGTCATCCTCATCAACGCATCATCCCCCTTCACGGGCTACGAGCCAGAGACACGAAAGTCATGGGCCTAACCCTATGCATATGCATCGCCCATCGGACAACCAACTCCCTGCAAGACAGAACTCACGAGGAATGAGCCACCATTCTACTAATCATGGTATACCTCAGGATGGCTTTGGATCTGGTGCCCCTGTACCTGCAACTGCTGAGGAGTGGAAAGACCGTGGCTCGGCTGTTGGTGTCAAACGCGAGATTGATGCCGATGGCCGGCCTGTGATGCGCCAATTCAAAAAAGGAGTGCGAGATTTCAACTTCGGAGTGGTCCTTGGCGAAGGATCTTACAGCTCAGTCTTTCTAGCTTCTGATCGTCAAACACTAAAAGACTATGCGATCAAGGTTCTTGACAAGCGGCACATTATCAAGGAGAAGAAGATCAAGTATGTTAATATTGAGAAAAACACTCTGAATCGCCTTACGGAACATCCTGGCATTGTACGCCTCTACTACACCTTTCAGGACCAAACTTCGCTCTACTATGTCCTTGATCTCTGCAATGGAGGCGAACTTCTAGGAGCTCTGAAAAAGACAGGCACATTTGATGTTGAGTGTACCCGCTTCTACGGCGCCGAGATTCTAGATGCCATAGACTATATGCACTCACGTGGAGTCATACATCGCGACCTCAAGCCAGAAAACGTTCTACTAGATGATCATATGCACATCAAAATCACCGATTTTGGCACAGCAAAATTACTCTCTGATCCCCGTTTACCTCCTGATGGTAACACCCCCTCATCTGCAGATGACCGTGCAGCGTCCTTTGTTGGAACAGCCGAATACGTGAGTCCCGAGCTTCTAATGAACAAAAGCGCCTGCAAGGCTAGTGATCTGTGGGCATATGGATGCATAATATACCAACTGCTAGCTGGCCGGCCTCCATTCAAGGGTGGGTCTGAATACCTTACGTTCCAGAAGATTGTAAATCTTGAATACGAGTTTCCTGCTGGCTTTCCGCCCGCTGCAAAGGACTTGGTTGAGCGGTGTTTAGTCCTCGACCCGACCCGTCGACTTACTATTGACCATATAAAGAATCATGAGTTTTTCGATGGTCAGTGTTTTGGAAAAGCCCTTTGGAAAGGTCAAGCGCCTTGTTTACGGCCATATGTGCCACCCACGCCGGAGCCCAACATCATCCAGCTCGGCAACAATATATCAAGTCCCACATCGGCACCTACAGCCCCTCGACCTCGCCCTACATCTGGCATCAACACCCAGGCTCGGCCAACCACTAAAATTACCGAGCTTCCTCCTCCTACACAAATTGACATTGACTGGTCTCCAATCCTTACGCGGACCAATGAGCGAGTTCTGAAGCTGGGTGATTTAACTGTTGCTGCATCTCCAATTTCTACGTCACCTAAAGGCGAGGAAAGCCACAAAAAGTTATCTCGATTCTTCGGAGGCGGCGCTACTAGAAGAAAACAGCGTTTGGTGCTTGTAACATCTGCCGGGCGCATCTTAACTGTTCCAGCAAGTGGCGATGAAAAGAAGGTCAAGCAGGAGATTTCACTGCTTGCCTCTGACTGTGTTTGGAGAACCCAGCAAGATGCTAAAGGCATGATGCATTGGTGTGTTGATACAGTAAGTATTTCTTCGCCCTCCTCCCCCCCCTTCCTCTTTTTTTTTTTTTCTTCTCCTTGCTATAAGGCTAGTCTTGTTTTTTTTCTAACACCAGCTCAGGGAGGCATTCACTATAGTTTCGAGGAGCCCAAGACACCAACACCTGACAATAAAATAGCCAATGAGTGGATTGAGAGTCTGGAGCGTGCAAAAGACATTGCACTCTCACAAGCTTCTTTCTCTGATTACAATGATAACGGATACAGCGAGAATCGCCCTGTTAGCCCGGCTAGCACGCTTGGTGGTCACAGCACATACACTGACAACTTCGGCAACGGAAGTGGCGCTTCGTCAAGCCGTGTAAATGCGGCGAAGAATTCTTCAACGGACGAATTTGCAGCCAAGCGGAGCCGCTTTAGTAAGCGCCAGTCTAAGAGCGGGCTTGGGCCGGTCTTCTGAATAATTTTTTCTTTTTTTTTTTTGGAACAAATTCAAGCTGCTTGTTGACTGCTGATCCCCCCTTATTTTGAAATAAATCAAAGGGAGGGTTTTGTAGATGGGCCAGTAGCAATAGGCAATGGCATTTGTTGCTCTTTTGTTTCCTTCATACATGGACTGTCGTACCTTGCAGTGGCGTGGCTTTACTTGGATTGAAGGCTTTCCAATCCCCTACCCCACCCAACCTGCACTTACTTACACGTATACACACATATACATAACATAACAGGCGTTGTTTTGATGGTATATTCTTTTTTTTCCCTTTCTTTTTGCTTTTTTTTTTTTCCTTTTTCTTCTCTCTTCTGTTTCACTGTCGTTTTAACTATCGTATTTCATTATTCAAGTGAAGTATATTTTTTATTCTACATTTTAAAGCTTTATAGTACCTTTATGTCTATTCCAATTGTATCTAAACCTTGGTCTATAACGTACCACAAACACAAACACACTACTACACTGGACAGCAGTGATTCATGATATCCCGCAAATTCGAGCCCGGTTCACCTTCACGTGAGTGTATGTCGAGCGGGGTTCTTTGCAACAGTACGTGAACAATATATGAACAAACTGATACATGGCAAGCCAGTAATTGGTCTGGTCGTTGTTTCGTGGAAATCGTTTCAAAACTAAGTAGTGTATGGTATATAATGCGATCAAAGCTAGATAGTGCAGGTGGCAAGCAGCTGCCAAGATAGTTTCATCTTCCCACCAATACCAACAATGAAGTTGAACATTTGTCCGTAGATCATTCGTTATGTTTAGTATTGAGTTTCAGTGTTAATCGCCATATAAATCATGCAGTACTCAATGTTGAAAGAACAATAAAGACTACCATTTGAGTGTCTGCATCTAACCCTAATAGTTTGACACTGTCGAATATCACGTGACTTAATAATAACCCTGGCAGCGGGTCAAATTTCGCGAGGCTGGATTTGGTGATAGTCAAATTAGGACCCAACACGCGACCAGAACCTTCAGCAACGCTAGCTCAGACTTATCGACCAACCGTAAACTACTACCTTTAGATTCCTACCTTTTAGGGTATAATTACGACCGACAGCTATTCTACCTCTTGCTCGGAATCGTTGGCCATCTCCTGCTGTTATTTGTGATTGTTAACCTCCAATCTCCTAAAGTTGACACCGACGGCCTCATAATATTATCGTCATGCACGGAGGCCAATTTCGCCAATTCAACGCCGGCACTGGTGGTCGTGGTGGTCGCCGTGGACAAAATGGTAAGCATTTCGCATCTTCGTCCCCCCCCCCCCTCCCGGACCTTTTGCGACTATGGCTGAATGACAACGTCGAGTGAGCCAAGTTTACTAATAATTTAACCTACAAAACAGCCAACAATGCGGCAGCTCAGGCCCAATTAGCTCAACAGCAAGCAGCAGCGGCGGCGGCAGCGGCACAACAGGCACAAGCCCAAGCGCAAGCACAGGCTGAGATGGCGAAGCGACGTAGCCAGAAACCCACTGATAAGAACATGCCAGAAGGCATCGAAAATTGTATCCCCGACGGTGAGCTCGTAAAGCACTATAACAAGTTGCGCAACTATGAGCGTCGCCTGGATGCCACTATTACGCGCAAGCGGTTAGATGCGCTGGATAGTGTGAATCGCTACCCTAAGGTACGTCCAAGGTGAACATGTAACTTGTACGTAACTATTAGCTTGGCTAACACTCTCATGATTTGTATATAGTATTGGCGCACGCTAAGAATTTGGATTTCCAACACGGTTGAAGACCAGCCCTGGCAACAAACAAGCCTCAATGTTGACAGCTTCGACTTTAGCTCGACCGTCGATTCCACGTATAAAGTCAAAATCCAGGCCCGCTTACTAGCTGACGATATGGGGCCAGAATCTAAGAACGGTAGCGATGATGATATGGGCTCAGATGTCCAAAACAAGGGCGACGAACCAATGGAGTACCACCTCCCGCATTTTTTCCGGGCTATGAATGTCGAGTTTCCAGAATCCTATGTGCCTGAGCAGGCGGTTGAGTGGAAAAGACCCGATCTTCCTCCTAATACGCCGTCATATGCACCATTGCCTGAAGCTTTATGCTTTGATGAGTTGTCCTTCCGCCGTAATGGGGACGACAACATGAACATTACAATCAACCTCACGCGACACGAAGAACCCGAGAGATACTTGCTCAGTCCAGAATTGGCTGACGTAGTTGACATGACTGAAGGCACTAGACAAGAAGTTGTTCAGGCGCTCTACGAATATATTAGCTATTTCAAGCTTCAGGAGGATGAAGAGCGGCGCAATTTTCGCTGTGATGATCTACTCCGCAAGGTAAGCCAATTTTTGACCATTTTCATGTCGCGTCTTAGTGCTTAAATAAAACAGTTAAGCACTTGACTCTACGCGCATACGGCGCAGCAATACCTTTTTATCACAAAGACATGCGAGGCCGATTAGAATAAAGTACTGACAAATGCGAATTTCAAACCCTGATTATAGATTGTCAATAGCGATGTTGGGCATATTCCCATGCTTGGCGACTACATTACGCCTCAGCTGAAGCCACTACCGCCAATTTCACTTCCGTACACTATCCGGGTTGACAAGGCCTTTCATAGTGACCCAAAGCCATCGGTTTACGATGTTCGAGTTCTTGTTGAGCCCCCCGTCAAGACTCAAATAGTCAAGTTCATTTCTCATCCGTCATACGCTGCCATGCTGCGCGAAGTGTCAGGACTAGACGAGCAGTTGGCTAGCCTGGTTCAAGCTATCTCCGTGTCCAAGGCCAAGCGTACATTTTTCACGTCGCTAGCCAATGACCCAGTCAACTTTTTGCGAAAGTGGATCAGCTCACAGCAGCGTGACCTGGAGGTCATTTCCGGTCAGACTATTCGCGGTAGCTCAGGCTCCGGCGCGGATACATGGCGCAAGGGAGGGCAAGGCAGTGTATGGACCACATCTGCTGCCCAGGAAAGCGTAAGCATCCTCCTTTCCAAGCAGCCAAGGCACCGCTGAGATAAGGGAGGAAAGAGAGGAGATGAAGAGTCCTGTACTAGCCACAACTTATAGAATTGGCGTGTACACCGACACATGGCGGTTGTAGGAAGAGATGTGTGTAGATTTTCTTCACCGGATAATCGATGGGATTTAAGATGTAAAGCTCATACATGCGCAAAAGAGGCTAAGAAGAGAATGAGGGAAGCGAAAGGTGGTGTAGGTCTTTTCTGGAGATGTTGGACCTTGCATCTGTTGAAGTCGGATCGAGCTTAATGAAAGGCTTTGTATAATGTCTATCCTACTAAATCCCTTGCAGGTGAAATCTAGATCAAGCACCGGGTTGTCGAGAAGCCCAGGGGTTCATACGGTGTGTGTATGTTTGTGCTGGCGCGCACGCTTTAGGGCCGCGCTAGACACTCTGTAAAAGAGAACATGCGCGCCACACTAATTTACTATCTGCATAGCTCTTGTGACCTAGATGAGGAGGGGGAGGGGGGGGTGGCTTTCTTGATAATTTTCAGTGTCGTTCAGGTGATTAGTTTGCCCGAAGCGCAGGCTAAAAGGCCAACAGGGAAGATAAGAATTGGATAGCGCCACGCATACGGATAATTATAGGACGCAGAAAAGGGTTGAAGGACGAATGACGACTAGTTAATGTGATATTGTGCAGCGCCCCAAGATTTGACCAAGGAAAATTATCGTGTGATTGTAAGATAGAAGCAGCCACGTAGGCAGTCAGTCCATGGCGTACTGGCGTACTTGGCATGTTATGCTGCGATTATCCACCAATAGAATGAATGGCGCACGACCTATCTATACAGAGAGACGAACATACAACAACTTTTTTTTTCTTCTTCTTTTTTTTTTTTTTTTTTTGGTATGAAGGCTACTTTAGAGTTGAAGAAAAATCTACAAGGAAGTATGAGCCAAACTGTTGAGTACAAGCATACAGAGAGCGTGATTATGTAATCACCAAGCGATGTAGTGGAGTATTAGAGTATTACTAATGCAGCATGCCTATCCAGACCCACAATTTCAACAACTTATCCCAAATAAAGTTTGGGTGCAGGTAACGTGCGTTCTCATGACTAATCAGCCAATTTCTGATTGTTTTTAGTTCTCCTGCCAGGACCCAGGACCCAGGACCAGCCAGTCAGTTGTTTAGTGTTCCAGAACATGGTTGTTTGTTAGGGAATGATGACTGTCAATCAAGGGCCTGGAACCTTTGGGGGGAATGTTGGCACGGTTTGAGGCCGATACACAGCAGAGCGGGCATCATATCATCGTTTCATAGTTGGGAAAGAGATGAGAAGAGAGGTAAGAGAGCATCTGCGATGGGAGACATGTAGAGAGCTGACTTCTTAGCTACAGAAAGACTACACATGATCTTGTACACGAAAAGGTATGTAGGTAGGTAGGTAACTTTGCCATAAATATGCCTGCTAGAGCGTGTCATGGGACACGTAGTTGATGGATAAAATATTGCTCAAAGATCGCCAGCAAGGATATCAATCCTCTCCAGAAACGCCAAGGAATAAGCAAGCAAGTAAGACAGAGAAATTACAGACTGACAGACAGCCAGTGGCAGTGGCTAGGTAAAGCAAGTCCGAACCCCAATCTGTTAGATTCCGAACGATCCGAGCAAAAAGTAGAAAAATAGAACCTATAGCTAGCTCCGCTCCTTAGACCTTGGGAGATATGACATGACGTTGGGGGGAATATTTCAATATCGCAATGCGATAGCAGAGCATTACAACAAACAAGGTAAATTTAGAGTGTAGATTTTTGTGCCTCTCATAGGTACACGCTTTTAGCCTTGCTCGCTTCTACGCCGACTCGCTTATCCATGAACAGCAACAGCAGCATCGTGATATCTTGGGTTGTAAGTGATGTTTGTTTGTTTGTTTGTTTGTTTATCTCGCACGTTTCGGGGTTGAAGTTGATGGGAAGGAAACCTATTTGTAACCAACCTCAAGACAATAACAATAGACAGGAAACCTACTTACACAAATAAACCGTATATGCTAGAGAGCATACCCGCCACGCTTATCTACAAGATGGCGCCTCCCTCCCAAGGTGACCGAGAGCCACGGAGCCATGGCTGAGCCCTAAATGTAAAGATTGATTTAGCGTCGTCAGGCAGGCCAAAACCGGGTGATCATTGTGGCTTCTTTCATATCTATCCCTCCCTATCTGATGAGTCTGGATCGCCACCTATTCTTCTTCTTCTTCTTCTTCTTCTTGTCCTTGGCACGCACTATCATGAAGTAATAGTTCACCCAGGCGGCATAGTTAAAAGCGATATGTTCTAATTCAGCATGGCATAGCTTCTGGCAAACGGTATAGCTTTTTTTATCTTTTGTTAGAATACCTAGGCAGACGGCCCCTTGGTTAAGCAAAGAGGCAGTCGGATGGCGATGCAGGAGCTTGGGCTCTGGACGACTACTAAAATGGTCAAGGAAAGAAAAAAAGAAACGCATTGTGCCTTCTTCGCTTCTAGACGTTTTTCATAATAAAGGTTGCTAGTAAAATCCGTTTCCCGATTTTGAGCTTCAAGCAAGATTGCATTGACGAATCTAGCCAAACTTAGTCAAGACTCCCTCCCACCTGAACCAAGCAGACTGGCCCAGCTAAGACTCAAAGACTTTGCAGGAAAGGCATTGTACAAAGGCCAGGGTTTCTAGGTATCGCATCTGAAAAGCCGAGGCCCTTTGAAGAAAGCCCCCAAATCCATGCGAACATGCTGCAGACAGGGCCCGGGATAAATACACACACCCATGTCTTCATCGTATACTCCTACAACGTGGTACACGCCCAGTTACACACTACACTTACACTGTACGCCCGCCTATCCACACACCCTGCTCTTACTACCTACCCATCCTCCTACGTGCTTAATCACACACCCAAGGGGCATTTCTCCATGATGGCTTCGTTTCTGCCTTTCTTCCTCCAGCTCTGTTTCTTCGCTAGCCGTATGGACTCGCGGGTTAACCTTGGAAGCATAGACAGCATAGCATAAACCAACAGGATTGGTTTACTGCTGAGCCTAGGAACAGAGCGCCATCGAGATCAGGCTCATCTCGATTCAATATATAATATCACTCCGTCCCATGCTCCGGAAGCTGGGTAAACAGGTGGCTCTTCTGTCATCGTCATCACGCTTTGCATTCCCTTCTCTTCTTCTGCTCTTCGTCGTGCTTCTTCATCATTCATTCTCTTGCTTTGCATTGGCCATACCATATCATATGCCTGGCCTGGCCTGGCCTGTACACTCACTCATTCAATCTCTTTTTCTCACCATCACTTGAATCAACACACACACCTTTCTTTCTCTTGCGTATCCTGGACACTCATTTGTGTCTAGGGGTGTCTAGCATCGTCAACATGCTCTTCAACTCATTGGCTATGATTGTCCTGGTGGCATCTAGTGTTTTTGGTGTTCCAACTCCCATTGCCGATACCTCTCCTGTCCACCAACTCATGGCCCGGGCCCCGCCTACCAAGGGACATGACCAGATCGTTGCTCTGCCAGAGGCCATCCCTAATAATTCAATTGGTGCTGCTTACCGCAAGTTCCAGCCATGGATACGTATCGACAGCGGGTGCTTCCCCTACCCTGCGGTCGATGCTCAGGGTAACATTAGCGGCGGCCTCAAGAAGGGTGGTAGTCCCAGTGGAAAGTGTCGTGGTAGTGATGGCCAGCTGTATGTCCGTAGCTGCTGGTATCAGGGACGCTATGCCATTATGTATGCCTGGTACATGCCCAAGGACCAAGGGACTGGTCGTCTGGCCATAACCGGTCACCGTCATGAGTGGGAGAATCTCATCATCTATATCGACAACCCCGACTCCTACGACTCCAAGATCCTGGGAATCAGTGCATCTAAGCACAGTACCTACAACAGATATAATTATGTTCCCGAGGGTATCTTCCCCAATGGTGACCTGCGTATGCAGGTCAAGTACTACCAGGACGTTACATTCTTTGGAACCCACTCTATTGATATCGAGAAGAACGGCAAGAATGGTCGTGAGCAAGTCATGGTCGAGTGGGAGATGCTTCCCGATCTCGCTCGCAAGTCTCTCGACGAGTCCAACTTCGGTGACGCCAATTTCCCTTTGAAGGACGGCAACTTCTACCGTCTGCTGGATAGAGCCAGCCCCTTCTAAGAGGCGGCTACGACTACAAATTACAAATTACTGGGCGGCTTGTTGGCTTATCTGTCTCGTCTGCTATCGTCTTCGGCGATGAAACTAGGCCTTGTTTGATTTCTTTTCTTTTTATTTTCCTCTCTGTTACTTTTCGCCGTGGGGTGGCAGCAATCCTGTCTTTGCAAGACTCGTGAGACTCGAGTTCCTCTCTTTTGACTTACATTACATACAGCCTTCACTTCTGTACAGTCTCTTTTCTCTGTCTTCTTTTTCCTTTCCTCTTCATGCTATATTATACCGCCCCTCCTTATGTCTCCTCGTTTATACATGTGGCTATAGAAGCTACTTTGCCTCTAACAAGCCTGTCCTGTCCAGTCCTGTCCTGTCCTATCTTTCTCAGTATTTGACTGACTGATTATACCCTTTTACGCCATGTTATATGACTTTAATATGTTTGATGTTTATATGCCTACTGCCATTACCAAATACATTGCTCGAATTCTCCATCATAACATGACTTGACTTCAATATGATCGTGTCGTTACGTTGTCGGTAGTTCTTCGTTCTGGTAAAACACCTAGTATCAACGGCCATGTGATGATGCGAAACGACGCAGAAACGGCCCTTTTCTTTTGGCATGTCGATATGATGATAGCCAGGGAAGTTTTGTTCAATTTTGAATCTCAAGTGCTAATAAAATCTATGTAGTATAACATACGCCAAACAAAAAGAAAGGGAAGTAAAGGCGTTTTCTACCCAATGTCTTTGTGACATCCGGGTTGTTTTCTATGTATTTGTAGTTTAGTATGTCTAAAGATGCCCAATAACCACTCCCATCCAACTTGATCTGGCCTACAGACAAGCAAAATGCGACCTGGCATCCATATCTTCATGATACCAGCCACTACAAGGCAAAGTTCATCAGCACTATCGCTGAGGAGGGATTGGACTTGGGGGCAGATTCTTAATCTGCTTGATAAGAAACTCCCGCTCATCTATAAACTGCTCATCATCGGTGCGGTCCTCCAGGAAGTGTGACAAGAAAGAAAGGAGCTTGTCCCGGTTCATAATCAAAATCTTTTGCACGGCAACAGATTTGTGAGGGTTGGCCACAAATACTTTAAAGACATGGAAGCCTTCGTATTGGACCATTTTGCGGTCGTCACGTAGCAGATTCATGCATATCTTGAGGTGCTCTCCACTGTCGACATAGGCTGTCATGACCGAATAGTTGGAACGATCTAGTAGAATCTCCCCAAGAAGCTTTATGGACTGACGCTTGGTGACGTAGCTATTTGATTGCACCAATATAGAGTTGTACTGGCCAAAGAAAAGATCAAAGTTTACGGACAGGAAACGGGGGGCCAGATCCTTGTGTTTTGTCAAGAGTTCCTACACAGACGTGGCAGGGTTGGGATGTTAGCTACTGGGTATAGAACCACTGGAGTTCATGGAAGAATATAGAGAAAGAGAAGAAAGGAAAGAAGATACATACTCTAAAGGTCGTGAATGCATCAGCTGCCACCTCAAATGAACTCTTGTCAACCCAGTCGAAGAACCGCCAAAACACACCTTTGCCTGATTGTGGCTTATCACGGTCAATATTGGATACACCATAAAAACTAGAGCCCTTATCGTCAGCATCGTCATACATGACAATGGCAGCCGCTGATTCGCATTTCAACACTTCACGCAACACAGAGCCTGCTGGAGTGGCGCTCTCTTTGTGGTCGTATCCACGACATAGTTCTAGTAGGACCTGGGGCCGTTGATTGATGACATAGGATAGAGCAACAGGGTCTGACTTGGGAGAAGAGCCCGTGGGACGGAAGCGGAAGACATATGAAAATATGGCTTGTGTATCTTTGCGCGATTCAAATGGGATTTTATGGAGGTTAACTGCAAGAAGATAAAGAAGGTCTTCTTCAATGATACCCGTTACAAGTTGGTATATTTGATCAGAGCTAGTTTCGCCATCTAAACCCCCAGGATAATAGAAAAGACATGGGTTAGCCGACGGGATGCACAAGCACATAAGTGGCACGGTAGAAGGAGGTAGGGAGAGGAGGGGAAGAGGACAAGGAGAACCATAGTAGAAATGATGTGAGCAATAGAATACGATGGACAGTAGAACATGTTGTTTCGCGATAACAGGATGGAAAGGCTTACCGTCTTGTAGCACCAGCTTCATCTGGCCCAGCACTTTGGCTAGCTCTTCCGTCTTAACAGGAGCACCCTGAGCCCAATCCATGGATAGGCGATTAACATGCTCACGGGCCTGCTTAGGAAGGTCGAGGGCTGTCCTAGCCCTTGTGCGGCCGAAGAGAAACGACATGGCAGGAGAGGGGCAAACGGAAAGGGGCGCGCGGGGGGGGGGGGGGGGGGGAGGGGGATGTAGGGCAGTCGAGCGTCCCGGGAGTTCGGATAATAGGTACTGGAGCAGTAGCGGCAATAGAAAGAATGACCAGACAGTTGACTAGTCAGGGCTGGCGATGTCGTGAGAGAAGATAGATGGCGACAGAATGCCGTCTAGTTTGCGCCGGGATAAGTGGAGCGATTGGATGGTAACAAAACAACACGGCTATAATAGAGGGTGTTGGCTCTCCAATGCAAAGAAATAGAGAGAGGGAGGGGAATGGGAGCAAAGGTGTGTCGAATTAGAGTGACGACAGTGTGTATATATCTATGCATGTATGTATGTGTTTTGGCTTGGGCTTTGTCTACAAAAACCGCGAGCACAACGTGTATCTAGTGTATGTATGTTGTAGCTAGGGGCAACCAAACGAGGTAATCGTTATAAGCAGTGGACAGGGCGGCAGCGGTAATTTGGAGAGGAGTTAAGGTTGGGTAGGCGGGCGGGCGGGCGGGCGGGAGGGGTCGGGCGTGGCGAAGACAGTAAGAAGATCCAAGAGCAAGAATGAATGAAAGCGAGGGAACTTAGACCAGCAATGACAACTGTCGAGATTTAGAAGTATGTAGACACAGTAGAAACAGTGTAAGCAATATAGTCAGGGGCAGACATGGAGTTGAAGGCAATGAAAGAAATTGGAGATGGGCCAGACAAGAAGAAAAAGGGAAGGATTGAAATGGAAGCTGCTGGCGAATGCCAAGATTGAGTTAAGGCCAAAAGAAGGATATTTGTTATTGTTATTATTATTATTTGTTGTTGTTGTTGTTGTTGTTGCTGCTGTTGTTGCTGAGCTGATGCTTGCCCCACTACAAGAGCGTTACAAAGTTTTGGTCGGAAAAAATGAAACAAAACGCATGGAGCTGCTCTTGTCCCTCCCTATTCGCATTTATATAGGGGGGTTTTGGGTTCACCCGAAGTCCTGTAAAGAAAGGTGAGTGGCTGCAAGAGATGTTACGAGGAGTAAAGGTGCACACAACAACATCAACAGCAACAATATTGCTTACCTGCCATCATAATAATGACTGGCTGAGTTTGGAGTTTTGCCAGTTTCAGATTGGCTCGCACAAAAAGAACCCCAACCCTAAGACAGAGTAAATTAAACGTTTCTATCTATAACCCTATTGGTGTGGGTAACCCTGAAACTACCAGTATTATTGCTATGACTTGCTCTTCATGGCAGCCTTGGAGTTCAAGTGTCAGTCAGTATATGGGTAGGATGCAATGAGAAGAACAAGACCATCGCAGTATCCTTACCATGAAACAGTTCTTGAGTCGCAGAAACTCTTCTGCGCATTTGTTTTTATGTACCGAGTTATAATCTGCCACGATACACTTTCCATACAAGGTAGCCTTTTAAGGTGATTAGCACCAAATTACTTGCAAAAAGAAAAGTCGGCGGGTGAATATACTTCGTACTTCGGTGGAGCATTGGGTGGCTGCGGCGGCGATGCGCCGAACTGGGCGAGTAGCTGAAGGCGGAGCTGGAGCCATGATGGATGATTGGCGGGGTACTAGACCGGACGCCGGAAAAACCGAGCGGGAAGTTTGGCGAAGCCTGTTCATGTTCTGTTGCAAGATGGGCGATGGTTAGTGGGACCAAGTAGACCCACTATAACTGTGGCGTGTGGCTTATCTAGTGGATGCACAAAATACAAATGGGTCCTTGTCATTGGCCAGAGCTGAAAATACCCCCACTCAACGCGTCGTGTTTGCATGTTTGGTAGAAGTTGACGCGACTTCAAAAGAATCTAACGTTCCTGAAGCTATAGGGAGGCAAGAGAAAACTTGTTATTCGCATGTATTTGTATTGGTATGTTCTAGCAACGGCGAATATTGGAGACCTTGGATAACTAACAGAAAAGACGCCAAAGGGTCTAGGGTACATAGACACAGAAACAAGATAGCAGCAGTAGACGAGACAAGCCGGAAGGAGACCCACACTTTCATTCACCCTACTTTTTCTCCCCGAATATCAAAATCTTGGGGCGGCGTATTCCTCCGTCTTGGTCTTTTTCCTCCTTTTTTTTTTTTTTTTTTTTTTTTCCTATTCTCTTTTCCTTCTCCCTCCTACATTCCTCTCTTAGGAACTAGATATTTATTTGTTGCTTTGCGATTTTCATTCTCCCCTCACCTATTTGCTGTCGCGCGCCAAGGTCGCCGCCAATTTGCTCTGTTATCACCACCAGTCTTGCTTGAACTTGGTGATTTCCCATCTTTAATCTCTATCGCTGAATTGCTCTTGTTATTGTATTCGACGTCATCTCCGCTATTGCTTTTACCTATCCTGCTTTACCATATTTCTCCTCGTCTATCTATTTCCATTTGTTGTCTCGATTCCTACCGCTCGCTGCCTCTGCCATCGCGACTCCGGCATATTGATTCTACCTATCTCGATCTGCTTGAGCCTGCCATGCGCTGCTTAGCATGCGCTGTCGGCAGCCAGGCTCCTCATGCAGTCCTCGCTATCTTTGTCGGCACAGCCTCTGCTTAATCACGTCAGCCTCGACAACAAGAATACCTTTAGCTCGCATACACATAATTATACGCCGTCATTACCACACCAAAACTACAACCCATCCCCTTTCCATAATGAACCCCCCATGTCTAAACCGTCGCTTGGCTCGGACGAGTACTACTCTAACTCAGGTGCGTTAACATGTGTCGCTTTTACGCGCTCTATTTCTATTTTGGCTTCCCAATGCGCGACCGGTTTTGCTTACATAGCCATGTGTTTACGTAGATATCCAAATTCTTCACGAAATCGTCAAGGCTGCCCAGTATCTGCTAGATACGCTCCCGCCTTCAGAATGTATTCCTACAAGCGCACTCTTCCGCGCATATGACGAGATTCTCCCTGCCCATGGGATTGACCCCGACGATGACCAGCATTTCTCTCGCATTTTGTTCCGCATTGGCGGCGAGAGGGGTGATGAGCCATTGATCAAAAAGTTCGAGACTGTTTTGGATCGCATGGGAATCCAGATAGTTTTCGACGACGTTACTGGTGCCGTTACTACTGAGTATCCCCTGCGCGCCCATCGTCAGTCTCTTACAACAGTCCCCGAAGAACAAACACACCAGATACAAGCCGAGGAGAGTAGCTATGAAAATGGAACGGCCCAGACGACAGCCTCGCCACAAATACCTGAAATATCCCACTCGTCCCCTGATGTAACTCAAGAATTTGCTGTCGCGAAGCCTGTGAGTGACGCCCCAGCCCGACCTCCTTACGAAATGCCTAGAACTGCTACTTGGCTGATGGAAGCTCGGCGACAAATACGCGATCTGGGCATTGAAAACGATGACGACGATGAAACCAGCGGAAATTCCAAAGAATCCACACACGAACAAGAACAAGAAGAGGAAGGAGCAATTGGAGATAAAGAAGCTGGCTATGAAAACGCCGAAGATGCATATGAACCCACTTTGCCCGTGCATATCAACAATGACAATAGATTGAAAACTCCTCACGTGCAGAAAGCCCCTTCCGTTACTGCTGCACATTATGCGCCAACGTCCCGGCCAAAAACCCACCATACCCCCTCCGAAAATGCCATGATAGGTCATGATCCGGTAATTGAACACGTTGTGGCGGCCCGGGTGATACCCGCACCTTCTTCGCCTACGCAAACAACACAGCCTTCACACGTCCTCCGACGACTCGACGCAAATCTAGGCGAAATGGAAGCACGCGCTCAGCTTGCATATGATTTCTACCTCGTCACGAATGCCACTCGACTTTTTCGATGGTGGCGTGACAAGGCTAAATCTTGGCCTGCTACTGAAGATTACTACGAAGCTCTGGCCATGACGGAGCAGCGCCGGTGCACTATGCAAATTACGATAATACAATGGCGTGACCAAGCATTATTTCTTAAGAAACAACGAACCGAAGAGGCTAAGGCTGCCCAGAAACAACAAGAGTACCTTAAGATTGAGCGTGTGGCTACTCGTGCTGGTCAAATTTACCAAATTACCAACAATTTTGCTATTTGGCTGGCCTACTCGAAAGTCGAGGCGGAGCGCATTGCTGTTGCTAGGCGTCACATCTTGCGTAAGCGGCATTTTGATAGCTGGAAAAAGCTTACTCTGGGATATCTGGCCATGGCACATCGTTTTGTTTTGACGATCAATTTCAAAAGATGGGCCGAAGTTTCTCATGAAACAGCGCGAAAAGAGCACAAAGCCGATGTATTGTGTTCAAGCAGAGTAGCTAATATGACTCTACGGGAGTGGAAGCGCGAATATAGAGAACGCTTAGCCGAAGAGCACCGGAATCGCAATATCCGCCGCTACGTTATGGGCCAGTGGCTTGGAGTCACCGAGTCTAAGATGGCTCATGGAAGTCGACTTGAACACAAGTATCAGATCACCATTGCCCACAACATGATATCTGCTTGGCATGAGTGGTCTGATCTTAGGCTAAAGCAATGGAATCGCGGGTCTCATATTATGGCCTATCACCAAGCCTCGAGTCTCTTTCAAATCTGGGGAGCCAGCGACATCGAAGCTGACTTGCAACGGAGGTACGATGGACAACTAACCATATATGCTCTTCGTGATTGGAATCTTCAAGCGAAATGTTGCTGGATGCAGAATAATAGCAGACACAAGTTGCGTAATGTAGCCTTTAGAGATTGGAATCTGTTACAACGCATGACAGTCTTCCAGCGGAGGCGAGATCAAAATCTTAAAGAAGCCTTGTTTTCTTCATTGCTTAGCTACACGGGAATTCTCACGGATATGAATTCCAAGGCTAGCATGACCAAGGCTGCTCGCCAAGCTAGTCATACTGCTCTCCAGAGTTATCTATATAATTGGGCTGCTGTTTCTTGTACAATATCGCGTACAGAAGCCCGCGTTAGTAGACGGGAGGCCATTGACACCATATCAGATTGCCTGTTAGAGTGGAAACAAGCGTCACGCTGCCAGCCTGAGATGAGGCGGTGGTCTGTCCGGGGGGAGTATTTTCTCACCACCTCCTGTTACTTTTTGCCTTGGGTTGAGCGGTCAAAAGAAGTTCGCAAAGAACGTCTTGCTGCGGCCTTCACTAAAGGTAGAGCACTGCAGAAAGAACGTCTTGTCCAGCGGTGCTGGAAGCTATGGGGAGAGAGCAGTCAGCGAGGGAATGCACAGGCTCACCGCTGCAAAGTAGCCAAGCGCAGGCATAACCGATCCTTGGTCTCAAATTCCCTGGAAACTTGGTTGTCAGCATGCTTCTGGCTAGGTGAAATTGAGGAGTCGGTCGAGGTTGATGGTACCGAGAAGATGCTTTCGTCTATCTTAAGCCTGTGGCTTGATCAAGCTGATGTTAGAAATAACAATGACTCTACATCATGGGCCATATGGGCGCATCAGGTAGTCACAGAGGCCTGGGAGTTTTGGGACCTTGCCATGGAAGCCGTTGAAGAAAAGCAGGCAAACGCCCCTCGTCGCGAGAAGAAGCGTATTTCCAAGTTGGTTCATCAGGAGTTCTTGACATGGCTTGAGGCAGCAGCAAACAAAAACATGACATCGTCGCTTGCTGCGAACGAACAGCATCTTTGGGCTCAGACTCCGGCACCACAGCCAATGTCCTCAACCGCGCCTAATAGTATAGCCCGGTTTAGCACCCGATCACAGCCCGTTGTTTCGCATGTCGCATCACGACCAACGTCTGAACTTTATGAAATCATGGCAAATACCCCCACGCGCCGCACGGGACTGGCACGCTCCGTAGCTGCTTTATCATCTACGACACCGTCAATGGCTCTTTCCACGCCATACGAACGGGAGCTTCGAGCCATATACCATGGCGGAGGACAGGGTGAACAAGAACCCCGCGCCACAGGCCCAGGCACAGGCCCAGGCTCAGGCCCATATACACAATCTGCTGGGCTCCTGCCAGTACAAAGCCAACCGCTCCGTATATCATTGTTTCAGTCCCGGAGGCCCACGCGGCCGCTTGATGACCTGGATGAAGAGCCTCTAGGGGAAGATGGTACGTGATCTTGATTATGTTTACGTATATACAACCTTTTGTTTCTGCTTTACTGTTAGGCTATGGCGTTGGTAGTTTGTTGTTACGTTTTTTTGTCACTTTCTTTCTTTCTTTTTTTTTTTTTTTTTTTCTTTTTTTGGGAACAAGGTTTTCTTATGGCAGAGTTAGAGAGAGGGCCTAGTGCCACGGCCTTGGTTATGTGGTTATGCCTTGGGTATTTGTATTGCTTGTCATCGGATCGGAGCTCATTGGGCGTCTTTTTCTATTTATACTATTTCTTTTTTGAGCGGCAGTCTCAGTTTTTGTTTTGCTCTTTTCTTTGTGTTGAAGTCTTGGATCATTGCAAAGCGTCGTTCTTAGCCTGGCAAAAGACAACGAAATGTTGTTCTTGAATTAATGAAGCATTTAAATCTAAATCTATTTTATCGTGAGTTTATACCACTTATGGATGGATGGTAGGTATGGTATACTTAAGGTAGGTTCCAAATTAGGAATGTAGCTTGACTTCATCCTATAGCCCCGTTAAATGCATAACCACCCCGGTATATACAAACCATCACATCACAACATCCTTGTGCTTTTAGTCGAGCGCATTAATCGACCGAACTTGCTTCTCTAGTGATTGATGTTTACTTTACTGTCTTCTTGCCCCTCTTCTTCTTTGGTAGTTTAGCTTGTTTGAGAGCCCAAACTTTGTTTCTTAGTTGACTCTTTTTAATTCCGTCTTATGTCATTGACTTCCTATCATGAAATCGGTATTACCCGGCAAACCTAATGCAAAACTCCAAGCCCTGGCAATTGGCGTTTGGGGCGCAAGACACATCACAGTAAGAAGCTCCAAGTTTGATATAAGCTGCATCATTGACGGCCCTGGTGGCCCCAGTCTGTGTGATCCCCCCTCCCCCCCCCCCCAGTGCTCAACGCTGCTAGACGCGTCTACTCTGACTGACTCTGTGACTATGATCTGCTTTTCGCTTAGGTTTACATCACCGGCAATGCCTTTACAATCTTGGACGACTCTCAGAGTATACTACAAACAATTTACGATGATGACGATTCTGAGCTCGAAGCTGTTGCCTTTGACGAAGTCTTGGGCAAGATTGCTACGTGTACCAGATATATGGCTCGCATCTATGTGCCAGACAATCAGCCATTCCTCCCACCCAAGGTGTGTCTCGTACGGTGTTTTCATATAGTTTACGGCTTCTAGCTTGTCAAGGCTTTGATTCTTTCATGCACTAATGCAGGCGTTATAACCTTATAGTGGACACTCGAGTCTACGATCCCTATTAGCGACCCTGCCGATCTGACTACGCTGTCATGGGGAGCTCGCAATGAGCTTTTAATAGGCAGCCACAGTCTTTCGCTATACACTACCGATCAAGATCCCCAACTATTGTGGCATAAAATTCTTCCAAGCCCAGTATATATAGCCGAGCTCTCATACGACTCAGCGTACATTGCTTCATGTGCCCACTCTGACGGCTTAGTCAAAATATGGCGCCGTATAACCTTCGGCTCGCAAGACGTGCGCTTTGAAATGACGTATGTTAAGCACCAGGAACCAGTCTCACGACTTCAATGGCGCAAGCCAGTGCACGCTGGAGTCACCATCGAAAACACATTGTACACATTTAGTCTTGATAACCATCTCAGAGTCTGGCTGCCAGCCGATGGAACACAGCAGCATCTCCAGAAATGGGGAAGTCTGGACCTCGATATGGCAGTGGATGACCACAGACTGGGCGACCGGGAGAAGCCAGAGGGCATGCGCTGGGCCTTTATAATGGATGAACGCGATGTTAAGACTAGCGTTGAGCGTGCTTTGCAGAAGGAGGGCGAGGACTCAACACAACTGCCACAAGCTGTCGAGCATCTCATTGCGGTTGCAAACAAAAATCCCGAGCTATGTTTGGTTTTCAATGGCGAAGGGTCAATGTCGGCCTGGGCATTGGAAAACGTCAATCACGCAACACGTGGCATTCAAGCCATTTTTAATATCGCCAGTGTGGTCTCCACGGATTTTCTTTTCCCCGGGATCAAGTCCGACTTTGTCCGCATATCAAACTATTGCGACCGTAGGTCAGGCGTCCATAAGATGTTTTTCCACTATATGGATGGAAGGATAGAAGTGTATGAGACTTTGCTTACTAGGCTCTTGGACTCCAGACCATCTGGCAGTCAAAAGCTTGGAAGACTTACACCAAAGGCTACATGGGATGGCCACAGCATGCCAATCACAAAAATTGTGCGAAATTACAGTGGCCGGGCGATTGTGTCGCGTACCAATGAAGGCGAGAGCTTTGTGTGGCACCACGGGTATAAAAAAGCTTCAACCCCTCTCCTTCGCCAATCTGTCATCCCCGGGCCTGGAGCTATCCAGCGAATATGCGTGCTCAGAAAGGGTCGATTTGTGGTGCTGTTGAGAGGAGGTGCAGTCTCTCTGTGGGATTGCCGGCATAAGAAAGCAAGGCTTATGGCTAGCCGAGAGGTGAAGATGGGCGGTAGGCCTCTGTGTTTAGTTATCCTTCCTCGCAGGGATGCCAAGGACTACACCGTTGCGCACATTGCTACGATTACTTCAGAGTGTAAGGGCATTGTATGGGAGGTTTCCTTACCTCATTACAACGAAATACCTGCCAGCAGTTGTGGTGGTGATGCTGATCAAAGCTCGATCAGAGACTTTTGTTCCTTTGATTTAAAGGGTGAGGACGCCGAAGGGCTTTCGTATGTGGTGCCGGTAGACCCGGCGGGAGAAAGCCATTCAAGCTTCGGCTTCCTTGACATCTTTGCTCGGGATGTCGCCATCTCATATACCAGCTCAGGCCGGGTTACGTTCTGGACGGGCCGGCTAGATCCTAACAAGGACACTGTTGGCTGGCTAGCGACGTCGCACACTGAGACTGGCATTGAAAACCCCGCATTAGTCAGTGGCAGTACTCTGAAAAAAGCAGCTCTCGCGAATAGCTCACGCACACAATTGACCATTTGGGACATTGGGAGTGGGCGTTTAGAATATAATGCAGGACTACAGACTGGAGATGCAATTCGCGACCTTGATTGGACGTCAACGCCTGACAAGCAGTCGATCTTAGCCGTTGGTTACCAATATCGTGTCGTACTTCTCTCACAGATGCGCTTCGACTATCTTAACAAGGGACCTGCCTGGGCACCCATCCGAGAAATAAACATCCGCGATCTCTCTCCACATCCCGTTGGGGACTCTGCATGGCTAGGAGATGGCCATTTGGTGGTGGGTGCGGGAAATCAACTGTTCACATATGATCGCAGAATTGAGCTGTCCGAGTCTTTGGTTAATGATCTTAAGTTGCCAAAGCGCAAATCTGGAACGTGGGATTTGTTCGAGGTGGTCCAGCGACTGAATGGCCCGCTTCCAGTCTTCCACCCACAGTTTCTTAGCCAGTGCATATTAGCTGGAAAAACGGCAATAGTGCATAGAATTCTTGTGGCTTTGCACCAGACGCTTAAGTATCATGTTGAGGGAGAGGAGGTGGATAGCTATTTGGGTATTCCAATGGAGGAATTTTACATGTCTAATGTAAGTCGACTAGGCCTGCTAATCATTCTGGACAAGCTATGTTGTCGTATTACTTTCTGTGCTGTATGATGTTATATGTGTGCTATGCTAATCTTTCGATGTCCGCCGCCTCTAGAAACCCCAGAGCATGCGATTGGACGTTGATGACATTGGCGGCTTTTCCTCGCAAAATATACGCGATGACCATGAAGGGGCTTTCTCCGACGAAATTGCGCTGGCCATCAACGAAAAGCTCACAGTTGCCAAGCTGACCCAGCTTTCAGGCCACGAGCAAATTCAACTGGCAGACATTGTCGAGTGCTGTGGGATGGTAGAGGAGCAGAGAAGGTCTCTAGACGAGAATGGTGCGCGTTTCATGCTTTTCTTCAGACAGCATGTGCTGCGGAGGGGCCGTACGAATGAAATGCACATGTCATGGAGAGAGATTAACTGGGCCTTTCACTCGACAAGTCAGGACGTCCTGGGGGACTTCGTTGATCGGCATTACCATGGCAGGATGCTATGGGAGGATGCACGGGAAATTGGAGTGTTCATGTGGTTGGCTGATGAGACAGCAGTGGTTGGTTACTTCTTTTTCCTTGCGTTATTTTGTTCTGTTCTCTTGCCTACTAACGCTCACTGTAGAAAACGCGGTTTGAGCAAATCGCTCGCAATGAGTACACTAAAAACGAAGACAGAAGCCCCATCGACTGTAGTCTTTTCTACTTGGCGCTTAAGCGCAAGACAATTCTCCAGGGCCTATGGAGAGTGGCTTCAGGAATCAAGGAGCAGGCACCCACACAGAAGATTTTGGCAAACAACTTTGACGAGCCAAAGTGGCGGACCGTAGCCATGAAAAACGCATACGCTTTGCTAAGCAAACGGCGATTTCGTAAGTAATGGAGGATTTGGAAAGGTTATTAGGGAGATCTGTGCACGCTAACATATATATATATATGTCAAGGCTATGCTGCTGCTTGGTTTCTCCTTGGCGACTGTCTTCAGGATGCTGTCAGTGTCTGCCTGAAGCAGCTTAAGGACTTACAATTAGCCATTGCCATCACTCGTGTATACGAAGGAGACAACGGGCCGGTTCTGAAGAAGCTTCTGGAAGAACAAGTGCTGCCATTGGCCGCCGGAGATGGAAATAGATGGCTTGCGTCATGGGCATTTTGGATGCTGCAACGAAAGGACATGGCCGTACAAACTCTCATTGTAAGTTGCTCAGTGTCCCTGTTAAGCGCGGCAAAGCGACTCATTTCAAAGAAACCGGACATCTAATATTTGATTACTGCTTAGAACCCCGTGTACACTCTTGTGGAAAGTCCGTGCTTGCCTGACATCAAATCACGCATGTTCCTCACCGATGACCCGGCGTTGGTTGTTTTGTACGCCCAACTAAAACAAAAGACGCTTCAAACACTTCGTGGTGCGGCTAAAATCACTCCGCGTGCCGAGTGGGACTTTGTATTGCACAGTGCAAAGCTTTATGATCGGATGGGGTGCGATCTCTTGGGTCTTGGCCTGGTGCGTAACTGGGAGTTTTCGCAGCTGTCACATCCTCGGATGAAACGTGGTTCCATTGCCGATGTCGACCCACTTAGTCTTGTGAACCAGCGTCGGAGATCCTTGGTGGTTACGGATATTCCAATGGATGAGTTGCGGCTTGAAGGCCAGTTGCATAAAAACGCGAGTGTTTCTGGCCAGCCAGCTAGGCCAGTTCCAGAGAAGGTTAAAGCAGCAGCAAAGCCAGCACCGACGATGTTTTATGAGCCAGATGCTAATTCGCTGTTGGATAGTTTTGGGTTCTAGATGGTTTTTTTTTTTTCTTTTTTTTTTTTGTTAGTAATGGCTTGAGAACATGCGAGAAAACCTGGAATTTATATTAAAAAAAAGTCAGAAATATCAAAAGCAGAGAAACAGTCTACGTATGTGTTATATGAAAATCATTTTGGCCAAGTATCGTCCTGGAATAACCTCAATGACATCATTGATAAGCGTGAGTGTGGATTTAAATATTTAGGGTTGGCTTTTAGTGACTTTGCTTTCAGTGGAAGGAGGCACGTGCCTGCCGCCGTTCGTTAGCTGTCTAGCCAAGATTCGCATCACAAGTTTCGGTAATTGTTTCTTTCCGCTTCCAACTTATTAAATTTATAGTAATATTGTTTTTATTTATTTTCTCAATCATATAACTCCAAAGCTCATCATTTATCTCAGCCTTTATTTTCGGCCTTTCAGTTTGTTTCTACAATGTTGATTGGCTGAAATAGGGCAATAAAGAAAATAGAGAAAGTCAGTCGTTGAATTAATTTCCCTCCTTTCATTGTTATTGTTACAGTGGTGGCATCATCGACTTTTTGACCCTATTCCACCAGATTTTGCGTTAAATCAGTCTTTTTGTCAATGTCTGAACCGGTCGATAATGTGGGTTGCGGAGCTGATGTCGACATCTCTTCTAGTGGTGTCGCGGCCGGTTCTCAGCCCGTACCCGCGGCTCGGCAACGGCAACGGCAACGGCGACGGCAACGGCGAAGGCCGTCTCCTTCGGGCGAGAGTTTTACGTTTCGTGGTGTGATGGTTGGACTTTTGGTTGGACTTATTGTTTGCTTCTCAAACATGTACTTTGGATTGCAGACGGGATGGTAAGTTTGACTAAGCCACTACGACTACGGTAACAGGCTGACGTTTTATTTTGCTAACGTATAACCAACCAACCCCTTTTGCTGATACAGGGTTAGTCCGATGACTCTGCCAGCTAGTCTGATGGGCTTTGGGGTATTCCGGATTCTTGCTCCGCATCTCAAGTTCCCGTTTACACCAGTTGAGAATGTGCTGGTGCAAACCGTGGCTGGGAGCATGGCCTTGATGCCACTAGGCTGTGGGTTTGTTGGTGTGGTATGTGCTCATCCATCTCGCGCTCGTTCATTGCCATTGTAAACAAGCGCGTGGAAAGAAGCCAAGTCTTCTGTTTTGGGTAAGATATGTTTGGGCTGACTTGTTGACGTACGTGTATAGATCCCTGCTATGAACTTTTTGCTTTCAGAAGACGAGCAAGGCCCGCTCACACTGGGCTTAGGCAAGTTAATATGTTGGTCACTTGGGCTGTGTTATTTTGGAGTCTTGTTTGCTGTGCCTCTGTATGTCTCTTTCAGCTCCCTTATTTTGGTTTTCTACCTTCTGGCATTCTCATGTTTTCTCCTACCCGAATATTGCACTCCTTTCTCCTCCCCCAATCTGAATCCGTGGGCTAGTTCGGCAAGCTGACATCTAGCTATCTCTTCTTTGCTAGCCGTCACCAGGTCATTATCCGTGAACGCCTGCGTTTTCCCAGCGGCTTCAGCACGGCTATTTTAATTGGAGTGCTGCATGGCCAACCAAGCAGCAGCTCTAAGCCTGGCTCTGGGTCGAGTGATTATGACCCGGCATCAACTGGGGGTTTTGCCAGTCTTGTTCCATATGAAGATGAAGAGCTAGACACCGATCCGGGCTCTTGTGTAGCCGAGCCCGAGCAACAAGATATTTCCGAGTGGGCATCTAGCATGCGCCTTCTTGTGCTTTGTTTCGGTATTTCTGGTGCTTTTACTGTTGCCACGTACTTCTTCCCGGCCCTTCGTAGTATCCCTATCTTTGGTACTACTGCTGCTATCAACTGGCTATGGACTCTCAATCCCAGTCTTGCATATGTCGGTCAAGGCATTATCATGGGTCCTGAAACCTCGCTTCATATGCTATTGGGTGCTGTAGTGGGCTGGGCTATTCTCTCTCCGCTAGCCAAGTCTCAAGGTTGGGCCCCGGGCCCTATCACAGACTGGGAGACTGGAAGCAAGGGCTGGATAGTATGGGTTTCTTTGGCTATCATGCTTACCGATGCGCTCATCAACCTAGGTCACATCAGTCTCAAGTCGCTACTAGCATCGTGGAAGCGTCACTATGCAGAACTTGTGGACTATCTTGTGACTAGAATACAAGAGCGGATCTGGGGTCCGTTGGTGATTGGTAGCAGCGATGACGAGTCTCGACCGCTGCTCGATGAAGGCCAGCAAAACCAGCATGGCGGGATACATAGGACGAGAAAAGGGCATGATGAAGACGACGCTCCCCGTGATCAACAGGTAGGGACTCGAATTGTGTGGGGCGGGCTCGCGGGCTCTATTATCTTGTGTGTTTCCACTACACATTTTGTCTTTGGTTGCTTTATGCCCCTGAGTGCGACTGTCTTAGCCGTCGGTGCTGCCCTGATACTTAGTGTTATGGGGGTTCGAGCATTAGGCGAGACCGACTTGAATCCTGTGTCTGGTATCAGTAAGCTGGCCCAACTACTGTTTGCCCTTGTAATTCCCAGCTCGCATAAGGCAGTGGTCCTGATTAACCTCGTCGCTGGTGCAATTGTAAGTGTCTGGCTAAACAAATGAGCTACGCAGACACACACACACACACACATATATGTATATGCCTCAATACTAACGAGTTCGTCATGCAATAGTCTGAAGCTGTAAGATTATTATGGATTGTCCAATTGCTGCAGAGGTATGGCAGAGCCGTCAACTAATTATGCATCTATGGTATAGGGTGCACTTCAAGCTGGGGAGCTGATGCAGGATCTCAAGACTGGTCATCTTCTTGGTGCAGCCCCCGTTGCACAATTCCAGGGACAAATGATTGGGGCAACAGCAGGAGCCATCACCAGTGCGCTGATATACAGGTTATATGCTTCGTAAGGACACCCCAAGCTTGGCTGTCTAATGCTCCCTTCTTCAGTAACTAACTCTCTCTAGTGTGTATCCTATCCCTGGCGATCTTCTGCAAGTTCCAACTTCCTACGTCTGGATATTCACTGCTAGACTTGTTACTGGCAAAGGCCTCCCTACAATGGCCCGTGAGTTTGCTACCGGGAGCGCGATTCTTTTCTCTCTAACTACTGTGGCCCGTCTATATTACGCCGGTAAAACCTGGAGGCCGTACATACCTGGTGGAATCGCAGTGGCTATCGGTATGTCTTGTTGGCTGGCTGTATGTATTATCCTTGATTTTCAAAGGTCTACTAACAAACACACTTGTAGGCATGTACAATGTACCGTCATTTACCATAGCCCGAACACTAGGCGGCTTAGTAAGTTGGTATTGGATAAGCCATTTGAAGCGTTCCAGTACACCTTTAATCGTTTTGGCATCTGTAAGCATTATAATCTTCTTTTCTGTCCCACTGATGACGTCCTTTTTTTTCTATTTATTAATGTTGCTATGTATCAGGGCTTCATTTTAGGCGAAGGGTTTCTCAGTATTGTCAACTTGATACTACAGAGCTTGCGCATTTCACATTTTTGATTTTTTCTAATCAACCCAAATTCTTTTTCTTCCATTTGATTAATCAAATATGCCTCAAACACATAATGAGGGTAATAATACGCTTTTTTTGCTCTTCAAGCCCTTCATCATGACCGAAAGTTATGTCTCTGGTAGGCCGCAAAGACATACGAAATGGGCTATCATAAGTTACGCCGTCAGCACAATGGTATTCAACCTCGGCATGACTAGATGCTCAAATCATGAAACCTATCTGATCTAGAAGAGCAGACTATTGTACAGTTCATTATCGACTTGGATTCGCGAGGGACATCCTCCGCGACTTCGGGGTGTTGAAGAAATGGCTAATAAACTGCTCGCCGACTGCGATGCATCACCTGCCGGCAAGCGCTGGTCTTCCAGCTTCGTCAACTTTGTTGTGTTTTTATGCCATGTTCTGTCTTGGGTGTTGGTTTTCTTTGGCGCATATGCTTATCTTATCGTGTATGCTATACTTCTATTCTTTTTTTAATTTTACCCCATCTCTTTACTCCGCGTTTTCCCTCTGTTCTTTTATCTCAAATTCCATGCCTGCTTGTGCATCTTGCCTTCACCGATCTTCCATGAAACTTCTACCACAATTGATCTTGGGTCATCCTTGGGAATCGACCAGTCCACTTGACCCGAAATCTTGTCGCCAGCCTTGAGCACGGGCTGTGGGTTCTCGGGGTCAATCAACATTAGACTCTGTTTCCAATGTGTCTCCTTGCCCAGCGGCCCAGTAGTGAAGGCAATCTTACCCGTACCCTCATCGTGCCACTTGGCCGGCTCAAGCTTGTCGGTAGAAACAGTTTCGGTACGAGACGTGAAAAAGATGTCAAACCACACCAAAAATCCATGTAGAGCATCCGTGTCTTTAGTGATGGTAGACTCCCATACCTCGGTGAAGACCAAATCGGCTTCCTGCACGTCGTGGAGCTCTAGGCGCTTGAACATGGACGAAGACCCAGCAAGGGAATATGGACGCATATGCTCAACTCGGGCGTCTTCCATGGCCTTTTTCTTCATAGCAGCCATATCGAAACCATAGACATCGTCCCAAAAGTCGACGCAGTCGTTCATATACTCGGTATCTGAGACAGGCGCAATCACTAGCGTAGACAAGCTAGGCACTAAGAGGCCGTCAGGTTGGAGGTACTTGTCACGGGCCCAGAGCACACTTTGCAGCATAGCCTCGTAGAGGAGTGCATAGCCCATCCATTCGCTAATGATGACATCAACCTTTTCCACAGGCAGATTTACTTCTTCGATGCGACCAGCTATACACGTAATGATGTTACTGAGGCCGTTGGCAAAGATATTTTCGCGCGCCTTGTCGATGATGGCCGAGTTATCGACAGCAATAACCTTCTTAGCACCAGCCTTAGCACAGAACATGCTTAGAATTCCTGGAAGTGAGAGAAATGATGGGTTAGAAATACTATGTGCTTAGAGTCAAAGGGGCATGTTCGTTTATCCTTATCGTACCTGTTCCGCAGCCAATGTCCAGGACGATCTTGTCCTTGAATATTTGCTTATTGCTGTAAACAAAATCGCGGTATGCTTCAGTACGGACAGTATCTTTAAGCATGGTTTCGTGGATATCTAACCGGAGGTTATGGAATCAGTCTCTAGATCACAGCTGAAATTCACGACTCACGTATCATTTAGCGGGACCTACCGTAGCCTGCGTATGATTCAAAATAGTTGTTATCAATTGATTGAGGAATAGCAGGTCCAGATTTAACGTTTTTGGGTTTATCTGGGTTTTCCGACGGAACATCATCACCCCATCTCTTGTCCAGAGTCTCAGCAACTGTCTGTCTGAAGCTGGCGAACTGCTCAGTAAGTTTTGCTAGCTGCTCCTCAAGCAATGCATTCTTTTTGAGAAGCTGGGCAACAGGGGTGTCACTGAGTGGCGAGGTGTTCAGTTCGGCGTTGGCCTCGTCGTCCTCATCTAGAATTTCATCTAGAGACATCAGAAGACCATCATTATCTAGGACAGGCTTTAGATAGATGTCATCGTTTAAATCGTCAACCGATATATTTCCAAGAGTGGCATTTCCCTCCTGCGCCTTCGAGCGCACTAAAAAGTGATGAAAAAAAACCCCCCGACGTAGTTAGCAATCCATCAATGAGTTAAACAAGAGAGAGAGAGAGAGGAAAGGAGAGGAGAGGAGAGGGGAGGTGATAGGTTGGTTTTGTGTTACCATAGTTAGACAGCTTAACAGCACCGTGGAAGTCCAAGTTTAGACGTCTGCGTGTAGCCATAAAGTCAAAGCCATGCTTTTCACGGCAGTATAGCATCATGGCCTTAGCATCAGGGAACGTTTTCTCGTCGAAAAACGACTTGATAACTGTTCCCTCCTCGTAGTCAGGCTCAATGTCCTGCCAGCCCTCCTCATCACTGGACGAGCTACCCTGAGACAAAGTCTCAGCCTTATGAATGTTTCGTTCGGTTGACATTTTAGTGTCAAGCTCACTGTGCGAAACTTGTGACCTAACTTGCGTAGAAATGACGTGTATGCAGAAGTTATAGTAGTAGAACTCTATTACTTTTTGTGGTGTGGTTGTTTGTGGGTTAAACCGTTACTAATTTCATAATTGCTGGTATCATGTCAAAGCCTTGATCAATTTTTTTTTTCCTGGAATTGATGATAGGGTTAATAATAGTGTCTATATACTTTACGCCTGAAAAAAAAAAAAAAGAAAAGTGGGACATTGTTTGGTATTGAAGTAGAATTTGTGAAACGTCAAGCGTGCTGGCGTCATTAATAATCACCATCAAGGGATCACCAAAAATATTCGATCGAAGAATTTAGCTCGACTCTCAAGTTCAAAAATAAAACACCATGCCCATAGCTAAGACTAAGAGTCCTCATCATCATCATCATCATCGTCATCGTCTTCGGCATCTGAGACTGCTTGTCCCAGATTAGCAAGACGTGTCTATATTATACAAGAGTTAGTAGGCCGTCGTAGATGGGGAAAGTGCACCACTGATTTTTTGGAGGCGGGGAAGTACCTTGTAATCTGACACTTTTTCCTCAAGATCGCTAAAGACTATCAGGAGATCATCCAACTCGGCTTGAACTTCCTTCTTAGAATCATCTAGAGAGGCAACCTGGAGTTTATTCTATTATAATCCGTTAGCAAAAAAAAAAAAAAAAAGGAATAGTACTTGGTGCAAACCTACTTCCTTGAGCTTTTGCTCTAGATTTTTGACTTCAATTTCGGCCTTTTCAAGCGAGGCCTCTGCATTTTGTGCGCGAGTCTCGGCTTTATTGAGAGAGATTTCAGCCTTTTCAAAAGATGCTTCGGCCTTTTTCACATGGGCTTCATACTCCTTTAGCCTAGACTTCATACTGAGAATCTCTTGTTCAGCTTGAGCTTTCACATCTGTAATAGCTTGTTGGGTCTTGAGTTTCTCTTGATCAAGGCGCTTGTCAGCCTTCACTTGGAGTTCCTTTAGTTCTTCCTGGTGGCTTGCTTTCAGAAGCTGAATTTCCTGGCTATGGTCTCGGCGGGACTAGTTGTAAAGAAGAGTTAGAACCTAATTGATGAGGTGAAGGCCAGAGAACACTTACCTTCATAAGATCCACCTCAAGGCGGCTGCAGGTAGCATTCAGATCTGCTATTTTGGCTTCTAATCTTGCCTTGACTCTCTCAACCTCGGAGTCATTAGCAGCCTTTGACTTACTAAGCTGCTGCTCGAAATCTGCCTGAATATCAAGTCGAGTGGCTTCCGCTTGTCTGGTTGTAAATAATGGTTAGTGCCCTATAGAATCATAGGCCAAGTTGAAAATATGGAAGTAACACACCGCAGTCTTTCGGCATTCTCATGCTCAAGTTGTTGGATCTTGTTGCGTAGCTCACCAAGTTGCATGGCATGGTCTGCAGCAAGACTACGCATCTGGTCTTCATACTCGTGTTGAGATTGTTCGAGCTTTTGACGTGTTGAAGCAATCTCTTGTTGACTTTGAGCAGCAGATTTCCTTGTCTAATGTTAGTTGACAACCTTGGTATATTTAATGGGGGAATTAACTTACTTGAGCTCAAGTTCATTTTGAAGTTGGAGGGCTTCATTCACTGTCTTCATACGCGCAACTTCAACAGAGGATGTGTCTTTTGTTTTCCGATGTTCAGCCTGTTCTTTTTGAAGGGCACTTTCTACGCTTGCCAACTCATCTCGCGACTTCTCTATAGCCTTTTCTTTTTCTGCTAGCTCGTGCCGAAGAGAGTCAACGAGTTCGCGTGATATACCCTTCTGAACACCATTGGATATGACCGAGATTTCCATATTGGGGTCTCGGTCTAAGGCCCTGGACACTCTACTATATGTATCTTTGAAAAACTCAACAAATGTACGATCGAAGAAAACATCTGGCAAAAGTCCAGACATAGAGTCAAGCTTTTGAGGCGTAACCTCATAATCTCGCATGGAGGGATGAGCTCTCAATCGACTTAGTCTGTCCGAGAACTTGTCTTGTCCCATCCTACCAAGGAGAACGGAATGAAGAGAAGGACGGGGAATTGGTGAGTCCTTTGTAGAAAACTCATACACAACACCTAGAAGCATACTGCAGAGACCCTGTACAATTTCATCGACGCCTCTTGGTTGAATAACAGCTTGAACCAGGCCCTGGACGTTGCTCCCCTCATTTAGAAAGTCGTTGACAGCATCTAGATCCTCGTATAGCCACGCGATAAGGAGCATGAGGTACGCTATAAGGTGGCGGGGTTCTTCCGAGCGTTGGAGGCCAGAGATGAGGTGGGCCATGATTGTTTGGATAGCAGTCACGACCTCTTCTCCGTGCTCAGCTTCCCCCTCGGTAAGCTCCATGCCCTGAGCTTTGGCAGTGGGATTATTGTAAAGTAGATGAAAGGTAATGGTGGCTGCAAACCACATTCGATAGGGATCCGAAGCAGCCAAGTCTATGGGCGTGGGGCTTAAAAGAATAGACAGAACATTGGCAGTTTCGTCGTGGCCAGACTTGTAGCCCTCAATAGCTCGACCCAGAAAATGTGATCGGATTTGGTCATGGCCAAAGAAGTAAGCTTTCAGACACTCACAAGCAGAGAATCTCAAGTCAAAATCTTGTAATGAGGTTAGCCCCAGTGTTAAGTTTAACAATCCGTCTATTACATAGACCTGGGGCCAGGATGCTTGGCTCTCTGTCCCTGAAGGTTGTGGTGGAGGGAAGGGGCTGGGGACGGTGAGTTGTGCAAAGCCCTCTTGTAGAGAGGAATTCCCTCGGATTATGTCGGCACATACTGCCATGGCCTAGTAATGAAAATGAAGTGAAGTGTTAGGATATGTATTTGTGACTAATAGAGACGAATTGTAAATAGGAACAACATATACCTCCGCTCGGATTTGATTTTGTGTCTGAGGATTGAACGAGAGTTGCAATGCACTATTCAACAGGCCATTTTGTTGGAAGGCTATTTGATTCTGTGCAGTTCCAACGGCTCTTGAAACTAAGAATAGCCGGACTAATGCTAGTAGAGCGTATAAATTGCGATTCTTTTGAGATAGAACCCAGCCAGCTAATTCGATTTCGGTCTCTTGTTTCAAGGATGCCTCAAGAAGAAGAGACAACCTAAGCATAAAGCCAGATTCGCGAAAGAGAGTCTGATTGGAAGGATTTTGTCGTAAGAGATTAGCCATGAGGATCAAGCAGTCTTCAACCACCCTACCGCCATTTGTCAAGCCGCCCTCGGTGTCTATTGTAGTAAACAGTCTCTCATAGGCGTTTTCGAAAGCAACAAGCTTTTGAAGGTCGGGCGACTTAGGGGTAAGATAGATCAAGAGACTAATAGCCTCACCCTTTATAGCTTCTCGCGAATCATCCAATACTGCAACTAGACGAGATATACCTAGAGGTGCCGTGAAGATACATTCTTCGGTTCGTTCGGGCCGTGCAGAAAGAATAGCCACAAGAAGTTGGAGGGAGTATAGCCGGGAGAAAAAATCGTTGCTTTCGAGGAGGTCAAGGAGAAGCGTAATGTTCTGTTGTCTCTGAGTAAACTCATCTGCCAGCCAGAGAGCGACTTCATCAGAAGCTTCTGGGCTGGATTCGTTTGGGCTGAAGAGCATAAGGAGAGTTTCAAGAACAATCTTCAGTGTATCTGCATCCTCGCCATCTCTGCTCAAGCTTCCTATCAAGCTTCGCAGAGCCCCTGATGCAACCGAGGCAGGAAAGTCTTTGGCAAAACTTCTCAAGCCAAGAATAGCAGCTCGGCGGTCCTCAAGAAGAGATGCTGAGTTAAGACGGCCACTAAGAACTAAGATAGTCTCACTGGCAGACTGTTTAGGGGGAGCCGTGGATATCGAGGAAAACATCGTTGCGTTGCTATTAGTGCGAGTAAGCTATGTGCGTGTGTGACGGGTACTCGCGACCTGCCGAGGCCAACGGGCCTTGCTAGGTTAGAGGATTATGAGGAGAGGAGGAAAAATATAAATATCAAAGTACAGCAAAATGCTGGTAATAATCGCACGTGTTGGGGAGAAATAACCAGTATCGTAAGTGAGAGATTGGAGGAGCCCAAGCGTTCTAGGACAACATGCTTCAATGGGCTGCCATTCTTGGAAATCTATGGCGCTCAAGTTAGCCTTGGTATTGGTAAGTGATACCTCACTACTAAATATACCTCCTTACTTGCATATTATTTAGATGAGGTAATCAAAGGCAAGGCTGAGACACCAAGATAAGGAGTCGCTAATACTGCTTTTGGCTTAGTGGCTTTCTTCCGCGTTACTTTTTTTTTTTTTTTTGTTTTCTTTTTGTTTGCGACAACTGAATTTTGTACTGCCCACTACAGAAGATTTTTTTACCTTCTGCAAATATCAAACCTCAAATTCAGCTCATAAACAGTTGGCGCGATAGTTACTGTATTACTTGGCCATTTTGATTTTTTTCCTTCTTCTTTCCTGTTACTCTAGCTGGCTCTTTAATATTAGCTTGCGTTTTTACTCATAATCAGCTTATTTCACGAATCCAAATACTCTACAACTTTTTCTCCAATTCATAATTTATTGTGATATACGAGACGACAACATCATCAACTACACCTTCGTTCTTTCCATAGATCGTGGCTTCAAGTCACTCTTGAATCATTGCCCATCATGGGCATTCCCGCTGCCTTTCGATGGCTGTCTAACAAATACCCCAAGATCATCTCTCCTGTCGAGGAGGATAAACCGCTGAAGATGGAAGATGGCTCTATCATTCCCATTAATATGGCCGATAAAAACCCTAACGGCGAGGAGTTTGACAACCTTTATCTTGATATGAACGGCATTGTCCATCCATGCTCACATCCCGAAGATCGCCCTGCCCCTGCCGATGAGGAGGAGATGATGTTGGAAGTTTTTAGATACACCGATCGTGTGCTAAACATGGTTCGCCCTCGCAAAGTGCTCATGATTGCTGTTGGTTAGTATCTCCATGAGAATTCTTTTTTAAACATACATTAACCCTTTGATTCGCTTTTTATAGATGGTGTTGCTCCACGTGCTAAAATGAATCAGCAGCGCTCGAGACGCTTTCGTGCCAACCAGGAAGCCAAAGAAAAAGCCCTCGAACAGGCGGAACTTCTAAAGTCTGTCCAGAAAGAAACCGGGTCAATCCCTTCCACGGAACAGGAGGTTGTGCGCAAAGCCTTTGACTCTAACTCCATTACTCCTGGCACTCCTTTTATGGACATCTTGGCTTCTAGTCTTCGTTATTGGTGTGCTTACAAGCTCAACACTGATGAAGGCTGGGCCAATCTTAAAATCATTATTTCTGATGCTACTGTTCCTGGAGAGGGTGAACATAAGATCATGGATTTTATTCGCTCTCAGCGTACATCTCCCAACCACGACCCCAATACCCGACACGTTATGTATGGCCTAGATGCTGATCTCATCATGCTGGGTCTCGCTACACACGAGCCCTACTTTCGAGTTTTGCGTGAAGACGTCTTTTATCAGGATTCAAAAGCTAGAATGTGCCGTTTGTGCGGCCAAAAAGGCCACGAAGCTCGTAACTGCCGCGGCGCGACTATAGAAATGGAGGCTGCAAAAGCTCACGCTGAGGAGACCGCTGAAAGTGGCGCTCTTGAGGCCCCTTTGAAACCCTTCATTTGGCTCCATGTTTCCGTTCTTCGTGAATACCTAGCCGTAGAACTACATGTTCCCCAGCTTCCATTCAAGTTCGATGTCGAACGTGCGATTGATGACTGGATCTTCCTATGTTGCTTTGTTGGTAACGACTTTTTACCTCATCTTCCAGCACTCGAGATCCGTGAGAATGGAATCGATGTTCTTACTACTTTATGGAGGGACAACCTTCCCATTATGGGAGGCTATGTTACCAAAGATGGAGGGCTTGACTTGAGCCGTGCTCAAATGATTATGGATGGGCTTGGCAAGCAGGAAGATGCTATCTTTAAGCGTCGTAAAGATCAAGAGAATCGCCGTGAGGCTAATGCTAAGCGACGCAGGCTAGATGCACAGGCTCGCAATGATCGAAATACTGACCAGGGACGCCAAAATCATGTTGTTTCAATTCCTAATGCTGGTGCGCTTTTTGAGATTGATGATAAAACCATTGACAACATGGTTATTCAAAAGCCTATCGCTGAAGTCAACACTGCGAATAAGAGTGCAGCTAGTGTGCTTAAGGCCAAGTTACAGAGCCAAAAATTAGCTGCGGTAACATCAAAAGCTTCAGAGGTTCCCGAAAATGCTGGTAACTCCGAACCAGCTAATGCTACAGGTACTACTAAGCGCAAGGCTGATGCCATTGAAGATAAGGGTAGAGAGGAAATGCCATCTCAACCAGAAGAACCGGTCGACCCTGTTCGGCTCTGGGAAGATGGTTATGCCGACCGCTATTACGAGGCAAAGTTTCATAAGGACCCAAGAGACGTTTCTTTCCGCCAAAGTGTGGCCGAAAGCTATATGGAGGGTTTAGCCTGGGTTTTGCTTTACTACTTCCAGGGTTGCCCCTCGTGGGAGTGGTACTATCCCTACCACTATGCACCATTCGCACAGGATTTCACCAACATTTCCAACATGAAGATCAGCTTTACCCCTGGGCGCATAGCACGACCGTTTGAGCAGCTAATGAGTGTGCTGCCTGCTGGATCGCGCCATGCTCTTCCCGAAGCTTTTCACGATCTTATGTTGAATGAAGAAAGTGACATCATTGACTTTTATCCGGAAGATTTTGAAGTCGATCTCAACGGCAAGAAAATGGCGTGGCAAGGCGTGGCTCTACTCCCTTTTATTGATATGCCACGTCTGCTTAAGTCTGTTCAGGCCAAGTATCCTGAGCTTAGCGAAGCTGACAAGCTACGTAATCAACCAGGCCGAGAAGTATTGATCTTGTCTGACAAGAATGAGCATGGAGTTTACGACGACATCACCATCAACTTCTATTCCAAAAAAAAGAAGAACGATGACGATAAAGACAGGTTCGAATTAGACTCGTCTCACACTGCCGGTTTAACCGGCTGGGTGGAAAAGATTCCTGACTACACCCCCATGGTGCTTTGGTGTACCCCTTGGAGCGTAAAAACATGCCTGATATCGACTACGACCGCTCTATTAGGTATAGTTACTTTGAAATTCCCATCATCATTTTGATATTAAGCTACTAACAATGTTTTACAGTGTGTACTACACATTTCCCGAGAAGATACATGGGCATAAATCTATGCTACTACGTGGAGTCAAGCTGCCGACCCCTGTCCTCAATCGCCAAGATGTTGAGATGCTAAAAAACAAAATGAATGGTGGCGGTGGTCGAAGCTATGGTGGTGCGCCCTTGAACCACAATAATAACTACAACCCTCGCCACAATCAAGGACCTATCCATTACGGTTCGGATCGCGGCCGTGGCGGATATAACCGTGGAGGCCATGGCGGACACCAGTACCAAAAAGACAACCGTTCATATGCAGCTGGTCCCAGCGGGTACAATCAAACTGGCGCCTATCCGCCACCTCCTGGTGTCAGTGAATTTCGACCAAGGTCCCTTCCCGCACCTCCACCCGCAGCTCAAGGTTTCTACAATAACAATGGCCGGGGAGGGTCTCACAACGGCCGGGGAGGATATGGAAGAGGACATAACAATCAGCATAATGATCACTATAACCAGGCGGGATATGCTGGCCCAAGAGATTCTTACCGTGGCAGAGGTAATGGCGGGGGCGGATATAACCACAGAGGAGGTCCCTCGACAGGCAACAACTTTAGAGGAAGAGGCAATTACCGTGGAAGTCGAGGTGGCAGTGGCTACTACTAGGATTTTGCTGCAGAGTCTGGCGTTTATGGGTTCGTAATTGGCATATATTGCATGTTGCATGTGTCTAAATCTTGTTGAAAATAAAAATTATGGTGTGAGATGTGATAATCTCATCCCTTGATATTTGCTAAATGTGCCATTGTTTGTGTGATATTGAAGTGAGTTCGTACATGTTCTCACATATCTCCCTGCAATATTTACCACGTTTTTGGGTGGTGGTGTCACGTCAAAGTTGGAGGACAAGAAACAAAGAGTTTTTTGTGGGCGTATGAAACCCAGGAGGCCAAACGTCAAATCTTGTGAGGCGATGGGGTGTAGTGGAAGGTGCGAGGTGAGATGTGATATGTGAAATGTGAGCGAATGGTCTTAAGTGTAGAATTAGTAAGACATGCAGTAGCAACGGATGATTGCATATGATAAACAGCGATGTTTGCGTATGTCGGTTCTAGAGTTTTTCGCGGGGGTCTTAGAAGAAGCTAGTAGGCATATTGAGGTGGGAAGGGGGGGGGGGGAAGTTTGACAAGTTGGGCCGTCTCCAAGTAGATACTTACTTGGCCTGTAAAACTTGCCGGATTCTACGACTCAGTCTTAGGCCTGCGAAGCCCAAGACCTAGGATTGGTCGTCAGTTTAAAGTCACCTACAATCAATCTATGAGAGAGATAGGTGCATGTCACATAGACATATATCTATGGCACAGAAAACACGATGAAGATAGCAACATCTTGACAATAGTAAGGAAGAGAAGAGAAGGCCTAATTTCTCCTTCTTTCTCTTGCTGAAGTTGCCTAGTTGGCTGGCAGTTTAACGTAATCCTTCTTGCCTTCCCTTCCTACCTCCTTCTCTCTTCTTAACCAGGCTAGTTCTCCTCTTCTTCTACTTTTCTTCTCTTGCTTCCTTTTCATCGTCTTTATGCTATTGGTGGTCCTACTTGTAGCCTTGTTTCGGTCCTTATTAATCATTGGCTATCAAACCTCTTCTTCTTCGTGACGATTGATTACGCGAATTTCTTTTTTTTTTTTTTTCTTTTGTTTATTTCACTCAGTATCATCCGTCTCATTCTTTCTTCCAGGCTAATTAAATTCCCCCCCCTTCCTTTCCCCCCAAGGTCCCTGTTTCGCTGCCAATTTCAGCATTCCCACTATATCTTTTCTTTGTCCTCCACTTTGCCTTGCACAACCCTTCTAAAACACCCCTCTCATCTACCGGTTGGTGTCCCTCCCTCCCCACTATCAGGTTGCCCCTAAATCAATTGGCTGCCTTTCAATTATCACGACTTATCACCATATTCGCTTCATAGCCAAGCTTGTACTACTGTCAAGAGGCTGCCGTCAAGATTTGCTCGTTCTCCAGTCGACGCCCACGCCCACAATGGATCCTCGCTGGGATACCAGCCTGGTCGAGTGCTTGTTCGAGCGACTTATGTCCAAGGTCAGTCGGTATTTGTTTTTTTTTGTCTGATTAATTGGCTCCCGAGTCTTTATACTCAAGATGGCTCGCTAGTTGACCAAACAAACCTTCGACCTTAACGTGATTATCAAAAGCCACATTTAATACCCGATAGTGTTGCTAACAGCTGCGCCTATATCTTTCATTCTATAGCTCCCACACAAAACTCGCGCCACGCAGCAGGATCTCGCTCACGATGAAGTCCTCAACACCACACATGCCACCATTGTCAGCCTCAGTGTTACTAGTATCACTCTCGTTCTAGAATATGCTGTCGGGCTTCTCAACGATCTTATTCCTTCTCCTAACAATCCCATCGAGGGCCATGTACTACAGTCGCAAATATACGTCTCATCACTGATAGCCGACTGCTGCTCTGCCAACTGGGACGCTGTTCGCGCGAAGAATAATTCCGACTCGGCGCATATTATACCCGATTGTCTCGACGAGGAACTCGTTTCTCACATCTTTGATGCTGTTAGACTCCTTCTAGACCCTTTTCCAGATAACTTTGTCTTGCCGTCAAATACCCTCCTGAGTGCAAATGCCACTGATTTTCCCAGAGCGCTCGAATCGCGTGTGGATGAATTGTATGACGGGGTGATGTCAGAAAAAAGCAATGTCGAAGCTCTGAGAGCTGATATGTCTAAGCTTGACGAAAACATCAAAACTTTGGTCGAGTTCGTATCAGCTTCAAGTTGGTCTTCCTGTTTTGAGTATTCTAGGGTTATTGTGTATGCTCTTCGCGCTGTGCCCACAACTGGAGCTTCATCGACAAGCCAGCAGCCTACTATGAAGGATGACGAACGTGCTGCTGCTGTATTCTTGCGCTGCATGTCCTTTTTCTGGATCGATGGTGCCAAACTGGGCACTGTGATGAGCGAGATTGCGAGTACATACCTTCATCTCAAGCCCCCGCTAAAGAACTGCGTGGCTGTAGTCATGCCTATTCTTATCACTAACTGGATCGATCGTTTCCCTGACGAGTTTGTCCACCTGCATATACACCATGCCAAACTTTCCGGTGCTATTGAAATGCTGTTTGACATGTGCCATAGCGAAACCGTAAAAATACGCCAACTATACGTTCCGATGCAAACTTCATTATTGCTGCTCTTACCAGAGGTTTTCGAGGTCGTTAGTAGTTTAACTACCGTGAAAAGCTCCGCAAAGAGCAAGCGGGTTGTCCTGCTGGATAATCTGAAGAAGGCTATACGCAACAAGAACCAATATGCGTGCTTCTGTTTAGTCATGTTATTGAGGGCTGGTAGACACTTCGTCAGCGACAATGACTCGGCATTTTCCAGTTTTGTCCTTGATATCCAAGACGAAATCAGAGATGCCGTCTTCCGCAACTTTTCTGGCTCTTCAGAATCACCCTTTCTTGACCAAGACATGATCACCGCATCTTTAGTTGCTTTAGCACATTTAGATGTGGATGGTGTTGCAGAGTCTCTCCTTGAAAGCTGCCTCATACCCTCTGCTCCTCTATCGTTTAAGCTTGCCGTAGTCCAAGCTTGCCAATACTTCGCAAGCCTCCCTAATCATTCCCAATATCGGCCTTTATTCAATGCATCCGCTCCGTTCATCTACGCTCAACTTAGGGTAAGAAACATAATCCAACAGATCACATACTATTTAGCCAAGGCGGATTTCTCTCTTCATAAAAACACGCAGAAGAAAATAAGTTTAACAAAAGTCTTTAGGCAATCTCTAATGGGAAGACTTCGGCTGTTCTTCCAGATTCTTCGAGCTCGGAACTTTCTCCCAACAAGGCCGTAGCTGCCATGGCGCAAGGCATCATGGGGTTCTTGAAAGCTTCCAATGGTCTTATGCTCTACCAGTCATCAATAGACGATCCCGATGAAACAAATCTATTCAGATCTTTGATTTTCTGTCTCGTTTCTACGGACCGCGAGGTCCGTAAGCTGGCTGCCGATTTATCATGTAGTCTTTTTGACGACAGCCCAGAAGCAAAGGAACGACGGCCCGGTCTCGAAGCGCTCACTACATGCGATTGGCATGAAGACTACTGGAGGAGAAGGTATGTGCTATGTCAAACTGTACATACAGGCTAATACATGTATTTATACTAACTTTTCTTTCTTGCTTCTAGTGCCAACATTCTTATGAGTATTTGCAGCGAGTTAGATAAACACACATCACAAGCACGACTTCAACATTTGGAACACAATCTTACGGCACGTGTTTTGATTCTCCAAGAATTTCCGGTCTTGAGCAAGTTAGAAAATGACATTCCTGAAATGGCGGCTGCTGCTTCCCAGATTGAAACGACTCTGCTTCTACTACTATGCGCAGTAGATATCAACGTATGCCAGCTCGTTACCAGCTGTATTGGTCTCTTCCTTCAAGAATCAATCCTTCTTTTAAACACATCGGGGTCTGGGTACCAGACAAGTCTAATGAGAAATAGACTTGTATTTGATGAGCTGGCATCAAAGGATTTCCGATTCACAGGTCTGGTGGCTTTTCAAAAGCGCACCCGTGGCCTTTTTCGTCGTCTCCATTGTCCGACACCTGGGATTATCTATGCTTGGGAGATCGCATTTGAACGGTGGATTCAGATTTCAAGAGATGTATCGGCTTCGTCTCTTGAGCCAATTGCAGATGCCACTTTGACAAAATGGCGAAACTACTCAGGAATGCTAGCTTCGGTTGGCGGTATATGCACAGCAGAGCGATCGGCAACCCTCGACGAGCCTACAATGAGCAACAATTTTCGATGGATCGATAGGGCCACAGATCAGCAGGACGAGCCTTCACTGCTAAGGTACCTTCGCCTCAGCATCAAGCTTCTAGCATGCTCCAATATCCGTGTGAGAGAGGCTACCAGGGAGGTTTTGTCAACAGAAATATCTCCGTTCTTGTACCAGCAACTTTTTACGGCACTTTCAATCGAGTTAGATGTTCTCTTCAACGGGAACCTCACACCGAACGACCGGGATGTAGAACGCGAAATCGTATTTGCTGAACAGGCTGCTTCTCTCATTCGTACCTTGGTAGAACGGCTAGAAACACCTGCCGATGCTGGTGCAGCAGCTTCTGTTCACCTCGGTGCCATGACGCTTAATTTCGCCAAGTTCATGGAGGGTGTTGTAGACAACTCGACAACAATACGCGTCAAGATCAAGATATGCCAACTCTGTGAGCTTGTAGCTCATCGTAAAGAGTTCCTAAATCTTAGAGATGATGTGCAGGTTCGTAACCAGTTATTAGAATATGTTTTCTCCTGGATTGCTCGGCCCAAGACACCTCGACCAGAGGCTCATCTGTCCAGCCGTCACGACGAATCTTCTAGAATGCAAAAAGACCTCGACAAGGCCTGCTTGAAGTGCCTTTCGGAGTTGACATACCGTTTGCCTCTTCAACCCACAAGTAGTGATGGACAATCTGATGCAGGGGCTAGCGAACTCAAGTCCCAGCTTTTTCAAACCTACTTCAATCGCTTCTTATCACTTCTCAATCACGATAACACGGAAACTCGACGCATGGACCTGTCATCAAGAGATGATCATCTTATTCCAGATTTATCCATTACTATTCTTTCCAATCTTTTAAGCTCCAATATTGATGTTGGCCTCAAACACTCTCTCAACATCGGCTATCACGAAAATCTTGAGATTCGTACGGCATTTGTCAAGGTCTTGTACAACATCTTGATACAAGGCACCGAATTTAGCAATCTCTCAGACACAGCTGTTAGTGAAAAGCATACTCAACTTCTGGATATCCTAACCTCCGACGTGTCTCTGGCTGTTGCTCTTAGTGTCATCTGTCCGGCTAACGAAGTCGACGAAATGGCGATTTCTTTGCTTGTAGTGTACGAACAACGAGGCAAAGGCTTTCAGTTGATTGAAGCATTAATTAGTCAAGAAATCGACGATACTGATTCTGAAGCTGAAATTCTTCGAAGAAACTGTGTTGCTACGAAGCTACTTTCTATATATGCCAAATGGCAGGGTTCTGCTTACTTGAAGGCCACCCTTCAAAAGGTTGTTGAGCGTCTGATGATAACCTCTAAAGAGCTCAATCTGGAACTTGACCCTTCTCGAGTCACATCTGCAGAGGAGCTCCAAAATAACGCCATTCAACTTCGGATAGTTGCCAAAGTCTTTGTAGATGATATTTGCGCCTCTTCGGCAAATATCCCGCCTTGTTTTCGGAAGATCTGTAGTATCATCTCATCTGCCGTTCTACCCCGTTTCCCGGATGCCAAGTATACAGCCGTCGGAGCTTTCATCTTCTTGCGTTTCTTCTGTCCTGCTATTGTTGCCCCCGATGTCGAGGGATTAATCTTAAATCCCCCATCAAAGGAAATGCGCCGCGGCCTCTTGCTGATTGCGAAAGTCGTACAAAACTTAGCCAATAACGTGTTGTTTGGTGCCAAAGAACCTTTTATGTTTCCATTGAACGATTTCCTAACAGAAAACATCTACCGCGTTACGACATTCTTGCGTGAGATTTCAGGGTCTCCCACGGGCGACATAGAGCCTTCAAACGCCGAATGGTCTGAATTTGGCTCATGTGTATCTCTTCATAGATTCCTTTACGATCACTGGGATCATTTTCGCCAGAGACTGACATACCAGGAACGAAGAGAACAGGCCCGTTCCCCTGCTGAATCTCAACGCACACGATCTCCCTTCGTACAGTCACTCAGGAAACTGATTACAAACTTAGGTCCCCCTGTAATGGCAATCACTTGGAACAAACCCATGTTGTCGGCAAACACTCCACGAGGTTATGCAAGATTTCATAGTTTCATGCTTAGGAACTCCATGCGAAGCCCCGAATCCTTTTTGAACTCTCGGGCTGTTTATGAAGGAGGGGAAACAAAGGTAAGAAATTAACAGTCTTCAAAGAATTTCAAGATTCCGCTTTGGCTAACTTGATTTCACAATAGGATGGAATACCGATTGTCTGCATTATTATGCGCTACATTGATGTCGAATCTGTTGATTATGATGCTATCATATATTGGTACCTCAAGGTGAGTAGGAAAATATATTCACATGATGAAAATCAAATTATATCTTCCTCTTATTCAAAGTGCAGTGGCTAACAGATGAGTTTTGCATTTACTTTAATGTATTTAGATTGTGAGCAGACTTTGGAGTCGGCCCTTTGGACTATTGATAGACGCGACTTGTTATAATGGCCATGTTGAGACACCAGAAGATCTTTTCGAAAGACTGGAGATGCTCTCGCCTGTTGAGTTATTACGGTCTTTATCTCGTGTCTACATCCACAACATGAATAGCACTTTCCGGTATGTATATACTTTTATGGTGTATTTTTTATGTCTCGCCTCTACTTGCCTTTATCTAACGAAATTTCTAGATCATGTTTACGCCGTCTACTGCGAACCGCATCTCGTAACCGAACCAGTGTTTTCAACCCGACTAACGTTCATTACCACCTTCTTGGTGGTCGATATGATCTTCAAGCCCATTTCCATCTGAGCCAACTTCATCTTCCTAAGGAGACTATCAGCGTCGTGACAGATACACGATTCGTTTTTCAGCCTGTGACCAAGTTGTCTCGCATGAGGGGAGATATTGATGTCACCATTACTGTGGGGACCTATTTTATCCAAGTCACCACAAACGAAAAACAGGAGGTCCATTCTACATCCCGAATTTGCGGTATTGTCAATGATATCTTCCGTGTGGGGGAGGTTGAGGATATGCCATCTAGCATGGGCTTGGATGAAGACTCCGGCTTTGGCTTGAGAGCTGATAACGGGAAGTTTGTTATGCAATTCAAGAGCTCTAAGACTACCGACATCATCCAAGCCATTCGAGGAACAAAGGCAAAAAATGGAAAAGACAACCGTTCTCAAAAGATGTTTGAACGCCTTGTGAGGCCCCAGGACGTTCCGGGTACCTTGCTGAATTTGGCTCTTACCAATCTCAGCAGTCCTGATCATACTCTGCGCTTGGCCTCATACAACCTACTCGGTGCCCTATGCCGAGCCTTTAAGTTTGCCTCAGCTGGAAAGCTCCTTTGTCTCAAGGGTATCTCCATCCCCATGGTTCCTGCTTCGTTTGTGCTTCGTATCAGCACTGAGCTTGCTACTACCGAGCCACAACTAACCCAGGATTTCCTCACTGAGTTCTTCGTTGGATGGGATAGTTTTTCCGAGGATCAGCGTCCCCTTAGCATGGCATACATGGCCCCTTGGCTTCCTGGCTTACGAATCCATATTCTCACTAACGAGACAGATGGTGAAAAGGCTCGTGAAAAAGTTGCTATCATTCTACGCAAGCTAGTTGATGTTGCTATGTCCGATCACCTACTCACCTTCACTCTAGAAAAGACCGTGTGGCCACATATCAGCCGAGATGAAGTTCTTGTCGAGATTTTACTAGAAGAACTGACACGCGCAGCTCTCAAGATTTCTATACAGGACAATGCTTTAGAAGCCTTGGCCTCTATTGCTGCGTCTATAGGAACCGTGACAATACGCGGGAAGATCATAGCCCGCTTGCGTAAAGTGCTGAATCGATCGTCAATGCGGCCTACCCGTCATCTGCCAGACAACAGTGTATGGGGCGAGATCTGTATCCTTCTACGCTTTTGCCTTTCATTGTCCTTCGACAGTGGGGTTCAGGCGCAACTTTACCTACCTGACATCTTTCACATTGTGACTATGCTTGCTAACACAGGACCACCTGATGTTCGTAGTGTAGTGCACAGGCTACTAATCAACTCTCTACATTCTATTTCTACCTCCTTCTCACTTAATGAAACTCAACAAACAAAGCTTCTTAGTACTCTAGAGTACCTTGATGAGCCTAGAAGCGAGCTGTTTCTACCTTTGACCACTACCCGTGAAGGTGGCGCTTCCTTTACAACTGCCCAAGAACAGGGCGTCCCGTCACTCAATGCAGTCGAGGCACTAGCCAACCTCCTTATAGAGGTCTGTGCTATTTCAGCTCCCAATCTAAATTCAGCGAATACATGGCGTGCCCGCTGGATGAGTCTAGTTGCTAGCACAGCTTTCCAAGTCAATCCCGCAATTCAACCAAAGGCCTTCACAATCATGGGGTGCCTAGCTCAGGGCGATGTTGACGATGATCTGTTGTACCAAGTCCTTGTCTCTCTAGGATCTAGTATAACACGGTACTGCGAAGATGGGATTGCTGACTTGCTAGTTTCTATTGTCACCGCATTATCCAAGATGATGGCGAAGCTGCCTTCAACATCACGCTATGGCTTGCAGCTGTTTTGGCTTGCCATTTCTTTGCTTAGATTCCTTCCATCGAGTCTCTTCAACTACGCTGCGCAGCTTTTAGAAGCTTTCCTCAACAATGTCTATCTTTCTGAGAACATGACCGGTCAAAAGCTTGTCCCCCTTCTTCTCCAAGCGCGTAGCCAGCTTAAGGATGCTTGCTTCGCTTTGGATGAAACACATGGCATTCCCTTCACACCAGACAATTTCCATTTTGCGGTTTGTGCTTGTCTAGTTCGTGGACTCACAGACACTATGACTCGAACTACTACTATGCGAGTCCTTTCCGTGTTTCTTGATGTTATGGAACCTGCTATGCCATTAGCTAGTGGGGACAATGAAGGCTCCAGTTCCAATGCATCGATGAAGATCACTACTCAGTCTCCTTACGCAGCCCTCATGCTTTCACGCTGTGTTGGACTTGAGGAGCTAAATGATCGTCTGTGGTTTCCTGGAATCAATCCCCAAACAATGGATGACAGTATTCTCCAGTGGCGTTTGCACGACCTTGATTCTATTAAGGATAAGGATCTACTGCTCAACACGTGCATTGAATTGGTTGACTTTCAAGATTTAGACGCACCAATCCAAAACCGCAGCCTTAGATGGCTCACCAGTGTGGCTCTTCGTCGACCTTCTGTTATCATTCACCTGTGAGTTGTTAATCCATACTTGATATGACTTCCAAAAGACCTGGGTTACTAATATCGAATGCCTTCCTGTTTGTAGATACACTCACTTGACTGCTGTTTTAGATGACATTCTTTATCACTCGCAAATATCATCAACCCTACAGTCAGCATACGAACTTCTACAATGTCTCATCACTAATCCCAAGTTCGCCACTGCCAGCTCACAAAATATCGAACCATATGGTGTTCTTATTGATCTCGGCTTTAGTAAAATATGGCAGAGCTGCTCCTACAATTCAAACAATGAACCAGATCCGGAGTTTGCAGTGCAACTTAAGGATCTTATAAATGTAAGTTTTATGGTGATCCCAACTACTTTTATAGTGTAAAGCTAATACAATCAATTTTAGTTGATTATATTATAAGTCTATTCATAAGCACCTCTTCAAGACTTGAAAAACACTTGAATAGCAATACTAGATGTTTTTTTTCTATTCAAATTCACATGGACTTTTGAGTATAGAATGTTTCGTATTAAATCAGTATATGTGTTGCTAGCCTCAGAGCTTTCTAGTGGCGTATGTCGGAAAGTAGTAATAAGTGGGTGGGTGATATTTGTCCAAAGACTTGGCTTGAACTAACTTTCTATACAATGACTTGTAAATGTGAGGCTTCATATAGTATAAGAAGATGTAAGGACTGTTGGTAGTGCGAAGCTTTCATTGCTTAATAAACATGATACAATAAACACTTTTGATTCAATGGAAAATCAAGAGAAAAGGCAAGATTAGAAAAGGTCTAAAAGCTAGGATTGTTACTGATGCCAAGTGTTAGTTTCCCAATAGATACAGTGAAGTGTTGTTGTTGTTTTCTTCTTCTTTTCTTTATAATTAATGATCGCAACTTTTTGAAGAACACCGGCAATGTCCAAGTACAGTGACGACGGGCTATCTATCTGTTTTCATTTTTTTGTTCTGCCGCCATGCCCCTACTCTCCCCATCATTTCCACTTCATCTCCTGCCTTCTATCAAGTCCATCTTGTTCACTCGGCTGGGATCTTGCAGTCAGTCCACCGATCCACTGCTGCGTGCCAAACTGCGTTGTTCCGATGAACTTGAGTAGTGCCTGCCTCCCCTTGTTCGTAAAGAACAGTTGCGGTATTTAAAGCCGCGTCCTGAAACCTAGCGTCAAGTGTCGCCTGTCATTTTTAAATTTAGGGCACTCAAGCACAACGTGCTCGGCTGTCTCCTGGTCCTGCTCGCAGTGTCTACACCTGTCCGACGTGACCTTTTTTACCTTGAGGGATGCTGGAAAATGGAACCCTTCCCTCAATAAGAGATGGTAAAAGGCGCACGTCAGTTTTCGCTTGCCTCGCAGGGGCTTGTGCAAGAGCTGCTGTCCCGCCACCCATCCTGCGGTAGAGTTTACCGGTCTTGTCTCCAGGGGCCGTTCGTGTAACGTTAGGAGGCTCTGTCGTCGGTAGCATTGTTGGTGGGCACAGAATCTTTTGCTAGTTGTTCATTGCCTCTTCCCGCATGGCACGTTCCACGAATTCAGCTGTAACCATGAGCTGTTTGGGAGGGACTCTCTTGAGGGCCTCTTTGGCAACCTTGTCCACGAAATCGTTCCCTGTGGCTCTAATATTTCCTGGGCACCAGTGAACCACCAGTGCAGCAATATTTCTGGGAGCAGGCAGCTCTCTGACCTTGGCCGTCAGCTCGTTGGGCTTGTCTAGCGGCTGGATAGCAACTTGGCTGTCCACAAAGATGTAGACGGATGTTGAGCACGACTTGAGTCGGCGTACATACCAAATAGCTCAGAGTATTGCATAGGACTCACAGTCGGCCACCTCGACCTATGGTTCAAGTCTGTTGTGGGTTTAAAGCCCCTCTGAGGATTAGTCCTTGTGACCGATCTGAACACCAGCACATGAAGGACTCTAAAGCCGTGCGTTAGCGGACAACGCATGAGCCCATTAACTTGAGTGACGCCAAATAACGCGTGGCTGTACTGAATCGCATGGGGGCAGCAAGTAAGTTAAAGGTACAACAAAGTCCAGTTAATTTAGCTTGGGTCATTAGTTAGTCTCCCAATTTCACGAATAAAGACAGTTTTGCACATCATTTTAGCGAGCTCTTCTTCGTTCGTGACTTTGTCCCTTCACATATGATCACGTATCTGTTTCGCGGACGTGACCTTGCACTTCTGGCTCTCAGGGCTTATGATAAGCTCGCAAAGCCAGGTGTTGTCTTGTTGCACGCTTCGTGGGGTACATAACAGTGGGTTGGTGGACTGACTGCAAGATCCCAGCCGAGGGATTACGATCAAGATGAACAAAGTAATGGGCGGAGAGAAGTGGGGAGGATGGGGATGGAAGCCAAAAAAAAAAGGGTGCAAGATAGATACATGGTTCGTCATCACTTGATGATGAAATTGTCGCAGTTTTATAGCTAAATATAATTATGGATTAAAAAGACATGGCGCCATGCGTCGAGGCCACGCAGGATGTCGCTCATCGTGGTGTCCGCACTTGCACTTGCTGTGTCGCATTGGTCGTCACCGCTCTCCAGCGGAACTGTGTTTTCCTTTTTCTGCAGCTATACCCGGAGTTTAAGAGCGGGAGGTCAGGATGTGTTTGTTAGATGTGGCCATTTGATTGAAAGTCACTGATCATGTTTGTGTCACTTGAGAATACTGGGGTTACACAGTATCTAGTCTGCAGGAGGGTTGCTAAAGGTGAGAAGGGTAAGGCACCACTTCATTATCACTGGGGGGGGGGGCAAATGCATTGGCCTGGGATGAGAGCCATAATCAGGGCTGGTGCATTTGAACAGCACGGGCAGATGCTAATCCAACAGTGAAAACTATTCGTTATTTTTGGATGTGTGTGTAAAGCTGTTGATGGATAAAATGTCTGCGTTTTGGCAGGCATAAAGTTTTATTATCACCGAAATTTGCCGACGATGGTGGAATCAGTTTTCTGGCTCTAGAGAAACACACAGAAGGCTTGCCATGCTACATATCTCATAATTTCGTTCCGGAGCTCTGGCTGTTATCTTTCGATTATGAAGAATGTAAAAAGAAAAATATTGAAATGGAATGGGATTAAGGAAGAAAGAAAAGAATAAAAAACAATAAAAAAGAATAAAAAAATAAAAATAAAAATAAAAATAAAAAAAGAATAAATAAGAATAAAAATAAATTAAAAATTAAAAAGTTAAAAAAATTAAAGATGATTAAAAAAGAAATTTAAAAAAATAAAGAAAAAATAAAGAAAAAATAAAGAAAAAATAAATAAAAAAATAAATAAAAATAAAGAAAAATAAAACAACCCAAAAAATAGAAAAAGAAGAGAAAAGAAAAAGTTAAAGAAAAAAAACGCACCGGCGACAAGACAAATCAGAGCTCTTGACAAAAAACTTCAACCCGAAGCTGTGGCACCTTTTCATCCACAACTCCTCCAATCCATCCATAAAAATTATTTTTAAACAAGCCATTCGATTCATTACGGCGAGAGCCATCATACACAATTTGATGCACTTTGACAGACTTACTTCGCGTTGATTTAGAGCCAGAAAACCGACCTCGCCATCATCAGCCAACAGATTTTGGCGATAATAAAAATAAAAAAAAAAACATCCTCGCACGCAGGAGAAAGGTTTTCGATCATCACTAACTCAACCAAACCATCTATAAATTACAAAAAAGAAACACCGTTGTACTCGAGACGTCCCAGGCAATCGACCAATTCCCAATTCACCATGGCGCAACACCCGCGCACAGCCATTGGCGACGAATTGTATTACCCACCCTCCTCTGCCACCCCCCTGCAGGCAGTAGAGATGAACTCTAGGAACGTCCTTTTCTGCTCTCCTCCCAAACCGCACGCAAAGCAGTACAGGAGATGAAGCGATACCGTGAATAGCGCTAACGAAAAGCGCTCCGCTATAACCAATGGCGCACTCACGTGCCTCAACCTCCTTATAGCCGGTGACTGCAAGTGGGCGAGCGAAAAGCTGGCATTCCTACAAACGATGGCTTCGATAGAGAACAGAGAAAATATCATGTTGCCCTGCATCAACAGTGCAGACGCCACGATGAACGACGTACTGCGCGGCCTCAAGGCATCGCATATGACGGACGGGCAGAAACAGGTAAACAGAGACGAGATCAGAGTATAACAGAGTGTATTCAGAAAGCTAAATTTAACAGACAAAAGTAGCAGGATGTACAGAAAACGAGGACGTTGCTTGAGAAGTAACATTCAGAGTACAAGAGAACCGAGTGCCTGCCGCCAGATATATCTACGAAGGCGGTGGCTGGCAACATTGAATCTACAAGAACGCTTTGGCGACCCAATTTGCGAAGAGGTTTGATCACATGGTAGCTTGTGTAGAGCACCAGAATAATCAAAAGGCACTTGATCCTGTTTCACCTGCCATCCCAATGACTACTTCTTCTTACGTTGACCCCAAGTTAACTCCCCCCCACCACGGTAAGGGAGGACGATGCAATATCCACCTCAAACTATCTCTCTGAATAGTTGCCTGACCCTGTTAGGTTCGATGGCAACCAGCTTGATCTCCGCAGATTCCTGTTCTAGATTTGGGAGAACATGATAGCCAACCGTGATCGCTACCCAATGGCTCAAGCCCGCACGTCCTACGTCAACAACCACCTGAAAGGACAAGCGTAATCCCTTATTCTACCTTAGATCCATGATGTAGAGTACCTACTTTGGGACTATGAAAATGTCCTGAAAGTCCCGGTCCATGACTATGGGGATCCAGATCGTATCGACCGTTCCCGTGCTGAACTATTCCGCCTGCTACAGACCAGCAAGGACTTCGCCACTTTTCTTTGCTGAGTTCCAACGATTGGCTCTTGAGGGAGAAGTGAATGAGCCCATGCTACCAATCCTCCTGAAGCAGGCTATCTCGGAGGAGCTTCGCGCCATGATGCTGCACCACGGGCCCCCTAGTTACGAATACCACGACTTCGCAAAGTTCTGCAAGAACTTCGAGAAGGGGCTCAGTGAACTTCCGACGAACTTGAAGTGTGTATTATACCTTTTTGGGAGGAGACAGGCGAAATACAGGTAACAAAGGTCCAAGTCATCAACACGAGGCTGAGGTACCTTTTCAATCACAACTCGTCAAATGATCACTAAAACTTTATTGAAACACGTCAATTGATTTGTAACGACGAGCGCCATCTATAGCAAGTGGATTCACCTTGACGGAACTCTCACGCGTTTTTTTAGAGCCAGAAACCCGATTTTGACATCGTTGTCCATCAAATTTTGAAGATCTAAAACCTTTCCCGTGCACGCAGGAAAAGATTTTCGATCATCAATAACTCCACCAATTCATCCCCAAAAATAACAAAGTTAACATCGTCGAATCCGTAACAATCTGCAGATTCGACTGATATCTTTTTTCGATGGCGCATCGACCGCGCATGCCCAGCAGCGACGAACCGCCACAGCTGCCTTCGTTCACACCCCTGCAAGAGTGTGAAGTTGGCGATAAACACCCTTTTTTTTCCTCTCCCCATAACCCTGACCGTAAAAGGTTCAGGCGGGAGTTCTAAAATGAGGCGAGCTCCAACGAACAGCGCGCCCTCATGACTGAAATGGCAATTTTTTGCCTAAATTTCCTAACCATGGGCGACCACAATTAGACGAGCGTAAAGCTCGCTTTTCTATAAAAACAGGCTTGGCTAGAAAACCAAGTTCACGACCAAAACCGTTGCGTGGCGCATTTCATACATCGAGTGGCGCACTACAAACGTCTCACTTTTCCATATCCAAGACCCACACCTATGTGGCTGACTACCCACAAGGGCTGGCACCCCACCATGGATCCTCAGGAGGATCCATGAGCAAATACAAAAGGAGGTGGTCAAGAACGTAGAAAGTGAAAAAGGGTTTTAAAAGATAAGCATACATAATGAAAGATCTATTCAACAAAAACCACGAACAAGGACTGTTGCTGCCCTGCAGCGAAACAAACGACACCACGCAGCTTCTTACACCAACACGAGATTATGATGCTTTTTTATCCATAACTCGCCCAATTCCATCCAAAAAACTTCTATAATCCCAGCATTGGATTTATAACGACGAGCTGCATCGATTGCAGTTTGATGCACCTTGGCGGCTTTTCTGCGCGTTGTTTTATAGCCAGAAAACCGTTTTTGTCGTCGTCGTCAACCCCTCTTTTGACGATCGAGAAAGTTTTTCGCCCAGGCAAAAAGTTTTTTCGCACACAACAACCACATTTTCGATCATCGTTTACTCGACGAATACCATCGAAAAATAAATAAAAATAACACGACTGAAATCGTGACATCGAGTCCTTTCGTTTTTTATAATTTTTAAAATGGCACATCGACCGCGCATGCCCAGCAGCGAGGAACCGCCGCAACTGCCATCTTTCACACCCCTGCAGGAGTGTGAAGTTGGTGATGAACACACTTTTTCTTCTTCTCCCCCCAACCCTGACCCCAAAAGGTTCAGGCACGAAATAAACAATGAGGCCAGCGCCAACGAAAAGCACGCTCTTATGAAAGAAATGGCACTCTATTGCCTCAATTTTCTAACCATGGATGACTACAACTGGGCGAGCGTAATGTTAGGGTCTGCGAACCCAAACAGGCTGTGCCAGATGTGTGAACGTTAAGTGGTCGGGGCTTGAGCCCTCACGCACACAAGTATGTGCACAGACGCATCTGCCCTCTGCTTAAGTGCAGCAGGTCTCCTCTGCACTCTATCTCTTAGTTTAGTCTTCTCTCTCTATCGAAAGTCCTGTTATACATGCGAATCTACATCCAGTGATTTTTTTTTTTTTTTAATCCGTTGATTGCATTTGGTACTTGAAGCCTATGGCAATATCGAGTAAAGTCTCGACGGACTATTCATCTAATTTTCAGCATTATTTTCCTCCTCCAACTCCTCCAACTCCACCACTCCACCACTCACACACACTCACTCCCCACACTCCCCCCTCCATCCTCATCCTCTCTCCTGCCACCATCTCGTCCATCTCGCTCCGCCAGTCCACCAACCCACTGCTGCGTGCCAAACTGCGTCGCCTCGATGAACTTGAGTAGGGCCTGCCTCCCCTTGTTCGTAAAGAACAATTGCGGTATTTCGGGCCGCGTCCCGAGATCCAGGGTCAACCGTCGCCTGTCTTGTGTGAAGTGAGGACACTCAAGCACAATGTGCTCGACTGTCTCCTGTTCCTGGTCACAGTGTCGACACCTGTCCGACGTGACCTTCTTGGCCTTCAGGAGTGCTGGAAGATAGCACCCCTTCCCCATTAGGAGATGGTAGAAGGCTGACGTCAGTCTGCGCTTGCCTCGTAGAGGTTTGCGCAAAACTGCCGTTCCTCCACCCATCCTGCGGTAGTGCTTACCGCACTTGTCTCGAGGGGCCGTTCGTGTAGCGTCGGGAGGGTGTGTCGTCGCAGGAACTCTTGGTGGGCAAAGCAGTTTTTGCCAATTGTCGATTGCACTTTCTCGAATCGCGCGTTTCACGAAACCCTGTGTAACCATAGGCTGTTTGGGAGGATCCCTCTTCAGGGCCTCCTTCGCAGCCATATCCGCCAGGTCGTTGCCTGCAATGCCCATATGTATTGCGGTTTAGCACCGACAATAGAAAGCTGTTAGGGTTGTGCGGGAATAGTGGGGCAGGTTGAGGTATTTATCCCCGCACAACAGCAGAGTTTTCCACTTAGTCTTCTTCTACTCTTCATCGATTAATAAAGATTCTTTACGTTCTACAGCATTGCGTCTCACAACCGTAACAATATGTCCTGGACACCAGTGAACCACTAGTGCAGCAGGATTTCTGGGCGCAGGCAGCGCCCTGATCCTGGCCGACAGCTCGTTGGGCTTGCCCAAACGCTGGATCGCAGCGTGGCTGTCGACAAAGATGTAAACGGTTGGCGAACAGGTTCGTAGTCGACGTGCGTATCGGACGGCTCGGAGGATCGCGTGTGACTCGCAATCTGCCACCTCCATGTACGGTCCCATGGCCTCGCTTTCCACGTAAATGGTGCGCTTGCCGCGGAGGTGGACGACAGCATAGGCTGATCGATCGCCCTCCTTGGACCCGTCCGTGTAGATGACGTCAGCGCCGTCGATCGTGCAAAGGTCGAGTTCTTCACGTAGCTTGTGGTGTGCCTCGGTGGCTTCTTCCTTGGTGAGTCGCGGAATAATAGTTGTCAGTGGGAGAGGCGCGCGCCAGGGCGCATCCCATTCGATCCGGTCGCGAAGGAGGATTCCTCGAGGAATAAATTGTCGAAGCTGTCGTGAAAAGTATTGGAGTTTGTTGCCGGTGCACGATGGTGAATACTCACGAAAGTTACCTTAAGACGATTTATTCATTTTAATCTAAGGAAAAGAAGAAGAAGAACTAAACTAGAATGAAGAGAAAGAACATGGCCTACTTATACCCGTGCAGAATTAATGAAAGTGTGCGCAGAAATTAGAGTGGATGCCCGTCACATGATGAGGGCGCACAGCCCGTAACAGTAGAATCCTGGGCCAGAACAGCAGCAATGATGGCTTTGATGTCTGCGTCGTCAGCGGCTGCTTCGTTCCACATGCTTTGCAGTTCTGGGTCCTCCAAGATGACGGAGTGAGGTGTCTGTGATGCAGCTACTTGTACTTGGAACATCCTTTCGGGGTCAAGTAGTTGGATTTCACGACCTTCGCTCGGGTCTTCAGGCTCGTCCTGTTCTTTCCGGGAGAGAGCGTCTGCAGCAGCGTTGAGGCGGCCAGGCCTGTGGATCATCTGGAACGGTGGAAGGCTCTGTATGAATTCATGCCATCTGACTTGTCTTTCGTTCAAGAATTGTTTCTTCGAGAAGTACTCTAAATTCTTGTGGTCTGTAACTACCGTAAACCCAGACAGTCCTCGTAGCATGTGGTACCATTCCTTCAGGCAAGATACTACACCCAATAGCTCCTTATCGTGGATGGGGTAGTTCCGTTCCGCATCGATCATTTTTCGCGAGTAGAAGGCGACAGGCATACCTTTTTGCAATAGCCTTCCTCCCACTCCGAATCCAGAGGCATCCGACTCGACCACTGTCTCTTCCGAGGTCACATCAGGGTCGAACCCAGCCAACAGACCTCCATCGATGAAGCGTTTCTTCAAGGTCTCGAAAGCTACTTCTTGTCGCTTACCCCAGACAAAAGGCTTGTTCTTTCCGGTCAGTTCCACCAAAGGTGCAGCAAGCTCTGCAAAGTTTTCGATGAACACTCGGTAGAAGTTTGCAAAGCCTAGGAAAGATCGTACACCTTTGACGGTCTTGGGGGCTTCCCAGGAGGTGATGGCTTCAACCTTGGCGGGATCCATGCTGACTCCCTTCTCAGCTTCCACAATGAAGCCCAAGTACTTGGTTTTCTTGACTTCGAATTCACACTTGTCGACATCCAGTTGTAGACCAGCCTTTTCCAACTCGGCTAGAACCTTACTGACCTGTTCTTGATGAAGTTCCAAAGAGCCATCCGTGTAGATAATGATATCGTCGATGTACGCAGAGCAGAAAGAGTCGAGGAAGCGGCGCAATACCCAGTTGACGTAACGCTGGAAGACAGCAGGTCCATTTGCCAATCCAAACGGTACGACGTTCCACTCGTATAAACCGTACCTTGTGTTGAACGCGGTCTTCCATTCATCGCCTTTCTTGACGCGGATGCGGTGGAAGGCTGCGCGAACATCCAACTTGGTTAGCCACTTAGCTTTGGCCACTTGTCGAAGGGTTTCTTGGATCAGCGGGAGAGGGTAGCGATCTCGTATCGTTATGGCGTTGAGTCCTCTGTAATCCACGCAGAATCGCAGTCCACCACCTGGCTTCTTAGCGAACAGAACGGGGGCCGCAGCGGCTGACTGGCTAGCACGAATGTATCCTTTGTCGAGGTGGTCTAGCAGAGTTTTCCGGAGGACGAGGAGCTCGTCACGAGACATGCTGTAAAGAGGTCCCCACGGTATACGCTTCTCTTGGCCATTGACGTCTTTTTCGATGTTGATTTCCATGTCAATGCCTGGACGGTGGGGTGTTTCTTTCCCGCTTTTGTCATCAAACACGCCCAAATATTTCCAATAACGGCGTGGTATTTTGGTCTTTGGGTCCGTTTGACTTTTGGCTCGCAGGGCTTTGTCGATATCAGCCATTGTGTGTCACGGACAGGCAGAGGGTTGGTAAACAAGGACGAGGAACAGACAGACAGAGTAGAACAGAAGGCTATGTCCTCAGACGAATAGCGTAACAGTGAACAGAAGTATATAACGGAAGGCTAGGTCCGCAGAAAGCTAGCGTAACAGGCAGGGCAGAAGTATAACAGAAGGCTAGGTCCGCAGACAGCTAGCGTAACAGGCAGGGCAGAAGTATAACAGAAGGCTAGGTCCGCAGACAGCTAGCGTAACAGGCAGGGCAGAAGTATAACAGAAGGCTAGGTCCGCAGACAGCTAGCGTAACAGGCAGGGCAGAAGTCAGGAGACAGAAGATAGAGACGACAGCTTCCTACAACAACACGAGTTTATGGCACCTTTTTGTCCATAACTCGCCGAATTCCATTCAAAAAACTTCGATTATCCCAGCAATCGATTTATTACGACGAGCTGCATCATTTACAGTTTGATGCACCTTGGCGGCTTTTCTGCGCGTTGTTTTACAGCCAGAAAACCGTTTTTGTCGTCGTCGTCAACCCCTCTTTTGACGATCGAGAAAATTTTTCGCCCCGGCAAAAAGTTTTTTTCGCACACAACAACCACATTTTCGATCATCGTTTACTCAACGAATACCATCGAAAAATATATAAAAATAACACGACTGAATTCGTGACATCGAGTACTTTCGTTTTATATAACTTTTAAAATGGCGCATCGAGCGCGCACGCCCAGCAGCGAGGAACCGCCGCAGCTGCCATCTTTCACACCCTGCAGGAATGTGAAGTTGGTGATAAACACACTTTTTCTTCTTCTCCCCCCAACCCTGACCCCAAAAGGTTCAGGCACGAATTTAACAACGAGGCCAGCGCCAACGAAAAGCGCGCCCTCATGAAAGAAATGGCACTTTATTGCCTAAATTTCCTAACCATGGATGACTACAACTGGGCGAGTGTAAAACTCGCTTTTTTACAAAAACAAGCGTGGCTCGAAGACCAAGTTGACGAACAAACCCCTGAACAACAACTCTTGCTGCCCTGCAGCGAGACAGTTGACACTACGATGAGTGACGTGCCGCGTGGTCTCGCAGCCTCTCGACACGCAGACTCGTCGCCACCACCACCACCAACAACAGCTCCAGCTGTCCCAGAGCGGGCAGGCCTGAGAGCTCCACCAATTAAACCCAGTTCTACTGGCAAAAATGCGAAGGCAACGCCAAATGCCGACGCCACACCCAAAACCCCTGCTGCCCCTGCACGCAGCACAAAAACTGCACTTCCAGCTTCGCCCTACAAGGCAGCTTTGTGCAGCAACCTGCCACCCCAGACTGCCACCCAGCATAAATTGGATGGCTTCACCACTGTTGCGCGCACTTCCAAGCGCGCTAACAAAAATACTCCTGGTCCTTGCGAGCTCATTGTGAGCAGTGAGGGCAAGAAGGGCAAGGTCACCTCTGCCAAACAAATTCGTGACCAGATAAACTGCCGCCGCGGCATGCTTGCCATTGGCGTGCGACTAACTGGCAAAAACCTCGCGGTTACCTGCGCCAACGAAAAGGCTAGAAACGAGCTGTGGGCTTCCCGCAACTCGTGGCTAGCCACACTACGTCCGCTCGGCTGGACATCAGTTGCAGCCACTGAAAAGTGGCAGCGACTGGTGGCCCATGGCATCCCAGTCGACGAACTACAAAACTTCCACGCCGAATTTAAGGCGTCGAATGGGATTGAGACCCGTGGCACCTGTCGCTTGCTTAAGCGCCAACGTGCCAACCAAAAGGCAGTTTCAGTCGTTTTTTCTGTGGCAACACCTGAGGAAGCGGCTAAATGCCTGCAGGGCCCGATATTTTTCGCGGCTCAGAAGGTCCCAATTGTGAAGTACCTGTATGTATAGTGTGGAAATTTATCATTGGTACAAAACATCGTGGACTAGGGGGAGGAAGTTGGGGGGAAGGAGGAGTGCAGGGGTGTTGAGTGGAGGATAAATTTTTGAGAAAATGGATAGAAAATTAGATAAATAGTCCGTCGAGACTTTACTCGATATTGCCATAGGCCTATGTACCAAGACGCAATTAACGGATTTAAAAAAAAAAAAAAAGATAGAGACGAGGACGTTGCTTGAGGAGCAACTCTAACTCAACAGGAAAGGTGGAAGTCGACCGTCTTATATATCCATAAAGGCGGTGACTGGCAATGGCTATCTACATACAGGAATGTCTATCAACATACAGGAATGTGTATCTACATACAGGAATGGCAGAATGTTACGGAATAGGCAAAGGCCTAGAACAGAGGAATGTTGGAGATTAAGGGACGCAGTTAGTAAGGAGTAGTGAGTCAGGCTCTGACCTCGCTAACCCTTTGCAGTCGCACTAGCGTATCGCGAGCAGCGATCCGTGACAGTACCCCCTCTTTACGGCAGAGCTCCGTCGATGCCGAGGTTCTGGAGGTTGTGGCTTCCCGGCTTGATGACAGCGTGCTAAGGGCCAGGCTTGTCTGGGTACCGTCGATGGAAATTGTCCACCAGCTGCTTCGCATTTGTCAAGTATTCCGCAGGTTCGGTCGTCGGGTCATCGTAACCTGTCCATCGGACAACATACTTCAAGCGCGGGCGGCGGCCACGGCCACGGCCACGTCGTTCCCAGAAGGAGTCTAGGATCTCTTCAACTTCGTATTCAGTTTCCCCTGCCACTTCAACGTGTGGAGGAGGTGGTCGTACTTGACCAGGAATCGGATCAGAGGTATCCGCGTGGCGGATACGGGAAACATGGAAGACAGGATGGATTCTCATCGAGGCTGGTAAGTCGAGCTTGTATGCGTGTGAGCTAACGACCTGAGAAATCCGGAACGGGCCAAGGTTCTTCCAATCTAGTTTCTTTTGCGGACGCGCAGTGTGGATTGTTCGGGCGTCCAGCCAGACCATGTCGTCCACTCGGAATTGACGTGGAGGACGTCGGTGTCGGTTTGCTTGCTCCTCATGGAAGTTTTGGGCCATCGCCATTTCGCGGCGGGTTATCTCAGTGATCTCTTCCATTCGGGCAGCAAAGGCAGCAGCGTCGCGGGACTGAGGAGAGTCCGGCGAGTCAGAAATGGGCTCGAATCCCATTCTGGGTTGGAAACCGTAGTTCGCAAAAAACGGTGACATGCTGGTGGTTTCAGAGTAGTGCGCGTTACCAGAGAACTCAGCTAGTGGTAACCAGTCTTCCCAATCATCCTGCAAATACGCTACATAGGGGCGTAGGTATTGCTCCAAGATCGAGTTCATTCTTTCTGTCTGACCGTCCGTTTCAGGGTGGTGGGCGGAGGACAGAGCAGGTTCGATCTTGAGAAATCGGGACAGACAGCGCCAAAATTCAGCAACAAACTGGGGGCCTCGGTCGGAAACAATCGTCGAGGGGAGGCCATGCAGTTTCCAGACATACTTTAGGTAGAGACGGGCAGTATCTTCAGCGTTGCAGGTGCCGTGGCATGGGATTAGATGCCGCATCTTAGTCAAACGGTCGACGACAACCAAGATGGAATCATAACCGTGACTCTTAGGCAAGTGCGTGATGAAATCTACTGAGATATCACGCCACGCTCTCTCGGGAACAGGTAGGGGGCGTAAGAGGCCTTTCTGGCCATCGCGGAAGGGTGTTGCTCGTCGACACGTGTGGCACTGGCGGACCCAACGGGCGACGTATCTTGCCATGCCAGGCCAGTAGTAGTCTCGAGACAGCAGGTCGTAAGTCTTCGAGCGACCTGCGTGTCCGGCAACAGGAGAATCGTGGTACAGGCGGAGGAGTTCAGCTTTCAGAGCGTCACTCTCGGGAACATACAGGCGATCGCGAACATACAAATATCCTTCGCGTTCAGAACACTCAGCCAGGGTGAGTGTTGGCAGACGGCTAGCATCAGAGTCTTGCAGTGCTGCGAGAGCAGTGCGAGGAATTGGATCAGACTCGTATGCTGCGCGGAACAGGTCTTTCACTGTCGTAGGGAGAACGATCTGGTGAAGACGGACTTGGGTGGCGGAATCGGGAGGCAGATTGTGTTTCTTCAAAACAGTTTGGCTCTGGTGCAGGAGACGCTCGTCTCCTTCTTCAGGGAGGTCACCTGATCGTCGGGTGAGAGAATCTGGTTTCACACCTAGCTTACCCGGGCGGTAAACTATCTGAAAGTTGAAGCGGGACAGAAATTCAGACCAGCGAGCTTGACGCCGGTTGAGCTGCTTCGTGGACGTAAAGTATTCCAGATTTCGGTGGTCCGTAATGACCTTGACAGGCGAAGGTGCGCCTTCTAGTTCAGGGCGCCATTCTTCGAAACAGCGAACGATGGCTAGGAGTTCTTTGTCGTAGATCTCGTAGTTGCATTCAGCTGCAGAATGCTTCTTGGAGTAGAAGGCCACAGGGCGGAGAACGCCAGTGTCATCTTTCTGGGACATGACACCAGCTGACACATAGTCAGACGCATCCGTCTCGAGGACTACGTCTTTATCCCAATTGAAATGGCCAGGACAGGAGCAGAGGAAAGCAGCTTTTCAA